>OX243830.2:31224200-32424200 GCA_945859575.2 Herminia tarsipennalis
TGGTTTAGTTACTGCCCCAGCCCCCCGCTTCCTGTCACTATTAGTTCCAAAAAATGCATGTGCGCAAACACTTATCTCCAACTTCAATCCCGCCAACTTACATTGATCGCAATTTTACATGTTAAAAGTAAATAGTTTGACGATAGCAACTTATGACGTCATAGTGTGTTATTCCATACAAATGGCTGTAGAGCGTGTCGTTTTGACATTTCATAAAACAGTCGAATACCCTATGACACCCCTTTCACACGTTCCGGTTTAAATCCGGTCCGGCGCCGGGTACCCGGCGCGAAAGTATGGCGGACCGGAAGGACGCCGGAACATGTGAAAGCTACCGTTGACTGTCGAGTCAAATCACACTGTTTACAGTGCAAGTCCGTAAACTCAGTTGCGTAGATTTTGAGGTCTACCTGTAACTGTAGAATAGAACATAAAATAAGATCTAATAATCGCTATATTTGTATACAGGTGATGCCACAATTCGTATTCAATTCCCGTGACCCCATCGTCTGCGGTGTGATGATAGAAGCCGGTATTGTAAAAGAAGGAACTCCAATTTGCGTGCCTAGCAAAGAAGTAAGTGTTGTTATGTTTTTGAGATACATTTTGTTTATTTGTAAGTACATATATACGCCCCCCCCCCCGAACGGTTGTTTAGTCTACCGGATCTTGGCCGGCGTCAGGCGAAACTAAATACGACCCCCCTCCCCCCCGTCAATAAACCTCTTCCCCAAATTAGTGTCAAGCGTTCCTCGTTTATAATCGCCTACGCGACATTACGACTGCCCGTAGTACGGGCGTTATTTGAAATTCCAAATACTTTATTAACTTAAAGAAACACTGCCTATTGATTTGCTCTAGAGTAATTTACTTAAATATTATGAAGAGGTAATTTTAGAAACTACTAGTCCGATGTAGATCAAATTTGAACTTTGGGAAACAACATTGCAACTTTATATCGCTATAACGAACAAACACGCGTGCGTAATCGCTCAAAAACACATACTAATTATATATTTCTTTACAGTTTGTGGAACTGGGTATAGTGACATCAATCGAGGTGAACCACAAGCAAGTGGAGACGGCCCGCAAGGGACAGGAGGTGTGCATCAAGATCGAGCCCATACCGGGCGAGTCACCCAAGATGTTCGGCAGACATTTCGACGAGACAGATTTCCTAGTCAGTAAGGTGAGTCATAACCTGAAACTACACAATAGTTTAGACTTGATGTTTGAACTTGAAAGTTTACTTTGCAGGTGTATCTTTTTTTGAGAAAGATTCTATATTTTCTGACGTTCGACGAGAAAGTGATTGAATATGCGAAAACACAGTTTCACCCACTTGTCGCTAAGTTTAATTCACCCAACTTATTTTGCGAAAACTGTTTTTTACTAAGTTGCGGCTGAGTATTTATAAAAAAATGACCTTACAGATTGTTTGTATTGCATTATGTACTTATAGTTCCGCCATATGAATTATCCCTTTCTATATATATATATATATATATGTAAATGTTGTTGTTGTAACTTTGAGGTAGAAGTTCGCCATCGTGTTACGTAATTTTGGTTTCCTTTCTGTTTTAATTCATGCTCATAATTATAGTAGGGGGGAGATGTGGAACATCGATTTTTACCCATCATTATGATCATTTGGTGATCATTATCTATTATGGCTTTTAAAACAAATGTAGGTAATAAAAAAAATGTTTGTATGTTTGTCCAATAATTTCAAAACTAGAATTGTGACAATTCTAGTTTTGAAGAAATGATGAAAAAATGTGTAAATTTGACCTGGCTTACATTTTTACGGAAATTTCAAAGAAAAAAAAAACATCTCAAAAAATTGGTCAACTAGTACATAACTAGGTATAAGAAATATTTTAAAGTTACGTAAAAACACATTATAAAATATAATGGAATTTAAGAAAAATAAACAGGCTTCAAAAGTTAACTGTAGATGATGAAATAATACTTATACACGAAATTAACCTACATTTTTGTGAGGTCAGTGCCGGTACAAAAATATAGTGATAAAAAAAAATAAAAAAAGATAATCGAAAATGTCACCAACTGCATTTTTTTTTAGCACATAACATTCTTGCAGTTAATTTTGTAACACGTAATATATTCCTAATCAAAGTATATACTGTTCTTAAATGAAATAATGAGTAATTTGTTTATTCAGTCTATGATAGAATCGGTCGTTTATGGAATCAGTTAATTTTAGAATCGGTCATTTGTAGAATTGTACATTCCAAGAATTAGTCAATTATATACTCTGTAGTCATTTTGCGAATCAGTCATTCTTAGACTAAACGAAAAAAAAATATTTTAATTTCGTGTATAAGTATTATTTCATTATTTTCAATTAACTTTTGAAGTCTGTTACTTTCTATTATATTTTTTATTGATTTATAAATACAACTATGATAGCTTGCCAATCGAAAAGTGTTCATGGCTCTTTTAAATACTAAAAGATCTGTCGAATGATGTTTTCAGCTTCTGTCACATGTATGTAGTGCCCCCAAAAAATATTTCTTTTATTATTTACTTATCAAAATAAGTAGCGGCAATTACAAAACACCTTTTCACCAAATTTCATTAACATTCATTAAGTAGTCTTTGAGTAAAATGCCTGTAACATACGGACAGACAGACAGACTGACAGACGGACATGACGAAACTATAAGGGTTTTTGCGTTTGGTTTTTGCCAATTTGGCTACGGATCCCTAAAAAACTATGAATAACTGAACGAATTTTGATAAAACTTTACGGTAGTCTATAAGAATGGCACATCCTAATGTGCATGTGCTTTTTAATAGTAAATGCACGAATCACTACGAAATATACCTAAATCACTGTAGGTGTGCCTTTAATATTTGAAGACTTCCCTCGATTTCTCCAGGATCCCATCATCAGATCGTGATCTGATGACAATGGGACCAACTTGGAAGTATACCCTTTCAAACACAAAAATATTTTTTCAAATCGGTCCAGTCGTCTTTGCGTAATCGGTCATACAAAAAAAAACATAAAGTCGAATTGAGAACCTCCTCCTTTTTGAAGTCGGTTGAAAATAAAAACAACATCCTTAATCGTAAAAGAAACTCATATTTTTGTTTTTGTGTTGTATTTTTACCTATATGCTTGTCACCAATCTGGTTTCCAAATAACAAAACCCACGTCACAGGAATTCCCAGAAATCGTTCAACGCTCTGGCAATAGAACAATTAGGTATGTTTTGAAACAAAACGTGGAGATAATTGCATCATAATAAAGGAAAACCCGCCTTAGGATTTTCCAAGAAAATGTGAATGAGGAATTATTTGAAAGGCACCTACTGTTTTGATAAGCGTTTTTTGTTTTGATGACATTAAGCGCATAATAATGATAATTTATTTCATATAAAAGACAAGTACGTACATTGAATATGTGATTGAAACATAGTTCTTCTATTTTGCCAAATTTTTTTTAAGGTTCCGTAGCCAAAATGGCAAAACGGAACCCTCATAGTTTCGCCATGTCCGTCCGTCTGTCCGTCCATCCGCCCGCACTTTTGCTCAGAGACTGTTAGTGCTAGGAGGCTGTAATTTTTACTTACACCGACAAAGTGAAAGAATAAATTCTTAAAAAAACATTTTTTTTTAGGGTTCCTCCCATGTAAAGTGGGGGTGTGATTTTTTTTTAAACTTCGTTTCATTAGACGGTACACCTATACCTTATACCTTCTATAATAATAATACTTTCGTTTTTTTTGTACCCTGGTTGTGGGCTATATGCAATAATCCAGCGTTGATAGTATTATACATATATCGTGCGGTCCGTTTCAACGAGGTCAAAGTTACTTCCCATTAAGAACTAGCTTTTGCTCGCGGTTCCACCTGCGTGGATGTCTATTATTATAAAAGTATCCTATGTTACTCCCTAGGTTTCTAGCTAAGTAATAATAATAATATCTTGGGACAACACAACGCTATCTGATCCTAAACTAAGCAGAGCTTGCACTATGGAAACCAGACAACAGATAAACATACTTATATATTTATAAATACATACATATCGTGCTCATCACACAACGTTTGATCCTGAGTGGGGATCGAAGCCACGACCTTTTGCGTAGCAGTCGGATGCACTCCCACCGCGCCACAGAGGCAGCCAAAAAATCGCAATAAAAAATAGAGTGGAAAAAACTATTTGTTATTTTACTACTTGATCAACTACCTGTCATGAATAATAGCTAGTATAAATATTTAAGAAAATCAATCCCGGACGCAGTCTATACGGCTTCTTACTTCTAGGCAAGTCTGTTTATTGCGTTAATTTCGTATTTATATATATAATAATAATACGGGACATTATTTGAATATATTCACTTAAAAATAAATTAAAATACATATAGAAACAACGCTTTTCTATCAATTAATGTTGTCAATTGATTAATCTGTTGTAGTTGGTAAACGCCCAAGTTACATAGCGCACGGTCGTTTGCGCGGACCACTTTTAATTAGATCTCTCAATGAAGGGCTCGCGACTAAATAATAGGTACCGCACGGCTTATTAATAGTTTAGCTATCTACTTGTTTAAGTATGGGTAGTCATACGTGACAATTGTAACGTATAAAGAGTATATATTTATCGTTGGAAAATATGTCCAATCGTTGGTTCTTTTTAGGGGTGTCACCTTTTTCTTAATATTTCGTACTGCGTGTATTGTTTTGTGAGTTTTCTATGCGAAATATCGCTTGTGAATGACCGATTTTTTTGTTTTGATTATTTTAAAGAATGTTTATATTTATTTGAATAAATATTTCACTATTTGTAAAATATTTAAATATATACATGGACGCAGATGGAGATATCATTATTCAACCCGGGCGAAGTCTATATTTGTAAGGTATCTTACATTGATAAGATACTAGCATTGCCCCGCGGTATTTCCCGCAATTTATTAGCCTATCTGTTAATCCAGGATGTCAGCTAACTCCATACTAAATTTTATTAAAATCTCTCCAGCCGTTTAGACGTGAAGAAGTAACAAACATACATACTCACAAACTTTCGCCTTTATAAAATTAGTGTGATTAGTGTGATTGCAGCCCACCCGTGTTGTTCGCATCTGCGAATTAAACGGCGGATAATAATATGATTAAAATCTATTTATTCTAATCAACATCAGTTCAACTATTATCTACGGAACACCGATGGCATCCCTAGTTGCAATGTGCTAGATATAACATCTATGCCCGGCTGGTATTCAGACGCTTAAAGATATTGACTCACACTTTTGTTTTGACCGAATTACCTGAAGAATTTCACATGAATCATAAAATATATACTACCATAAAGTAAATATATCTAAATCTGCCACATACCTATCATAATTCTAGATAGATTCTAAAAGTTTAAAAGGTTTATTTCAGACATTGAAATGAAAATAAACAACACGTTTAAAATGACGTGTGAAAGTTTTATAAAGATTATATGTTCTGAATTCGTACACCATATTTAAATGGATTGATTGATGATGTATCCTATGCGTCATTGCTGATGTTAAGTGCTGATGGTCGGTACGATTTTCGAACAGACTGAATCGTTATTAGTTTTTGCAATCCAGTCGTTTTGGACACTTGTTTTAAAGTGCAGGTTTCTTACAAGTGGAAATTAAGAGAAAAAACTTTGTATGATGTAAGATTTGAGTTTCTATTTTGCATGAACCTTATATTTATTTTCAAGTCCGAAAAACCAAAATGAGTCTTTTATAATATAAAACACTAGTTGTCCCGCGCAACTTCGTCTGCGTAAATTTTCCCCGTTATTCCAACATTTATCATTGCTGCTCAGCTCCTTTTGGTCGTATCGTGATATTATAGAATATAGCCTTCCTCGATAAATGGGCTAATTAAGAGTATTTTTTTTTTCAATTCGAATCAGTAGTGCCTGAGATTATCGCGTTCAAACAAACAAACTCTTCAGCTTTATAATATTAGTAAAGATTAGAAATAGACTCATTAAACGATACAGGCATTATATACACAAATATATTGATACCGTATGGTGGTATACGGTATCAATATATTTGTGTATATAATGCCTGTATCGTTTAATGAGTCTATTTCTAATCTTTACTACATAAATTAGAAGAAAAGTAACATTCACCAGTTTGTACTGGGCCCGGGTAGCGGATTACGGCTTGTATTCCCAATGAGAAGATCTATAACCCATCAGTAGGAACGTCATTATAAAGAAACATTATGTAATTTTCAAAGTGAAGTGTTTCTTCACGATTACCAACACACTACTATATTTATCTATACTAATATTATAAAGCTGAAGAGTTTGTTTGTTTGTATGAACGCGATAATCTCAGGAACTACTGGTCCGAATTGAAAAATACATAAATAGACATAACATCACGCAATGAAAAATGTTGCAAAAACGGGAAAAATATAATAAAAAAATGTAATAATTTAGGTCTCCTAACCAATTTCGGTTACAGCGGCCAATCTCATTAGAGACTAGCCAACTGCGCAGGAGATATTATAGTGCACAAGTGTATGCGCAGACACAAGTGCACTCTCTATTCCCTCACCGATGGGACGGAAATCCGACACGACCGGAGAGAGATTAGGCGCAGGACCGACGGGCTTAACGTGCTCTCCGAGGCACGGAGGGGTATGACAATGTTCAAAACGGTCACCCATCTATGGACCGGCAGTGGTATCTCGATCTGCTCGGTCGCCACTGAAATTTATAAGTAAACTAGCTGTGCACAGCGGTTTTACCCGCGGTTTATTAGTCTATGTGTTAATCCAGGGTGTCAGCTAACTCTATACAAAATTTTATTAAAATCGCTCCAGCCGTTTAGACGTGAAGAAGTAACAAACATACACACTCACATACTCACAAACTTTCGCCTTTATAATATTAGTGTGATAGTGTATCGATTCAAATAGCCGGTGTACACTATTCTCTATGTCACAGGTGACGTTTAATGAATGAGCTGCACATTGCACAAGATATCGCCACTATTATAGTTGTGTAGACAAATGGCACCGATTGATACGGCTATTATTAGAACGCATTGCTTCGACACAGTGGATTATTTGTCTACCTATATCTTGGTATGGTTGTAAATGATTAAACTCTCAATCTCCGTAGCTCAGCTTGCATGGATGTCGGTTATTGCGATACTTACAATTCTACCGATTTCCATGCCATCATCAAACAATTTAATTAAAAATTACGCTTGGGTCAGCATAATTTCAGCAGGTATAGATTATAAAGGTGTACGTACGGTGAGGGAGGCAGGGTTAAGGGACTTCAAAAAAAGTATCTGAGTCGTCCCCAAACACATCTACAGTACTTGTAGTCATTAACGTAAGACGCGACATTTCTGAACTACTACTCTAGTGAGACCTTATGTCAGAAACTACTGTCCACCGAAGCTCTTTTACAAAATATCCAAATCACGTTTTTAGGGTTTCGTAGTAAACCAGGAACCCTATCCTATATGCATCCATCAATCCAAATGGCGTGGACGTCTGTCAAAAACTTATCGTGAATGTCGGCCAGTCCAAATGGACGTATATCACGCCACG
Organism: Herminia tarsipennalis; assembly: GCA_945859575.2. Lineage (NCBI taxonomy): Eukaryota > Metazoa > Arthropoda > Insecta > Lepidoptera > Erebidae > Herminia > Herminia tarsipennalis. Next base: position 31,231,800 of record OX243830.2, read on the forward strand.
CCATTTGAAAGGCATCCACATTGTCAGTGAGTGGGGAAATCAAGAAGCTTATACATATCAACCCATAAGATGGCCCACTGCTGGGCACGGGTCTCCCCAGTAGAACCTACTAGTATGTAGATCCTGGGGGTAATTGCCATAATCGCCACGCTTGGCGAGCGGGTTGGCGATCGCAGTAGGGCTTTAAGTACGCAGAGGACGCTGCTGCCCGTCCTCCGGGGTGAAATCCCTTAGTCGCCTTGACGACACCCACGGGTAGAGATGGGGTGGTACTATTCTTAAGCCGGCACCACACGGCATATAGTAATTGTTTTATACTTTATCCTTTCGTCTCGCTTAGAATGAGGCCTCTCATTCTAAGCGAGACGAAAGGATAAAGTATACCTTCTCTTTCTAAACATAGTGTCAAACTATAGTTACCATAGTCACGAAAGAGGAGAGGGTTTTTTGAATCTTAATACTAACTAATGCAGGTCATTTTTTGAAAAAAGTGATGATTACTTTACCCATCACACCATAAGCAGGTTTTAGACTGTTAAAATTAATGATTGGTTTATTCATTAAATGTAAAATATAACATGGTCCATTGGAATGTGTTATTGATTCTGAGCAAACTATTTTCAGGTTTGCACTATACGAAGAATAATCTTATTTAGGGTTGCTCCACTACACGTAAAGTGGGGATGTGATTTTTTTTCTCACCTACCCCATAGTGTGGGGTGTCGTTGGAGAGGTCTAAAATTTTTTAGGGGTTGTGAAGATCATTTTTCGATTTCAGCTAAGAAGGCTTATGTTAGTAGTAGGTATGAAACAAAAAAAAAATACAGAAAACTCATTTGTTTAACTGCATTTTTGTAATGGGCAACTAAAGAACCTTTTGTGCACCCCATTGTGCACTCGTTTTACATGTGTTAAAATCTCCACGAATCCCACCTCGTTGATGGCACGATAAAGACCCTGTCGAACTGGATTCGATAAAAAAATCACATCAGTCCCTCGTCAGAGGTGAGTGAGTCCATCGCCCAATAGTTTCCTTCTCCTCGGGCGGACTTTGACAAGTATATCGCCTCATCCATACTCTCATCAACCGTCGTGTTGGTTCGCCGTTCTCTAATTGCGTTTCGGGCTTGTTTCTCAGAGCGACAGACTGCCCTATTCGCCGCTCTATATCCAATCATCTTAGAATTGTCACTGAAAATTCATACAAATTTACATTCACTGAAAATTCAGATTGCCATTGTCATATTGTCTGATACTTGCCTCAGACGGATTACTCATTTTGAATTAAGAAACTTGTAGCCTGCCCTGCCTTTATTTAACGTTTAGACAAGGCATCCCAACTACTTATTTAATGAACTAGCTGTCCCGCCCAACTTCGTCTGCATCAATTTTCCCCGTTTTTTGCATCTCTCATCTGTTGATCTAATTGCTGCTCCGCTGCTATTGGTCGTAGCGTGATGTTATATAGCCTATAGCCTTCCTCCAACAGTAAAATCATTTTTCAATTCGGATCAGAAGGTCCTGAGATTACGCTTTCAAACAAAGAAACTCTTAACTTTATATTATTAGTATAGATTAAATTTCTTGCTTCCTCCGATTGCGTTGAATTGTCATTGCATTGGTGTACTCTGTCTTAGTTAAGCTAGTAGCTCTAGTTTCACAGGTAGCTTGTCTTACTTGAAATTTGGTGAAATAAACAAGGATACTAAATTAAATAGTCCATTGTAAACACACGTTGCATAATTACCTATTTTGAGCAATGTTCTTTAAAATATAATAGCTAATCAATCCTTGTTTAGCAGTGCGCCATTATTACTATGCATTATTTATTTATATTATTGCAAATATTTATTTTGTATTCAATACACGAACGGAAATGGCGTGTCGTGATTGTGTACGTTTTGTTTTAATTTTGCAACATTGTAGCAACTATTGATAGCAACGTGTTGCCCATTGGGGAACGCATAAACATAATATGTACGCTTAGAGTGAAGACAATATAAATTGTTCCACGGAAACAGCAGTAAAAAATATTTTAAAATATGAATGTGCATTTACGTAAAGAGAAAATGTTGTTGTTTCTTTGGAATGGTTAGCAACAGAGACGATTAAGATTAAATAGGCCACCCTGAACTATTACGTACCGTCGGTTCCGTAAAATGGCAATAACGGAACCCTATAGAGTCGTAATATCCGTCTGTCTGTCTGTCCGTCCGTAAGTCATATGCATTTTATTCAAAGACTACTTAGTGAATCTTGATGAAATTTGTTAAAAAGCTGTCTTGTAGTAGCCGCTACTTAGTTTGATAGCTAAATAATAAAAATAAATATTTTTAGGGGGGACACTCCATAAAAGCTGATAATTTTTTTTTTAGCAAAAATAAAGTGTCATATCATAGACAATAGAATCATAGACAGGTCTTTTTAAAACATTTTAAGGTTTTTCAAAAACTTTTTTGATTGAGTGAATATTTTTGGAAATAATCGCTCCGAAAGTTGCATAAATTGTGCATTGTGCATTATAGCTCATTGGGGTCATATTTCATAGAAAATTTGTAATATGACTGTACTGGATTTTACCACCACCACCCTCTAAGACGGAGGCTGGACAAACTTAGCCTCACCCACCGGTACATGCGATTCTTTGCTAGTAGCTACTACTATTCGATTCTCCATCAAACACATTATGAATAGTAAATAAAAAACCTTTGACAAGTTTTGTAACGTGCATTTTACGACTGCCTCTGTGACACGGTGGGAGTGTAGGACACATTGAGTCGCAAGAGGTCGGGGTTCGATTCCCACACGGGACACCACTTTGAGTGGTCCACAAATGTCCGTGACTTGTATGTTTTTAAAGTCCCCCGCAATACAGGGCTTGTGGGGCCTGTATTGCGGGGGACTCAGGCCCAGTACTACTGCAGGAGTCGTCTTATAAAAAAAATAACTAATCTTACCTTTTTTATTCCATTTATGTGTCATTTGGCTATTATCGTCTTTTTATCTTGAAACACAAAATTCGAGATTTTTGTTGTTACAATATCCACCCGACTCCAAAATATCATACGTAAAAATGGTACGAGATTTTTTCTTATCACGCATAACAGCTTTCTAGGGTTCCGTAGCCAAAATTACAAAACGGAACCCTACGGAACTATAGTTTCGCCATGTCCGTCCGCAGCTTTGCCCAGAGACTGTTAGAGCTAGGAGGCTGTAATTTTACATGATACACATTTTACTTACGCGGACAAAGTGCAAGAATAAAATATACCAATAACCTTCCCTATATGTAAAGTGGGGGTGTGATTTTTTTTCTCAAGTACCCCATCGTGTGGGGTATCGTTAGATAGGTTTTTCAGAAACGTTTAGGGGTTAGTAACACGATTTTTAGATTTAGGTATCCGTTTGTAAAATATTAAGCTTTAAAGTGCAAATTTTTGTTAGAGGCAAGTGTCAGTGCCCCTGTCAGCTAAATAATTGAAAAAAAAATCACGGTATATATATAGTGAAATTAAAAGGAAAACTATTACAGCTAAGTAGGCTTTACAAGTTGACGAGTAACAGCTGATCAAATGAGAAGTAACAAAATTTTCGTACAAATACCATTGAAAAATATTGTAAGGATGAAACAAAAATAACAGAAAACCCACTGCTTAAGCCACATTATTCGGATGGGGGGGGGGGGGAGGCCTACGGAACCCTACATTGTACGTGGTCCGACATGCACTAGCCCGGTTTTTTTTCCCCTTACCCGGATCAGGTTACATATCAACCCATAAGATGGCCCACTGCTGGGCACGGGTCTCCCCAGTAGAACCTACTAGTATGTAGATCCTGGGGGTAATTGCCATAATCGCCACGCTTGGCGAGCGGGTTGGCGATCGCAGTAAGGCTTTAAGTACGCAGAGGACGCTGCTGCCCGTCCTCCGGTGTGAAATCCCTTAGTCGCCTTGACGACACCCACGGGTAGAGATGGGGTGGTACTATTCTTAAGCCGGCACCACACGGCCAATCATCGGATCAGGTTGCTGGTAACCAAATACACTACTTCCTGAGACTGATAAGATTCGAAGTCACTCACACAACTTGGACTAAACAAACGACGCATTGCAATAAGTTTGCTTTCCATGTTTAAAAAAATAAACCAAGACCCGAATCAATTTCTTGTAGTGTTCACGGGAACTATAAAAGTTGGAACAAAACTCCTTATGTGATGTTTTCGTTCGTATGTTTATGTTAATGCTTTTGCTACTCATATTTTTACAATCATAAAAAATGCACTCACGTTTCAGCATGAGTGCCATTACAACATTTCATAAATTTATGTACTGGCCGGGTGGAATATACAGGTGCAACTAGGAATCCATTTTTGCAGACTCTCTTGAAAAAAATATGGTTAGGGAAAACAGGCTATAAACATGTAGGTACTTACTTTACAGATAAAAGATAAATTAGATATCCGATCTATAAACTATAGTTTACCATATTGAAATATTATTCAGGATTTATCAGTAAGTTTTGTGACAGGCAACTTATACATAGGGACGTAAACGAACGACTCAACGAACGACACAAATTGGTATCGTCCGGCAGTGATTAAACATCCGTCAATATACCTACCTAAGTCAGTGTACAGATAAAACTTATCAATCTGTAATGTGACAAACATTTAGAATTCATTATCAGTGTTCATTCAGTAAGAAAATAGCAATCTATTTATTGTCTCTATCACAACATTCATAGCAGCGACCTCTCTAACCTGAACGATGTATATTCTAACTAAACGCATGATTTAAACTGATTTTAACAAAACGCGTTGTGGAAATATTGCTCCGTTAATACGTTTGTGTGCGTGCTAAATGCACGCAGAACTAACGTAAAGAATCTCATTGAAGGATTTTCATTCATACTTAGTCAAAGCATTGTATCAATGCAAGTAGAAGTTTAGCCTCAATGGTGAAGGGGGTCGGTTCCATTGATCGCTGCAGCGGGTGGTGGCGGCAAGAGGGGATGCTCGGGGTCAGTAGGTCGTGGGGAATTCGACACGGAGGGACAGGGGGGAGGGAGCGTTGCAGTTATACGATATCGGCACTCACTACCGTTCTGTTACCAGGCTTGATCTCACGCCAGATATACCAAAGTTTGTTTATGATTACATTTTTCTCACCTCCTTTACTTTTTTACAAGCATTAAATTATACAACGTGTCAGAAAATGCTCTATGACATGAAACATTGCTTGAGAAAATGCTGCTTTTGATAAATATTAGATGGAGATTATTAATATGACCTAATTGTATGCCCCTGCAATTAATTAGTTATATTTCAGTCGAAATAACAAACATTGTCCAAAGAGCGGAACTCGTAATCATCAATTTTGCATCAGTATTTGGGTAGTCATTATTACATTGAAAGTAATATTTAATAATAAATTGATGACTTTCATTTTAAAAGGGGACTATTGGTTGTAGGACAATGAAGTGGTAGATGACAATGCTTTGTTCCTATATTAGAATGCTTGTTGCAATATGCGGTATGTCAAACTGCTTCTTAATAAATAGGCACTCGACTCCTATAAATAAGATCAACTGGACACGCAATAATCACATGAGCATGAGATATTTAATTGAAGCACAGACGTACTACACATGCAACGTTACTCTAAGAAATTTACTTTAAAATAATATACATAAAATCTTGAAAGTTTTGACCAGAAATAATGATTGTATTTGATAGAACAGGATCGCTTAAACCTAATCCAACCTTGAACATTAATTTAAGTGGGATAGATATTACGTATAATGTTTCGTCAAACATTTTCTCAATAAATATCACATTATATAAAGCCACTGAACACTACATAAAAAGCTTCCTGTTTTGCTTTCGATTAGTGGAAAACATCAATCTTTCCTTTGCACAATATAAAAGCACTCAATGTAAACTCGACGATTTTCCGTCACCCGACCGAAGGCCGGTGTATTTTTGGATGTTTGTGACGTCATAGTTTTCCATACGATCTCCTGGCCACTTGTATGAACTGAATCACTTTGATGTCAAACTCTTGGAGTCATTATGTGTTTTGATCTGTGTTGGAATAAAAAAAAACTGATTTAAACTTTCTCTCGTTCGATTTGTTGCGTCAATTGGAGCGTCTAAATTTATTTTTGTATTTCTGTTTATTCTTATATTACTTACACACGTTTACGTACTTATTATTCAATATTTGCAAATATTCTATAAATGTGATTATTTCTGAGAAAGTTGTCGGGAGTTAGATGTTGAACACATGAATTCTAAGTAAAGCCTAGCAAGGAATCGTCATATTAGTAAAAATATGACCTATTTTTATTTGATAGAAGGTCTTACGAAGGTAAAGTCATAGAATGACAGACACAACATTACTAATGTTACCTGTGACAGAAGACCATAAGACCAAGGCACACGCATTTACCGTCATAGTCCTAAAGGTATTCGCTTTCTTTTATACAGTGTTTCGCGAGGAGAATTCTTCGTATATCTCTACACATTTCCTCGCTTTTCGCCATTATGGTATTGCGTAATATATTAACAGTTTCCCTATAAGCGTCCTTCCATATCCGTCTTATTTATAGTTTTCCTCCTAGGCTAGGACGAAAAACTTTCCATGACCAAAATGTATCTAGCAAATGTGATCACGATTCATGACTTGTCTTGTAATTGATTACTGATTTCGCTGCAGTACACGTACTCTTGCAAGCTGACACTAATAAGTCGTAGGGATGATGTAAAATACGTGGACATACCCTGATACCATTTTAAGATAATGGTTTGCTGTTTAGTTTCTGAATGTACTCAGCTGATGTCATCTGGTTTGTTCCTAACTTAATCCTATTCCGCCCCAAAAATGATGTAAACGCTTTGACTAACAAATTTTCTCTTTCCTCTCTTTTGAACGCTTCTAGTGAATTTTCGTTCGCTCTTTTCAACCTTATTCCACCACTATTCAATTCTGAAATGTTCCAAATTGGATCACTAACAACGATAATATACGTTGTTTGATGATGTTTCATAATCATAACAGAACTACAAAAACTTAATACCAATTCATCAAAAACAAAATAATAATAAAACACTGTTGTAGTCGTTGTAGCTCAACATAAATAACACGACTCGTAATTCGAATTGAACTTTGTATTTCATAACAGTTTTAGAAGGGCCACGCGTCACCCGTTTCGCTAGCTCGCAAGTCGCAATGAACACACAGACAGACGCAACTGTTCGCACACAAGCACAGTGACCGGGTCAGGGCGGCAGGCTCATTGTAGAAGCCCCATTGATATTTTGCTGTGCGGTTTCATTGATGGAACTTACATTGTTCTGTGCGCACTCCGCTAGATAACTATGGAAAAATATCTATGACTTTGTTGATTTGCTTTAGATATACATAATAGTTTATCGTGAATGTCGTGACCATAGCGTTTTTGCTTTTTCTATTATATATATAGCACAAACTTGCAAAATAGATGATTTGCATAGTTAGACAGTTGTTTATGATGCTTAGAACCATATTATTTACTGAATTATAGTACGAGGGGAGGTCCAAAAGTTCGTGGAATGGAGGGGATGGAGTAGGGATAGGGATGCTTGCTTAGTGTCATACTAATTGTGGACTCATCATTAGTATATAAGCTGAGTTTCAGCCTAATTGCGTCATTCGTTTACGAATACTCGCCTGATAAACAAGTCAATCCGGAAGAACATTAAAACTATGGAGAAAATTGAACACCGTGCTGTAATAAAATTCCTTACCAAGCAAGGAAAGACCGCTCAAACCATTTTGAATGAAATGGGAACCGTTTATGGGGACCAGTGCCCTAGTAAATCAATGATTTACAAGTGGCATGGTCTTTTTAAACATGGTCGGGAGTCGATTGAAGACGACCCTCGCTCAGGAAGGCCAGTTGAGGCCACCACATCAAACATCATCGAAAAAGTGGAGAAAATTGTACAGGTAGATACCCGTTTAAAGAAAAAACAGATATCTGCATTAGTTGGAGTATCAGATACCACCATTTTGCGAATCCTACATGACCATCTGGATATGACAAAAGTCAGTGCAAGATGGGTACCGAGAATGCTCACACCGATTCAGAAGCAGCAACGCGTCGATGCTTCAAAACAATTTTTGGAGTTGTGTGGAGACGAGCCTGCACAGATTTTGGAGCGAATTGTTACCGGAGATGAAACATGGGTTCATCACTTTGAGCCTGAGTCCAAACAAGAGTCCATGCAATGGCACAAAAAGGGGACACCACCGCCAAAGAAGTTCAAAGTGTCGGAGTCGGCTGGAAAGTTGATGGCTACTGTTTTTTGGGATTGTGAAGGGATTCTACTAATTGATTATAAAGAAAAGGGAAGGACCATAACAGGAGAATACTACGCAACGATTCTAGAAAAATTAAAGGAGTCCATCAAGGAAAAACGTCGAGGAAAACTGACCAAAGGTGTTTTGCTTTTGCAAGACAACGCACCGGTTCACAAGAGCAGAGTTGCAATGGATGCTCTGCACACACTTGGCTTCGAATCGCTAGTCCACCCACCCTACAGTCCAGATCTGGCCCCAAGTGATTTTTATTTGTTCCCTAATTTAAAAAAAGACCTAAGGGGAAGGAAATTTTCCGACGACAATGAAGTAAAGGAGGCAATTTTGGCTCATTTTGCGGCAAAAGATAAAAAATATTTTTACGACGGTTTAGAAAAATTAATTCATAGATCTAATAAATGTATTCAACTTCAGGGTGATTATATTGAAAAGGAAAAATAGTTTTGTTGTTTCATTTTATTTCAAACCCTTCCATTCCACGAACTTTTGGACCTCCCCTCGTACGTCAGTCTGCATATAGGCGTGGCCTTTGCCTTGGTTGCCACATTTTACAAGGAAACCAAAATAACTGCTGCTTAACAGTATCTCCATACAATTGAAAATGATATTCAATTACTAATCAACACATTTGACAGTAACTAACTATCTATGTGACGACTTCTATCAAAGATAGATTTCTATTCCATTTTATTCTAAAAATGGAATCCATTCAACGTATTAAATATGGTACCTACGCAATATATTTCTAAATATAATGTTTTCAGCTAATATATAAATTTACTTAACCTTCGATGTTTCACCTTGCAAGTCTTATTTATTGTTTGTCCCTCGATCTAAAAATATACGTCGCATTTGCCCACATTTCCAACGGCTGATAATATGATTTCCTAGCCGGTTCCAATGTCGTTACCGATGGCGACGGCCCGGGCTTGGCTGCACCGAGGCTTGGCGCGAAGGGGCGAGGGGTGCAGGGGGTGCTTGTGACCTAATTCCTTGCTTGCACAACCTGTTCTATTTTCCCTATGACGTCAAAACCACCCATTCACCCGGGGCTGCTGAATCAATGCGCCCCCAAACTGGGTCAACTTGAATGAACCACTCGTACATTCAACATGGACCAGCTATTTTTAGCTCCGAAGGTGTCTCGATCGGGTCTCGGGCCGAACCAGTTTTTACGGATGTATTGGTAGGCCGCAATTAAATTCTGCAATTTTCAAATTAATTATGACTTTCGGTAGTTTTACGTATAATCAACTTTTCCCTGGCAAATTACTTTTTAGAACTATTATTACACAAATTATGATCTGGTCTCATAATGCTTATAACTAACAGTTAGTGTTTACTTTTTATTTGCCATATGTAAGGTACTTTTAAATCTAGATGACTCAAGAATTAAGAACTATTTGAAATCACTAAAGTTTCTTTGTATGTATATGTATCCTGAGAATTCCGTCTTAAACTCGATGTCCCCGTGAATCTGGATCTCACAGCGAGTTCCACAAAACAGTTACAAGATTCGTGTCTCGTTTATGTCAGCTTGACAGGCAACGGGACTACTTACGCCAAGAATCCGGAGTCGACAAAGTCTGGAATTTCGCGCGGTAGTTGGTTTTTGTAATATAATTAATTCTCTATTGCACACAACTCTTAGATATAAACTAATCATAAAAAGCTCGTGACACCGGTCTTAAAATCTGCTTGGCAGAAGTGCCCAGCAGTGACAAATCGACGTTACTTATTGTATTGTTTTTTTGTTGCAGATATCACGCGCTAGCATCGATGCGTGCAAGGATTATTTCCGCGACGACCTCGTCAAGACCGATTGGCAATTGATGGTGGAGCTTAAGAAACTCTTCCAGATTCTGTAAACGTGTCCTTACCGCCCACCTCTCGTACGGTGAAGCTCTCCAATAATTTATATTACGACGTAGACCCGTCAGCTTCGTCTATTCCATCTAACATTAGTCCTTCTCCCATGTATCATAGAATCTCACCATTCATTTTTATCCGTTTTATATATCGACGTGATTTTAGCCGAAACTATGTTCACGTACTGGTGGGAAAATGCAAATGTCAATGTCACGGCTAGGCCTTGTATTTATTTTTATGTTATTGCTCTTGCAGTTTATGAACTTGGTCTATCTTTTAATATCTGTGTTGAAAATAATCACATATTTATTGTACTGTTCCGGGTTGTTAGTTTGAAGTGAAAAGTGTCTGAGATTTGTGAAGTATTGCCCTAATTACTTAGTGATTATGAGCGAGTTGGTTTTTCACAACTCGTAAAGCGAGTGACACACTCACAGACAACGCCCATTCATTGATTGCAAGAGCGTCTTACAACTGCCAACGTAACTACCGATGTCGCAACGATGGAAACATCTATATTATACTTCAAGACGCATTGTAAATAGTATTAAACATGTTTATTTATTAATAAAATTGTTACCCGTGATTGGACAAACGATCAGAAATTAACCGAAAATTTAGATGAATATTTGAACGGTGATCCTTTGTATATAAAATGTTCACATGGATTATTTACAATAAAATTCTGTAGTTTTATGTAAATAAAATATAATGAGAAATCCTTGCATGTGTTAATTATAAATAAGTGCAATACGCGATCTCAATCTCGTGTCTTTGAAGGCAATATCTTTGAGCGGTGCTCTTGATGTAGATAAATATTATATTCGACGTCGTTTAGCTACCATACGTGTGGTGTGTGCTACTGGCTGTTAATAAAGAGGTCGTTTATTGTACAAGGATATCATATTTTAGTTGAAATTTGAATGCTGCTTGGAATATCATCCATGTATGTCACACATACAGGGATCGAGAACTGACTTTGGTGGTGATCGGGATTGAGTCCAATGGAGGTTGTATTTTGTATGTAGGTATTTTCCCTTTTTGAAATGCTTTGTATTATATAGATGGAATCGGACATATTCTTATATTGAAGAACTTTTATTAAATTACAAAGTAATATTTTTTGTATTATTTAACCTTTTTCTAAATCAAAAATAGGTAGGTTTTTGAAGTTAGTTTTGCTACGATGAATAGTATGGCCAAATCTTTTACCACGCTCAAAAGAGCTGAAATTGTTAAAAGACCAGTCGAGCTGACATCACTTAGCAACTTGATTTGTAAAATATTGTGACGTAACATGAGCGACATAAGACAGATCCAGCCTATTGCTGAGGTCGACAGTTCGACACTTCAGTCCAATAAATAAATATCAATAGTGATACTAAAATGATTCCACGGGAATTAAACGAACTCGATCGTGACAGATATATCATAGTTCATTAGTTCGAAATAATTTAATTAAAATTTTGAACAACGGTTTCCGCAAGTATTTGATTAGCTGCAAGTTGACAGCTCCCAACCAATCAAATTGAAAAAGTGATTCAGGAAATTCAAGTTAAGTATAGCGTTGAGCAATCTATAGCGATGATTATGTCGCTACGAATTTATCTGTCTTCCTGTCATTGAGCAGGAAATCTACAAACTAGCAGATTGACTCACCGAGATTCTAAGAGATAGCGAGGTGATCGTATTTTAATGATGCTGCCAACGACAAGCTAATGGCCCAAAAACATTCTCTTTTTTTTCAGTATTGATCCTTCTTCGCATTGCGTGTTTTGCAATTGATATGACTGTACCTACATTGCAAATTCGCTTCCAGCTATAAAATATCCTAGTCATAGGCTTGGTATATACTACTTACCAAATACGTAAGATTCATGATCTTTCGGTTGAAATTTGTGAAAGTTTTCCACTTAAGTGTATATGCAATAAATATAATTTCTAATTCAAACTGGGTGATTATTGGGACTCTGTCTATTTAAGCAGCGTGAAGCTGCGGACCTAAGAACTGGATACATATTAACCAATAGGATTGCATAACACAGACACATCGTAGATTTTGTGTAATTCTATTGGATACTATTTCTCCGTTCAGCCTAACAGTCCTTATTTTGAGTTGATGGTAATCTAGTAGACTTTTCAACTTAAGTCCAGTAATTTTGTGTGTAACACACCTATTGCTTCTAAAATGAATCAAGTGAGAAAGCATTAGGTAATAGCTTATTTGTTTAGTAAATTCTGTGGTAAAAAACAGAAAACAATCATCTAACGGAATGGAATCCTGGCATCACCATCATCTCTCCCGGAGACCGTTAGCGATCTTGGCAAATTGCTGGACTTTGGAGATGGCTCGAGTTGGATGGAGTGATTGACAAGATAAGTGTAAAGGCGAGACATTGTGCTCAATCATGAGGCTGTGCGGTTAATTGCCCTGTAAAACTAACTAATAGCAAATACTTGTAGCGCTACATTACGAGTTCTCTCAAACCAAAATCTTGAATATGCCACTGAAAAAAGTTGTATTCATACGTGGTTGTATTCCCATGCACATTGTACGAGTAAGTATATATATTCGCATATTTACTAAAGTAAGCTTATGTAGCTTATCTACATAACAGCTGAAAATCTAAACCAACAACAATGAATTTATTGCAGGGCAGCCATATTGGTGACCTATAACCCGTTGAACTTTGCCAAATGGTAATTGTGCTTACTTAGATCGTCCGTGCGTCATTTCCTATTACCCATGCTGAGTTATGCCCATACGTAACACGAGTGGTTCACTGCATGGCCAGTTGACCATGTACCTACAATTTCGTGACCGAGGGGATCTCTTAACAATCCAAATCATATTGTTTCACTTTTATACTCCTCTTACACTTGAATCCTGGTTAGCAATCTCTATGGGTTTAGGTAGGCCGCTTGTATATGTGCCTTGATTTCACCGGACAACGGACAGTCCCTCGGTGTGACCGTAGGTTTGTAAAATAATAACGGAGAACCGGCCAATCGTCAGACGTCTACTACGACTACGACTTTGCGTCTTTTGTCCGTTAAAAATCGGTCGTGTAGGTGCAGTAAGTACAAATGGCTTCACAATTTCTCATTAAATATCAGATAACAGAAATTTGCAGATATAGGTAGGTACCTATCCTTAATATGATTAGGTACAGTACAGGTAATAAGAAGTCTTCAATACTGTTGTATGTAGGTTGTCACAAATCACAAATCTATAGGTAAGTGTTATTATAATTATTTGTTCATTATGTGGACGTAGGCTTCGTCATAAACTACACGAAGTGATGATGCCTGCTGTAAAAAATACATTCCATCTTGGAGTTTCAGCTCCAAGCAATGTGCGACTCATAATGCTAGATTAAAAAAAAACTTTTCAGCTTATAGCTCATAGAAACTTGTTCTTCGATCGACTGTCCACTAGAGAGGGAACGTAAGTACAAAATATATGAACATGTCATTATTAGCCATCCTCCACTGCAACTATCATGAGAATAACGAAATCGGCGTCAATACAAAGAACCTCCTGGCAATCAGATGGTAGAAAGCTGATAGCAATGTAGCTAGCCTGTTACAAATAGGTAAATTTTGCTTCTTTAAGTTGCTCATAGAAGATGGCAGACCTAATATTCTGCGATATTTGGATACAAGTTAAATACGCAAGTAGAGGCTGAATATAGACTGTAGCTAGGTTTAGGTTAGGATAGGCTAGGTTTTTCTTTTAACTCATGTCACGTCCAAATTCGGACTCAAATTGACAACACATTCAACAGCATCTCATTATAGGTACTTACCTACTAACAGCTGGTTGTGACTTATAGAGCTATAGATATATTTGACTTATGCTCCTTACATCTAAAATTCTACCTAGTATCCAAATCCATCGATATATAGATTATTGAGATTGAGACCAGCCATTAGGCGTTTTACACTTAGGATTACATTTTTAGCATCAATCTGAACATATTATATTGTCTTAAGAGAATGTCGATTTAAAAATAAACCTAAACAACTATTTTTTCCATCATTCACCTATTTGCCTTGAAATAGAAGGCAAAGAGGCAAGAACTTAACTCTGCAAGTGAACAAAGAGTGGTTCAGGTTCAGTATTGGTATGTGAATCACGGAAATTACAAACACGATCACAATAAAATGCATTAGATATTATGCATTGAATAACGTGCATAGGTTTCAAATGCAAGAGGTAAATAAAGATCATTGAATTGTGCAGTTCTATTGCGTCCTTGTTGATTGTAGCTTCACCTGGGAGTGCAGTGACCTATACGTGTAGCAGCAACACCCAAGAAACATCTTTCTGATAATACATAGGTATGGGGGTTTTCTGAATTTGAGTAAGAAGGTAGGAAGCTAGGTTCCGTTCTGTAGAAATATTAGGTCTATAATCAAAGTCATATGCTTTAATTTACATGTCGGTGACACTTTACACCAATGAAGTGACATTGTCACTGCCTAAGAACTCAGCAATGTTTTTGCGAGGTTAGTTTAAGAACACCTTCATTCAAGAGGATGATGTAATAATACAGGGGATAGTTACCTGCTGAGATGCAATGCATGTGTCAAGCAATAATAACATTTTTAGCAGTGCATTTCGTATATAAGAGTAGGTATGTGTGGCTGTAGGTGGATATGCAGAGAAGTAGAGGTTTTTTTATTAGCTATGTTCATTTAATAGGTTCCAACACTATCTAGGTAGGTCTTGTTTGTTGTCAATAATTCACGGAGAAGGTCATCGTTTCTCATACCATCCGAAGAAACACCAATGCGGTGCCGGCTACATCGCTGACTGGGTGGAGCCACCAATGTAGGCACCGATCTACTTTCTTTGCTGCGCTTCCGTGTGACATATTTTGCATCGCCAAATATTAAGTAATCAAGTGATTTCAACACAAGAATTTTACGGATGATGAGACCCGAATTTAGGATAAATTTTGACTAAAAATGGTGGTTTGATGATGAATTTGCCTGATTTTAACTGCTTTTTGGTTGTTTTTCGAGGTTGTAACCATGGAAACCGGGTGAGCGTGGGCGAGGGGGTGTTGTTTTCAGGGTCTAGGTCACGCCCCGGGTGCCTCAGGCGCATGCGCGGGCCACGAGCTCCCGTTCAGGAACTAGCCCCGTTCAAAGCGCATCTGACTTCCTTGTGAACGGAGCCTCGTCTGTCGCGAAGTGCGAACTTACCGGGTAATGCAACTCCAAGTGAATTTGTGTGTGAGAAAAATATAGGTCAAATTAAAGTGAAGTGTTTTTTTGTGAGAAGATCGTTTCAATTTTGGTATTACAGTAACATGTAAGTAATATTATCTATCCGTAGTTTTTATTAGGTTTGTTGTTTAAATTTATTAATTTTATAAGGTAGGTACCTACTTCTTATTAATTTAAGCAAGTGGCAGCACTTAAAACAAAACATACATTTTTAAATGGTCTAATCATTTAAAATAGGCCTAAACAAGCCGTCGCTAAATTTCCTTCTAGGAACTTCCTGCTTCTATAATTATGATATTGATCTAAAATATTTCCGCTGAGACAGGTATAAAATGCTTTAAAATTACATACACTGTGAAACCACTGCATATTAAAAAAGACCAGGTAAAATAATTAAGATTTTATCAAATAGGTATAGGAAATCTTGCAACTATAGAGTTCCTATATACATAGGTAAGGTATCTACTGAAAATGTTTCAGTAGCCTGTAGCCACGTGAAAAAATAGTTTTTTACCCGACTGCAAGGAAGGGTTATTTTTATATTTATTCCTGTGATTGATCACAGTTTTATTCAACCTTGTTTTATACAGGTATAAATTTTTTTGCAAGGATTCGAATGACTGTAGTCGAAACCCTGCAAAAACAAAAATAAGGTTCTTTTTTTCAAAAAAATCGGTTCCGCATTACGGTGTGATCACCCCCCCCCCCCCCTGCAAGGATTCGACTGACTAAATCGGCACCCTGTTTAAGAGCTTCGAGTTTCTAATCATCGGGCTTGCAGTAACTTGAACAATTAATCCCACTAAAACATTAACATGTAAATTAACGCCAAGATCAAGTAGTTAGGTAGGTACATATTGCTACCACTCTAAAAAAAGTTATCGGATCTTATGGAAAGCCAAGCTCCTAACTCTACACGCCCTAACCTAATACTCTCTAATTTTCATCATAATGTACAGCGTTCTGCCTGAATGCTAGTCTTAAGTTCCCTACAAAACCTACACCGTAGTCACAAGGTGTGGCTTGGCTATTCCGTTACTCAAGGACCTATTGGCGCAAAATTAATGTCTACTTAGTCCATACTTTGTGTTTGTAAGCCTGTAGGAGTGTCTACGTCACTCTTACGAAACGGCCAAGCCACATATTTTGACTACGGTGTAAGGTCAGATTTTTAATCACTATGATTTATAAATAAACTAGCTAACCCGCGCAACTTCGTCTGCGTAAATTTTCCCCGCTTTTGCAACATTTCTTATTGCTGCTCCGCTCCTTTATACATATAAACCTTCCTCTGCAATCACTCTATCTATTAAAAAAAACCGCATCAAAATCCGTTGCGTAGTTTTAACGATTTAAGCATACATAGGGATATACTATGTAGTGATATTACCTACATAAGAATACCTATATTTAAGAATATTTATTCAGTAAAAATTAGATTAGTTAATTGTTCTAGAAATTGGAGTGTCCGATTGCAAAGTATTATACTATCTTTTCAATACATGAATAATATCGGTTCCTTTGAATATACATAATGGTGTTTTCAGTAATCCAGAATTATTGAATGCAGCTATTGCATAATCGACACTTTTCTGTTAATAGGGTGGATTACCATTACGTGAGACGTATCTGTTCAAGGTCCTTGCCATACAAAAGTTTCATCTCCTTATTTTAAAGGAGAGGGGGAGGGGGAATGCATAGATTTCTAGATCCAAGCTTTCACGTCAAATTTCATCTTTCTATGAATTTAGGAAGTACCCTAACAGCTTCAGTGATTATCAGTCAGTGAGTGATGAAATCTAGGTATTTTAGATATTAATAATTTAAAAAGTACCTACAATAGCTATACCTTCGAAAATTGGCATGTTTAATAAGTAGGTACTCTATTGGTATAATATCCTGGCAATTTGGACTTTCCGTCACTGTCCAGACCAAATCTACAGGGGTATAAAAATATGACGAAACGCTTCGGGGAAAGGTAGGTAGTGCCGTGCGATTTTGTCGTCTCGTCTTGGCAGGGGCACTATCGTGCTAGGTACCTAAATAAAAGAAAATGTACTAACGCTGATTTTGATATGACAGTACCTAAGTACTGTCACATTATATTCAGCTTTATAATGTTTGTTTCCATTATTAGGACATATCCCTCTCTCTGAGGAAAAAGTACCTACGGCTCGTAATCTACTACGGGCCCCACTGCTCTCACCGGTTGGTGGATGTCGCATGCTATGAAATTTAAAACCAAGAATTGCGTTCTTGGTTGGTCTGGTTGAGGAATATATTATTTATTATTTCTTCACCAATTTTAATTAGTATCTAGCGACAAAACATCTTACTACTGGCCAACACTGCTCTTCCAAAGTGTCAGTCTGTTGATCTCCAGTAAATCCTTTATTTCAGCATATATCAAAGGCTTATCAGAAACATCATTTTAACAAAAAATATATAATATCTCCTAATATCTAATTTCATTGGAAGATTTAACTAGGGATGTAGATACATCATTCTGTGGTCTTCATACTAGACAAGCCTGTATAGTGAATACCCAGCTCACATACGTTACAAAAAGTACTTAATACAATTTGAGCCTTACAGTACTGCTAAAGATAAATATAATAATTTAGTATCATGAGATCTAGTTCACAATTAAGCTATAATATGTTTATGAGAGTATCCTGATTATGTTTTCTGTATTAGTGAAGACAACCATTTAAAGATTACCCGTTTGGCCTCATTTATCGATGCATCTATAATGAAACAATAGCTAACTACAGTGTCGTATATATGAACACGAACGAACTGACCAAATCGCTGAGCAAAGGTGAAAGACCCTTTCTTTATTTTAAAAAGATAACTAGCAATGTGGGTGTGGTCCCACGTTACTAGCAATCCCGTTAATCCCTCTAGCTAAACTCAATGGCTTGTGTTAGGAGTGGGTTCACGTCGGTAGTATTATACTACCGACGTGAACCCACCCCTAACACAAGTTGTAGGGTAGGATTCTAGGGTTCCCGCACCCACATGATTGCTTTGCTTGAGTTACTGGCACAACAAAGAAGAAAAATTATGTCTCATAATTTTTCTTCTTTGTTTTGCCAGTAGGTAACTGATATTCAGCAAATTCCAATTTAGGTACTTTTATAAACAAAAAGTGAGGTTTTCAATATAATTAGCTGCCTCACGCTCAGCACTTTACTGTCTTGGTGTACATTTGATGTTGGGTATTGATATGGTTTTTACATAATCACTTTCAAGACAGAGCGTTGGACTCACTAAACTTGAACAAGAAAGGTTTTTGGTGCACTACCCCACCAAGTGATGCATTTCGTGATGTGGATTGACTTAATCAACTGACAACAGACTGGCCTATTGGTCTAGTGGTTAGTGACCCTGAGTACTAAGCCGGATATCGTGGGTTCGATCCCCACCCAAGATAAAACGTTTTGTGATGAGTCCGATAGTTTTATTCTGTGTCTGGGTGTTATTTATCTATAATATGTTTGTATTTAAAAATATATAAGTATGTTTATCAGTCGTCTGGTTCCTATAGTACAAGCTCTGCTTAGTTTCGGATCAGATGACGTTGTGTGAATTGTCCCAAGATATTGTCATAGTGCAAAATGCTTTGAGCGTTTGTGGGCAGGCCACATCATGCAGGTTTTTTTACCACGCCAATAACCTTTCTTACACGAGCGGAAAGAGCAGTAATGTGACTTTTAAAGTTTAATTCTCATCCAGAATAACATACCAACATATTTAACAGCATCTGTTCTTTTAAGAAATTCACAGTCACATGCTATCTTGTTACAAGTAGGGATTTGTAACAAGATAGCATGTGACAAAAAAAACACATAATTATACACATCAAAATTCATAATTATACCTAGATATGTAGGTATAATTATGTATTTTGATGCCTGTTTTTTTTTCAAAGATATCTAGCAATGTGGGATTGTGGTCCCACATTACTAGCAATCGTTAGCTACTAGCAAGTTAGGAGTGGGTTCACGTCGGTAGTATAATGGGTAGGATTCGAAACAGTGACGATACGAAACAGCCATTAAGCTACCGCCGATACCGCCTGTTTGAGTTACCTATTGGCGACGAAGCGGCTGTTTGGTGGAAGCACATGTGTAGGTGCGGTTTTATGTGTTTAGCGTTAAGAGATTATTATTTAACAAGCTAGAGATACAGTTCATGCCTTGTTCAACAATAGATAAATCTTCAAACCATCTATTTCCGTGAAAAATAATTGCACTTATGCTTGTCATATGATTTCAATTGGCAAGTCATGAATGTTGTATAAATACATAGTGAATGGTTTGAAATCCAGGATTGAAAGCTTGAGTTATTGTCTAGGTAGGTAGCTATTGACCTAATATGTACCTATCTACATGACTTATGAAGTTACTGAGTAGGTACAAGATTTTTAAAGTAATTGAACCACTGATGTTATAAAGTACCTACTAAATTAATTTGTACTACCTTATTCCAATTTAAAAATATTTAAGTTGTAGGTATCTTGAAAATATTAAAGAAACAAAGGACTATTCATCTACCTCTAACTATTACCGTTGCTAAGAACGATAAAATTAATAATAGTCACTTCATTGAAATTCCCTTAAAAAATTTCAAACAGTTTATAAATCTAGTTAACATAAGAATTAATCCCAAGAAATAATGAGCAGTAGTTAGTAAGGAGAGTCTGTGAGGCAGTCTAGACGCAGCGGCAAGGTCGACTCAGCAGTTTTCACTAATGCCTGCCTACTAGACGACAGTTTCAGTTTAATTTTTTCGGCCACGTGCTAAACGTCGTTCATTCATGCGTGCGAATGAATGGGGAGCGTCGCAAGCGCTGAAACAGTCGGCCGCCGCACGCCCGCGCGCACGTCGCGCAGCGCACGCAGGCGCCCCTGCGATCCGCGAGTGACACCCCCCCTCACGCACCACGTACACTGTGCCACACTGCCCCTGCCTCTGCTTACCACCAGCACGCTACACCGGATCTTCTCTCGGTGCGTCATCTATTTATACCATTCTTTAAAAACACGATCTCCCGAACGACGACCTTGAACAAAATGTGCCGTGGTTTCATTCATTAAAATTATCACTTTCAAACGTATCTCGGACGCAAAACGTTCTCTCTTAACATGCAATGACGGACGATTCGCTAATTGGACATCATTTATTAGATATATAACAGTTGTTAAGATGATATTAATTGGGTGACTGGCATCAATTTTGTCCATTTAACCGCTGTAGTCATATGCTCAACGATAGGTACTCATTTTCATAGCGAAATAGTCAAACATTATGTAGTTGCCTCCTCTATCTTAGTCGATAGACAATCGCGTATCAAGTCAAACGTTATCACCGTGAGTACCGGATACGATTTGTATAGTTCATAGACTGGAAATTATAACTCTTCAGCAGTCGTTCTCGTTGCGTTAGCAGTGTCCCGTTGCACGTAGGTAGACCGCTCTAGACATCGCCCGCGCCGACCCGGCGTCGTTGCACCGAAACTCTACACCTACTCGATGAAAACAGGAAGCGGTTCTCCTCTTTCATCGTTTCCAAGTATGAATACGCTACTATTGTGTCAAACAGTTCATTTTAATGCCACCTGGCTATCAAACAATACAACAAAACGCGTGCCAAATGGGCACAACAAAAAAACGGCTATCCGGATACAGTTTCAAAGATAAAAATCACTTTAAGGGCTCCCAACGAGATACCGTTGCTCTAAAAGAATTAAACTTATCTCTCTTAAAATTACTTAAAAGCCAATATGACGGGCTCATACAAAAACTTGGTCGGGTTATATACTTTTATCACTATCAGTGTGGCGCCAGTATTGTTTTTTGCCAAGATAATATTGACTGAACTGTAGTAAAAAAAAATCTTAAGTCGACGAGACTATATATTTAAAAACGGCGACAAAGATTTGATTGTGCAAAACAAACAGTTGAACTGACTGACATAGGTAGGTACGAGTACATAAATATGCTGTTAGTTGGATGTAGCTGCATCACTCATCGCTGACCAAATGGGGAGGTCCATTTCGCGGAAACAGATTTCGCTGAATGACAACAGCGCAGTGTTTGTGTCCTTTGCTTTTCCGTTTATAAATAAGTAATTCCTTTTAGGAGATCGTTTCTGTTGAAAGGTGATTGAAAAATGATTAATTTAGCAGTTCGTATGGAAGTTTTCGCTATAGGTAGGTACGTGACGTTTTGCGCGAGAGCGCGCGCGTGACTGGCGTGGATCGAGGCGAGGAGCGGACAA
Source organism: Herminia tarsipennalis (assembly GCA_945859575.2). NCBI lineage: Eukaryota > Metazoa > Arthropoda > Insecta > Lepidoptera > Erebidae > Herminia > Herminia tarsipennalis. Next base: position 31,253,552 of record OX243830.2, read on the forward strand.
GGCGACCTCGTCCAGATAAATCTATCAATGAACACGATAAGGGGAGCGCGTGTCACGCAACCGCAGGAAGTGCCCAACTCGCCTCCTGCACTCTGAACTGAACTCAACGCACCATATCGTCCGCAATACATCATTCACGACTTTAAAATGCATTCTGGTAGAGGTACTTATGTCATGTACAATATGTACATAATATTGTTAATTTAAAATGTACCTTCAATGTTTTTGTCGTTGCAAATAATTTCAATGTGTGACATTTGTCCACAGCAACGTTAATAAACGTTTACCTATCTATGCTAATATTATAAAGGTGAAGAGTTTGTTTGTTTGAACGCGATGATGTCAGGCCCTACTGGTCCGAATTGAACAATTATTTTACTGTTTTATAGCCCATTTATCGACGAAAGCTATAGCCTATATTACATCACGTTACGACCAATAGGAGCTTAGCAGCAATGAAAAATGTTGCAAAAACGGGGAAAACTTACTATAGCTACTCAGTCTACAGACATTTTTGAATTGCTTGTCAGTGCGGGATCTAGGATTATTTCGAGGCAGGGCAACACCTTGATGCTGAACGTACTTACGATAGGAAGGAGGGGGGGGGGGGAAGTGCAACTCATTTCACCCGATTTGATTTGGTGCCCCTTCAACATGCCATTTGGCGCCCCTCAAATGTGCCGCCCGGTGCAGGCCCAGGCCAGGCCCCCCTAGATCCGGCCCTGTTGCTTGTTACATTGCATTAGCTTTCGCCAGCAATGTGAAACTGTCATAGGACCAGATTGGCACCTACTAAGGTGCTTCTTCATAAACTAATTTAAATTTTAATTAGTGCAACAAGTTTACAGAATTTAGCCTTATGAACTAATGTTATTTTAGGTGTGCACAACACTTGTATCTAGTGTTACAATAGTCCCCAAATAAAAAGTAGGTACTTATCTATAAAAAGTCACAAGTTGTTACATCCTATGTAACAACTAACAACTTTTATTCATCATTTATATAAATGACTAGCTGTCCCGCGCAACTTCGTATGCGTAAATTTTCCCCGTTTTTGCAACATTTCTCGTCGCTGCTCCGCTCCTATTAGTCGTAGCGCGATGTTATATATTATATAGCCTTTAGCCTTCCTCGATAAATAGGCTATCCAACAAAAAAAGATTTTTTCAAATCGGACCAGTAGTTCCTGAGATTAGCGCGTTTAAACAAACTCTTCCGCTTTATAATATTAGTATAGATTTGCCTAAAGTGACACAACATAAAACAGTATTATTTGCCGACGATAGTACAATTACTTATAGTTTCTGGTGATGATAATTTCCAAATGCAACAAGAATTAAATAAAACGTTATCCAATGTAATTGAATGGTTGACATCTAATAATTTGAAAATTAATCTTGATAAAACGTATTATATGACATTTAGAAATATAACTAATAGGCTAATAAACATGGATATTCATTATTTTGACCACAAAATTTAAAATTTGAAAACATCTAGATTTTAAGTTTTTAATTTAGATTGTAGCTTGAATTGGTCGTTACGTATATGAGGTAATAAAGAATATTACATACATACAAGATACGCGCGAAAAACATAACCCTTCCTTAGTCGGGTAAAAAGTATTCGAAATTTATTTGATATACTCAAAAGGACTAACCTGCGAATATGTGTTTCTTGTATAGGTAAAGAACGTGGCATTATTCCAGAAATTCGAATCATTCCTAATTCCAAAAAGTCACGGAGGGAAAGTACCTTAAATGATGTAGATAGAACGTTTTACTGAAAGAAAAGACTACATTTTGATTTAAAAAATAATTCGAACAGCAAATACCTAAAGATTTTTAGATAATCTTCAGTCTGGACCGGGAATCGAACCAGCAAAATATGAAAAAAGAAATACCCTGCGTTTTTACGATACCAATCGAAAGGGTCATTGCATTCATTAGAATTATTTTTGTCTAAATAACATAGCATTTTAAATAGAATTAAAGGCATAAAAAAAAGTTCAAAATAATTACACCGAACTACAATTACAACTTACAAAAAAAAAAAATTTACAAATGCTCAAAACGTATCCTTTCTGTTTACGCAAATTAGCACATATATAAGTAATACCTAACATGTTATAATTTGTCGATTTATTAGTATTTGCGTGATGAACGTTTGAAATAATACAGTTTAAGTTCAGTTTGTAACTGGAAATCCTCTAGAAGCAGAAACATTGTAAAAAATGCAATAGCTGGGCCTAGCATCGTGATTAACTACAAATTGTATTTTAATAAATATTATGATATGTAAAAACCTGCCTGTTTAGGTACTTATTTTTATATTTACTTTTACTTCCTTCATCACATTACTCTTTGTGTAGGTAGATACCTAACCGTTAATTACTAAACTATGAGCGTACTAATCCACTAATTCGCTTGCCATCCGATCCGATGACACTATTAAGAGTCAGAGGATATCGAATGAGCGTAGGTAGTAAGTAGTTGCCTCGCCTTTTTACGGCAATGTAACAAATGAAACAACAAAAATATCGCGGTAAACAAATCGTTATTCTCATTTTGTGAAATATAACAACACTAGAGGCTGCTAATTGAGTCGGCAGGCGGGTAAGTGGACAATCGAAGGATACTTTGCCTTTTAAAAGTTGGAGACCTCGTTAAAAATAAGTCATAAACTATAATTCAACTATTTTATGGACGATCTCGACGTTGGGCGCCATTTTCCCCGTTGTACCTAATAATATTGTGTTACTTTGAGTGTTTAGAAACTTTAGATGTATGTACCAACTTAGCCACAAAACGCAATAAATATAATACTCAAATATGTTTACAATTTTTGAAACTAGCAACATCAATTGATCAATTTAATATAAACGTTTGAGATCTACCTACTTAATGTAAGAACCGAACTTTTTTGTGAATGGTCTTTGTATACCAACTAAATTTAAATCTTCAAATGTTAACGACTGGTAATTGTTGAGATCACATTGTGTCCGTATAGGAACGGGTTATTTCCCTGCCGTCTTCTCCTAGGTGGAAGTACATACCTACCTAAATCTACTTGTACAAAGAAATTCACTGCTGTCTACCATTTCCAAAATTTAAAGAAGGAATGTATAAATCAGACCCTTTACACAAAATTGATAAAAAATAAATTTTGCAATATTATCAAGTGTAATTCTGTGTAATACAATAGATTTATGGCGATACCAAGTGTACTAAATGCCGTTGCCTTCTGAAGGACAGTGCCGTCAACTTTCGCATCCAATAAGGTGCATACCATATTGAAGTGTTGCATAACAGTTGAGTATCGCCGGTCCACTTTCCACCTGCCCACGACTCACGAGTTACTCTGTGGGTTAAGAATTTGGTACTAAAAGCCAGGCATGGATTGTGTGTGTTGCGAAACGACTCGACCAAATTGGAGGTAGAACAGCGCGACGTAGGCGAACTGAATAGCATGCTGCCCACGAGCCGTTTTAATAATCGAGTCCCCATATTAACATTAGGTATAGGCGCTTAGGTAATGCGAGAGCCTCTTATTAAAACGGTTGATAGAGACAGCGATAGAGCGGTTATTGGGCTCTATGGCGTGGAAGTTCGATTAATGAATTGAGCAAAAAGGATTCAAAGTCTACGTCAATCGATCATCCCCCGTAAAACGAGGGGTTGCACGGACCTCAAAAAATTGTGACATTAGAGAGAAAAGTCGAATACATTTTTAGAAAAAAAAAAACTTTTTATTTATACCTATGATGTATTCCTTAAAGTTCACTTTGTTGATGATGAAACTGGTTTCCTTAAAGTTCAACTTATGTTATTATTTCTTGAAAGATTGTATCCGTTCTATTATTTCACATACCTACCTACCTGTTTAATTGAATTGTTATTGTTCTAAGTAAACAACTTACAATTCTGCTGATCTGTTATTGTTTTAAGTCAGTATCTACCTATATCATTGTTCAAATACCTATGATCATTCGATGATTTTTGCCAATGGGATTCTATATGTATATCGAAGAAGAGCCTGATGATGTTATAAGGTTTTTTTTAACGCGTGATTAGATTTTACTTTCGGTAGTTCCGAAAAACTTATCTAAATGAAAATTAAGTTTTTGCCCCCAAAGGACGGTTATCTGAGTTGGGTGAGCGATGTGCTGTTTAACTTATCAAGATATATTTAAAAATAAAACTAAAAACACCACTGCCACTGCACTGATTTCATATTTTGGTAAGTAGGTTTAAGTAGGTGCTCATGGTAGGTACTTTTAATGAGAGTATTTTCGTATTATTTTGATACTTATGGAGGTATATTGATCCGGTAAGAAAAAAAAACCGGATAAGTGTGAGTCGGACTCGCCCACCGAGGGTTACATACAAATTTGTAGATAACTCGATAAGTTTTGAAACAAGAAAATACTAATTTTAGAAATAATCTCCTTCATTCTCTTTGCAAAGTTCCATTCGCCTAAACCAACTATTAAAACACTTTTACCAACTTATACGAGTATATCAACGCTTTTACCAGTCTTGATCAGATAGGTACGAAATTGCGACTTCTCAGGTCATGATTTTCCAACATTGTTGTCGACAAATGCCCGATGCGACAAAAAAAAAACTAGCCACCATTTTTTTACCAACGTTGCGAGGTCATTGCAGTTTTGTCGGCAACTTTCCTTCTGAAAAGACATAACTCTACGTTTCGTCGCCTGTGATGATTTCCAAAACACGTCTTGACGTTCCGTTTTCTAATCGTAGACGCATTTTGCGGCACCAATCCCCACAACCCTTTTTTTCAGTGTCTGAGGCAACAAAACGCGGGGTCCAATGACAACAAAGTAAAGATGCTCATGCAAAATAATGTTAACGTTCCCCGAACTAACGCCATGAATCTTCTCGATGTCCGAGTAAGTAATTCGTGGATCTTCTTAAATCATCATTTCAGTAGTCCACACATTTTCTGCAGTTACTGCCGTTTGTAGGCGACCACTTCTATGGTCATCTTCGAGGTTTGTTTTACCCCTTTTAAATTCACTGAACCATCTAAAAACTATTGTTCAAGATGGGACGGACTCCCCATGACGCTGATTGTAATTGGTGAAGGCTAAGTTTTCCGTTATACCAAATCTAAAATCATAAAATATCATAGCACGCAATTGTTCGCGGTTAAGCTCCATCGTTGCAAAGAAAAACGCGGGACCCTGGCTACTTAAGTTCTTGATATCTGTATTTAATTAATTTTGCTTCTTAAAAATATGTTCCATTTTTTAATTACGAGCATCTCAAAATTTATTGAGTGACCTATGTAACTAGCTGTGCCACGTGTACCACGACTTCGGGAGCAGCACTGCATCTTCACGCGGGCATGAAGTTGCAGTGCTGTTCACTCCCTATAGACGTTATCGTGATTATAAAAGTAGCCTCTAAGTTACTCCTTACATCATCAGCTGTCTGACAGAGAAAGTCTCGTGAAAAGCACAGATAAACAATAAAAAAACTGAGTTGCTTGTTATACCTAAGTACCTTAAAAACTTGCTTACGCATTTAGTAAAAAACTGTTATTTTGACATTACAAACAGACACTTTAATTTTATTTATTTGTATAGGTAGATAGATAGTTCAGGAATCGTGTCTCCAAACAGTTTTTTACGGCTTATACGCCATAGCCATTTTTTTTTATGTTAACTTCATTGACGTAGAGGCCATGACTGCGCCTTAACCTCTCAAAATTGACCACTCTTTAGAAAGAGACAACGCTACTTTGTGGACAATAACTGTCAAAGGCCGCTCGAGTTTTTTCTCTCTTTCACGCTTTATAGTCAATATTTACTTTTTAATTGTAAGGAATGGCACGGTCCAGGTCTATACGTCAATGGTTAACTTAGAAGTTTGACTTTTTCGCAGCTTCAAGGGACTGTAGACACGAGCACCCATTTGGTTTTAATTTCAACTAGACACCTCGAGTGGGTTACTTTTCATTTTCTGTACATTATTTTTTAACCGTGGGATTAAAATATAACCGATTAATGAAAAATCAATATTTGTTCAAGATATCCTTAGGTACAAAGATTCCTAAGGCCATTGGAGGATTTGAGGTTGGAAATTCCAGCCCATTCGAGTCATTTACTGTCGTCGCAGCAAGACTATGGAATGCACTACCTCTTACTATAAGACGAGCCCAATCGTTGGCATCGTTTAAAAGGATATTGAAGGACCACTATCTCTCTGATGAAACTCTAAATTTTTATTAATTATCTTTTCTTTTCCTTGTAATTCTTGATAACTATAAATTAATATCACGTTGTACGCTACCCCTACCTATTTCGTGCATTTATGCCTCTGTCCATCCAAAGTTGATCCAAAGGTTGCCTGAAAGAGATCGCTCTTTGCGATAAGGCCGCCCATTGTACATTTATGTTTAACAATGTACTATTTGTTTTTTTTATATATTTGTATACAATAAAGAATATTATTATTAAAATACCCTTTACTTTTTAAAGTAATTAATTATCTATTAATGAGCTTTTATTATACCCTGACTCAGTGGTAATTGAACAGATATGCTAGGTTATGCAATGTTACCACTCTCGGTTCATAGATGGCTGTACCTACGTTTTCATCACAACCCCGTAGAGAGCAGTTAAGCCGTCGGTCCTGCGCCCAATCTTACTCCGGTCGTGTCGGATTTCCGTCTCATCGGAGCATGAGTGGGGGAAAAGAGAGTGCATTTGCATCTGAGAGTTGGCTAGTCTCTGTAGAGATTGGCCGCCGTAACCGATGTCGGTTATAAGTTGTCTCTTAGCCGGGTATCACGTCACACCGACATTAGCGTTTCTGGGAACGTTGTGGCGTGGCGTGGCGTGTTGAAGGACTGTGATGTGGGTTAATCAGTGCTCAAGGTACTGCCACATTACAGTCCTTCGTCATTCGTTGTTGAGATCTAAGCGATCTTTGAACTTATTGTTCTTATCGATTATTTTAGGCGTATCCTGGTTTTAAGAGTAAAAGTAGTTGTTACAAGTGCGTGTTAAATACAGTATGAATATATATATATATATATATATATATATATATATATATATATATATATATATATATTTCGACTAGTCATCATAAACTAGAGATAAATGTCTCTAGTTTATGATGACTCTATCTCACTCTATTGAATTTCTGTAATCGTGAGTATGAATTTCATACTATGGTGCCCAGCGACTTAGAACTTAACAAAAAATGCTCAAAGCGTGACCTATTCTGTAATACACAAATTAGCTCACTTATTATATCACTATTTGACGATTTACTAATCATGCGTGATGAACGTTTCAAATACGTTTAAGTTCAGTTTGTAACATGAAATCATCATGCATAGCAGCAGAAACACTGTAAAAAATGCAATAATTGGACCTAGCGTAGTGTCGTAGCGTGTGGGTACAAAATTAAACTATCGAATTAATATAATCGCTTAAATAATCGAATCGTCAATGGTATAAGAAACGTGAAGTTCACATAAGTTTAAAGACAATGTTTGTGTAAGAGTGTTTACTATTGAATCCTAACGCCGCCGTAGCAATTAGGGTGGGTTTTCTTTCTTTGATATGAATAACTCTGAATCTCTTGCTAAAATTTGAGCACTTTTAGGGTAAGAGTTTGTTAATTATACCTATATTGGTGACATTAAACGAAGGTGAATCTGAAATCCAGGGATTTTAAGATGAAGTGAACTAGTTAAAGGGAAAAATCCCGCTGAATGGCACTACGCCGATGCCTAGTTACAAGAAACCAGAGGTATCTATAGACTAAAACATAGAAGTAGTGACGTGCTTAACAATTTTTTTCCCTTGTTTTGAATTGAAGTCGGTTTTTTTTTTTTTAAAGTTATAACAATTTTTTTTCCATTTACCACATCTGTTTCTCTCATATCCATTGGCGGATCCAGAAATTTCTTCTTGGTGGTTTGACCTTGCTGAGAAATTGAAGATTTTGACTTGGGGAAAACTTGAGCTCACTAAGAGAGTTTGTCAAAGAAAACTCAGAGAAGGGGATTTAAAATACTTAAGATAGGGGTAGAAATATACGGAGTCATAACATTCAAATGACAAAACTCTGGGTTTATTAAATACAAGTTTCCGCAAATGATGCAAGCAATCATCTGAGCATTGTGTGACATTGTTGTGTATCGTGTCATTATCTGTGAATTGAATATCCATGCTTGTGCAACTATAGTAGGTGGGACCACATTTTTTGAATAGGGATACATTGGTACAGGCCTCGTAGGTGTAGGTAAGATCGTGGGTGCGCCGACGCGACTGCGGGTATCATTCCATTTATTATCTACACATTAACACACACGCACATACATATATTGTGTTATTGCATTAGTCTGTAAATGAAATTATAATATTCATTGGTTGGCTAACGTCTCCTACTTCTGGTCAATTACGTATTACATAACTCGAAATATGTATACGTATGAATACTATGCAAAAATATTCACTATTCAGAGAAAGTCAAAAGTAACTGAAATACTAAACATTCAAATCTTGGATCTTTAAGTACCTACGTACCCAAGTTTCATGAGTCTACCTAAGTTATTTGAACGTAATTGAAGGTGAAATACCGTAACTAATAATTAATTTCTGTATTCTTGATACAATTGAAGTAATGCTGATTCACTCATTCAATCATCAACGCTCAGTCCAAACTCTTGGACTTAGAGAATGAAATTTTACAGATAAGTAGGTATCCTTTGGAAAGGTACAAGAAAAGAGACACTTGAGCTTTAAGAAGACGAACAAACTTAACGTAGGTAGTTGCAGACTGGGGCATAAGCTAGTAAATAATACCTAATCCTTTTTCAGCAAAATACTCAAGGGATACTGAAATGTTCTAGCACATGTGACCGAAGATACGTCCGGCGTATGTGTCGAAGTGCTAACGTTTAACATTTTGTTATTCACTACCTTTATTCAGATAAAAGACGCCGATAACTGTCATACTGTCCCTGTCATTTAAAAGGAGAATAGTGCTATGAGACAGAAATAATTTTGAATAATTCTTGATAATAAGATAGGTTCCTGAAAGTGTTTCCATGTATGACCCTACATAGGTTCTTAATTGTGAGATGCCCAGTTTACAAAGTCAAGAAATTTGTAAAATCAATAAAACTTGCGATTGTCTGTTTACTAAAACTTAGTACCGTAGAAAACCGATGGGAATTTAAAATAATTTACTATGACTACATACTAACCAGAACTATTTATATAACTAAAGTAATAACCAGCTACAATATGAACTTCAATACAAAAATACATTTGGACGTTTAGACAGACGCGAGACGCTCGAAAGGTCGATACGGAAATATGCGCCAAGTCATCGATCTAGTCCAGATTCTCCTCTACCTACCTATAATCTAACTAAACTATAATAGACTGCAGTCTGGCATAAAACGTTTATAATCAAGATTTGTTGGATAGTTTTTAACAAGCTGATACAATCAAATGAAAGGATGGTTATGTAGCTGCCATGAGCATGCATTTATTATTGAATGATCGACAACTAAGTCTGATACTAATAGTAATTGAGCCTTAAGATGACTAATAAGAAGTATTTTTCGTTATTTCTTCAATTCATAATATCCGATCCTGTATGAGTTAACTTTATTCAAACTTCTTAACCCAACAAACATGCTATAAGAGTGATAAAAATTCAAGAAGCTAATTATTTTTGGAACAGAAATAACATTTTCAGAACCACCATGTTATAGTATCGTGAGGCAGTCCTTTAGCATTTACTAGGAAGGGTATCATGACACGTGCCGGAAACGATAGGTACCTAGACTATGATATGAAAACTCTCAGAAATGTCATGAGGTAATCGCTGGGCGCCGGAAACACGAATGTCTAGTCACATAACGGCTTAAATATGCGTCTCAGAAATGGGAGACGTACGGAGAAAAGCCCACGTCAGGACTTTAGGAATGTTGGTCTGTGTGCGATTCTTGTAATTTGGTCTAAATCATCTCCACGCACTAGCCTCAAGTTGTTTTACGATTATCTAGACCGGATTTTGCATCCAGTTATCCTTATTGCTAACCTGGTTTTGTTCGCTTTTTTTCGCGTGGGAATTATTATTAAGGAGAAACCAGTGTCCTTGGTAGTTTTAAGCTTCATCTTATGCGCTGTCTTTACACCGTTTGATTATAGGTAGGTACTATTCAAAGCAAGCAATCTTAGCCCATCTGTTCACAATTGGTGAGGGTATATTTATAAAGAAACATACTTTCTCTTCCTTTACGGGGTTTGGTATAAAAAGCATAGTTTACTCGTAATTCCATGCAGGGTCAATTAATATAGAAACACCTTGTATTAGCACGTTCGTCCGGAGCTGGCAAACAAACCAGTCAAAACGGACCTGCCAATCATACTGTCAGTAATGTCTATCCTCGTAGATCAATCTATCTCTAGATCGGACGTTGATAATTTTGAAATAGTTTATGTGGACGAACGTTTACCACATAGATCCACTATATTTCAGTGAGTGGTTATTATCTTGAATAAATGTCTTTTTCTTAAATACTCAAGAGTTCACGTATCGTTGGTCTGTCCATATCTGTACCTATAGTCTTCTCGATTCACTTATTATACCTATCACATGACGTAAGCTCGGGTCAAAAACTAAGAAAAAATAAAACGATAAGACTTATGACACTATGGTAGATACTATTCCGTATCCACACGATAAGTCGTTTTTAAGGTGCAATTCCACCAACAAGACAGACGTAGGTAACAATATACCTATTATATCATTCTATATAACATTATTTTTGATGCCGCGCTCGCGGATCACGCAAGACGGAATGCAGCCTTTGGCTTGACTGTCGCTTCACCTAGCTAGTGTAAAATTACCAAATAGGTAACTACATAGGTATTAGCTATCGATTATATAGGTAGATACATACTGGTATGTTATCTACGTACTACGTACGATAAACTAATAAGTCTGGTATCTAACTAACAGCACTTGCATCCACTTGTATAGCTGATGTAAGGTTCGAAGAATTCTTAATAAAGTGATGATGTTTTGTGTAAATTTCACGGAAACGCCGAGAACGATTAATGTGTTAAGAACACAAATGCGTGTAGGTATATTTTTTAATATTTACGGTTAAAACGTTCGTTCGCTGACTCTGTAAACACATTATGACTTAATTTTGTTGGTATTCTTTGTATAATAGGCTATGTAAAGATTAGAGTAGCCGTGCTGTGCTTATTAGGTTTGATTTATAGATATTTGCTGCTCAGTTACGCCCAGCCGTTGAACAAGTTTCTATAAAATTTGACGCACTGATCGTAGTCTGGATTAATGAAGACCTACGCTTGGTAGGCCGTAGGCGGAAACCGTAATCCAGCGAAAGCTGGTAAAGGCTACTATTTTCAAGACTATTAAAATTCGCTTGTTACTTATGTATATGATAATGTTAAACTACAGAACTTTTAAACTAAAATGCGGTACCTACGGAGATTTCTCAATTTTTGTTTTTGTTCCAAGTAGTGTCTAACAGATGTTCAAATACGTAACTTTGGAAGTAAAAACATGTAATTTTGCTCAACATAATTCACGATAGTGATAGTTTTAATTATTTACCCACGTTGTGTACTTACCCACCTAATAGTTCACGATAAGTCTTATCTTAACCGCTACTGAATAAATCCATCCGTTTTTTGCAGGGAAGCTATATTCAGGTCAGGGCTTATTTATTCTTGCTAAGTTTACTTAAATGTGTCCATTCTTTGATAGGCACCTACAGACTACCTACTCTCTAGTAATGTGTCAGATACATGATCCTCAAAAGATTTTTGGGTAGGTAGGTACTGATTTTAAAAAACTATCCTGCAAAAAGATAGAAACAAGATAGGTACCCTTTAAATTTAATATCATGCAGTCGGAGGCATAAATTAATTCTGTTGAACTTTTGTATCGTGTGCGATTTAATAAGAACAATTTGTTTCATTAACGTTGTTTTTTCAATGAATTGTTACTCCAAATTTTTTTTAAACATAATGATCACATATAAGTATATATTTTCGTACTTGCCTTTAATTTGATTTAAATATTTATATTCGGGTGTTGGAATTTTTTTATTTGCTCAGACCGCATTAAATCCGCCATTATGATTTTTTAAGCATTTTATGTACTTACCCAGTGACACTCACGTCATCGAGGTGAATCTAATGATGTATCATATACCTAATAAAATTGATTGAGCCTACTAGACTTGTATTTAATTTTGAAGTCGGTGATTTTTTTTTTTTAAAGTGTATTATCTGTCTCTAGTTACAATAGGCTTTTATCAACTGCTCAAATCCTTTTACAAAATATTGCTCTTCCTGATGCAGGGCCGTTAATTGTTGAGGAGGTTATTAAATAGTTCACCATCAGCTTTATTACATTGTGTAATAACTAGTAATATGACGAGAATAAAGTGCTACTCAATAGCTACCACACTAAAGTAATTTGAATAGCAAATCGCGACATATTGAATAGTTCCGCTCATCACTTGTGGCCTTCATCATCAGTTTCACTTCACCCCATTTCACCAATTTGTGCTTTTGAGAGCAAATGCATGAATCACTACACTAAATAGTAAATACATAAATAAGAAAGCCTCTAATATTTGAAGACTTCCCTCGATTTCTCCAGAATCCCGTCATCAGGTCCAGATCTGATGACAACGGGACCAACTTCAAAGTATACCCTATAAAACACAAAAATATTTTTTCAAAATGGTCCAGCCGTCTTCGCGTAATCGGCTAACAAACATACAAAATCGAGGACCTCCTCCTTTTTTGAAGTGGGTTAAAGACACATCTTCTTGAGGGCCCTGGCACCTTTGGGTGGATTTAAAAAGCTTAGTTACCCCTGGATCCGCTAGTACTGAGTATGTTGTTATTCCCATTTCTCAGTGCAATAAAATTAACTTGCTTAGGTATTAAGAAAAATACAGGATGCACCGTCAATTATTAGTGAGGCAAAAAGTAACTAAAAATACTAACATCTTAACGCTTGAGGTGGGTCCTGGGTACTCGCAGCTAGCATTCGCAGTACGTCTATGTGACTTCAAACAGACACGAAGAGAAATAACTTGATACCTGTTACATGGATAATACAGTGGATACCTATTACATTACATTGCGTAACGTTGGTCAGTACTCACCCTTAGAGAGCCTAGATTCTAATTACCTTAGGCTTTAAATTACTTGTATAATTCAAACAAATAAGTACCTACTTAGGTAGGTACCTAAGTAGGTACTTATTTACTTAGTAGGTACTAGAAAACATCCGCCTGGAAAATGTTACTTAAACACTGTGTTACACCCGAATTAGTTATAGGTATCTACCTACTGTATTCCCAACTAGTTTGTAAAGTATCACCACACCTGTCGAGCGAAGCTATATAGTATTCTTGACCTATACTAGGTATCTAACACTGCCCATAAACCTGGCGGTGCAGCTCTATACAGTTATTGTTACATTTATCTCCGTGACGTTCTATATAAAAGAAAAACCCTTATAATTAGTAGTCAAATTAATATTTAATTTAAATAAAATACTATGCAATCTCCCCAAAAATAAAATTAAACATGCACTAATATTACAAATGAATGATTATTAAATAAATTATGATATTATACTTCCATCGTTATGCCTCCAGATGGCGCTTTGATTAGCTATTCAATTTGTAACGTACTCTGAATTCTAAATATCAATAAATAACATAAGGATTATAATTATAACCATTAACTTTAATGTGCGTAGGATACGTAATCGTTTACTTAAAAATGAATGATAAGCTTTATAAAATAAGTCTCTTGTTTATTACGTTAATAATATTAAAAAGGAAGTGTGCGTGGTAGCCGAGAGCATTAGTGACCTGTATCATAATCAGAGAAAGGATTGAATCGCAGTATAGTTCCAATATTTCGGTGTGGCAGGGCGCAGGGTCGTCGACCGCACTCTTCGGTGTTGGTGCCGTGCTATTTCGAGGCGGCGACCGACGGCGAGCGCGCCCGACTCGAGCCGATCGCGCGATGTACCGCGCACGCGTAAACAAACATGGCCGAACTGTCATTCACTAATTCATTCATAAGTGATCATTGTATTTGACAAACTGAGTCTCACTCATTATCTGTGTGCTTCAATAAACAATGTATATATGTAACTACAATGTGTTATTTTTTTAAGCTTATTATTACAACAGCTAATACGCAAAACTGACGTGTATCAGACACGGTACGTCTCGCGCTAGCATACAGTCACCGATGTATAATTTTGTGTTAACGGTCGGCGATGAATTGGAGATGCAGATGGGAAGTTTTAACTATATTTCATACTGAATGGTTTATATTTGTTGTACGGACTCTGAGTAATCAATAACCTCTACATTTTAGGTATAGGTACAAACCCATTCAGTTAATAATTTCAATTATTACGAGCAAGAATGTATCATGTCTTTTCTAGATGTCTAGGGGCCGCATATTAATCCTGGCTAATCCTATAAGCTAAATGTTTGCGTTTGAAGTAGATTTGAGCTGATAGTGTTGATACATACTTAATATACACGTAATATATGATTCGAAGTTTTAACAACCTATAGATGGCGAGACCGATGTAGCCATTAAGCTGATCATCTCTAGAGGTTCTTGGAACTTGAAATACGTCCGTATGTTACCAAAAAAATATTTAAATATTATATAACATCCGTATCGAATTATAACTGTCTCGCTAACGAGTGTAATGTCTCGCGGCCGATGAAGGCAAGCATTGTTGCCAGATACATGTGGACCAGATAGCACATCTGTAGCGCATATTCTGACACGCCTTTTGTTCCAACCCTGACCATGTGGTTTGCGGACGGAACGCGCTGGTTTTTGTCGCATTTTTTCGGTACACGAAAAACTTCTTAAGAAAATACCAGATTATACATGAGGCTATTATAGAATATCCCGTCACAGTACCGGTCAAGACCGGAGGCTAATAATAATCATAATGCAGTGACTGTTAACATCCGTCAACTCCGGCAGTTTTGGTTATTTCTTTGAAATTTCTTATTTTGGTATCAGTGGGATCGCCTTTAGAAAATTTATTTTTATTTAATCTTTGTTTAGTGTTTAAACTGATTCTAAATCAAGAAAACATTCAGATGTTGATTAGATTGTACTATAAAAAGTACCTAAATACTTTTATAAAATTGGTTATCACGTTAGTCGGTATCGCAAGTGCGCAACGTCGCCCGTGCTGGCGCGGTACCACGTGTTAGTAGAAGTTGAAGACTTGCCAACGCTCGCTTACCCGATAGGTACCGCTTCCTGTTTACCGCGCCGTCTGTCCGACACTACGCTTCTACGGTGCCTAGCGGAATTACCAAAAGCTATTTTACGTCACATATGAGAAACATGGACGTGTAATAAGCGTTACGAAGAATTGGGAACACTCTGCGTAATGTTACCTACGTTCATAACAGAACATTTTAATACGTTATTAGTACCTACCCTGACTTTTCATAGCGTTTATGTGCATTTAGTCTCTACGTAAGTAATATTGTGTAGGGATCTTTTTAAAAAGAGAGGTAATAAGAAAACCTAGATCGCAGCGGGAAACTACACGAAGCTTATTATGTCGTGACTTGCTCCGGAAAGAAATTGACTCAAAGTGAAGCCCTTTTTCACTGACTACACTCAATGCGCTGTTCCGATAGACACGCCAAGTGTTTTCAATACACACAAACATAATAAGATTGAGGATGCTGCTGATTTAGTATCTACCTATACCTGCTTAGATTGATCTCCGTACATATCGCAGTCAGTCATGCATGTCTACTATAATGTAGTTAGATACCTATAATGTTACTAAATTTTACTATTTGATTTAAGTACTTAGATACCCTTTGAATGTCCCCAGTAACTTATTTGACATTGCCTAACTTGGTACCTACATACTACGTAACAAATACATATATCAAAAAACGTATTGTGGAATCGAGAGTTCCGCGTAAAGCATGACCTTGATAGATTTTGACTAAATATTTTTTTCTCATTCTCGTGTAGCGTACACAGATAACACATTGTGTCACCTTATCAAAGCGACCAATAACGTTGAGAATTTAGCAAAATTATTAATATATCAATATCGTAGTTTTTTTAACAGCTTCGCGTGTAGATAAATGTAAATATTGGCATTATATTCAACAAAGATGTTTAATTTCGATTCGCAATTATTTTTATCTTTACGACTTCAGAAAGTTTCATTCATATCTTCTGACTTATAAAAACAACTGGATGAAGATAACAATCTTAGTGTCTGTAGGCAAAGAAGTTCCATAAAATTTCAAATGAAGCTGAATAGTGTCATGTTGAACGTTACATGTGTGCTCTCGCCTCTGCCACATTCGAGCGCGGGATAGGCTTAACGGAGGACGCAATTATGATGATTAAATGAAACTGGTTCTTCGACGACCGCTCCGCTGCCGGGATGTCGATGTGTAGAACACATTCTACACTTACCTTTACCCAGTATCGAATGTCTCGCGTCGCATATCTAGCACTCAAGTCATAAGACATAGAATGAACCGTAAAGTTTATTTGTAACAGCACATTTACAATAGGTAATATTCTCACATATAACCACAACCACACCCAGGGGGAGCACAAGACTGTCTGTTTAAATTTAAAACGACGATTATTATACATTATCTTTAACACACCGTGACGTGCTGAAATTAATGCATCAGCTGACTACCTTTACGGAGGCGTCTAAAATAATAGATGTCAAACATTTTAGCTACAGTTCTAGGTATGTTCCTTTTATAAAATATAGAGCGAATAAGCGTAAAATAGTTTTAATTTAATTATAAATTCTTAAAATATCTACAAGAATCTATTGATTAGCTAAATATTAGTTTATAAAATTGAATCTAGGTGACTGGCACGCAGATCCTGTACAACTTTCGACATCCGTCACAGAGATTTGGATATTGTAATTTCCTTCACTAAAACGAGATGAGCGCGGATGGTCTATTCATGGTGTATTAGTTTCTACATTATACTTACTACATAGGTAATGCATTTAAAACACAATATTGCTATCTTAGTTTAATTAAAACTATGTCTGTAGTTATCGCGCAAGTGGCTTACAGTAGGTATGTGGTTGGATTTCGTCATTCGACGTTTTGTAGTATTTTGCAAGAAGTTTTACTCAAAATAAAGATAATGTCGAAAGAAAAGTCGTTCGACTTTGGGAATATAAAATGCATATCATGTCCTATTGACTGTGTTATATATTTAGGGCAGAAAGTACTCAGATTAAGTAAACTTTAACAGTGAAAACAGAAGGAGCGGCTGCTTCAAAGGGTTATAAATACTCGACGGCGCCGGTCCACGACAACGTACGGAACTCTTCATCTTGACAGCCGATCTTTCAGTAAGATAGACGATGTAATAGGTGCAGTCAACGTACGGTACGTTGAGGATATGTAACATAAGACCTTAAGTTCCGAGGTGTTTTCAACAAAAAAAGTAGGAATAGTTGCAATAGTACTGCAAGCTAATGAAATTGATTATAAGTTGAAGATTGATTGAATTGAAGATGTTTTGAGCATATTTACTCAATCTAACAAACACATCTTACAAAAAGTCAACTTTGATTTGCTACATTATCATACCTACATCCTTGAAGTTTTTTTGTCAATAGTCCAAACAATCTATGCGTTGTGTGTGCGAACGACCTTCAGGTGAGCTTTGATAGGGAATTGTATAACATAAACTTCAACTTAGCTATACCAAAATTGACTGTTATTTAAGATGGGTAGAATTTTTTGCTATAGTGAAACCGTAATATTTGATGACGTACCTATAGATTTTAATAGCAAGTTGCCAAGCTGACGGAAGCCAGTTCGTAGAGTCGTAATTACTTACTAAAGCAAGCAATTACAACTCTCTAGCTGGCATTAATCGATCACTTCCAGAGTAACAAACTTGGGCTTTCTAAAACAGTTGCCAGGATTTTGAAATGAAGTGAGTATAATTTTATTGTCGGCAAGCAAAGCTCTAACTAGGTCAGATATTAACTTGTCGAGTGTCTAGTGGACATCAGTTCGGATAAGAAATATTTATCTGTAAAGTAATATTCTCGATGGTCTGGGTGGGCGTTGAGAACGTGGATATTTCGGGCCATTATCACGCGCCCACGCTTCGCTATTGGCAGAAAAATGTTACAAAAATATATCGTCGCAATTTACAGGCCGTCTTATACGGGGTCATCCACTGACATTGATACCATCTTTGACTGTCTCAGCGGTTTAACGAAGGAGTCATTCTTGATCGGTAATGTCAGACAGTTTACTGGCACTTTGTAATTAAGACTCGTAGTATTTTTTCCTTCCATTGTTAGATGAAACCAAATGTCGTAAGTCTTATTTTAACATAGTCTTATCTGTATCCCTTATCATTATTACTGAGAACCGAGAGACAGACGTAATGGAAGATATGTGTTCCAGAGCAGTGCGTTCTAGCCCGTTTCCGGTGGTTGTTTACAAAAAAATATAATATAAACTCTTGTCCAAAGCAGCTATACGAACCGGCCGGCCGAGATACTTGCTACGATTAAAAATCGTTACAACTTCCGTTCGGGTCCGAGACGCGAAGCGGAGCTCCAGATAAAAAAGATAAATAACAAAAATAACTTAAAGATCGATACGGTGGAACGGCGCTACCTGTTTTTTCACCGTGCTTAGCTTGAGGCCATCGTCGTGCTGCTCTTGTGTACATACATACACTAGTCGTCCACACTACTGTAACGACTATAGGTACTCCTTAAATCACCGTCCCATATAAAACAATATTTCAATGCGAAAGCGCGCACTATTATTTATTTTATTTTGGGTTCACAATTTATTTTTCCCTCTTGTGTAAAAAAGAAGACACACAGTTTAAATACTATATTACGTTATTTATAATAAATTATAAATATTTAATTATTATATTGAGTTGCAATTACACCAAGTCTAACTGGTCAGAAGTAATTTTGTCTCTAACTCCAGTTTCTGATCTAGTCCGACTTTAGATTAAACAATATCTAGATTCCTAGCATCTCAAAAAAACATTGTCTAGGGATCTAACGCAAAATTGAAGTCATAATGTCAAAACACCTCTATTTCAGTGTGTGCCGAAAGGTGAACCTAATTTCTTCGTTTATGTAGAAAATGTTGTCCACCTTTGGGAATATTTTCCGCTTAAACGAAGAAAAAAAATATTAAAAGATAACCGAACACTTGTGGCTAAAATTCGACATTACCATTACCTACTTGCGACTAAATCAATCGTGTCATTTCTTTTTACTATTATTTTAAGAACTCTAACAACGATCGATTCCTTGGAAGATTTATAATGCTAAATAATAGCACCGTCTGAGTGAATTAGCATCACATGATGTCATGTATCCGGCTGCATCCATAATAGGGGCTATAAATCGAACGGGTTAGATGTTTTACTTCAGTGCAACCGGTAATGGAAGATATCAGATTAATAAAAGATGTCGGTGAGACCAGGCGAGATGCACAGCAATTTCACGAGTGCTGTGCCATGATAATTAAGTGTTCGAACGGTGTATGGTGGTGTGCGTGGGCTCGCCGCTCCGCGCTCAGCGTTGAGTCGATACGGCGGCGGCGCGGAGCAGGCATATCAAGTCTGGTAACTATGCGGCGTAACTCCGGTAGCGGCGCAACAGGTCTGTGGAGGGACGCGGCCGCGGGCGCGGGGCGGTAGGAAATCCTTCGCGCACGCACGCACACAACGTGGAATAAGCGTGTGTGCACTATCCGGTTTTTGCTTGCGTGTGAGCAATATGTACACGCGAGCTACGCCTGTAGTGAGCAGTATCGAGTCGATCGATCAATGAGCTCGACATCGACTCGGACTCTTGCCTGCATGCAACTCATTGATTAACGCTATGAACGTGGAATTGTTTATTCATTCATGATGAATATTTTATATCAAATATACGTTTTTCTTATCCGTATTGTTTTCCATTTTTTCCCTCATAACAAGGCATTATTTGTCACTTGCGCTTTTTGGAGCCAAGACACGTAAGCGATAATGGACACTGTCTCCATTGATTTAAAAGCTAAAATGGTATATGGATACTTCTATCAATGTTTAGCATAAGTATAGAGAATTTATCACGCATTCTGGGATAATTAACAATAATTTATTCTTGAAAGTTGAATAAATCGCATCAGTTTAGGCATTTGATTGGGTATATATCATTGGACTTAGTTTCAAAGTAATTAACAATGCATTTTTTTACAGATGCTGTGTTGAATACTGCCCACGTAATATGTAGGTGAGTAAGACAGTTGAACATGATACAAATTAACAAACCCATAAATATGTATGAAACTAAACAAAACTTTTCCAACATCCTCTGCCGGGATGACATGAAACTACCGAACCGTGCACAAGAATGCGGTAATATAACTTCATGATTCATTTTAATACGTAGGCGCTTAAAATGAAAAAAAAAATATATATTTTTTTGGAGTCCCACATTACTAGCAATCTTGTTAACCCCTCCAGCTAAGCTAAGGCTTGTGTTAGGAGTGGATTCATGTCGGTAGTGTAATGGACAGAATTTAAACCGGCAACCACATATTACTGATTTAATTTTGATATAAATACCGTTCAGTCTTGTTTTCAAAAATGAGTAAAAATCACAGTGATCTCAATTTGCGAATCAAGAAGACTGATGCAATAAATATGTTAAAGGATGCGAATAAAAAAAACAATAATGATCGATTTAGAGAAAGATAGCAGAAATCTCGTTAGCTGTCGGAATTACCCGAATACCGGTTCTGTTACCAGCAAAACTGTTTGTTGCGAAAGGCAGACCGAGAAAGCAATTTAGAAGGTTTATAGTTCACCCCCATCTTTCTTTTTCATAGTTTGATCAATGATTTTCAAATGCCATGTGACTTTTACTAAATTTGCAATAATTACAAACATAACAAATATAGTTATAACAAATGAATAAATCCTACATGATATAAAAACACCTTAAAATAAAACAAATTCACCAAAATATACATACCTATAACAGATATTTAAATATGTATTCATCTGAACAAACACAAAAAGTAACTAGCTACTATTATTTAAATCAAAAGATTCGTTTTAAGGAAAAGGGAAGAGTAATTCAGGATCAACATTATTATCATCAAATTAAAAACTTAGGAAAATCACCAAGGTTTTTAAACATCGCCATGTTTAAAAATTATACTTAACTATTTCATAACAAGGTATCACAAAGATTCTTCAGAAAGATAAGAATGAAGCACTCTACACTATTACTGATACTCGTATTACTACAGCAAGGGTTTGTCATGGTACGCAGTACGGACATGTGATGAGTAGAGGTAAAACTAATGTAAGAAAAGTTCAAAGCATGAATGTGGATGGATGTACGACCAGATGAAACCTAAAAAAAAATAATCCTAACTTAATAAAAGCATTATGTCCCAGTGCTGGGCACGGGTCTCCCTAGCAGAACCTACTTATTTATACATCGTGGGAGTAAATAATAATTCGATTGACCACAGAAATGACATCTGGCAGGAAAGTATGGAAGGATAAAACATATTTCGCCGACCAAAATAAGTTGGGATAAGTGCAGGAGGATGATGACATCTCTACCTAGGCATAACACTCCTGTAAGCATAAGAAAGTTAAAATTGCTTATAATATGCGAGAGGAGTTTATATAGTGGCTACCACAATTAAACTTATGCTACCTAAGTGTTTAAAAACCCCTTCATTTCCGTTTCGAAATTACAGTTTGGAGGAAAACCAGGCACAATTCTTGGAAAAACGCGAACGTTATGCGCCTTGTCTTTGCATTCCATTCTACTTGCTAATCATTAAGGAAAACTTGATTCATGAAATTGAACAAAAAAGATGCAACATTTAAATCATTTCGATTCAAATAACATTTGTGTCCGTGACTTGTATGTTCGTAAAGTCCTCCGTGACACAGGGTTTGTACAGTACTGTGAGAGTCATCTTTAAAAAAAAACAAAATCGATACTGATTATTACTCAAAGTACTCGTAAAAAACGGAAAGTGCAGGTTCGTATCACAGTTGCCCTTTTGGAGTGTTGCAAGAACTAGTGCTTCTGCTTGTAGAGTTGTCAATACTGGTCAATACTAACATAGGTAGTAAATTAAAGTTAGTGTATAACAATAATTATAACTTTCTCATAACAAACATGCTCTCAAACAGTTTTGAATTTAAAACCTACGGCTCATAACTACTGCTCATAAAAGACAAAGTAAACTGTTAATCGTATCATTTTAAAATTGATAAATCTGAATGATGGTACATTTACCAATAACTTAATGTGTATTTATTGAGAGATCAAGAGACCTTAAGCCAGCACAGGTGTGGGTCGCAGTGGTGGGCTCGGAATTTGCCACGACCGACGCTGCTCGACGCCGGGTGCTCAGACGCGGGAGGCGTGTAGGCGGTGGCTGGCCCGTTCGCCCACGACGTCGTACGCCGCACCTAGCCGCGTCGCCGCCAAGGTGTAAATCACGACACCTCAGAAGCATCGCTAGCTACTACCAGACTAAGTCGGATTTTAACCGATCAGCCAAAAGTGCCACGAATGCCCTTATTATAAAACTATCGAACAGGTTATACCTACGTAACTTTGAGTGAATTATTAGCAGAAAATATTGTACAACAAAAATGACATTAGAAACCGATTTCATATTGGTAGACAAATTGATTTAGTTAGGTCTTGTCAATGAAAAACTACTTTAGTGTACATTTTCTACATCAGCTGCGAGCGATGATGAAGGATGTTAGTCTGCACTTTGCAAATAACAAAAAATACGTTTTGAAATGTCATTGTTTTAGGCGATTTTCCGGTAGTCGTGATTAGGTATGCAATCATGGAGATTTATAATAAAGACATTATAGTTAATTAATTGTTAAGTAGATTTTTTGAACATAGCGGTCATTGAAGGCATTATGCCTAATGTTATTTCATGGTTACGATAAAAGAGAGATAAGATAAGAGAGAAACAACATTTTCGTTTAAAAGCAAGTACATCACGAAAATATTCAAATAATGCGCAAAAATGTAATCTTAAACAAAATAAGTTTACTTACTTATTACTTATAAATAAAGCACAACATTGTTGTGTAGGTAAATATTGATTCGATTTCTCGTAAACGAACTAAACTTTAATTCGGCTAGTGTTGTAACACAGTTAATAATTTATCTATCATTATTGTTTTTGAGAATCTGACCTTAACTGTGGGAAGCTAATAAAAAGTGATTTCGCAAAACCGCTACTAAGGATTCTGAGACTATACTCTATCATCAGAGAAATTCTTTAAATGATCCCAACCAACCAACAATCAAAAATGGTATGTTTCAAATTATGGCTAAACCTTGAGAATTTGGACACGATTTTGCAGAACATTAGTGAATATGTTACCGTAAAAGTTCTTAATTTAGTCATTATGTACAATCACTTGGCATTATGCATAATAGGTAGCTACACATTTCAGGCAAAGTGATTATAAAGTTTCAATAAACAACATTATCTAGTGATTATGTATAATATCTATAAAGGCTTAGGTAAAGTAATAAACGTGGTATATTTGATTTGAAACGAGTAGCAGGTATGTAATAAATTAGGTTCAAAACTATGATAAAATCGACTAAACCCACAAAAACTTCTCGTGGTATCAAATTTATAACGCCCGAGGGCGTTTTATAGAACCGGAGGCGCCGGGGGCTAACAGGCTACGCCCGCTGTAAAAATAGGTGTCACAAATCTGTAACATAGGTGCCAGTGCTTTGTTACGTAAGGGCGAAGAGGCTACACTTTTCGCAGCGCAGGAGACGATGCGATTCTTAAGAACTGGGTATTGCCCAATGACACATACGAATTTGACAGTTCATCATCATAGTCATCAATAATTAGTGTCATTATTAGCACCATCGTCATCATCAATCATTGTCACTAATATTCATCACCAACCATCATCAGTCATCATCAATTTGTGATCGTAAGACTATATAATTAAAAAAAGTATTAAACACAAATAATAGAGTAAAAAAAATATTTATTACTTTTACTACTTGATCAACTACCTATCATGAATAATAGCTAGTTAACGTGATTAATTTATCACTTTTACTTAGCCACTTAGCCATTATTTAAATTAACTTGGTGTTAAGCATAATCTCGAAATAATCATATTCACTATCATATCTAATGCAATTGGATTAAATCATTTTTGGAAGCTACATCTAGACATTTTCAGGTTAGGTATAACTAACTTCGCACACAAAATAAGTAAGTAGGTATATAATTTAAGATTGTTCAAGATGTAGAATCGTAAATTGATTCTTAGAAAAGTGTAATAATTTGCTACACAGAAGAGATTACAAGTTACACGAAGATTCACTAAGGCCATTTAAAATGACAAAGGCGACAACTTCATTTTATTGTTTCAAAGTGACCAATAAGTAATGTTAAGACATTACACGTTACATACTAGTATTTTAATTTTTCAAGTTGGACAGATAGGACTGTAGAAATAATGGTACATGTTACCTCCGATGGGAGTAATGGAGCAAAACTGGTAGCGTTCGAAGCAACTTTGTGATCTTTTTCATGAGTCATAAAGTTTAATATTAAATGACGGAGAAGTGATAGTTAAGGCATATTCAAGGTGGAAAGTGATGTCATTGGCCCTACTGCGTGCTGTGGACGCTCCACTCGCTCTCTGTCACAGCTACTTTTGCTTTTCGAGTGAACATTGTCCATTCTGACCGCATACGTCATTACTTTGGTATTTTCTAATCACGAGTTTTAGAATGTAGAAAACAGACTTAAAATGTCTTGAAGATAGAATCATTGTTGTATTTCCATTTTCCATTTACAACGATAAGTCTCCCTAATATAACTTAAATACCGTGATAGATGAGCTTTTAAAGAATTGTAACGGTTTTTATAAAAGGGACAATACAATGACTGTGTTACGAACAATAGAAAAGAGAAAATACGGCAAATACTAGACATCATTTTGGTTTACGGAATTTTTATTCTAAACATAAAAGTTTCCTCGTTCGCTTTCATCACGTCTATATCTTAGTCACACCTAGTTTAGGTGTTGAGTGGAAAGTCTTTTTTATACTAGTAAGTATATAACTTTAGCCCTATCTGTAATAAGTAATAACGTCTTAATAATCAATTTGCTGGAAACTGCACTTTCCTCTGTTGATATTATTCGGTAGTGGTAGTAACTTATACAGCCATACGGCTGTGTAGATTTTATCGCTAGGAGTTTTGTTCAAAGTATCTATAACAAACAAAACGTTAACTGGAAACAATGCTTCTGAACTTAATATCAAAAGGATGTTTTTGTTAAAACGGTATCAAATGTGTCGTCAATTTGGTACGTCAGTGTTAGTTTGGCATGCGGGTCGAGTGAAGTGGTGTGGCTTCCTGCGCTCGTTTGCCGGGAGCTGTAATAGCCGTCGCAATGGCAAGCAGCGGAGTGGCACGGTGCACGGAGGGCCGACGGACGACGGACGCGGACGGACGGCCTCACGGAAGGTCGACCGCCTCGTCCGCGCCGCGCAGCTCACCTCCCGCCCCCGCTTCACCCGACCGCTACGTGGAATTTATATAATTGCCTTCAATTAAAACAAGAATACACCGAATACCATCTTTGATACATAAACATAGATGTAGCCATTTTTAATTACTTATACACCGTTTAGTCAAACACTGAACGAATCGCGAGAATAACGTTTCATCATTTTAATTACACAGCGACGAATATTTGCTACTACACATCCGCCGCCGCGGTGCTCAACACTCATACGCACAATAACAATTTTAGTTATACCATATGTCAATTGTGTACGCAATTATTGTCCCTACTCTAAGGTAATAATATGATATCGATGTTACAAGTTTGATACGCTATATAAATTATTGTTTGGCGTGTGTATGAAATAACCGCATGGGATAGGAACGGCTAAGGTCACCGGCGATGAGTGTGTGCCATGAATGGACCGAGTCGTGCGCGATACTCGACCATTCAATGAGATCCTTCATTCTGGCTTTTGTTATTACGTAATAGTCGGTTCATATTGGTCAATTAATTAAAAATATTGCTATTAAACATGTGCCTCGGCGCACGTTTATCTCTCAATAGTTACGTAAGCATATCGGATACCTATCTACTGTAAACACAGGGTAGAAAATAATTACAATTATATGTACTAAGAATACACATTGCGTAGGTGGCGTGCAATACGTCGTCTACATTGTATGTGATATTGGCCCTACGCTGCGCAGGCGCATATAACTGCAGACATGCATGCGTTTATACCTACTACTGAATAGATGATACATTCTCAGTTTAGATAGTGTTCTTGTTTTGTGACGACTACCTGCTGATTTTAGATAATAACCGCGTTTTAGATGGTTATAGATTATAAAATTAGCGGTAGCCTAATGGCTAAGGCGTCGGTCTCGCAATTGTGAGGTCGTGAGTTCGAATCCTGGCCATTATACTACCGACGTGAACCCACTCCTAACACAAGCCATAGAGTTTAGCTGGAGGGGTTAACAGGATTGCTAGTAATGTGATCCCACATTGCTAGTTATCTTTAAAAAAAAACATAATATGAAATAGGTTTCCGCTGTAATGTACCTACGGCCACCAAGACCAGAACAAATGACAGGATCTAGATACCGACAGCCAACGACCAACGGGCTCAAGAATCGAGATTATCTATATCTACTTACTTCCAAGAGATATTACCTAGAAATTAGAGAGTGTATAAAATATAACCGACGGCGATTTCAGAAACATATTAGACACTGAAGTAACATTCAACAATTTAACGAGGACGAACATGTGAAGAAATTAATGCGCAGGCTTGCAAATAAATATGAGAACAAACGAAAAGAGGTTGCTGTACCGATATAATCAAATCACCTAGAAAACACTTAATTAGTTTCATAATATGTAAATGCAACTCGAAATCCGGTCGGTTTAAATTCACAAAGGCATGGTCCTATGTAGGTATATGGCCTGTCAACTTTTAAAATCGTTTTCCTTACAGACAGTATGACGGAGAAATTGCAAATTTAGCACGATGATAAAATGTTGACCCGTGTCAGTTAACACTTAAAGATATTTTTTATCTCTAGACTTGTATGGTACGACACTGGATGTGTAGATTATTATATTATTAATATAATGCTCTAAGAAACGTAGTGCTAATACGAATGATTTTTTAGAGGTAAAACTTTTAGCCTAAAATATGATGACCGAGACGAATTAAAAGAACCAAAATAGATAGTTAAAATATATAATCAATTCAAGTTTTACTGTTGTTGTAGGTACGACAAAAGAAACTAATAAGAGCACAACCGAAATGTATATTTATAATCCTATATATTATATATAGGTTCGGTTCATTGTTTTAACTATTAATGTAGGATTTTTGGTCCTACATTACTGGCAATCATGTTAACCCCTCCAGCTAAGCTTAATCAATGGCTTGTGTTAGGAGTGGGTTTACGTCGGTAGTATAATGAGTAGGGGGCGGCATTGGTTTGAGCCATCCTGTATATTTACAGGGTGAACTATTTTACTCCGAGGTCTCACAGACGTGTGGTTCTCAACCACACGTCTGTGAGACCAGTAATGTACGACCAAAAATCCTACATTAATAGTTAAAACAATGAACCGAACCTATATATAATATATAGGATTATAAATATACATTTAGGTTGTGCTACTTTTGTAGTTGGTGGGTGGTTAAGGGTAAATTTATGGCTATATTTTTTAAAACCGAAATTAGGTGTAATGTAAAGAAGCCACGAGCGGGAGGTTATTAGTATATTAAAAGTTACCCTCTATAATAACTCAAATGCACAAAAGTCGAGCCCATTACTAATAGACCCAAATATCATTTCGACGTTGCTTATGAAAATATTTCCGAAGCGCGACGACCCGAGTAGAACGGACGCAAAATATGCGCGGATCGCACCGACATTAGTTGTAACGCTCTCATTCACGTTTCTTTTATCTGTGACAAACATCCGGTATTATTTTCAACGCGTCCACGGTGTTAGTACTCCAATATTATCAAACGATTTGACCATACAATACGATAGTGTATTTAGACAAATAACTTTTAAATAAACTGTTTATCAGTTTTAAATTCACGACAGATGATTGTGGTGTTCAAAACAATGCTATTTATCGTTATTATGTAACTAGACCAGTCATTTCGTCATATATACCTACCTATGTATCGGAATGGAACGATGGTTACACCGATTTGTTGAAAATATCATTCAGATACGAACACATTATTTTGTGATGTGGAAATAATATTAATTGACTGTAACAGGAAACTCGGTTATGATAAATATGTAGGTAAGTACCTAATTGAGAGACAATCAACAATGAAGATAATGTGAAGCCACATTCATATATAAATTATTTGAATAAATAGCTAATAAATAACAGTTACCGTTATACCAAAACTGGTAATAAAATAATTAAGAATATCTGTAAATTAAATGTACAAATAATGTGACATAGCCAGTATTCACTTAAATGCCTTAAAATATAAAAGTTATAAAACAGATGGGATCAATTTAGCTGCATAGGTGCAAGCAATGGCGGATGGAAAGTGCGGGCGGAGGCGAAGGCGGCTTCCGCTTCGACTCGACTCGCACCGCCTTCAGAATAACAAACGAAACCTGATTTCTATCGACTGGGCCAACGATTACACCGCCTACTCTACCATGAGAACACTTTTATCCATAATGATTCAAGCAACAACTGTTATTAGCACGAAATTTTGGAAGGAAAATGTACGTGCACCAGAAAATTAAAATCAAAACGATAAAACTTACTATATGAACAATACTAATGATAAGCACGCGTTTTAAATATAAGTCTGTGTTGTTGTGTACTTTTAAGCTATAGATATATAACAACAATGAGAAATAGGAGCCATGTACGGCGAATACTGCTTTCTTATTAATCCCATTGTCTGGACGTGGCTCTTGAAGGGTAGGTGGACTATTACATTCCATGAAGTGGTTCCATCGTCCAACTTGGAAGGCAATGATATCGTTTTCACTAACGACGTATACCTATTTAAGCCACCCATTGTCACTGCCATTGTTCTTCCAAGATGGGCGTCGCTTTTCGTTACTCATAAATTCAATAAGGTGCTGCTACTTGCAATTATTGGAAGAACTGAATGCAAAAACAAAAGAATTGATATTAAGTATTTGAAACATGTATAAATTTGGCTTGAAATAGCCAGCTAGTATTGAAGAAACGATTGATCCTTTGTTGCTATTATAATAATTTAAAAAAAAATCGTGTATAGAATGCTTTTAGAAAATTAACTGAAACGTTTTAAGTTCCGTAATGGTCTATCTAAGGTTTAACTTCACCTGAAGTTAAACTCTGGACCTATATTATGACTATCAATTCTACTACGTTGAAAAAAAAAATCCGGCCTGTTAAAATGCAGGAACAGATTTAATAGGTATAATGCAGTCGAAGGCATTAATGAAATCCTGTTGAACTTAAAAAATGTGCCTCCGACTGCATGATATTAAATGTGAAGGGTACCTACTTATCTAGTTTTCGTCTTTTTGGAGATAGGATTTTTAATATATATATATATATATATATATATATATATATATATATGTATTTAAATAATTATATATTTGTTATCAGCTTTTACAAATTCTTTATTTAGATATCCCACTCGATGGGTTTTGAAGGTTTTTTGAAGTGAATATTCTTTAGCGGTGTTGTTCGCTTTTGGGATCGGTAAAAAAATTTAAACACGTGACATGATCGAAAATTCGTAAGACGGAGAGAGAGCAATCAAAAACTGCTACATCATTAGAATACGAAGGTAAATTTCACCACCATCTGCAGTGTTATTATAGCTCAAGTGAGAAATCGGGCGGTCTAGAAATAAGAAGATCCCAGTCCGACTCCGAGCAACGATTATTTTATTCCCTTTTTTATTTTATTATTTCATATTTTTTTATTATTATGTCAGTAAGATCGAAAAATATTATTCAAATTTCATCAGTATGTGATATAATGTTCAAGTTTTCACTTAGGCAACCCATTGTTTTTTTTAACATAGATAATTTATTGGCGTTTAAATTACGCCATTGATTTTTTATTATTTTAAAGTACCTAATGTCACTTTCACAACTAATACAAATCTAATGACACCTCTCGAGCTAAAATCCATCAAGCCGTTTAGGCTCTAGGGCGCGCCAAAGAAATATACATACATACACTCGAAAAATATATCCCTCCTTCTTGCGCAGGCGGGTAAAAATACATCAATACAATGTTGTTAGGATAAATTTCCTCGTACGCTACAAGCTTCAAAGATAAAACAGGCATAAGAACTTAGTAGCAGAAGTAACGAAGCTTAACATGATTTATTTTATAATTATAGCTATACGAATACTAACAAATGTATTTCTCTAATTCAGTTGGCCAGACACTTTCTGTAAATGGATCGTACAGACACAACGTGTGGCCCGAGCAACACAATATGTAACGATAGAATATAAAGCGAATGTAGAAACTCAGGTAGAGAAAGATTTTTTGTAAAGTCATAGCCATTCTTTGGTCCCATCCATTCAATATCACAGTGACTGCTCTTTTGTTCTAATTTGGATCCTTAAGCAAGTTTCCTCCCAGATGAATGGTTTTTTGTTTACTCATACTAAGTAGTTATGATTTAGACAGATAGAATATTAGAGAATGAATTGGATTGTAGTATTTCAACACGGTACTACTTTAGTATTTTTACAATGATAAAATCAAATACGATATTGTTGACGGTTAAATTGACAAAGGTTAGATTGCCTTCTTATCTTGGAATTTGAATAAAGAATGAGTGTAATGAAATATCAAAAAGCTTTAATTTTCAGTCTAGAAAACCAAATGGATGAGCTTTTGTCAACCAACATTTAAGAATACGAGTAGGTATTTTTAACACAGTTGTGTCCAATGGTGATAGGTTGTATGTATTGTGACATCCGTGGCGGTGTGGCGCTGCGTTATCGCTTGTCCTTGACACAGAGACGCGGCGTGCACAACGCGCCTTATTGTCGCTGCAACCTTGCGAAAATTACCGCTCGCGATAACAGATGCCGTCGTCGTCGTCGACAACGCGTCTCTCGACCACGCGCTTACCAAAATATAGTAGTGAATGGAAACGTTACGTGCCCATGAATTTCAAAACATCGTTAATCTGAAATAGAATGCTAATGATGTTTGCCTCAGTATAAATAAAAATATTGTTTTGTGAAATCAGCCCGGCATTTAATATGATTTTCACTTTGTTTGACACGGGGTTTGTAGATTACCATAGCTGAAAATGCCATGCCGTTTCAGGGCATATGTGGGTGGTATCCTGGTGGTGCGACTCTTGTCGACCGGAAACCCAATTCCCGGATGCGGCTGTGCGGGGGGATCTCGCCGGAAGCTTGGTAAACGAGCACATCCGCTGCCGCCGCCCGCGCCGCAAAATTTGGCACCGCGAGCGCTCGCAGCCCGCTTCCGGCCTCCGCCCCCCGGACCCCTAACGTCGCTCTCGCCCGCGAAAATAGCGGCCAACCGCTCCGTGTACGCGGTTCATTCAGTATGGCCGCCTTCCATTCATAAAAAGGCGAGGCGCGGGCGGCATGTTGCGCGGCGAAGGGAGGGCGGCCTCTCCCGCCGACCCGCACCCGCGGCCGACGCCAGTGCGGAATGTGCCAGCGAACGGAACGGTCGTTTCGTCGGAGCGTAGCCCTAGCGCTCCCGGTTTTCCATTAAAATGTGTATAAGAATAAGTGCAGTGAATCCGCACGAGTTCGGAACGGTTACAAAAAACGCCGTCGTCGAGATTAGGAGTAGAAATCAACGAAGAACTTCAGCGAGGAAGTGAGTAGCGGCCATATTGCAGTGATAACCGCGCGGCGGGCGGACGAGAATCGAGGCCGGTGCGTGGGCCGCCCCCCGCCCGCGCCAGGTGCCGCTCCGGACCGCGCCGGTCTCATGAACCTTCCCGTGGATTTGCGCGGCCGAAATTCGGTGGTTCTGCCGTATTTTTGTGTGTCAGTGAATCTTCCGGCGCGGTTTCGGTGCGGTACGACCACTTGGTCGTTAAGCGATCAATTGCCTTAGTGATGTGTGTTGGGTCGCCTGGCCCGAGTGCCCTTGTGTGTGGAGCGATGTGTGTAGGAGACGTGTGACCGTGGAATGTCTGCTTCGTAAGTACATAAGCTGTCCTGACGTGGGACTTCCCGCCCACCGATCATCAAACCATCTGTTTGATCGGCTTCAAAACTCGCCGCGGATAGATATAGCCGTTTTCTGCATGTAGACAACATAGTCATGCGTAGGTAGTAATTACATGGATGGCGAAGAAATCGAGCTAACATGAATGACGAGAGGCGACGCCTCGCTTCGCCGCCTGGCGACCGGCACACGTGCAACGATCAGCGCTAATAGCGAGAACGTTCTCAACAAACGAGTTAATAATAATGCTTTCATTTATTGTATGATTCAAATCTATTTATACAGCGTTTGTAATTTATACTGAACAAAAAATATAATCGCATAGTACTCCACTCCAAAGACATGAATGCAGCACACGTTTTGGATTGAATTTCTTAATCGAAAAACAAACTAGCACACCGGGCAAAGCAACTAAACTAAAAACCAGCGAAGGAGTTTTAACCACATTATTATAGCAACAGTGAACGAATTTCGACAAGAATTGTTGATAACTGTTAACACAGATAAAGAATTAATTGTAAACAAAAGCCACATAAACTGTTAATAACTTGTAACGAACTTTGCAGATAAGAAGTATATTTAGACAAAACAAAATAAGAATGTTATTTGTAATATAGCGGGTAGGTATACATAGCATACGTACTCATCTATCTTGTTAGATTACAGTCACATTTTAGATAAATACCTGCTTAGTTAGCATTAAATATAAAAAATAATATATAAAATCTTTGGTTCTTCACGCATTACTTGTATAAAATGTGAATGGTAGCAACGCAGGCGGCTGGAATATATATTATATACCTACTAGGTAAGTTTTTCAATGCAAGACAACCTTTTTTGGGGATGCTATACTTCAATTATTGTAGTAACAAACGCAAAACTGGCACGACGCCTTTCTATTTTTTACATGAAATGACGTGAGCTATTCTTCATTCGTTTTTATACTTATACATAAGGAATATTTTTTCACAAATGCGAACTAAACACAAAAAATCTATTCAATAAGTCCATAAATCATTAATATTTTTCATGATTTGGACATATTCTGACAGAAATCGTGAACTTGGTGGTAGTACCTGCTGCTGTAAACATAAATAAGAAAAACTTTTGGTTGTATACCTACACGAAGCTAAAACTCAAAATCTTTCTAACTATCCTGCCGCAATAATTAGATGAAGTAAAGTTGGTATAAAATAATAAAATCTATGTTCCTAAACAGTAATAAGGACATGCAATTATATGAGAATGTGGCCAAAAGCACCTATTCGAAACTCAAAATCTTTAATCCATCTATAACCTCGTGTCAAGTGTTTTGGGAAATGAACATCATAAAATATAGATGAAAAGACTGCAATCATTAAAACAGGGTTCAATAAAACGGTAAAAAGAACGATGTTAACCATTACAACGATCATCAGGTCATTAATACCACAAGTGAATATGCTCCATACACGTATTAAAAGGAAAGTGTACCAGGTGTCTGGGATAGCGAATAGAAATATAAAATTAGTTTAATAGGTGTAATAATGAATACATTTGAGAGCAAAGCAGGTTAAACCAGTAGTATTTGGAATCTGTCTACTCTTTTCTTAATTATGAGATAAAATATATTTAAATTTGTATTGACTATTGACCTATGACTGAAATCGATAAAGGTGAGAATAAAATATAGCTAAAATATTATTGCCATAAATCACGGAAAACCATTACTATATTGAAAAGATAAAACTGTAAAATGAAATGTCTATGCATTTATCGTAACTGTACTGTAGGTACTTTAGGAAGCATATTGATATTAATTGAGAATAATAACAGCTAATTTCTCTAATAAGCGAAATGTCCAAAATCAATGGAATTATCACAGTTGATCGGGTAGAATTTTCTCTCATATTTCTACGGTACAAGCGCTAATAGATTACATATCATCACGAATTGGACAGATGAAGCATAGTTCCTCTTATCGACTTCCAAATGAAAGCCATGAAGTGTCGAATTTGGAATATTTATTCAGTCTTGATTAAGGGGAAATATATTGTTGCCTAGCATTGTACATTTTTGTATTCACCAATTTAGCAAGTAACCAAAATAAGAAACATTACTTACAAATTATAGCGATGTTCTAAAAAGTTTACAACGATGAAGTCCTTAGATTGTGAATATTGATTTCTAGATAGGTGGATATTTTGGTTTTATAATCGAAATATTAATCAAAATATCTAGAAGAATCCAAATATCCAGTAAGAAGAATGATATTCTTCCATTCTCAAAAATGTTATGCGTGTAATATTTGTGAGGCAATAGCTTTACAAAAATAATACTACTACTACTACTACTTAAGATTTTAAAAAGTCAATGTAGGACATGCGGCTCTACCGGGAGTGTAATAATATGGTACATTTTACAAATTATACATTTTTTCTTAATGGCGCTCACACTAAGTACCTAGTCAGATTTAAATATCTGTTAATGACTCGTAGTAGTTGTATAGGTTTCACTTATCTTAGTTATTGACGTAATGAATGTGGATGAAAGTGAGAACTGTGCCTGTGTAATGAAAATTATTTAATTATGTAGTTTAATATGTTACGTGTGGCGATTTCTCGACTAATGTTAATATTTATTCGATTCTCAGGTGGGGACGATGAGGGAACAGGAAGGCGACGGCCCGGAGAGCCGTTAGCCGTACTCGATGGATGAGTATGGCGGGCCGGCGGCGCCGCCCCGGCCGCCCAAGCCGGCGGCGCGCGTCCACAGGCCGACGGGCGCGCGCCAGCCCACCGTGTCGCTGCTGCGGCCCCGGCCCGAGGCCGAGCGCGAGCGCAACGCCTACGTGGAGGCGCCGCGGCGCGCGCACGCCGCCGCGCCCGCGCACACGGCCGCGCACCAGCCGCTCAAGCCGGTGACGACGCAGCCGGCCGCCGCGGCCGACAAGCGGCGCGCCGGCGCCCTACCGGCCGACTCGATCGTGTGCGAGACCTGCGGACGCTGCCGCTGCGAGCAGTGCGCCCGCCCGAGGCCGCTGCCCTCGCGCTGGCTGTGCGGCTCGTGCCTGTGCAGCGCCGAGGCCTGTGTCGACTACGCGTCGTGCATGTGTTGCGTGAAAGCGCTGTTCTACCACTGCGGGAGCGGCGAGGAGGAGGCGGGCGAGCCGTGCGCGTGCGGGCCGCGGCTGGCGTGCGTGGGCGCGCTGGCGGTGCCGCTGCCGTGCCTGTGGCTGTACTGGCCGCTGCGCGGGTGCGCGGCGGCGGGGCAGGCGCTGTACGCGCGCTGCCGCCGGTCCGGCTGCCGCTGCCCGGGGCCTCCGCCGCGGCTCTCCAGTATTATCTAGTCCCGCCGCGCGCCGCCCGCGCACTCCGAAGCGCCGAGTCGAGCGGCGCGACCGCCTTGTACAAATATTTATTTGCGAGCGGAGAGCTTCGGACCGCGCGGGGGTGGACTCAGTGATCGCTGTGCCTGGTCCGAGTGGTGTGTGGTGGCGCGGGGCCGGCGTCGGACGAGCGCCCCGCGCTCACTGAGTGAATCGTCTACGAGTACCTTGTAAATATAGTCGTATAGTGTGAATGTACGTGAACGTGTCGCCCGAACGTCGAAAGTCTCAAATTTTCTTGAGACCGTAACGTGTCATAAGAAAACGTTAACGTTAGTATTTTGGATTCCACACAAATCCAGAGAAGATTAAGAAATGAGATATAAAACATACTTATTAAGATGTAGATAATTTACCATTTATTTATTAACTGAATTTGTATTTATTTGTAAATAAAACGACAACATTATATTATAAATACGAATGTTTACTACATTATGTTTGTTTTTTTCTCTACCTTTAATTTCTTCAACTGCTGATAATTGTATTAGGTATTATATGCAAGAAAACAGTTAGGTAATAATAAGCTGGACTTACATGTATATACTTCTCTTTCATCTTGGTGTTTCTTGCAGGTGATAAAATCACCGAAATAAGTAAAAACAATTGTAAAAATAGTTATTGTGACAGCAGCACTGTGCTGTACTCGTTAAACATAAATGCACCACTGTCCATTGAATGCTATTTACTGTGTACTGTATATATATATAACAGAATGGAAACCTTATTTACAAATGGATGGGGTATATTTACATATTTGTAAGACAAAAATAAATATACCATGATGAGACTGATCCATGTGTATATTTTTATAAGATATAAGTACTCCTAAACGGCAGAAATTAAGCAAAACCTCCAATACATTTCCTATAGATCAAGCAAAAGCAGAGTCAGCTATGTCAAAACATCTACTGTGATTTGAAATACTACAAATTAATTAAGTAATAACCTATATAACACTTACCCTACAATCTTGTAGACTGCTTGGTTCTAAAAGAAAAATGTGCAATATTTAACACCTATTTATAATTTTTACACCGCACTGCTATACTAGATTTAAACATAAGAAAGACACACATTTTTGATTGTAGGAAAACTTTTTTGAGCAAAATTTCTTATTGAAAGCAAATACATCAGAAGCCTTATAAATACGCCTCGGCAGTATTAAATTTCATCACAAAACTATAAAATTAAGCTCTAAACACAGTTTTATACACCAAAATAATAAGCTTTCATTTGTTTCGAATTCGAAAACAAAAGAATAATTTCAAACTATTGAAATGATTGTGTCAAAATTGTCAAATGTCAATGTCACTTAACTAACTTACCGCAGGGTACAAAAGGCGTGTAAGCGTTGTGCCAGTCATTAGTTTTTTTTTAAATAATTATTTTATTAATTTTTGGCGTTTACATTTAGATGTTTTAGTAAACTTTTATACTGAGCTAATTAAAAGATCATTTTCAATTTTTTGGACGTTTTATCTGAATACAGAAAATAAGCTTTAGGTATAATGTCCCTTGGACATAACTAAAAATGATAGATAATTATGAGCGTAGTTGTGGCTTTTCTTATTCCAGTAATAATATTCAGTTCGGAGTTTGTAATAGGCATGGTACGTTCGAAAGGAAGTGGCGACGGCACGGCGCGCGTCGCGTCATCAGCGGTGCGTCCCGTCGCGCCTGTTTCCTTTACCGTCACCATCCGGGATGCACGGAGCACGCCTCCTGTTAAGCTCTCTTCCTTCTTACCTCACGTACGCTTAAAATACGTAATGCTTGCAATGAAAGTCATAGAATAACGAGTTGTTTCCGTTTATTTTATGAACAAAGTTTGACAGACAAACATGCATGTGTTACTACATCCTTAAATATATAAAATTATTTTGACACTAGTACGATGTACGATGACGATACTATATGTACGATGGGGGGTTTTTAATTGCTTAACTACGCATGTAGGTAGATATCTACATTCTTAGATATAATTTTAAACTAAATGAATGGGTAGGAAGGTAGTCAATCATAAATCCGATAAAAAACCTACTAACAAAAATAATAATAAAAAGAAATATTTACTTAAGTATTAGTCAGTACCTTTATAAATAAATCTACTCAAAATAAAGGTTGTACACACACATAATTAAGTAGGCGCAAAGTTTACAACAACTTAATTACTATTTTACTCAACAGTGTAATGGAATCCACTACAATAATATGTTCCCCGCATGGCCTGGATTGTTCCCCGACGGTAATTTAACACGTCACTAGTGCGTACTCGGCCACTGTAGATCGTTTTAAATTGGAACAACAGATGTTGACAGGCTGTCGACAACGCTTTTGATGGCCGGATGAGGCCTGGCTATGTGATTAAAGAATTGGTTATTGGATGTTATAGTAAAAAAGAGCTTTACAATTGTTTTGATTGTAATTTTTGTGAAACAAATATTAAGATAAATTATTAACATTTTAAAATAATTATAAACTAGTCACAATAAAAAAAATCGTATCAAAATTGGTAACCAATTATGTTATTAATTGTTTTTATGCGCACTTGTCACCATCGTTTTTGAAGATAAGGTATTCTATTAAAAGATGATGGAAAAAGTATTATCTCTATATTATATCTATATTTGGCGAGTCATATCTAGTTTTGGTGTCACCTAACATCTTTGTGCAGTGATTACTATTCGATGTCTTTGCCTTTGGTTAGATTCAAAAAATATTTTTTTTTGTCAATTAAAAACCAATTTAATGTCAAAATGTTGTATGTGCCTACAGAAGAGAATAAAAGCAACTTTCATCCTTTACAAGCAGCTTTCATAGAAGTACCTAGTGACATCTATAATACATACTTAACTACTATTGCGTCAGTGCGTAGGAACCTAGATATAAATTAATCCCGGGATCCAGACACATTTAGTAACTATTTTCATCTCATATACCTGGAAATTTACTTAGTACAGTTGTAGTCCTACAATGTCTCAGTGCACGCACCTATGCACAATTTGCTCCTGATATAAATTTAGGTTCTCTTTGCATCCAGTGCCTATTTTGAGCGCCGGTGTAAAACTCTCCATTTGTTTATGCTGTCCTGTATATCCATTGACATATAGACGTGGACCGCGCCATCCCTTTAAATTAAAAAGTAAATATGGACTGCAAAGTGTGAAAGAGAGAAAAACTCGTGCAGCCCTGACTCTTTGACAGGTATTGTCCACAAAGTAGCGTTGTGTATATCGGTCTAATACGTCAATTTGATAAAACCACCATCACGCGTCATGGTACCAACTACGGTACCATTGACGTAGAGACCAGAACTGCGCCATAACCTCACAAAATTTACCACTGTGTAGAAAGAGACAACGCTGCTTTGTGGACAATACCTGTCAAAGGCCGCACGAGTTTTTTCCCCTTCACGCTTTGCAGTCTTACCTACTTTTTAATTGAAAGGGTTGGCGTGTTCCAGAGGTCTATACGTCAGCGTAGTTTTTTTATATTTAGATTGACGTAGAGAACAGGTCTGCGCCATAGCCTTACAAAATTGACCACCTCTAGAAAGAGACAACGCTACTTTGTGAATATTACCTGTCAAAGGCCGCACGAGTTTTTTCTCTCTTTCACGCTTTGCAGTCAAATTTAACTTTATAATTGAACGGGTAGGCATCAATGGTAGTAGGTACTATTACTGTCTTAATCACACATGTTTTTGATACGAAAACATTATTCTCGATTTTCATAATCGAATTATTATATTTAACTAATGCTATTAAAAAAAAACGAAAATAATATTTTGATTGTAATCGACATAAAGCCTTGTTTATACCAGTCATATTTGGAAAATGTAGGTACAAAGTACCTACGTCGTACGGCCGTACCCGGTGTGGCTCGTTTGACCTCTGATACGAAGGAGATGGATCATTCGTGCCATTGTGAGGTTGATTTGTGACCACGGTGCCATTTGTGGTACATTCTGGTCGTGATATACACTTTGAACAAGACTATCGTTATTTCACTGTCAAATCTCGCTAGTTATCGAGCGCATTCCTTGACCTATGCCCTGTGATACATCATGCACTGCCACTTTGATTTCTTCTGTGGTCGTTCAATAATGTTGAAAATGAGTATTATTATAGGTAAGTTTTAGACAGTTTGATTTTTTTTTTTAAATACCTCTCCCGCAGCCTACTGCGGGAGAGGCAGTCCCCGCGACACAGGGCTTGTACCCTAGTACAAGCCCTGTGTCGCGGGGGACTTTACAAACATACAAGTCACAGACACAAAGTACACCCAGACTCGGAGCAACAATTTGTGGATCACACAAAGTGGTGTCCTTTGTGGGAATCGAACCTCTTGCGTAGCAATCGGATACACTCCCACTGTGCCACAGAGGCGCCAACAATCTATTATTCAGGGACCCAGGGTAGATTAGATAGTGGTGGATTCAGGATTTCGGTTTAGAAGAGGCTTGATCCCGCTGTAGAAACCATGATTTTGTTTTGGGCTTGATCCAGTGGCGGAGTTGCAGTCTTGGTCGCTCTAGACCCCAGACCATGTAGTCAGTAGGTAGGTACTGAGGTGGATGTATCGAGTGATCGAACATCTCACATGAAACCTCATTTAAGCTAATTTTGAATAATAGAAAAAGGAGGGAAAAACAATGGGAAAGTAAATTATTTTATACTGATCTGATGAGGTAATAGTTTTTGAATTTAAGTTAATGATTTGACGATAGGAACTTATGACGTCATAGGTTGTTATTCAAATATTTCATAAAAAGAGGCTGATTTGACTTGACAGTCAAAATCCCTATTGGAAAAAGGAGAACCGCATGTAACGAATAATTGTAAAGTTATTTATTATAAGCTAGAAGCTGTCTTGATGTGAATATGCAATAAGTAAAGGGAAGTTTGTCTTTTGATTTTCACAACAGAATTACTATCCTGTTCTTCGGACTGGGTACTCTAGGACCAAGGCCACATTTCAGTACCTACCAGCCCGCCGCCTCTTTCTGTGGGGCAAAAACTTGGTGTCGTACTCAAGCCGCAGAGGAAGGGAGGGGAGGGGATGAATTGTAAATAATTTTGACGTACGAGTTGCGAAAGTGTTATTGGTATTGACCGCTCTAATGTCCAACAGCTTTTAAAATATTTAGATTCTTTGAGTTAATTAATGTTACCATCAGTTAATTTATTGCCACGATTGGCTGCCCTAGACTCAGCCTACTGGCTAGTGGGCCTTAGGGAAAATCCGCCACTGGCTTGATCCCGTTGAGGGTAGGGTTGAAATACGTTTGATAATGATAATGATATTTATTTCACATAAAATACAGTACTTACGTTAGATTGACATGGTCCTTCTATTTTGCCACAAATGGCAAGTGAAAATCTTTGATAATTAAATGAAAATACAGTTTGGAGTGGGCTTGGACCCGTTATTCATTTTCTCCTCTTTTCGTTACCTCTGGATTCACCACTGGCCCTTACCCACTGTCACCAAAATATGATCACCTAAAGCTCATCATAATTTCATGCTCGTAGAATCTGAGGCGGATTTGAAGTGTTGGCCACCCTAGGCTCAGGCCAAGCCAGACGCCTCTTTCTGCGACCGTACGCACTCAATTTTGCCGGACTGGACATTTGTCCGGCTTGAATTAGGTACATTTTTATTGTCACTATTGGCCGCCCTTAAAATCTAGCCGCCCTAGGCCCGGGTCTATTGTGCCTTAGGGAAAATCCACATCTGCGTCTTAAACTACCAAAATAATGTGGTAACATAAATTCCTGCCTAAGTTTGTTTTTGTATTGTCTATGTTTATTTTACGTGATAATATCTATCGCTATTTATAAAGCAGGTTTATTAAAAATACGACTGGTGTACCATCATAAGAATCCCTTATAAAGAATATAATGGGCCGAACCTGACAGCTTTCGATCATTGGCTGAACATTCCGATCCAGTGACACACGCTATTGTGTTTTCTAACGTTAAAATATTCCTTATAAACGACAGGTTTAGAAATTAACAATTGAAATATTTATGTACTCGTATGTGTGAGATTATCAAACAATGAAGCGTAGGTAAGGTATACCTACGTACGTACGTCATATCGAGTAAGTAGGTACCTACTCGTACCTATGTGGATGTGGTCACTTTGATCATTAATCCATTTGAGATACCTAGTACATTAGTATTTAAACGGCTATTACACTACCCTAGATCAGGGCCCTAAATCGAGGTGGCCTTGAAAATTTCTTAGAGAATTAGGGCCCTAACTCTTATTAGACCTCTCTTTTTATGCGTTTAGGGACCCTGATTTAGTGTAGTGTAATAAGCGCTTTACGAGTACATTAGCATTTACTTACGCCGACATAAGTACCTATAGTATACTTAGTAGGTATTACTTATTCGAAAAGACTGTATTTACTTGTTACTGATCAACTTGATTTATATTGACTTCCTCTGTGGCGCGGTGGTAGTGTCTCCGACTGCTACGCAAGAGGTCGTGGGTTCGATTCCCACCCAGGATAAAACTTGGTGTGATAAGCACGATGGTTTATTCTGTATCTGGGTGTTATTTATCTATAATATGTATGTATTTGAAAATATATAAGTATGTTTACATATCAGTTGTCTGGTTTCCATAGAACAAGCTATGCTTAGTTTGGGATCAGATAGCGTTGTGTGAGTTGTCCCAAGATATTATTATTATTATTATATCGATAATAATCAGATACCTAATTAAGTAGGTACCTACCTACACAATATTTTTTTTTAATTGAGGAATACTTTTATATAAATGTGAAAAGTAAAAGAAACAATCCTAAATACCTACTGTATTCGTCAGTCGGTCAGTTCATCGATTTAGTTTATTTAGACAATTGATTTAGTCATAGTTTAGAAAGGGTAATATAATGTTTAGCGAGTGGCGCGTAGTTGCACCGAGCGTCGCAGGCGCAGCCGATAAAGTGGGCAGGTCATCGCGCAGGAAGTTGCGGCGCTTCAAACGGACTATACTCTGCCAACGGCCAGATAACAACTGTTGGGTAATCAGTACGAGCAGTCGGCCACCAACCACTGACAGTTGCTAACCTATCTCATCATACACTTACTACGGAAATTAAAACATGTTTGGAGTGCAGTGACATTTTATGAGCGTATCGACTGTTACATAAGTTTTGTAACGTACAATTTATTGAACAACAAATCTTGCTTTTACTTCATAAATGTTTATGTGGAGCTATCTTCATCAATTCATACGGAAGACATTGTACGCTAGAATGAAGCTGCAAATCATAACAGAGCGAACAATCCTGCGAATTTTTGATTATAAAATATTCCCTACTGATTTTATGAATTTGAAGGGACTTTATTCTTTTCTCATTTAAGATTCCTGACGTCAAACGGGCACATAAACAGTGTCTGCTCAACAAAACCATAAATCGATTCATTCATATACGACGTTTCGCTTCATCAATCAATCGTCTATAAATAAAAGATGGAGTCGCAGAGGAAGCGGCTTCCACGTCGAATACTGACGTCAGTTCAAATGGACGAGATGTTTTTTATTCATCACACTAAAATATTATCGGTCTTAATATTAAAATTCATAAATAGGGTCGTAACTCTCCTGTGAGAGCAAGTGGAGTTATTCATTTTGACGGATGAATAGATGACATTACAGAAGGAACTCAGTATATAGAGTCGATGATTTCTTATTAACTATCATTATGAGGTTGGAAAAGTATATTCATATACAAGTACATACACATTTACCTACATACAGGTTTTGATTGTCAGAGGTTCCTAAACGTAGGTAGGTTTTAGCTGGTAGCTTTTAGTCCATGTCTTGCTTTGTCGCAACTTCGATGGGATATTATTATTAAATACTTAAGGCGCTAAAAAAAAATTGCTTTTGCCAAATGTTTTTTCGTTGTTCAATAAAAAAAGACTAGCTAGTAACAAACATAGGTATATCTAAAGATTAGGTATATAAATAACTAGCTGTCCCGCGCAACTTCGCCTGCGTAAATTTTCCTGTTTTTGCAACTTTTCTTATTGCTGCTCCGACCTATTGGTCGTAGTGTGATGTTATATAGCCTATAGCCTTCCTCGATAATTAGGCTAGCCAACAGTGAATATTTTTTTCAATTCGGATCAGTAGTTCTTGAGATTCAAACAAACAAACATCTTCAGCTTTATAATATTAGTATACATAGATTATGCAAGTCTAGACTTAAGTTGATTTATGAACGAAACATTGTTATTCCAAATATTTAATAAGTAAGTAGTAAATAAATAGTTATAATAAGTAATACACCGCATGTGAAGTATCAATTTCGCTTTCATAGTTTATTACTTATCACAATCGGCATATATGTACTTACTTAGATAGATGTAGTATGAGATGAGTGGGCAGGGAGTCGCTACGACGCCATTCATTTT
Source organism: Herminia tarsipennalis (assembly GCA_945859575.2). NCBI lineage: Eukaryota > Metazoa > Arthropoda > Insecta > Lepidoptera > Erebidae > Herminia > Herminia tarsipennalis. The sequence goes on from OX243830.2 coordinate 31,297,812, forward strand.
ATCGACTCCAGTACATATGCAACCTTTCTATACGTAAGAACCAACGATATTTTATATTCTTGAAAAGAGTAGCCACATTATATAATTAAACAGGCAAACATTAGGTATATAAACATCGTCAATAAGTAAATTACTTTCTTCAAAATATTATGTATTTTGAGACCATTTATCAATACGTAGTTGATAATTTAGGTAAGTGTCTCCGTCTTCCAGAACTAAGCCTGAGGTAAATCGAGTGTGCAGGGCCGGATTTAGAGAGGGGTTCTGGTTCGCTGTGTAGGTATCGAGGAGATTGTGGAGACGACGGATCGCCCCTATCGTCTCCATCATACCATCAGTGTGACGTTTTATAATAGGTTTTCATATAAAGTAGAAAGAAAAGAAAGATTAACATTTAATTTGTCCTTAAAAGTAAAAAAAATACAGTAAGTAGAAAAAATTCAAATAATAGTAGTAGAGAGAGACAAAAATGGTCCTAGCTCAACTAGATTGCAACTCCGCTTAATGAGGAGCTGCGCTGGTATTCTGCTAAGACCAAGGTGACGACACGACCATCAATAATAATAGGAAAGTACCTATAAAATAAATATAAACAGAAAAAAATAAAGTTTATATAAGCAGGATACTATTTAAATATAGTAAATAAAATATTAATTAAGACATAAAAAAAGCATGATTATAAGGGTAATTTAACTAATAAGTTGTAAAGTGTAAATAATAATTAATTGAACGCAGCCAAATCGCGCGGGAAACGTTTGACAGATTTGACGTTAGAGCTTAGAGTTTTTCGGTTTCGACTGAATTTCTTAAAGTTTTTACCAAGTACCCATTTTACGCTAAATTATTAGGCTAAGTAAAATACAAAACCATTGTAATGTGATTTTATGCCGTGATTGTTATTTTTGTTTAGTTACGAAAATGTAGAGGCAGCCCAGTGGGTGGCGGGACAGCAAAGCCAGCTGGATGAACTCCTGGAGGTAGTATTCTTTGAATTGAATTACTCTTCGAATTTAATTTAACCTGTATCAAAGATTAGGTACATACTAATCTTTGATACAGCTTGTTTTTTTTCTACTACAACTTGTTTTTTTCTTTTAGCGAAACGGCATGTTTGAAGTTGTACCCATCGCAAGGACACGTTCTCTGAAGGTAAAGGTTCTAGAGAACTTCTTCTTCATCATCATCATCATCAGCCTGTAACCGATACAGGCTGATGATGATGAGCTTGTGTGAACCACTTGTTACTGACCAACGGGGAACAGATGACTTGCCTGGACAAATTGTTTCTTGCGTAAGCGGAGTATACCTAGGCAAGGCACCTACTTCTGGACCAAGGGTGCAAGTTACTTACCAACAGTGAATTGCACGTTTGCTTAGGTAGGTAGGCTTAGGTATCTACAACTTGCAGTAAAAAATTGAATAATACGTTAGAAGACATAATCAATTTGAATTTATTAATTTGTAATCAGTTTGTAAGTTGAATTTTTCGTGACGAGTGGGCAACGAAGCGAGTTTATCTCATGCAGGAGCCGGGCGATATCTCGAACAAATTGGCGACGTTGCAAACTACGGTCATAGGGTCACGCGTCGACTCTGTAGATAAAAAAATCGCTCATGATGTTAACGTGCCGGTTAGCGTAACTGTTCCTTCTGCTTATGTCTGTAGTGATTTGACTCGATGGCCCTCATCCATTCATGTTATGATGTGATCAAACACACATTTGTATAATTATGCATACTTAGGCTTATGTTTGTGTACGAGTATGTACAGGATGATTTTATTGTTGACATGTTTAGACATCTATGTAATTATAAAATGCGTCATTATGCAAATTCTTAACAATTAGTGATTGATATGAAATGCCATACGTACCAATAGTTATTAGTCAGGTTTATCACTGTTAATATTTGTAACCCAAAAGATTCTACAACTAGTACTTATTCAGATAAGCGTTAGGGTAGGTAGCTTATATTGTACCCTAAGCTAGAGGAACTGGTGATGTACCTATAGGAATAATATCTAAATCTGTGATCGTCGCTGCATTCACCGAGAATAAGCGAAATTACCAGTGCTCTAGTTGGTATAGGAAATCTTACTTAAAACCTTATATCGACCTATACAAAATGAATTAAGTAAGATCACTCATAAATAGGTAGGCTATTAATCCAATAAAAATATATCAATAGACATCTACTAAAATAGAAATAAACTTACTATCTGACTTATAGAAACCGATGAAGCCTTCGTCGTCAGTGGGAGCATGGTGGGAGTAACTAGGTTGAACTCTAGAATTATCTAGCGAATATCCGCTTCACGTTAAGAAATTGACATTGTCACTTGCATGTGGGTAGCACCGGAGGCGAAAGTTGATAACGGAATAACATACTCGCTAGTTTTTTCTACCGACTTTTAAAAGGGAATAGACTATCAGTTCAGTTTTGTTTTTTAATAGCTGATCCATCTGTCATTAAACTTGCTTACCTACCTAGAACAATATGTTCTTTCGAATACCAAGAGGAAAAGTCTAAGAATAGCTTTTCATATTTTTATAAATGTCATTATATTTCTCATCAAGTAAAAGTTAATGTTCGAATATTTTAAATTGGTTAGATTGATGAAAAAATATATATTTAGGTTAGGCATCGATAGTGTAATTGGAGTAAAGTCAAACTCAATCAAAGGCCTTAGAGAAGTCGACTGCGTTAGGAACGCGAGTGTCACCCTTTCAATAGAAACGTCTTGGCGCGAACAAGTTTTTACGTAGGCTGACTCGTGGGAGCCGCACTTCATCCTATTATATGTGTTATACGTTGCTATTTAACTTGTGCTAACTGGTTTTAGCTGAGATTTTAGTTAGGTAAAGTGAATACTAGATGGATAAAACAGGGAAGGTAACAATTTCTAACGTGTGGAACATTAATACCTACCTAGATTTTGCTTTGAGACCGAGCTGCTTACAAATTATGCATGACATGTTTTTTTGCATTCAGCTTCCTTCTTACAAAGGTCAGATCATCGACCTGATCTTCGAGTACCTAAATCACAAATATTATGAACTATTAATTAATATTTACCAACAGCACGTAAATATTGTATTCGAATTATTAAGTGTAGTAATATCCCCAAGTCTGTACCATGTCTGTCACCAAGCATGATGATGACTATGATCACTTCAAATGGTTAATTGGGAAACTATGCTGAACTCCCCATGAAAGACTTCCATACCTTCCAATTTTCAAGTTGTTCGGTAATCAGATTTGATTGACTGGTTTTCTATGCAACTGCCACTTAACCTTCATAAACAAGTTAAAAGTCGATAAAGATTACTTTAACTAAAATAAATTCAGACAGGTAATCAAACATGTCAATGCAGCTTTCCTTAAGCTGTATCAATATTACGCTTCTGAACAACATTCTTAATAATAACTGGCTGTCTTTACATTGCCATAACAGATCTTGGCTTCCAATAACTATTTATCTTTATTCCATGTTTATGATTATTTGTTAAGTGGTTTTAGTTATGGCGAAATGGCTTGAAGTAAACTATTTTAGAGTAGGTATATTTATTACATTGACGGGTTTCACTTTCGTTCTTTAACTAAAGTTTATATAATAGGTACCTGCTTGTCCAACATCGTTTAAACTTAACTTGCTTTCCTAAGGAATATATGAAATGTTGTTCTTTGCGTATATATTTTTCCGTTTTTAAAAGATAACTAGCAATGTGGGTCCTTCATTTCAATCCTGTTACCTCTCAAGCTAAGCTAAATATTGCCTAGGGTTCTTTATTCTTTAAGTATTTACGTGCACCCTCCGTCGTGGATGCAACTACATAATGCACCCCCCCCCCCCCCCCCCCCGAGAATTAAGTCCTGGATCCGCCCCTGGCCAAATCGGCGGTAGGTATAATGGGTCCGGTGCCTTAGCTATTAGGCTACTATAACTTGTCAATTAATTTTGACTGCCTCTGTGGCGCGGTGGGAGTGTATCCGACTGCTACGCAGGAGGTCGTGGGTTCGATCCCCACCCAGGATAAAACTTTGTGTGATGAGCACGATGGTTTATTCTGTGTATGGGTGTTATTTATCTATAATATGTATGTATTTAGAAATATATAAGTATGTTTATCAGTTGTCTGGTTTCCATAGTACAAGCTCTGCTTAGTTTGGGATCGGATGACGTTGTGTGAGTTGTACCAAGATATTATTAGATATTTACTGTCCCATGCAACTTCGTATGCGTAAATTTTGCCCGTTTTTGCAACATTTCTCGTCGCTGCTCCTATTAGTCGTAGCGCGATGTTATATAGCCTATATATCCTTCCTCGATAAATGGGCTATCTAACAAAAAAATAATTTTTCAAATCGGACCAGTAGTTCTTGAGATTAGCGCGTTTAAACAAACAAACAAACTCTTCCGTTTTATAATATTAGTATAGATTATTAATTGCTTTGTTGGAAAAGTGCATTAAATTGCGTCAAGCATTTGCTTAGTCCTAAACTTCCAGTAGAGTCTAGAATCTGAATTTTAGGCGCTTCAAACTAAGTGAGAAATAAATTAATTTTATGGTACTAACTACTAAGACGTATTTAGACGTGTAGACTAGTCTTCCATAACCATGAGGGCTCGGACTAAGGTCACGGTAGGTAACGACTGTTTCGTTACCGTGGCCCCTCTTTCATTTACTTTTTCATGAAAGACTATGTCTCAACCAGACCTTTATTTGGGGGGGGGGGGCATATCTCAAATTCCCCAAAAAATCCCTTTAGATCCGTTGAAGGAGACCAAATTGATGTAAAAGCATCCTCTACCGGTCTACCTTAGGATGATGTACCGATCAAATTATATAGTATAAAAATATAATATTATAATATAGTATAATAATAGGTACCATCAGTCATTTTACGACAATGCAAATTTATTTTCACATATTAATAAATGAGCTATCAGATTATTGCAATAATTAAAATTCCGTAACAGTGACAAAATTAACTCAACAACTACATTAGCAAGTACCATACCAATGATTAACACAACATTATAAATTTCACGGTATAGACAACTTTCACGTTCGGTTGTCGCACTCCTGCGCAATAGTGTGGCAACACCAACGCCATGAAGTACACAGTAAAATTAATTATATTGTTTATCTCAGACAAGGTTTGCATTAGACTATGGAATTATTTCTGTACCTATTTACAGTAGATAATAAATTCATAACTAAGTAAGTAGGGAGATATTTGCAGGTGCGGATTGGATTAAAGGGTATTTCTACTTTTTCTCTCTACCTACAGTTTTAACTCCAAGACAATATATCCATAACGATACCTAAAGATATTAATATCTACTGAAGTGCCATGATGCCATCCAATATTAGACATCACATTGGTTTATGAAAATCACCACCAAAATCAAATCTATCTTCGGCTTATTACGTCAAAAAGTAGGATCGGCCGGTTACAATACAGGGCAGAATCTTCAATAATAAAAACAATATTTTTTTAATACAATAGGACTACGTAGGCAGTTCAGGTTATATTATGTAGGCGTTGTAAAAGCAAGGCAAGATAGAATATCTATTAGAACCTAATTATAGAAACGAACTACTTTACTTTAGAAGTTCGAGCCCTATGTGGTCGTAGGAGCCACCTACGTCAAATACCTACTATAAATAGAATCATTCAACTAATTCCAGATAACTTAGAAACTACAGCTAAGATGTATTTTTAGTAACCAAGATAAGCACTGTTTAAAACTTCAATAGTATTAAGTAGGTTAAGTTTTATTCATTGATGTTATAAATGTTTAATGTTTTTTAACTTTCGCGATTTTTATGCATATTAGATATATTTCGGGACTTAATCGCGTAAATTATTTAAAGGTACGAATCTTTTATTTACCCGACGCGACGTTTCGATCGAATTGCACAGATCGTGGTCACGGGTCGACTGTTGGCAGCTTAGTGATTTCTCCGTGAGGCGCGGGGTGTTTCAACTACCCTCGCCTGGTCTTGATAATTTTGATAATTTGTACTGTCGGTACTTTGCGATAAAGTCCCGTCTACAACTACTATTGTCCTTATGCTATAATCGGCTATTACACTACCCTGAATCACTACCCTAAATCAAAGGTGGCCTTGAAAACTAGTTAGAGAATTAGGGACCTTACTCTTATCAAGGGGTTATTATAAGTGGGTTATATAACGTGTCAAAATTTTTGAGTTTTTGTAGCGTAGATACACTAACCAACATAATCTATCTATACTAATATTATAAAGCGGAAGAGTTTGTTTGTTTGTTTCTTTGTTTAAACGCGCTAATCTCAGGAACTACTGGTCCGATTTGAAAAATTCTTTCTTTGTTGGATATTGGTTATTTATTGAGGAAGGCTATAGGCTATATAACATCGCGCTACGACTAATAGGAGCGGAACAGCGACGAGAAATGTTGCAAAAACGGGAAAAAAATTACGCATACAAAGTTGCGCGGGACAGCTAGTATTACTACATGACTAGCTTTCCCAGCGAACTTCGTACTACCTCTTATTTTTTTTTCATGAATCGGGTTCAATTGTATTTTCAAACCATCAGATACACTCGAATATATCTACACACAAAATTTCATCCACATCAGTCCAGCCGTTTAGGAAAAGTAAGGTGACAAACACACGTACAGAAGAATTATATATATATATATATATATATATATATATATATATATATATATATATATATATATAAAGATTACGGGCAGGCAGGCAGTAAGCTTGTCAAGATTCAATTGCTAACGCATGATCCACAAAATATCTTTTCAAGGTTTGTGCTATCAAGATTTTCCAAGCTATGATATCAGAGTTAATGGGGCTGTTATGGGGGTAATAGTTATAGGTTTCGGCAGGTCTCTGTCACTAAATTACAACACCAAAACAAAACAGTGGTAATATTAGGTATCATGTATCTCTACCAGTATTTTCAAGAACCAATAAAATCAATTCTTATTCAAATAATCTGGAAAGTTCCAATGTCTTTTTATATCGATGGAAGTAATAATAAAAAACATAGCCATCGCTCCCGGGGTTATCTCGTAGAGTATGCCTACTGTTCTAATAACTCTATATATTAGGTACAATGCATTTTGTATAGCAGTATCGTACACAGGAAGAGCTCGTGTTACGACACCGCAGCTCTATGATAGAGATAAAACAATAATTTATTTAAATAGGATATATTTGTATTACATATATGGGAGTACGAGTTCTCTTTGGGAAGTTTTATGGTCGGTTATTTATAGTTGCAGAACCTTATTGGTTGGAAATAATGATTGGTGGACCACAATCACAAAATTGAAGGTAAAATGCCAAGAGAATAATGGTAAAATGTGTCAGTGATGGCAAATGATGCATGATTTCTGATCGGTGCTTTTCGATCTTTAGCGCCTAAGGAAAACTCAACAAATATACCCAATTACGTCACTAAATCTCCAATTTAGTGACGTAATTGGGTATATTTTGTATGATAATAGTATCTATCTCATTATTACGACTGTCATAATGGAAAGTTAACAATCATATCTAACAACTTTTCAATTAAACTAATAATCTACTAACGGCCGGTCTCAATAATCTATCTATCGATGGATTAGGCTACTAGAGGTATATATTTGACATAAGCTCCATACAAAATATGTCAAAATCCTACCTCTAGTAGCCAAATTCATTGATAGTTAGATTATTGAGACCGGCCGTAAATCAGGTAGAACTAACTACACAGTCAGCTGCAAGCCCGTTACAAGCAAAGCACCAATGAAGAAGGAAACCACCTATTTGCCAAGAGTAGTATGAATACATACGTGACACAAGTCCAATCGACATAGTAGTTACTCGACAATACGAGTGTGAATTCCATCGTAATCGGATGTGGCGGTACAAAGCGGACGCGCGTCCGTCCGTCCGTCCGACCGGGCAGCCGGTCGCTGTCGAGATACCAACCGCTCCCGCATCCGCCATTTGACAATATGACCTTTGTTCGTGAAATGTTACACTACTAACATTGTGATTAATTGTTCTAAGCAGGGCTGCCACACGTCCTGGTACACCGGGATATGTCCCGGTTTGAAGCGTTACGTTCCAGTGTCCCGGTTTGGTAGCTAGGTGTAAATGCACGAATCGAACAAATGCAGAGGCGAAGGAACGAAATTCAATCAGTGTGAGCACAGTGAAAAGCATCATATAATGCTTATACAATTGAAAAATAATGATATGCACAGAATGTACATTTTGAAAAGCCAAAACCTCAGAAAAATGTGAACAGGAAAAAAAAGAAAAGTGGCACTGAGAACGCAAACATAGAGCAAGAGAAGTAATTCCTACTATTTGTTAGGTTCTCTATCATCGTGTTCTCTGTGCCAATTATTTGAATACGAATTAGGGATGTTTCGGAGGTGGTTTTATCGGAACCGAAGTCGGAGTCGGAGTTTTTAAATCTAGTTTGTCGGAATCGGAGTCGAAGTCGAAGGTGGCGAGAAAACTAATTAAGGCTTAAAAAAATAAGATAAAATAATACAAAGAAACATTTGCAGGACTCGAACCCGCGATTATAGGAGAGCGAATTTTTTCCTACATAATGTATAAATTACCACATAGTTAGCTCCGACCTCCGATTTAAAAGTGTAAGAGTCGAAGTCGGAGTAGGAGATGAAAAATCAATCGGACGTTCCAACTTTTCGGAGTCGGAGTCGAAGCTTCGTAACATCCCTGATATTTATTCATATCAGGGATGTTACGAGCAAGAGCATGTCGGACCATGCTCAGTGTAGGGTTCTGCAGCCTTGAATAATTACATCAGCAGAAGAGCGTGTGTTCATGGCACTTATCCCCTTTTGTTAAGAAATGTAGTTTTTCGGCAATATCTCAATGATAAAAATGAAAGAGAAGGGGGAGGGGGGGGGGTGTACAATTAATGCAACTTTCGAAGCGATTATTTCCAAACATATTCATTTTATCAAAAAAAAATTTGAAAGACCTGTCGAATGATGATGATGAAAAAAAATATTTTCAGCTTCTGTTACATGTATGGAGTATAACCCCTCCAAAAAATGATTATTTTTATTATTTAGCTATCAAAATAATTAGCGGCAATTAAAACATATATTTTCATCAAATTTTATAAATATTTAAGGAAGTCTTTGAGTAAAATGCCTGTGAAATCATAGGAATACTGTCCGTCAGTATTTCACAGGCATTTAGATAGATAGACAGACAGACGGACACGACGAAACTATAAGGGTTCCGTTTTTGCCATTTTGGCTACGGAATCCTAAAGATAACACTTAAAATTTCCAAACTTGAAAAAACCAAGTACAAAAGCCTGATTTAAAAACAAATGGTTTATTATGATTTATCGTTGTTTTTTTACAAATTTAATTTGTTTCAGTAAATATGTACCAAAAACGTAAATCATTAGTTCATTAAGCAATAAAATAAACACAAAGTGCATAATCCTGATTATAAAAAAAAAACCGACCAAGTGCGAGTCGGACTCGCACACCGAGGGTTCCGTACAATCATAAAGGTATATAAACAGTTTGTTTGATCGAAGGAATCTATTATCTCTCTATCTAAAGATTTATAACGTTATATTCTGTCAGACCATACACTTCTTATAGGTTTTTCTGCAATTTATACGTAAAGCCAGGGCAAGCCCGGCAAATGCCTAAAAATGAAGGACGGCAAAATTTAGCCCGACCCCCGTCCCCCGTCGTACGTGCGACTCACACTTGACCAATATTGAGGCGCATAAATCTTGCCAACACTGTGAACATATCCCATCTTTGGCAAAATGTGACAGTGTAAAGGGTGGCGAAAATTATTTCGCCCGGAGTGGCTGAATGGCTAGATCGGGCCCTGCTTAAAGCACTATTATTTTTTTAATTTTAGGCTTAGTAGGTTCGGCGATAAGGGGGCATAATTTTTCTTTTTTTCTTAAACAACTTCAAAACTTACAACTAGTCCTTTCATTTGGTATGTTACACGATACAGTTAGCAAAACATTTTTTCAAATTCCCCACTTTGCCCACAAAAATGCGCCCCATGTTAAAATTAATTTGTTTACGATAAGCATCCGTGTTTGAGTTACAGAAATGTATATGTTTACTAAATATAAACCCAATCAGTTCAGAGATTCGGAGCAAATTGGTTGTAACAGACGGACAGACAGAAACACGAGTGATCCTACAAAGGTTCCGATTTTTCTTTTTGATGTAGGCACGGAACCCCAAAAAAAGTTTATTTTTGTTTTATCTTTGATTTTTCTCACATTTTAATTAGTTTCAGTAAATATACATTTACCTACCAAAAATGAAAACTAAGAGTTCGTATCCTAATATATAAAAGTGTATTTATTAAACTATGTTTTTTTAATAGGATATGATTTTGTTTTATTGTATTTTTTTTATATTTTATTTAGTTCTATCAAAAATGAAACTTATAAGTTCCAAAACCACTGAGTACCAAGTGTAAAAGCCTAATAAATAAAGTTTTATATTCTTTGTGTTTTAGATTTGTCTATAGTTACTCCTTTACTATTACCAAATGTCCCGGTCGGTGATTCAGTAGTTATGGCAGCCCTAACTTAGCGGGAAGGGGCTTTGGAGAAAAGGTAATCCTCAGCGAGCATGTGAGAAGGAAGAAAAGTAATTTCGTGTAGTATGTTGTATAGCAACGTCTGATAAAGTATTTTTCGTTCGCAAAAAAAAAAAGTAATGACATACTTGCATAAAATGCAAACTAGGGATGTTACGGAGGTGGTTTTATCGGAACCGAAGTCGGAGTCGGAGTTTTTAAATTTAGTTTGTCGGAGTCGGAATCGTAGTCGGAGACAAATAAGTTAAGATAAGGATTAGGAAAATAACATAAAAAAAATATTCAGTTATATTAAATATGTTGGACGGGACTCAAATCCGCGATCATAGAGAATCCATGAGAATTTTTCATATATACATTTATTATGTATAATAAATGTATATATGAAAAATTCTCATGGATTCTCAAATGAGCGGCAATTCTATAAAGGAGCGGTCGCCGCAGGCTATAGATAACTCCGATTGAAACGTCCGGCTTATAAATTTCGGAGTCGGAAGTGTAAAATCAATCAAAAGTTTCGACCTTTCGGAGTCGGAATCGAAGCTCCGTAACATCCCTGGTGCAGATATGGTAAATAAAAAAAAAAGATATTTACCAAGATCGCAGAAAATACCTAATTAAACAATGACACAACCACGTGGCGGTTGGCTTACCTACTCAATGAATTCAAGGCAGGTGTTGCGGCATTGCTTAATGTGTAAGAAGATAGTAGTTAACCTTTTACTAAGCCTACAGCTGTTTATAATTAACAAACTGTGAGGAAACGCCTCTACTGTGACGGATTTCAACACAAAATTCAACACGCCCAGACGCAGTTGTTAGGAGCTTACTGTGTCACAAATTGCAAAATAAGTCCTATAAATATATACAGTCCTTTATTCGACCGATTTAATACATCTACGTCATAACTACGTAGATTTTCATTAACCAATGAAACAAATCACAAAATTCAACCCTAAAATGCTTTTATTGATCGTCCACCGTGTTAAAAACACGCAAAGCGTAGCTAAGGCGGCTTGTGACGCGAGTTTGGTTCATTCATAGCTGCCTACGCTCACCCCATCCCCCCCCCCCCCCGCCTTTCAATGATTTGTAGAGGTTACGTAAACCGCTCTAAGTAGTTTCATTTTACACGTGTATAAAGCTGGGAGGGATGTTTCAAATGACTCATTGTTAGTTTTCCAGGTAGGTTCTGTGTAGTGTGTGTTGCATTTAGTTTATTAAGTAATTGACGGGAGTGCCTGCTATGAACGATACCTGGAAAAATTCCATTAATGTCTATTGTAAAACCATTGTTGAAATATTGCCTAAGTGGGCAGGTACGTAGGTATAATTGTCTTTTACCATAGTCATATCAATTAGGCACCTATTTGGACTGTAGTGGAACCTCTCTAGCGAAGACGCTATTTTGGCAATATATAGGTATCCAGGTGAGATCATAAACCGAAAGAAACGTGTAGAATGGTGAAAATGGTTTCTTATGTAAAATTAACCATAAAATTATAGCTAAGTAAGCTGTTTGTTATCCTTTGAGTTTTCTTTTAAACAATTAACGTTTTATACTTACCTACTCAGTAGATATTCCCTGAGGCTGAAACCAATACCCGTTAATACTTTTCGAAAAAGCTCATCCGGAAAAAATATTAAAATCAATGAAAACTTGCCTGGCTACGCTTTCCAAGTGTTCAACATATAGAAACCTCCATTTATGTAGGATTATAATGATATTGTTACTAAAAATAGAACATTGATTCGCGTCTATTGAGTTTTGAAAGTAAGTTCGTGATACCAAAAATATATCTACCGAAATCATTCGTTAGGGGACTTCTAACTTCGCCTTTGAATATGATTATGCAAATTCCTCTTGGTACACATCGTAATCTCGACCCCTCCCGGCCTACGCAGTGAATGAAAGGGTGGTACGACGGGAGAGTGGGGTTACTCCATACCCCTCTCTTTAGTTCAGACCTAAGTCATACTTGTTCTGAGCAATGTAGGTACAATTTCAACATTTTTAGGGTTTCGTACTTTAAAAGAAAAAAAACGGAACCCTTATAGGATCACTTTGTTGTCCGTCCGGCCGTCTGTCTGTCAAAGACCCTTTATCTTAAGAACGCGTGGAGGTATCGAGTTGAAATCATACTCAGGTCTACAGGGAAAACATACCCTTGAAACTGTGAAAAAAAAATAAACTTCTAATTTATATCTGTTTATTTAAAAAATTGCGAAGCTCGATTCCTGAACTATTTATAATATGTACGGAACCCTCGGTGGGCGAGTCAGTCTCGCACTTCTCCGGTTTTTTCTTTAATGTAAGGACGTTTCCTTTTGTTTTTGAATTTAACGGTTATTTCTGAATAATCTACTTAAGTCGGCCTCTGTTATAGGTTGGTTTTTTATTACTAGCTGTGCTTAAGATTCAGATTTTCATGCCTTTGACGGGTACTATGACTATTTGATGCCTAACTTTGGCGTCTACTTTCTATTCTCTTTATTTCTCTCCTTAGTAGGTACTCTTTCTCTTTAAAAATTGTACAAATTCTTATTTTATTTAGATAAGTGCCTACATGTGGCACATCATAGGCATATGACATTTTCTAGGTAGGTACTAGCATTTTCTTTAAATTTATACCTTAGTTCGTATCTAATTTCTTAATAATAATATTTATTTTGATTATTTTTATAACTTTTTATTTGGATGAGAGATAAAAATACTTTAATAGGTCTTGAGAAATTCAATACATAAACGGACTCTAATACCTAATGCTAATGAGCCTTTAGGTATTGGAGTCCGTTTATTTTATTTCGAATGCTATATGGATAACAAAACAGATAGGTAGGTACTATTCAGTTCTCAACCTAATGAGGTAAGTATTAAATCTTTAACGATTTGTTTGTATAATGCATTAAACATAACATTGAAATTTATTGCATTTCAAGTTATATTGAATTTCATGATGTGGTATGACGTCAGGTGCATTGATTTGTGTTGCTTGCGTATTGATTCATAATGATTGTAAGTTATTCCGACATGGGACACTTTTCAATGTCAACTCACGACTTTGTATTAGGTAGGTACAGACAGATCTACTCCTATTATTGTGTGATTCAAGAAAATTTAAATTCGTATTGTTTTCGTACAAAGTGCTCGCAAATGAAATTCAGTTATGGGTTAATATCTCCGAAGAGAGTTTGGTGTTAGTTATATTTCTTAAGTTTCTACTTATGACGTCATATTGTTATAAATCCGGCTTTAAGCAGAGCATACCGTTTTGACATTTTATAAAGAGAGTGATTTGACTTGACAGTAGACATCAGGAGAATTCTGATGAATTCTCCTGATGTCTACTGTCAAGTCAGGAGACCATTGTGCGCTAATTAGTTACATCTAGGAGGATAAGAGGTTTCTTGCGATTATTACCTTATCTGTTGGTATTGGTTGCTGTTAAGCAGGGCAGGACCCAGCTTTGGTCTCAGGGGTGGAGAGGGGAGGGGGGTCCAATAGTAGCAATTCCACAAAACACTATATTTTACGAGCGCTGTCTAAAAAGGTATTTGGTACTACTTACTTATGTGTCTAAGCTAGACTTTCTTAAATTTCGCTCTCTCTCTGTGTCCTCGCTTCGTCATGATTTTTACCTGCCTATGCCTCTCAGGTCTGAGATCCAGTTAGGTCAGACTTTTAAATTCCCCCTTCAGATTTATGAATGAATACAGACATAGGCTCAACTCAGGAATGTTTTGCTGTGCCCCAAGACTTCCACTCCGTCCTTAATCTTAAAATGTAGCAAGAAACAAATTATATCAAGGAAATAACATATAAATGTATATGTACCATTGGCTACGGGTACGGCGACTATGATATACCTCTGGGTGCCATAATCCGGTTGCCGAATTGTACAATTATGATAGTTGGCCAGAGGGCACGTCTGGGGCAGGGCTTGTTGGTCATAGACTGAAAGAGCAAAGGTTAACAAGGTTCAGAGAAGGAACCAAGTTTTCAGACGGCGTGGCTTATCGCAAAGTTTGTAAAATGACATTACATGTACCTATTTTCTTGTATAGTTGATTGTCTATTTATTCTACTGGAGAATCGAACTCTCAACCTCCCAATTAGTTACGTACTCTTCTAGATAAACCAGGATGACAACAATCTAGGGGTGCTAAGTGCCGGAAAACCTCCTCGTGGTGCACCCTGGGCAACGTGTGCCGGTGGATTCGCGGCGTTTCGCGAAACCACCGTCACACGGCTAATGTTCTGGCAGAGTAGGGGGTGGCCCATTCCTGGGCTGCTCGGAGGACGGGCTTGACGTGCACTCACACTGCCGTCGAGCGGGCGGGGAGATCTTCTTTCTGCCACCGTCGGAATCTCGTAATCCTTAGTAGGAGTGTCGTAGACATGTCTTACGGCTTTGAACGGGAACGAGGGTCTTGGCTTGGTCGCCTGGGCCGCGAGGATGACAACCTCTATAAAAAATCCTCGAATCCTGTGTTGCGGAGCGTGACCAGAGGATGCATGGCCGATGGGATGTTCGGTTCCAAGCGCTACCCCCAGCTGGGGCACCTGCGGACCCCCAGTTGGGATACAAATTTACGCTTACCCGGGTACAGGGGGCACTGCCCGGGTGGACCTTTATTTCCCCCATACTCGTGGGATTACTATGGATAATGACAAACTTAAAAATATGTTCAACAAGAAAGGGAGCACAACGCCCTTAAAGAAGAAGGATCAAGGAAAGGGAGAGGATGCACAAAGGAGTGGAGAAAGGACCGTGTTGGCGAGTAGTGAGGACCGTTTGCCTCATGAAGCGGTCGTGTTAGGCCAGCTTAGTGGGTCGAGGACGTCAATTACGTCGGCGTCACTCGATAGCTTACTACAATCGGGAAGGTTCGGATCCGAGTCCTCTCTTGATAGTGACGTAGAAAGGTCCGGCCATGGAACACCGGTAGGTGACCCCCGCGCTCGACAACAGAAGCGTGGCGCATCACCTGATGAGGAAAATGACCCTCCTGAGTTGGTCTTTCGAGTCCCCAGGAAGGTCCGCTCTTCCCAGAGGGGAGGATCAGCGGCGGGAACGCGTGCTACCACACCGTCGTCCCGCCCACAAACACCTGCTGGCACGACGTCTGCGAACAACACCCAAGCTGGAACGTCGTCATCTGTTTTTAGCAGACGGGACGCATACGCTCGCACCCGTACAGAGGGAGAGTTGGTTGCGGAGGACCAAATTGATCAGCTCCTGGAGAGACTTCAATCTTCGGGAGGGGATAACGCCACGAGAACCGGTTCGGAACTCATCCGAGCGGCGGCCGACTCTGTGTCGGTGATTGTGAAGGTTGCCACTAAGAGCAAAAATCTTAAGGGCACCTTCGTAAAGGGCCTTCGAGAGTCGGCCCAGATTTTGAGGGAGGTCGTGAACGCGCTTTTCGAACGCGCCGCCGTTGCTGATGCGGAATCCGAAAGGTTGCGAGCTAGTTGCGATCGTATGGAAAAAGAACTGGGAGAGCTACGCGCTGAGGTCGCTCAGCTGCGGTCCGATTCCGTGGTGACGGGGTCCGGTTCTGTCCCGGCCCAAGTCAATTCTCCGGCCGGTTCTGTCCCGGCCGGATTGGCAGCAAGGTCCACAATAGAGGAAGAGCAGCCTTGCGTGTTTTCGGACGCGCAGCTTAGGCAACTTACGGTGGTCGTTGGGGGCCTTATGGATGCGCGCCTTGAGAGCATCAAGGCGCGTCTGCCCCCTGAGCCGAGTTGTCGACCGCCGCTAGCGTCCGGGTCGAGACCCCCTAGGGGGCAAGCGGCTGTGCCCCAGGCATCGATACCCTGCACGGGAAATGGCGCCGCATCCTGCACTGTAGTTACTGCCCCTGGGGGTACGCCAGTCCAGGCCCAAGCGGCTCAGCTTTCCAAAGCTCCCGAGAACTCGAAAAGTGAAAGTTCCCAACCCCAAAGAGCCTCCAAACGTGCGCGCCGCGTGAAAGCGCCAAGTGTGCACACGGCTCCGGTTGACGCACCCGAGTCAACACCGGTTTCCGCCCCTGCCCCCTCAAACGAGCAATGGCAAACACCAGGAGGCAGGAAATCGAAGCGCCGTAAGAGAAGGCAAGCCGCTGCCATCGCCACGGCCCCACCTGCACAGGAGGCCACCCCGGCGAAACCTAGTCGGAGCAAGCCACGGTTGACTCCGCCGAAAACGGCTGCCGTCATGGTGACGCTGTCGCCGGAGGCGGAGCGCCGCGGCATAACATATGCGGATTTATTCCGCAAAGCGAGAGACAAGCTCATCCCCCACCTGGGCGGCGTAGCTGTAACATTCCGTGGCTCCCAAACTGGGGCTCGCCTCCTGGAGGTTCCCGGAGTGGAGGGCTCCAAATTGGCGGATTTAGTGGCGGAGACCCTACGGGGCCTATTGGAGGGGCAAGATGGCGTGAGGATCGCCAGGCCCATGAAGTGCGCGGAGATGCGCATTTCTGGCCTGGACGATTCAATAACGCCAGAGGATGTTCGGGAGGCCATCGAGCGTAAGACTCAATGTCCTACTGGGTCCATTAGGGTCGGCGACATCCGATCTGGCCCCGGGGGTGTAGGTGCAGCGTGGGCACGTTGCCCCGTGGCTTCAGCCAAGATCCTGGCGGAGACGGGCCGGCTTCTCATAGGATTCTCTGCGGCGAAGGTCGCAATACTTGAGGCAAGACCCGCGAAGTGCTTCCGGTGCATGGCCGCAGGGCACATGCGCAATAAATGCACCAGCGCGTTCGACTGCAGCGGTTTATGTTACCGTTGCGGTCAACCGGGGCATTTGGCGGCAGGATGTACTGCCGCCCCTCACTGCCCCGCGTGTGCGGCGGGCAACCAGCCCGCCGATCACATGATTGGGCGAGACGGGTGTAGGCCCCCCAAAGCCACACGCCAATCGCCCGCTGGGCCCAGCCAATCAAGCACTGGCCCTAGCACCCAGGCTCCGGTGCGAATGGACGAAGGTGTGGACGAAGCGCCTTCCCAGGCCTCTCCCCCTTACACCTAACGGACTCCCTTAGTCGTGCTCGCTCCTCGCCCCTGTCGTCAGTGATAGGGGTACCGGATGTGTTGCGCGGTGGGGGGTCTACGACGCGGTCGCACCTTCCTGCGAGGACTCTATCTCGTGGGGGTAGGTGGCGGGGCTAGCCTGCCCCGTCGCCGGCGAACCGAGCGACGTCGAGGCGCAGTCGCGCGTGACGTCGTTTGGTGGGGCTGTGGGCGTGATGGACGGGGAAGTTTCCCACGCTCGCGGCCTTTCGCGATGGCGGCGTTCTGTGTGTACCCAGGACGCCGCAGGAGCAGGATTACCCGATGGGGCTATGCCGCTGGGTGGGTCCGCCGAAGAAATAGCTAATACCGGCGGCCTATCCGTGTGAAGGCGGCGAGTTGGTACACGGCCGATTTTTTTAGTGGGGGCAGGTCCCACACTACCTCCAGCGTCGCCCCGGGTGCTGGAGGTGTGCGTTCAGGCATTTTTTACGGCCATAAAAAAAAAAAAAAAGGATGACAACAATCTGATATAAAGAATATTAAAACATTTTTGATCAAACATTTGATTAGGTTACTCAAATGTTGGGTCAAATAGTTGTCTAATAAAGTTGTTTGTGTCACATCTAGTGCGGTAGTACGAGCACCGGTGATAATAAGAGTGATCTACAAACTAATTAAATCTGCGTGTAAGTCCAGAAACAGTTCGTGTTGCCACAATTGAATCGGCTTGTCGCTACGCTAGCCCCTTCATCGACACAAAAGGATAATTTCAAAGATTAAGCACATAGCTTGCAGATAGGTAGGTAAGTACTAACGGGTCATTTCGCTATTAAACATTTACTGAACTAGCTATCGCCCGTTGATTCACCCGCCTAGATGATTTAAATGTTTAAATTCAAACCCCTTAAAAGTCTATTTTTACTTTCGATAAAAACGCTTAAAGAAATATACCAATACGAAATTTCACGGATTTAAATTCAAAACTGACCGACTTGCATACAATCTAGAGATGGATTTTTCAAAAACGCTCAAATACTGTTTTATTTTAAATAAAAAGTTATTACAAAAATCCATAGATCTAACTTAAAAACTGACGCTGAACGCTGAAACACTTGTTTGAAACAATTGCACAAATCTAACTCTCAAACTGACGGTGTTTCATACAATCTTGTGACGGAGTTTCACACAAACTTGTAACCATAGGGGGTTTACTACCTTAAGAGTTGATTTTCTAAAAACGCTGCAATTCTTTATTTTAAACCAAAAATCACATACGAAATTTTACAGTTATAAGTTAAAACTGAAGGAGATTCATACAAACTTGTAACATTCTATTACATACACCGTAAAAGGTTGATTTTATAAAAACGATGAAACAAGTATTTTTGTTATTTTGAACCAAAGAGTCAAACACTAAATTATACAGATCTGAAGTTGCAACCCCTACTTTACCCCCTTAAGGTTGATTTTCTAAAAACGCTGAAACAGATTTTCGTTATTTTAAAATAGAAAGCAAAATGGGAAATTTCCAGACCTACATTCGAAAGAGATTACTGAACTTGCAACACCTATTTTACCCCTTTAGAGGTTGATTTTTCAAAAACGATGAAACATGTATTTCTTTATTTTTAATCATAGGGCGAAATACGAAAATTTAAAGAAGAGTTTAATACAAAGTTGCAACTCCTATTTTACTATTTCACTAACTATCAAACTACTAAAATGTAGGTTGTTCGAAATTTAAGAAGGCGCCTTCAAAAAAGGAGGAGGTTCATAATTGTTCACATTTTTATGTAAGTTACTCGATTACTCGACCTGCAACCTCTTGACCTGCCGGATCCCCAGATCTTCAACCTTGTCAAAGACTAGCTGACCCGCGCAACTTCGTATGCATCAATTTTCCCCGTTTTTACAACATTTTTAATTGCTGCTCCGCTCCTATTGATCGTAGCGTGATGTTATATAGCCAATAGCCATCCTCGATATCCAAAAGAAAAAAAAAAACAATTCGGAGTAGTTTCTGAGATTACCGCGTGCAAACAAACAAACTCTTCAGCTTTATAATATTAGTATAGATATATAAAAAAGAATTGATCACAACATTCAATTCATGAGCATACCCAGGATCATTTTGAGGGGGGGGGGTCGTTATCGGAAGCGTAGGTGGTATTTATTACATAATTGCGAAAGAAGCCCTTAATATACATACTGACATTATAAAACTAAAGAGTTTGTTTGTTTGAACGCCATAATCTCAGGAACTACTGGTCAGAATTGAAAAAAATATTTTACTGTTGGATAGCCCATTTATCGAGGAAGG
The DNA here is from genome assembly GCA_945859575.2 of Herminia tarsipennalis. Lineage (NCBI taxonomy): Eukaryota > Metazoa > Arthropoda > Insecta > Lepidoptera > Erebidae > Herminia > Herminia tarsipennalis. The sequence continues at coordinate 31,317,777 of OX243830.2, forward strand.
CTATAGGCTATATACAATCACGCTACGGCTAATAGGAGCGGAGCAGCAATGAGAAATGTTGCAAAAACGGGGAAAATAGTCATAAATAAGAAAGGAGCTGGCAATAGGTAATTAACGCTATAAATGGAGACTAAGAAAACATTATAATAATATTATGTTATGATTATGATAAAGGGCAGCCAAAAGTTATATTTTTTTCTATAACAATTTTTAACCATAGACTTAGGATATAAGTCCATGTTTGAAACATATACCATGTATGACCTCCAATCCTTTTAACACCTAAGGAACTTGACACTGTCAGAACATAGCAAAGCAACCCACCAATTAAACCTTCCTGAAAAATAGTTTTTAATTAATATCTTGAACATTTCGCCAAGAATGAAGTGTCAAGTCTGCATACAGATGATCTAGAGCCCATAACACGAGCCTACGCTACTACGTCCGTCTGAGATCAAGAGGAGCTGGAGGGAGGCGTGGGCGAGACGTAGGCGTTGCGTAGGCGAATCGCCAGCTATACAAGTATACACAAATACTATAATAAAATGTTATTCGCATTTGGGCAATTAATGTGCGTGTCGCGATAGGGCACTGACGTCAACATTTTTTTTTATTGTAACATTGAGAAATTGGTTTATTAATTTTTTTACAGCGTGCCCGAATTGAATTAAGCTAATACTTATTAATATTGAATCTATACTAATAATCACTCAATCTCAAAATTGAATTCAATTGAAAAAATAGTTTACTGTTGGATAGCCCATTTATCGAGGAAGGCTATAGGCTATATAACATTACCGATACATCGACAGGAGCGGAGCAGCAATGAAAAATGTTGTAAAAACGAGGAAAATTTACGCAGACGTAGTTGCGATCAGCTAGTATATTTAAATGTATTCATTAAAGTCTTATATGAATGTGACTCGAATGCCCCAGTACATTTTATCTAAATACCTATTTGATTTTCATAAGTTGTAGACTGTAGAAATTTTATTTATTTGATTTCGTTAATACCTAATAATTTATTATCAACTTTAATTGAGCGATTAGGTAACATTATTCCCACTTAATAATAAAGCGTAACATAGATACCTACTTAGAATATCTTATCTATTCACACCAATCTGTCGATACTAACTCTATAAATTGCTGTTTTTATTGTATACAGTATAACTAAGATGGAGATAAATAGATACGTCAGATATGTAAATAAAAACCTCAACTGACCACAAGTCGAATACATTAGTCATTCATACCTACATAAATATCATGTAATGTTTTATTTAGTTGCTTGCTTACGCGCAAAACATTTTCCATTTTCCTTGACGTAGCTGAATGAAAAATCATAGCGTGGCCTTACTTCGGCAGTATTCGGCTCGGGTCGGGTTCGTTCGTGCCCGATCGGGCACGGTCGGGCGCGCTCGGCTGCGCGTGCGACGCTCTCGGCCCTGCAGGAAACAGGAAGTGGACTAACCGCGGGCTTCCGCTCCCATTCGCGCCGCTCGCCGGTCCGCCGGACGCGCACTGTTTCATTCACAACTCTTGTATTTTGTATCGTTGAAGTAATATTATCTAGTCGCGATCGCTAGTAATGTCCGAGCTTTGAATTACACACCGTGCTGTCACGAAACCTGTGAGTAATAAGATATTGTTTACGAAACGACTGGCGAAGCCGGCTAGCCTTACCGATTTGTGATCATTACTTGTAACTTTATACGTATTACGAAAATGACTATGTTATGTAGTAAGTAGGTAATATATGACATGAATGGCGTCGCTCATTGATGACTAAGTAACAGTGGTTGTATGAATGACGAGGTTAATGTACCTGCCTACTTACGTACTTACCTGAATTCTGAATGACTTTTAAACGCCCGTAGATATTGCTCACAGCTGTTGTTTTGTAATGAACCTGTCTACGTTTAAGATTATTTATGAGTGTATTGTATAGACACATATTTTAATATGTATCTACTTACCTACCTACTTATCAGAAAAATAATGTTAAACTTATGTCAAAGTAAATCCAAACCGTTTTATTTACGGGTTTTTTTTGTTAAAGTTATGTAATGATAATAAGTATGAGGTAGGTAGGTAGGTGCAGGGTAAAATATTAGTCGTTCGTTAAAAATATCCTAGGGCATTGAAAATGTTAAGTGAATGGGCAATTGGGTCCCGTTCATTTATTATATTAACACATCTAATTGATGTCATATGACCATAGTCCAAAAATAAGGCCACCCGAAGAACAAACCAACTTCCGAAGAACTCAAGAAAATTTACTAGCACCCATTTGTGTAATTTATTAACAATCGATCAGCTGCCATTATTCCTATTGCCAATCATGTTGATTATGGCGAACCCTTCGATTCACAGAGTAGGTATCAGGCGTTATATCAATAGTAGGTAACACCTACAATACCACATAGTCAAAGCCAATTTTAAAGGGAGTCAACGCAGCCATGAAGCCCTTGGAGGATACCAGAGAGCCTTGACCAATGAGAGTACCTGTCACGCATAATTTAAATATTACCCGTATCCCGTATGTCATCTTCTTAGTTCAATATATAATTTTCGGGTTTGAAACCATTCCATACCAAGTTCCATCGTAGGATTCCTTGTGTCCCAAACAAAACGTTACGAGAAAACAAAGGAAAAACACTTGCGAATTTTGCCGAGAAAATGAAGTTCTAAAACCAAAGTATAAAAGCTTATCAAGATAATCTAGAAAATGGAATTTTGTTTACTGTGACGATATTGCACTGACGTCACGGCCCGGGTGGGATAATTAACACGATAGGGTGGGTCGGGAGCTGCATGACATCTCAATGAACGGAGGGATGCTCTGTGACGTCATCGTTTACATACTCATCGTTGCTAACCACAGATTAACTAATAATCCTTATCCCATAGAGATATGGTTTGATTTCGCATGACATCTATTTTATCAACAGAATCTTCTTTTGGTTTTTGGTATGACGTGTTTAGTAGTTGGGCGACCCTTTGATTATTCGGTTGGATAAATATTTTGTTTTCTGTGCGGTTTTATTAAATTTTGGATGTTGTATGAATTGTTATAACGGTGAAGAGTTAGTTTTGTTTACAGAGTTTTATTTGGCCTGTGACGCAGACGCGAGTCGCGACCGAACTGATCGATAGTCGAAGAGCTTACGTGACGTAGTTTGTAGATCATAGATTGAAGGACAATACGATCAAATAAGTATAACTTACACCTAAAACAAATTGAATATCCATTTTAATATCTAAGATAGTTTTTAATTGGTTTCTAAATTTGCTGATAGGTAGGTAAGAATATCGCGTAATAATTTATGTTAAAATCTTACTCTTGGATTTAGAATCTCGTCCGTTACAAAGACGTTTAAAAGAATAGTCACAAAGCCACGTGAACCATTCACGACGGCGGAAACATCAATGAATGAACTCCGACTCCATTCTTATTACACTTCCGCTATCCATTCCTGTCGCTCCTTTGACGAAACCTATTGTAGGACAGAGACAACACGTTGCTACTTACCCGCAGTGCAATCAAAACAGTTTTATTGACTGTGAAAGTAGTCGCCAATGTTTACTAGGACTAGCCAAACTTCCGTATTAAAGATATTTGTACTAGAAGTTCCCTTGGATAGTCTATAGATATAATGTCTAGTGCGTAGGCGGTGTGGGAAACGAAGAGGTTATGAACTAAGTATTTGAGTGAATGAAATAAGCAATTAATTTCTTTCATTCACTTACTTATAGTGTTTTAGTTCTAGTTCTTTTATTTGTCCTAAGTCTCATGCGACACAGAGCTAATAGCCCTAGTGCGAACGTTGTCGTTTTGTTAATGTCATTAACTACATTATCTTTTATCGGTATTGCGTTCACGTTAATACCCGTATTGGAGTTTATATTTGTACTTAATCAAGTAACGCGAAAGTCTTAGGCTAGGATCTATATAGCAGTCTTACTTGGCTCAAGCCTAGCATTGCACATTGGTAAAACTTGACAAAGCATATTGACCGTTGACTTAAAACCACAATCAAATGCTAAGATGCGCCAAGACTAAATAATTTCAAAGATCGAGCTTGCTTTGTCAATTACCAGAGTTAAACAAGAGCTAAGAGTAACTGAGATATAAGTAGATATAACGCAGGCGGTTAAAAATCTCGATGATTTTCTTTTATAGGTTGCAAAGACGATAAGTTGGTTACTTAACTGTTCTGTTACTATGCCCACTATAAATAGCTTCCATTCTACTTACAAACAAACCGTTTTTATTTTAAATTATGGCGCGATGTTAGGTTGTTCCAATACAGCCTACACGTTCATCTGAAAGTTATAAGCTGTCGAACAAAACAGTTTTTGGTAAACTCTGGCAACCAATGCCCACAGTTGTTTACTTTTTATGGTATGCCTACAATGTTATTATATTTAGATTTGGACGAGCTTTGCTGGCCGAATATGGAACTCGGTATTTATAAGTAGACAAGTAAAGTCCGACCAGGAAAATTAAAAACCTCGCCATATTGCGGAAAACTAATGGAACTAGTTTCTTCAATTGGCAAATGTAACGTAAAACGTCACTAAAATAATGTCATTTTAAGCGTTTATTTCATAGAGTTATTAAAGACTAGTTGCCCGCCCCGGCTTCGCACGGGTGTCATATCGTAGTTTTTTATACCTTGAGTTAAATTATTGTAATTATCGTAGGGCTCTCTATTTTTTTGACAATAAAATATAGCCTTTTAATACTCCCCGATAATGTAGCTTTCTAAAGGTTTTTGGAATGTTTTTTTTTTAAATCTGTTCTAGTAGTTTTAACTTAATTCCTACATACAAAAATACAAATGTTTCCTCTTTGTAATATTATATAGTAGGTAGTGTAGGGGAGACATAAAAATTATGACTGCGTGTAAAATAATGTCTTATGAAAAGAATGAGAGAAAAAACCGCAGCTGGCTCTTTTTGTAATAACTCTATGTCTATGTACCTATATTAAGTTGCAAATATAACTGCAAAAGTAGCGCCCCTAAACCAGGTTTTTAGGGTTCCGTAGCAAAAATGGCAAAACAGAACCATTATAGTTTCGCCATGCGTCATTCCGTCCGTCCGTCCGTCCGCACTTTTGCTCATAGACTCTTAGTGCTAGAAGGCTGTAATTTTGCATGAAAGGACAAAATCATGAAAAAAGTCTTTTAAAAACACTTAGGGATTGTAAATACCATTTTTAGATTTAGGGATGCAATTTTTTGTTAGAGTCAAGTGTGGGGGACACCCCTGCCAGCTAAATGCTTGTATATACAGTAAAATTAGAAGGAAAACTATCACAGCTAAGTAGGCGTAAGTAATAGCAGACCAAGTGAGAAATAACATAAATTTTGTACAGATTCCATTGAAAAATACCTACTTATATAACGTGTTAGTAGTATGAAACAAAAACAACAGAAAACCCACTTTTTAAGCCGCATTATTCGGATGGGGGACTACGGAACCCTACACTGTGTGTGGCCCGACATGCACTTGCCCGGTTTTTATTTTATTGGTCAGGATTTATAATATTATTTCTAGTATGGTTGGTACTTATCTACCTGTCTAGAAATACTTCATCCACAAAACGCTCTTCATAACTTTTATAGGTGTAGGTACTTACTCTTACTTTTATTTTTAAGTTTTTTTTTTATCCCCTTATAGCGCCTTGCTGAGGTTTCCATGGAAGACGAGAGCCTGAACTTCTTCCAAAAATCTTACTCAATACTCAATTGTTTATTTGCTTTCTACAATGTATACATTTTTGCTGAAAAGTTAGGTGGAAAAAAATATTAATTAAAGAATTGTGGACCCTGTCAAGCAATGCAAAATTTTAACATGAAATGTTTAAAATATATTATGTTCTAAATGTTATAAATAGTAGAGAGGAGAGTTTAACACTTTTTTTTAATTTAAAATCTGTGTCATACGAGTATCTATCTTGTCTATAGTGTAAGTGTAGGTTGGAATTTGTAAAGTCTAGTTTTATTTTATACTTTATCTTGATATTCAGTAATAGTATACTACCTATTATTTTGTAGAATTGATTAGACTTTGTTGGTAAATGGATTTATTATATTTTCATTTCTTATAAGTTCTGGTAGTTTACTATAGATCATAATGCACATCGTGTATGGACCGGTTAAGCGTTTATTCAGGTTAGAACAAAAGGAGTTCCGTAAAGGGATGACTAAAGAGTGAATGCATTACTTATGTAAGTTACCTATCCCATTCAAAGTAAATATAAGGAATGATTAGCTGCTACCTACCCGAAATCCTTGATATAGCAACAACAAGTATGTAGTCTGAAAGGCAGAATAAGGCAATTTTTCAACATTAGATAAGTATATTACCATTAATCAACACTACACTACTTTATTTTTTTTTTCACTATGCGCTAATCTTTATTTCATCATAGGGGACACCTTACAGTGCCCCAGTGCATATCGGGTGCGATATGCACTGGAACACTGTAAGGTGTGACGTCAATTTAGTTTACTGCAAAACCGTTTCTTTATAGTTTAGCTATACTGGTTAATATAAAAATCATGGAAAGTACAGTATACTGTCCTTCACGTACCTATATAAATGTTATATAGTACCTGGATGACCGAGCTTTACTCGATATTTTTTAACGACGTTCTCTAAAAATGAAAACTAGCTAGATCGATTTATCGCCCCCGAAACCCCCTGCATACTAAAAATCGCTGGAGCCGTTGCCGAGATTCAGATTATAAGAACAAGAATTGCTCGTTTAAAGGTATAAGATAAGATATGTACAATGTAAAGTCACAGTAAGAAAAAAAAATGAAATTAATTAAATTTAATTGCATCTTGTCTGAATCAATGGAATTAATTCAAATTTGTGGTCGCTGTCGATCACGAGATCAAAGTACTGAGAGCACCTTACCTCGCAAAACACCAGTGTTCACAGTACAAAAATGGCGAAGATTTATGACGTCATATTTTTCCCGAAGATACTGTTACAGTATACTGTCAGTCATAATGGAACTAATTTCTCCCCAGTAAAATCTCTGAACAGTGCTCGCAGTGTATATCGGAACATACCAAAAATCATCTACCTATCTGTATCAGTCCACAACTGGACAGAGGCCTCTGCTATTGAACTTTCAGCAAACCAATTCTGACTAACTCCCTAAATCTATTCAAAGACGTTAAAAATTAAGCTTTTATGAAAGGAAACATTAAGAAGGAAATAATAATTGATACGAACAGGGAACATACGTATCCGGTGACGGCCGGAAGTAACGCCATACGCCTCACTCCGGAAATGACGCGCCCCTTTCTTTCACTCCTTGAATCATGTGCAAGGCAAGGGCACTCCATTCATACCACCGTGGGAGACTTATGAACGGAACTAACCGTAACTCCTAATTCATGAATGAAAATAAAACAACAATTTAAAAAGGTATGCGGGTATTTAAATAAAATTAAGTGTATAACTACTTTTCATTTGGTCGGGTATTACGGTGAGCGGTGAATGAAACCGAGGGGCGGGTATTTTTATTTAGATAGCGACCAACTGCGAGTTTCTTGTACTATTTTTATTGCGGTTTAATCTATATGCAGCTAGTGGCTTCACGTCCTCGGCTTCGCCAGTGGTATTTATAAACACTGCCACCACTTTTCTTCCCATTGGAGTAACATTAACAGATAGGTAGGTATATAAGTAACTACATAATTATCTTTTTTCTATAAATAACTAACACCTTTATCGTTTTTTCTTAACGTCCTTTATGCGCTTATAACACTAGGTACACTAAATCAGGGACCCTTAATCCTAAAAAGAGCGGTGTAATAAGAGTTAGGGCCCTAATTTTCTAACAAATTTTCAAGGCTACCTCGATTTAGGGCCCTGATTCAGGGTAGTGTAATAGCCGTTTTAGGTACAAGTATTTTAATATCGAGCACCTTTATAAAATGCCCCTTCATCGTAAATCACAAAACTTACTTTCGCGTTTATAATGTTAGTCATTGATGTATCGATTTATGTCTCGGTAAAAATATTCAATTAAAATCGATTCAAACATGTAACTGTCAAAAATAGACAGATGGCCAGCATTATAGTCAATAAAACATTTTTTCTTTTTTCAAATTTGACAGAACTAAAAAGGTACCTAATAATCGAGGAGGTCAATAAATAAATAGGTTGGTATTGATAGTGACTGATTTATGTTTTCAAACGGCACGGCTCTATAATTAATGGGTCCGGTAGGCTTATTTGGTATTCTTGGCATTAACATTGCTAGTGATCTGGACAATCTAGTTTTCCATTACATGTAATATACATAATTATAACATAACGTTTAGATGTACCGACGGAACTCGTTGAGTACGTGTATCGACTTCATATCGGCTTGTATAAGTTCTGAGGATGTTGGCTACCGTAAGATGTGATCTAAGAGGTCGTAACGGCTTTGTTTTCTGAGATACAGTCACTTGCTAGATGTTTGTATGTGATGTGATATCTATCCTTGTGATGGCTAACAATGTCTGTTTATAGAAACCGGAGGCATTATTAGTAGCCCACGTTATGTGAGAACTAAAATAAAGTTGGTTGTATCTGTATGTTGGTGTTATTCTTTTAGTCCGTGGTTGGTGTACATTATGATGTATGTGAGGAACTAAATATTGGAAAATTTTTGACCGTGATACTGAATATCTTATATCCAGTATCATGTACCTATGTGTAACCTTTAAATTTGATTAGGTATATCTTTCTGTTATACGATGTAACATTGTGAAATGTGTAGCAAATCTATACTAATATTATAAAGCGGAAGAGTTTGTTTGTTTGTTTGTTTAAACGCGCTAATCTCAGGAACTACTGGTCCGATTTGAAAAATTATTTTTTTGTTGGGTAGCCCATTTATCGAGGAAGGCTATAGGCTGTATAACATCGCGCTACGACTAATAGGAGCGGAGCAGCGACGAGAAATGTTTCAAAAACGGGGAAAATTTACGCATACGAAGTTGCGCGGGACAGCTAGTGGAATAATAAAAATTCTTTGGAACTTGATGTAACTATGAAAAAATATATAAGAAGTAGATACCTACAGGTCGATTAAGTTAGACTTGTAGATAAATTAAAAGAAATGCAATGAATAAAATGGATTATTTACTGTATGTTCTTAAACTTTCGCGATTGTCTGAGTATATCGTCTACCCGTGACCACGGCCGTTGCAATACGGGCAAAACGTCGGGCAATAACACAAAGGAATTTAGTCTTAAAATAAAATATTTACGCGATTAACACATGTAGATCTATATAAAATTGTATAATAATATACACTCTATGTTTTTACGGCTAAATATTATGTTGACGATTTTAATGAAATTAAGTGTATCAAATCACGTACATACTTTTTAAACTACCTACCTAATACCTAGTCGAATTAAGAATTTTAAAACTATTCAAATGAGTTTTTGAATAATAGAAATTTTTATTGATTCTATTTTTCTTTTGGCTCAGGCTGAGCCGTGAGTCGAGATGTATTTGATCCACTATAAAAATAGTTAGGTAGGTAGGTACTTATCTGTTTCATTTCAAGACACATTTCAAATCACAGTTATATTTCCATTTTCGTAACAGTAAGGAGGTAACCTAATAAGTATAAGTAGTAGACCGATATTTGCGAAATACAATGCCTATAAAAGTGTATAGTGTAGGCTGGCTTGCAACCGGCAGCTGCTTCATTCAGTTCAAAAACCGTTAAATTAAAAACATCACAACTACCCACGTTCAACAACACAAATACAGACTCTATTACGTCGCGTTATAATTCAAAATCAACTGCAGGTTAACTTGATTTAGTCGTTTTAGATTAATGAAGACGAGGTTTACCAATAATTATGTAAGTTCCGTTACAGGCAGAATGCCCCACCTCTCCGTAGCGCTTTCATTAATAAAGAAACTAGTGTGTCGAAGTGAATTAGTTTCGTATCGTCGTAAACAAAATGAAGGTGGCACGCGAAGGTTAGATTTGCACGCAACTATGCTAATATTCCTAAGTACTTATTAATAAGTTAGTCATGATTGGATCTTGTGAGGTAGGGCATCGTCATGCTCACTAAAATGTCATTGCTTGTGGTGGCTGTGTGGGTCGTGTCGTCTTCCTTCCCTCCAATATGGCGAAGGGGGTGATGGCTGACCTATGCGTCTAACTCGTGACGGGTGCTACTTGGGCTGGTCGGCCTTGCAGTGGCGGAGGGTCCATAGAACACCATTACTTTCGGTTTCCCTTTGGATTGTAGTTACTTAGTATTATAGGTACAGAGAACCATGTCACATAACTGTATTTATACAAATATATTGTAAAAATTGGCATTTAAAAAAACTTGCTATGAGTTTTTATTGCCAAGTTTTCTTACGGCTTTACTCTTGCGAACTTGACATTAAATGTAGAATCATTCTATTCCTAATTTTGTCTGTCGATCATGAGCGATGCATTTTGTAACCGAAGTGAATAAAGTACTTTGACTTTGTCTTTGCAAGTTCTTTAGAGAGGGAGTGAGGCTACCTATATACCCACGATAGTGCTGTCCGCTAGGTTAGTTACAAAGTAAAAGTGGGGTATAGGTGGTACGATTGGTTAACATCGACCAAATGAGTATCTAGTATGTACTACTAGTATAGTATTATATTATCTGTGTATGTACCTACTTTTTGCAATTTCTGGGGGTTTCAACTTGAAAATCCCCCCTGGGCACGCTCATGTCAAGTGGTACAATAACCTGTTTTTCTAGCTTTACCTTCTACTACGCCTGATACATAGGCTTGAAACTCAGCACACCCGTCTTTCTTCGTCGGTTGTTTAAAAGAACATAACAGTCGACTCCAGATATGGTAGCATCATAAAATACAATCAGCTGGAAACTGCTAGTCAATGAAGTTATCTGATGGGTTGAAGATTGAATGAGTCAGTCTTCAACCGTTAGATACTGTTCATTCAGAAGAGTTTAATGACAAGCGTAGGAGGACACTTTAGCATCAATATTTTAGTCCTACGTAGATAGTACAGCCAGAATAATGTAGTATAGACAGGAACAAAGTCGCAGAAGAGATCGTGATAATAAATGATTTGATATAATGATGATTCTTAAAACTATTTGAGGAAAAACTGTAACTTTCTGAAGTCGAATAAGTTCCTAATGGAAGGTTTTGCTATTAAACTATGTGTAAAGAAATTTGTGGTCAAATAAAAAGGCATTTAATATCAATACCTATACGTATTCATCAGAATTTAATCTAGTGTTTTTCTTACAGTAATTAAAGAATTTTACATTTCATTTTATTAAACTCTAAAATGTAACGATATTTTTTTCATAATTTAAAAAATATACCGATCAGGGCTGACACACGTTAGGAATTTCTTCTGAATTTCACAAGTACCTACAGTACGATCAACGTAACTTGACCGGATTGAAGTTAGGTTTTTATCACTTTCGCGCATGTCATAGAGATGCGACCCTAAAATTACTTACGAAAACGGCTAAATATGTTTAATCGATTAAAAATACTAACAAAATTTTTATTCAACAATATAAAAACACTATTTAAATAAGTTCATAAAAATTTAGAACAGTTACAGTAAATACTAAAGAAACTTTGAAAAACAATTTCTTTACGAAAATAATCACAAAAAAACTTGAGTTAGTAAAACTAATTATGACAATGTAATGCGTAATCGCATCTCTAATTCTCTTGGTTTAGTTACCGCCCCCGCCCCCCGCTTCCTGTCACCATTTACTTCCAAAAAATGCATCTACGCAACCACTTGTCGCCTACTTCAGTCCGGCCTAGTTACGTTGATCCTACTGTATTATTAAGCGCGATTGGATAAAGATAATAATCTATACTAATATTATAAAGCTGAAGAGTTTGTTTGTTTGAACGCGATAATCTCAGGAACTACTGGTTTAAATTTTATTTATTGTTGGATAGCCCATTTGTCGAGGAAGGCATAGGGTCACGATACGACCAATAGGAGCAGAGCAGCAATTAAAAATGTTACAAAAACGGGGAAAATTGACGCATACGAAGTTGCGTGGGTCAGCTAGTATTACAAATGTTCGTAGGATGATCATTTGCGTACTCGAAACTCGAGCTGTCAAACATAAAAAAAATGTATTAATATCTTAAGAAAAAAGTAATTATATGTTTTAAAAAATATCAATATTATTTCTGAAAATATTAGAAAAGAACAATGACCTCAGAGTACATTTCCGTAAACAAGAGCCTCAGACTCGGTAGTAACAGGTGAACAGTTAATACTACACGTTGAAGAGTTTTTCCCCATACATTTAATGGTTTTCGCGGAACATTGGCATCACTGTGATACTTCGGAGTTCACACTGCATGGCATTTATTGCGGTATTGTCGTGAGAGCCTATTGACTCTAATATTCTACCGAACGGTTTACGTTCAGTTAGAAACGATAATACGTGTTTGTCTACAGTTATTTCGCGGTATAATATAATAATAATAATATCTTGGGACAACTCACACAACGCTATCTGATCCCAAACTAAGCAGAGCTTGTACTATGGAACTGATAAACATACTTATATATTTCTAAATACATACATATTATAGATAAATAACACCCAGACACAGAATAAACCATCGTGCTCATCACACAAAGTTTTATCCTGGGTGGGGATTGAACCCACGACCTCTTGCGTAGCAGTCGGATACACTCCCACCGCGCCACAGAGTATGTTTTTACTTATAAAATAAACTTTACCTATATATATTTCTGAACAGAAACAAAAACTTACATCAGTTTACCATGGTATATATACCCAAGATGGATATATATTTTACACAATGCATCTTGAGTATCGGTGTCGTTCCGTCTCGTAAGTTGGTAAGAAATGTCACTTACTCAAAATATTGTTTCACTCAACGAGAACGAAACAAAGTACAATGCAAGGCGAAAAGAAAAAAAAGTTGAAAATGAGAGCAGCTGGTGGTAGCAACGATTTTCCATTTCACATAGAGCTGTAGTTAGAGGTTGAAATTGTAAATTGGTAAGTAATTAGTAGGTACATACTTACAGTGTCATCAATAAGTTTTATTATGTTAATTTCTACCTATCTGTATAATCTATACCTACTAATGTGATAAAGCTGAAGAGTTTATATAACATCATGCCACGCCCAATAGGAGCGGAGCAGCAATGAAAAATGTTGCAAAAACAAAGAAAATAGACGCATACGAAGTTGCGCGGGTCAGCTAGTTAAACTATTATGCTAAAAATTGCTATCCTCAAAAAATATTTAAAGGAAAGTATGACAAATTACATTTCCGTCACCAGAGAGTCGCTTTTGAATGCGACAAAAATCTTCCCCTCTTGGTAAGTCTTTTACAATTAAAGCAAGCTAATCATCTGAAAACAGTTTTAAGCAACGTACTCCCAATAGATACTTACTTCAAATGTATAGGAAACCTACCTAAGTGTCAGTCAAAATGTGAACACCAGCTGATACACTATGTCAGCTCGAGATCGGCACTGAAAGATAACAAGATGTATTTATTTGCTAACTTATCACAGAAGTTATGAATGAACGGACACGATAACGTTAAGTATGTTGTCGTTAATTTGTTTTGATACCGAGTTGAATCGTGTTTGTTTCAACAATATCTAATGCAAATAACATTATGAATATGTAGGTACGGTAGGTAAACTTGGTTTGTTTCGGTGTGATTACTGCTATCTACTTCTAGGTCAAAGTAAGATCTTATGCTGGACTGTTGGACTGGTGTCTTGGTTATTGATCAATTGGACATGTTTATTGGCTGATAAGATTTAAACAATTTTACATTCTTTATCAATTAACATTAATAATAAAATTAATAGCGACTGAGGAAAAAATTGTATTGAACTTAAACAGGCCGATTTATTTAAAACTACTTCGTCTGCCTAAATTTTCCCAGTTTTTGTAACATTTCTCATTGCTGCTCCCTTTCTATTGATAGTAGCGTGATGTTTTATAGCCTATAACCTTCCTCGATAAATGGGCTATCTAACAGTTAAAGGATTTTTTAATTCGGACCAGTAGTTCCTGAGATTACCTTGTTTAAAGAAACAAACAAACTCTTCAGCTTTATAATATTAGCATAGATAAGGTAGGTAACGGCAGATGAATCGGGATATATTTATTAACAATTGATGAAAATAACGGACATCTACAAATACGTCAATGGGAAACCAGTATTCCTAAATAATTCTACCTCTATGTATGATTAACTGTAGTAATAGTTAACCATTTAGATACGTGAAAGATTTGTAATAGTTTGTAGTAAAAGTGACGTTGAAGCGGATTGTATAGAACCACAAAATAAGGAGTAAGTAACCTGTGCCAAAACCTAACCTACAATAGTCATTCATCTTAATTCAAAATTAAGACAATTCAAAAACACTCTATGGTACTTATATAGAAAAAGAGTCATTCGAAAATAATTGCTGGATTTGTTTTGTGGTAACTATACCTAGTTATTCTTGGACTGCCTCTGTGGCGCGGTGGGAGTGTATTCGACTGCTACGCAAGAGTTCGGGTTCGATTCCCACCCAGGATAAGGACTTTGTGTGATGAGCACGATGGTTTATTCTGTGTCTGGGTGTTATTTATCTATAATATGTATGTATTTAAAAATATTTATGTATGTTCATCAGTTGCTTGGTTTCCACAGTAGGTACAAGCTCTGCTTAGTTTGGAATCAAATGACGTTGTGTGAGTTGTCCCAAGATATTATCATCTGTTAACTATGATTACCTGTAATTAGGATAAACTTCGCTTCAGGTAAGTTCGTTGACATATCAACCCATATAATGCCTTACTGCTGGGCACAGGTCTCCTAGTAGAACCAACTTATTGTAGTTCCTGGGGGTAATTGTCGCGAGTGGGTTGGCGATCGCAGTAAGGCTTTAAAAGACGCTGCTACCCGTTCTCTGATGTGACATCCCTTAGTCGCCTTGAAGACCCCACAGAAAAGACGGGATTGTACTATTCTAAAGCCGGTACCACACGGCTCAGTTCAAGTTCGTTTAATCATCAATTACCCAAACGTGCTTTGAAGCAGTGTTTAGGCTTTAAAGATTAAAAGTAAACGCTGTAACTAAGAAATAAAAGAAATAAATTTCATAAATCATCATTTCTTTCTTTTAAAACTATTCGTTGAAGCATGTTCCTCAACTGTCTACATCTACCTACCTAGCGTGCACACATGTTATAAATAAAAAAAATGTAGTGAATGGATCGAGAGTGGAGCGTCCGCAATTCATAAAATTCAGCGGGCTCTGAATGAGAGCATCTGGCCCGCCAGGTGCCTCGGCAGCTTGCCACTCGACGGCGGACAAAGGGTGAACCACTTCTGCGAAACTGTCTACCAGATTGTAGAGATATCGATACTCACCACTATACTTAGGTAGATTATCTTCTTACTGCAACTTACTTTTATCTTTTTAAGAAAATCCATTTAAATCGGCAACCTTGAATAATAAGTCATTTCGACGTGTTAATGAAACAGATTTGTAGCTGTACCTAAACAGTTTATGAAAATAATGATAGGATCAATTTACGATCCGCAATTTGAAATTCATTCATAAATTCGCTGCTCGGCCAGTTTATATTACAGACAACAGTAAGAAAATCAATTAAAATGTTAAATACCGACTGTATGAAGGCAATAAACTTGAAATAAACAAGAATCAGAGTCTGCAATCAAGTTCATGCATACAGAATAGAACAACTTTATACGTAAACTTGCTGGAGCCAGTCAATAAGTAAGTACAAACGAGTAGTTAACCACTCTCCCTGCTAGTATCTAGCACGGATCTCTATTTTTACATGCCGCAAACTTAAATTAATTAGTGCCCGTCATTTAATCCGAGGAGCAGTCTCGTAGGTGGGTGCGCGCGTTCCCACGGTGCGCCCGCGTCGCCGGAAACCGTCGCCCCGTCCCCCGCGCCTCTCACCGCCACCCTCACATCTCCGGCCCCCGGCCCATGACGCCCGCGCATTGCTGCTAAGCTCCGAATCGATCCATCGCTCACGCACTCGCTTCCCATCAAAACTAAAAACCGCCTGATTCTCTCATTCAGCTGCGAAACCATGCCGAAGACACGTATGGCGAAATATGTATTCATAGAGCAACACTCGGCTATCCCTTTTACAGCCCTATTGCGCTTCCTTCCGTTTTGTTCTGTACACATCCCGTTTATGGCGACTAGACTGTGAAATGTCTCAGGCTATTTTAGAATTTATTTAAGAGCAACATAGTTTACAATTGTATACAGCTTCAGTTTTATGAATAGGCTGTTTGTGACTGAAATCGTTTACAGATTCTTTTGTCAAAAAGAGGTTAGTTACACAATGGGTCTTTCGCAAAGGTCCGGAAGGAAGTGATGTATTCGAAAGTTATTAGTCCGTTTGTAAAATAATAGTCTCGCTTGTAACTTAAAATTACTTCCGTCCATATTGAATTTTACTTTTTGTGCTAAATTTTACCTGCTTCTGGTATTACAATAGTAGAGCAAATCTGACTTCGACCGACAATGTTTGGAAACGAATCCAAGGCCGTTTTTGCCATTAAAGATTATGTGAGTATTACGATGATAAGTTTACAGCATGAATTGTAGTTTCAATATCAAAGGTTCATGTTCTCAGCAGTGTAGATTTGCATGTTAAAAAGGAGGAAATACATTTAAGAGACGAAACAATTTGTGAAAATCTTATTATCGTCAAATAATATCTTGTTACGAACAAGAGGCAAATTTAATCCAAACCTTTGTCAAGGATATTTCATTTTGAAATACACTCTAGGTTGCAAAGAGTTTTTGCTAGATACTTATCGTTCTCAGCACTTTTTAAACTGCCGCATAGTTTTCATTTTCTAAACTGTTGCCATTTTCAAACAGTCTTACGAAAGCATGTTTGCAGATTGTACCAGATATTCCCAAGTCTGAACTATTAGTATCCATAGATAAAGCCTCAGAGTACTGATCTATAATCTATATTACCTACCTATATATCAGCATAGTCCTGGCTAATAGTACCTATCTCTGACAGTTCCTTGATTTTGGATAATACCGATTCAGGACTATGCTCACGACAAGTTACAACAGTAGGTATTCCTGAGAATTGCGGTAATCTCTGTTTTCACCAACAACCTCCAAACTTGAAGATTCCACAAGCTATTTAGAGAGCCCTTAGCAAGAAATTCGTTTTCACTAACTTATGCGAACTCCATGCTTTAGTTTGTCGCTGATAGTTCATTCCTTTTCTACTTATGCATAGCTACTAAAATATTACATCTGAAATAATATTTAAAAGCCCTAAGTATTGTTACCCGATATGTTTTCAAAACTGAACGTGTCGCAACACAAATAAGTATTGTAAGCTCATTTCATTTCACTCAAGGACTTGAGCCGTAAGTCTTGTATGTGTAAATAAAAGGCTGAGGCCGCCTGCCCGACCTTAAAGGTTGCGACGCGGGCATCGAACCTCGTAACTCGTTATATAACGCAAACTGACGCGTTTCTGAGAACAGAAATATTGCATCAAAGTTATTGGCTGCAACATCTATTATGCGATATTTTTGACATGTTGTTAATTTGCTTATACTTAGATTAGAGATAAAAGTAACACCCACATACTTAGCAAATGTTGGTTAAGTAACACTTTGGTGTTAGGTACATTTGATAGGTACATTCGTTTGGACTAGTATCGTACTTAAAATAATCCGAATTTTTGTTAGAAGTGTGAGTTAAACATTGTGAAATTGCCTGCTTGGTATTGGTACTAGTATAGTATTATATTATCTGTGGTATTGGCAACAATGGAGCTCTTTAGAAAAGTTTTATTGTTTTTACTGGGTTTGTAAAGCCTGTGTTTAACCAACGATTATGTTTGTTTTCAGAAAGGCAGACCACATTCCTGTTTGCATGATTTATGTCATAAGTCATAGGTACTTTGATGCTTCCTGTAGTTAAAGATTTATACTTAGGAAAAAGTGGACGCAAATAGAGCAAAAACTAAATAATTCCAATATGGCGGTAGACATGTATTTTACATCCACGGATGTATTATTACCGAGTAAAGTAATAAAGATAATATCAAACCATTGCAAGAACCATACTGCAAATATGTTCCGTATTATTTGCAGAATCTATTTCAATGCGAATAATGCACAAAGTCATTTATTATATTGGCATTACAATTCACAGGTTTGAAGGCAAGTCGTTGATATATTGCGGCTTAATAATGTTTATTGCGAAAAGGAAGCTACGAGGTAAAGATAAGGTGGTCTATAATTGCAAGCCCTGATACTCACTGCTAGGAGGACACAGGATTCTGTGTATGTTAGAGACCGAACAAAAAACAAATCAAGGATATCATGAAGTTGGTTGGGACTGAGTATTGATGGTGCTAGGTGATGCAACTTTATACTGAAATCTTAGAAAGGAATAAACATAAAGAGAGGTTGAGTTTGTTTCAACAGAATCAGAATCTTAGAATCGTTCAGTGATGGATCCTTTGTTAGCAGTTTATCATTGCTGATACTAGCTTTGACCCGTGACTCCGCCCGTGTGGATGTCGGTTATCGTGGTTTCCCACGATTCCACCTATCTCCATACTAAACAATTTTTTTTTTAAAGACGACTCCCGCATTAGGCTACTAGCCCTGTGTCACGGGGGACTTTACAAACATACAAGTCTTGGACACAAAGTACAACAATTTGTGAATCACACAAATGTCCCGTGTGGAAATCGAACCCACGACCTCTTGCGTAGCAGTCGGACACACTCCCGCCGCGCTACAGTTTAAAGCGTGAAAACGTAACAGACAGACAGAATTACTTTCGCATATTTTGGAGTACTATGGTAGAGTCGTTAAAATTACTCGGACCTAACTTTGCAGCAGCTTATGCTTGTAAAGTACAACACATTTTGTTATGATGACTATTGACTTTTAAAAATACGACAGATTTATATTTAAGGATTTACAATTGAAAACAGATAGCAAGCGCTGCCAGGCACCTACGATTTCAGTACGAGTCAATAACAAAACGAAAAAGTCTGCTAGTATACGTTAAAAGTAAACATTTGAAAGAGTGACCAGGGCTTGCGCGGGAGTGGATCCTGTGTTGTAGGCAGCGCGCGCGTGCCTGCAAACAAAGCGACCGAGACCCCCGCGCCTGCGCACCCCGCCTGCACCCCCGCCGTCACAAATAATAAGCAAATACACTTTGCTCCCTCACACGCTGCATTTTTTATTTTAACAGTTGCTTGTAACGAAAATATGAAGGCTTTTGTTGTTGTTCGATGAAATACTCAGCACGTGTTTAAATAAAAGTTTAGCAAATTAAGTATTCAGATACATTTCAACTGACCACGGCTGCTATTTTTGACTATATCTAAAGTCATCGTTGGCTGTTTGAATTAATATTAGATATACACACATCAAAAGTGTCTAGGGATCAAGCATTTTTATGCGGATTTCTTGAGATTGAGATGTGGCTTTGTAATAAATTTATGATTTTATAAATTTATATGGATCCTTTTTGGTGCATTTCATAATTTGAATCAGGAACTGTGAATCAAATTCGAGTAAAAGATGAAAATCAGCTGTCAATATTTTCTCTATAAAAACATACAACGCATTGAAGACATTATTAGTGCTACTGTTTCCCTACTACTGATTAAAACCAACGTTATTATGGAGCGGCGACGTCATTTAAGCAGGGAAGAAATGCTCAGAGCCGTGGGAATGATAGAAGCTGGTTCCCGGAAACGTACTGTGGCTTTAGCTCTGAATACAAGTCAGAGTGTTATCAGTCGACTTTGGACACGTTACCGAAGCACTGGTACCGTGGCTGAGCGCCATGGAGGACGGTATCGCTGCACCACACGGAGACAAGACCGATACATTCAAATCTTAACTCGAAGAGGTCCAACAATAACCGCCATGATGTTAGCCGTGAGGCTTCATCACTCTTCAGGGAACTTAATTAGCGACCAAACAGTCAGAAACCGCTTGCATGAAGTGAACCTTCATTCCCGAAGACCGCTACGGGTACCACCTATAGCAATGCACAATCGTAGGATTCGATATCAATGGGCTCTTGAACACAGAAATTGGGCAGAAGAACAATGGCGTTTCGTGTGCTTTTCTGATGAGTCTCGTTTTGGTATGAGACCGGATACAAGACGTATACGACACTGGAGAACCCCTGGACGCCAACAGCGATTAAAATCCTGCCAGGAAGTCCATCCTTATAGTGGTGGAACCATCATGGTATGGGCGGGTATTTGGATCGGCGGAAGAACTGAGTTGATTTGGATCAGAGGCAACCTCAACGCTCAAATTTATGCTGAGACGAGTGTATCAGACGTCATCGTTCCTCTACAAGTGCAAATCGGTCCCTTATTTCAGTTAATGCATGATAATGCACGACCGCACACCGCAAGAGTTGTAAGACAGACTCTCGCCGCAGCTAACATCAATGTCCTGCCCTGGCCTGCTCAGTCGCCAGACTTGAACCCGATTGAGCATGCATGGGATATGCTACAGAGAAGAGCTCTGCCGAATATGGAGGGTATCCAGTCGCAAGAAGACCTTTTTTTGTTGTTGCAACGAACATGGGCGGCCATTCCACAGCGTGATTTGGATGAACTCATTTTGAGTATGCCAAACCGATGTTCTTGTGTTGTTAGTGTTCGCGGTAGAAACACGGATTATTAATTGTTTAAGTTACCCAATAAAATTTTAAAGAAAACTGTTATTTCAGTCTTTTTTTCGAACTTTAATGTTAGTGGTTCAAATGTCAAAAATCCCTTTATTAGGAAAATGGCAAATTTCTTTATTACTGCAAAGGTGACTTGGTTTATCGTTACTGTGACAAACGAAAACACTTTATTTGATGAATCCTTAAAGAAATAAAAAAAAAAAATCAATCAGGAGAAAAGTTATTGCAAAAATATATGTTGATCCCTAGACACTTTTGATGTGTGTATTTCGGGACTTAATCGCGTGAATTATTTAAAGGTACGAACCTTTTATTTACCCGACGTTTCGATCGAATTGCACCGATCGTGGTCACTGGTCGTACCTTTAAATAATTCACGCGATTAAGTCCCGAAATATATCTAATATGTATAAAAATAGCGAATGTTTGTATTAAGCTATAGATTTAGTATGACGGTCCTTAACTGTCACACAAAATCGTTTCTTTACAGCTCACTGCCAAAATTTGCGAATCTACGTGATTAATGCAACGCTTAACTTCCTTAAGGAACCAGCTTTTCAGCGTCATTATGCTCTATGTCTTCAAGAAATTTATATGAACACTGCTAATACCACGAGCGAGCTCTTTAGCTTTTTCGTCACCTTTAAAGCGAAAAGTTAGGTCAAATATAACTCAAATTCATATTTAACAAAGTCATGACTGTAAGCTAGTTGTTCAATCGTTGTAAGCTCAAAAACACTTTAACTTATTACTAATCAATAGTAATGAATGACGGTACAAAAAAATGTAAGAAAAATGTTCATCTGATAACGAAATAGAATTCAAACATGAACGCAACCGGCATCTCTATGATTTAGTGAGAACAAAAAGTGAATCAGATGTATGGTAAAGTTGATGAATTAAATGTTCATTGTTGTTTTATGTTTCGTAGGTAATGTGGCGGCTACTCAAATTGGTGGGGTGTTGTCGATGCCTGGGGTGGGGAAGGAATGTTACGGCAGGTGTGCTAGTCGGAGAATCGTAAGACTTGTGTGGACCTTACTGCTTTTAAAGTGCCATTGATACGTTGAATGTTCGACTTTAGGGCAGATATTTTATCTAAATCATCCTCCTGAGTCTATTATTTAGGTTTATTCAGTGGTTAAGAATATAGACCGTTACTATTGGATGGTGGATATTTCGATTATTATGAAACTATTTGATATGATTATTTTCGAAAGATGAAATATACGGCTGCAGACTTAAAAAGTTGCTTTTATTACCTGTTTCAAGTTTGTTTCGTAAAATTGAGTTTTGTTTCAAATTAATTATTTCAGTATCTCAATCAAGAATGCTGTTAATAGTAAAAATATTAGTTAATTCCTCTGTTCCCACTAGTTCAGTTAACTGGACTAGTGACACTTTTTTTTCTCGTTTGTTCTTAATTATGGCCTTACCTGTTGATAACTGTTTTTATCTTGATACATCCTGAGAGGTCTGATAGAACTATCTATTATTCAGCTTAGTTACTTAGCACCGATAATATCGCGTTTACACCTAGATCAATTTACTCGTAACACTCATAGACTTGTATACATATACTACCGACGACTAGACTAGATATCATTAATATTACTTAGAGATTGTAACCAACAACGCTCAGTATTTTTTAAACCGGGTAGGCAATTTACAAGAAAGCTATATTATAGCTGCAATAAGTATCCTAGCCATATTACTTTCCCCAGATACATGCGATACCTGGTTCTTATACACTTACATTATACGACGTGACTAAACGCCATTAGGTTATGCAACTAGGTAGGTATTTCCCCTCTGAATTGCGACCAAGTGGAAATGTCAAAGAATTCACCAAAAAATATTATAATTTTTTACAGACATATAACCTTTATTAAACTTATGAGACAGGACTTATTACAAAAAATATAAAGAGTATCTATAAAAAACAATGACAATATACCTAGCTAAAGGACTACAAATAAAACTTTGTTCCAAATCGGTGTCCACGGACAATGTACCTATTATAATTGGTCATATGAAATTGGAATACCTATAGGTATATAAGGTAGGAATTCACGCGCAGAAACAATTTACTAATACACCAAACGGCTTATCCACACTATTCTAATCGCGCAAAATTCGGGAACCACATGTCATTTCCTTTACGATCCCATACGGGGAGGGGACGTATGCACAGATTTCAATAAAAACTATGTTTATTCACTATACGAAGGGTTATATTGCAAAATATATGCATGTGTGTAAGTAATATAAAACTTTAAACCTACTCAGGCACTTCTATTTTCTCGAATAGGGGTTTGTTTCAGCAGGACTAAAACTCTATTTATTGAGTAGTTTTTACTTATTAGGTACATAAAGGTTAATTCTCGATACGGCAGTAGTATTGAAACTTCACAGATTGTCTATACCTCCCGAATGGATTATCTTAGGTCCTCCAAAACTGAATTTACATGTGGATCGCTAGATCAACAGCCAATAGATTAATTGATTTTGATACCGATTAAGTTACGTCCCTGCATTAGATATTAAATGTACCTACTAATTATGTAGAACTTATTAAAAATTAATTAAAAAGTATATAAATGTTTAATGACTACATAAACTTTTTATTTTATTTTGATAAAAGTTTTTATTAGGTACCTGTTCTTTTCTCGGGCTTTACCTATTGTTTGCGAACAGGCATTACAAGTAAATGTAGAATCGACTTTTCACAAGTGTAGTATTTTGCTTCCTACGTGAATAAATAATTTTTATTATTATTATTATAGGATAAATATATAGGTACCGCATATTTTTCTTTCAGGGGTTTTTGAAAAACAAAAGTAATTCTAAAAATGTAATTATTCAAATATGTTTAACTTACTTTTACAATTAATATTTTATCAAATAGGCTTACCATCTGATAAAATATTATTTTGCGACTACAACACCAACCCTAAAAGTTCGTCAAGAATAGCTAATTAACTCAAAAATAAGAAGAATACACGTTACTGAGGTTCCTAACGTCTACTTACTAAGGTAAAAAGAATATTTCGTTTAAGTAAGTACCTATACTTATTGCTTCATTTAGAAATCCTCCATGTATGAATACGTTAAATATTACAACATTTAGAATCGGCGAGACGTTCGCCTGCTTCTGCAGCCGTGCAGTCTCACATGGACATCACTCGTGACAAGAATACGATGATCAAATATAGAATAGGCAAAAACAATTCGGTAGCCTTGACTGCAAAATTTATGTTCTACGATAGGTCGTATTTTGTAAAAAAACGGACGGAAAATTCAATACTAGAAGGTAGGTACGAATGTAAATTTTGAGATTTGTATCTACAGACAGATTTAGGTATGCATAAGTACCTATCCAGTTTTATGTAATCGATTAAATAATGATCATCGTGCTCATCACACAATGTTTTATCCTGGGTGGGTTCGATCCCCACCCAGGATAAAACTTTGTGTGATGAGCACTATTGTTTATTCTGTGTCTGGGTGTTATTTATCTATAATATGTATGTATTTAGAAATACATAAGTATGTTTATCAGTTGTCTGGTTTCCATAGTACAAGCTCTGCTTAGTTTGGGATCAGATAGCGTTGTGTGAGTTTTCCCAACATATTATTATTATTATTAATGTTTTATTTTGAAAACTACCTTGATAAGAGTCAATTGATTAGGTAAATAGTTACCTAAGTATTATTTTCAGGCGATAGTTTTTATATACATCACTCTAGCCTAAATTTTTAGGAGATTTGTTGAATTAGTAGAATGACAAGTGTAAAAGAAATACAAACTGCTTCAAATTTAAACTTATTTATTATTGAATGCCTCTGTGGCGCGGTGGGAGTGTGTCCGACTGCTACGCAAGAGGTCGTGGGTTCGATTCCCACACGGGACACCACTTTGTGTGATCCACAAATTGTTGTTCCGAATCTGGGTGTACTTTGTGTCCGTGAATTGTATGTTTGTAAAGTTCCCCGCGACACAGGCCTTGTACCCTACTGCGGGAGTCGTCTTTAAAAAAAAAAAAAAAAAAATATTCATCCAAATCACTTCAACTGTCAATCAGTACTAATTTAACATTAACTATCACTTTAGACAAAACTAACATTACTAATCACTATCACTATTTTACATGATACTTTTCTAGATTCGACCATAAATTCAACTTGTGGTTCGTTGGGCTTCCAGCGACCGAATGGCAGAGAGTTTTGTTATCAAATCGTAGGAAGACTCGTGAAGAGGGGGTAGGACGATACCTGTTCGAACAGTGTTGCCAGTATACAACACAATAATACCACAATAACGGTAACACAAGCGAATAGAAGTAATAGTAGCCTATAGTTTATGTCCCTCAAGAAAGTTAACTTATTATTGTTTTTAAACTTTCGCGATTTTTATACATATTAGTTTTTTTCGGGACTGAATCGTGTGAATTATTTAAAGGTACGAACCTTTTATTTACCCGACGTTTCGATCGAATTGCACCGATCGTGGTCACGGGTCGACACTACCACGACTAAAAGGTTCGTACCTTTAAATCATTCACGCGATTAAGTCCCGAAATATAACTAATAAAGTTAACTTATTGCCTCAAGATATCGGGTGGTACTTTGAATCAACTAAACCTGCCTACCCTTTTTAAATTTCACTCGCGTAACATTTAACAGGAAGTCAGCAAAGTATGAGTGCCACTAATCATATTAATTTTTTACGAAGAAAGATTTGTAAGTACTTACGTTTGGCTTGACATCAGCATAAAAACGGCTAATTCGATTGATGTGAAAACGCTCGATACATTGTGACTTGTATTTTAATTTCTAAGTAGGTAGGTATTTTTAAAGAATGCAATACACACACACACACACACACACACACACACACACACACACACACACACACACACACACACATATATATATATATATATGTGTATATATATATATATATATATAGGTATATTTATTTTTTATTTTTTTTATTTTTTTAAAATAATAGATAGTTAATTTAAATTAATTGTATCATAATAAATTGTACAATTAAGCTACATTTTGGTGTAGGTAGCTTAAATAATTTGTCAGTATGCGAGTTATTTTCGAATTCTCCCAAAAATGATGATGTTTGGCTAATGTGTCCCGCCTAGGTGGGAGTTAGAAATAGGTGAAATACTAATAAACCATTATTTTATTTTAAAAAACAATTATATATGACAAGGCACTCAGTATTTCATAATACAATGAGAGAAATAGGAACTATGGGTACCTTTGTGATATGTATCTAAGAAACTTCTACTTCCTTACTCCTGTTTCTTTTTGAATCTTTCTTTTTATAGGTGCCTACTTGAAGGGCATTTTACGTGTTAATTTATCTGAAAATATAATTAAATCACTATAAGAGCAAATAGGGAAGATGCAAATAAGTACAATAATTACTAGTCGACTCTGACTATTGTCGCATGGGCATCGCGCGTAAGACGCGCGCGCCGCGCTCTATCGCCATGCACAGAAATGAACCTTTAGATTCTATGAGCAGTGGCTATTGTCTCCCCCTGGTAAACTCTACGTACTCCCCTTAAGGAATTATACCTAGGTGCTTACTTGATAATGTTTAGCATGTGAACTTTGATAACCTTTGAATTTTCATTATGGCGTAACACCATCCTTTGAATGAACCAGGTGGTAAAAAGGGACATTCTGCTAGCGCCATTATGTCAACATAACCCTAAGCTGAATTGCTGTTGAAATAAACTTCGAAGTAGAACGCACATGCGACGAACAGGACACGGCGCATGCGCGAACATTAGCATGCAACAGCACGCACGCGCCGGAAGCCGCGCGCGGGAACCGCCGCGCACTTACAACCAAGATGGAGTCGCACTTACGATGAATCGATAATTAATCGATAACCGACTTCATATTTCATATCCATCGCGCCTTATTAACGAGGTGTGATGTAACTTGGACTAAGAGTGGAAGGATGCCGATCAGAATGCGAGTCGTGCGAGATCCTTGAGCGCACCAAATCGATCCCACGAAATTGATCAGTAGAATCATTAAATTGTTTTGTTTTATGGGAGGACGCTTGAAGTACATGTGTACGTTTTTATTGTTTGATTGTTCTTCTGAGGTATCTACACTGCGCTTTTATTTAGCAGAATACCGCAGCTTAGCTACTCTAGACTATTATATACCTAGATGAATTCGTGACCAGAGCATAAAAGTACCTAATAAAAACTGATTGTCTGTAAAATAGGTTTACGGATGATAAATTTACGTAATAACGTCATAGGAAAACATTGATGACATTGTATTAAACAACCATGTCTGTGACAGCTTTAGTGAACTCGGACAATACTTCAGCCTATCAGCAGGCGAAATCGCCATTCGCGTTGCTCAGTCAATAACGTGACTGCTTAGCAACCAATCAGTAACGTGACCGTTGCTTCGTGACACTTTTTCGTGCATGCACCCCGAATCGATTTATAAGACGTTATCACGTCAAGAATAAGTCAGCTGACATTTTTAGTCATCAAAAGCTATCGCAACAAAGGTGCATTAAATTAAAGCATTGTTGCAAACATCTTTAAACAATATTATATTACTTTAAACGGCAATCAGACAAAACTGTACCTACATCCACTGTAAAAATATTGTACGGCCATTTGACAAACCCGATATTAATGTCGCCGAGGCCCAGGCGGCGCTGGTCAGTTCATGAACAGCTCCCACTTGGCCGGAATTAAGTTAAATTAGAATAATATCGGGACTTTATTTATTTTATCTAAATATTTATTTGGATCTCAAACAAAAAAACACATAACATTCAAGTAAAACATGCGTAACATTATTACAATAAACACACGTATGCATCGATCGTGGTCACATGGTGAGTAAATAAACGGTTCGTACCTTTAAATATTCTAATATGTGTAAAAATCGCGTAAGTTTAAAAACAATTAAGTCAAACTGCCAAGAAAGAAGCGCCTGGGCAGTGTAAGGGAAACACCGAGCACTTCTTTTCTAACGTACCAGGTAAACTGGCCAAGAGATTATTTAGGTCAGTATTGTTAAAGCACCCATTGATGTAGGTTCGTTTCTTTATTGTCGTTCTAGTTTGTCGACCAACCCACTGATGTTATTAGTTCCTCCCAAAAATGTTACAGTCTCATATGTTGACATATGTTTATTTCATGGCACCAACTTCAAAATGTTATTTATTGTTGTTCTATATTATTTTTTGCTTTTTAGTTACCTTTTATTTATTTTTGAAGTTGGTAATTAATTTGCTAAAAAAGTTTGTTTGTTGTTTATTAAACTTAAGATAATAAAAATAATCTCAGCTCTTAAACCGAAATTATAAATGGCTCAAATGCTAAGAGGGTCTTTAAATGAACATAGTTCAGTACGGTGCTATGGTCTTCCAAACCAAAATCCTGTATTAGCCACTGTGCACTGATTTGAAGACATGGTAAATATAACCCGAGAAATACGTAGAAATACAGTACGGTTATGGTCATTGGTTCATAGGACTGACCGCAGCACCGTTACGTAACCTCATCGAGTTTTCTATAGTTCCTATTCTATCATGAGTTTAACCAATCTCTTATGTTTATAATAATAATATTCTATAAACAAAACTAATTGCTATAAATACAGGAAACGTGAAAGGCTTAATTACAGATGCAAATTATTGCTTTTAGCTTAAAGCATGAC
Source organism: Herminia tarsipennalis (assembly GCA_945859575.2). Classification (NCBI taxonomy): domain Eukaryota; kingdom Metazoa; phylum Arthropoda; class Insecta; order Lepidoptera; family Erebidae; genus Herminia; species Herminia tarsipennalis. The sequence continues at coordinate 31,346,307 of OX243830.2, forward strand.
CAAACATAACGCATGTCATAAGTAAGTATAGGCACAGATAATATAATACTATACTAGTAGTATAGGTATGCAAATGCACCCCTTCCATGATCCTGAATCCGCGATTCAGGGTCATGTTCAGGGGGGGGGCATTTGCATCTCCCAAGCAAACGTCAAAATATTCAAATAGGCATAGTAGGTACCTTAGCTGACATTAGCTCTCCTTTTTAGGGTTCTGTAGCCAAAATGGCAAAACGGAACCCTTAACGTTCATTTCCGTGCATCGCGGCTCGCGATCGGCCGCGAATGAACCTTTATAGTTTCGCCATGTCCGTCAGTCCGCAGCTTAGCTCAGAGACTGTTAGTGCTAAAAGGCTGTAATTTTGCATGGATACACATATTATTCCTATGACATTTTACGTTAACTAGGTAAGTATTCGAAACTACCTACGAGTATAGTTAGGTTCATGCTCGGGCTACTATAGAGCTCACCAGTTTAGCTTTTCTTCAAGGTTCAGTTATAGCCAAAATTAATAGGAGGATCAAATAAGTATCGTACCTCACTTCCGGATCTACGATTATCACAAGGCGGGGTAAAAACATGATGGGTGTATTTTTTTTGACTTTTAATTGAAACCAGGGTACTTATTCACTATCTTTCTTTCGTTGTCGTGCCAAGCCCGTGCGAATTGACGCATGCGCGGTGCGCTTAAATATGTGGTCACGACGTGAGTAAGTGCGGAGCTGCATTTGACTTGCCTCAGCACCGGCCAGTGTATTATGGTGTCGTCCTCACGATGTGATATGAATTTAGCCCCTCTAGAGCTTGACCCCCGCAGCTCAGGCCTCAAATTGCTACCCCACATAGGCGAAACTGCAAAAAAAACCCCTTGCACAAAAAAGATGGAAACAAGGTCCCCTACATAATTATATAATTTCATGCAGTCGGAGGCACTTTACTAAGTTCATCGAGATTCATGAATGAATCCGAGTGCATGAAATTATATAATTATGTAGGGGATCTTGTTTCCTTATTTTTTGGGCAGGCGGGTTTTTTATTTTTAAAATTTATTTTTTATATAATACTTATTATATATATTTTTTTGTGGTAACTAACAACTAACTTTTGAAACAGCAATTGTCAAGTATTGAAGATTGAAAAAAGAATGGTTGCTAACTAACTTTTTTAGTATTACAGTCATAATCATGTTATACCTCTTTGAAATGCATATGATAAGCCTATTAATTTGATACCCATATTGCAGTATTCAAAACAACTTTTTTTTCTTTATTTTGAAATCTCTCAGCCGCCACGTTTGTATTTTTCAAACATCACTTAAAACTAAGAACACTTGGGCTATCAAGACGAATTTAACGATGTCTTATTAGTATAATCCGTTCAGTGGATTGTGAGATATCAGGTAATAAAAAATATTACATACTTTTCGCGCGTACATACAAGGTACGCGCGATAAACATAACCCTTCCTTACTACTTAGGTAGGTGTCAAGGTACTCATATGGCCGGTGTTCAGTTAATTATACCACCTAACCGTAGAAGTAAGCGGCGGTAGCCTAATTGCTAAGGCATCGGTCCTATCGATAATCGAGATCGCGGGTTGGAATCCTACCCATTATACTACAGACGTCTACCCAGTTCTAACACAAGCCATTGAGCTTAGCTGGAGGGGTTAACAGGATTGCTAGTAATGTGGGACCACAATTCCATATTGCTAGTTAATTGCGATAAACCCTTCCGAAAAATAATCGTGGGTACACCCATGCTATCCCTAGATCCGACAGTACGTAGCATAACCAAGCGCCTAACTGTCTGTAGTATTCATAAAAGTTTAACTGTTCTATAATAGCTCATTGCTCGGACAAGTTACCAATGTGTAGGTAGGCAGGAAGGTCAAATTTATTTTTATGATTCTTTAGTAAGTATGAGTAGCAGTGGCGGAGGGTCCTAAAGGTTCATTTCCGTGCATCGCGGTCGATCGCAAGCCGCGCGCAGCTTACCGCGAGCGGCCGACGCTCGCGGCCGATGCGACAATATTCAGAGTGCGCGCACAGCCGGCCGCGCGCGTCAGCTGTTCATCGTAAGACGCGCGCGGCTCGCAATCGGCCGCGATGCACGGAAATTAACCTTTAGAACACCATTACTTTTGGTTTCCCTTTGGATTGTAGTTACTTAGTATTATAGGTACATAGAACCATGTCCAGCAAGATATATTTTTGTATCGATTTACCTCAGTAAAATTTTAACCCTTCGCCTCTGATGAGTAGGTAAATGAGTAGCCTATGTGGCAGTCGCAAGGTACCTAGAGCGAGTGGAGCGATCGCTCTAGCCTCCAGGTGGCCAAATACGAAAAACAATGGCCTGGTCTAGTGGTTGACCCTGATTGCTAAGCCAGAGGTCGTGGGTTCGATCCCCATCCAGGATAAAACTTTGTGTCATAAGGACGATGGTTTATTCTGTGTCTGAGTATTATTTATCTACAAGGTTATATTTGATATAGTGCAAAGTTCAGACCCCACAACAAGATTTTTACTTCAAGAAATCACATGAAAACAAGAAATCGAAAATATTGAAAACTTACGAGTCATAACTGTTAGAAGCCATTCAAGTTGTCTTGTGTTCTTCGCGCTATGGTGCTCCTTGCGTCTTGTATCACATTTCACATCACATTGTGTGATTGATGAATTAATTATTGAATGATTAATGAATTCATTAAAAAATATAACGTTTTCCAGAAACTACCCCAATATATTAAGTTACTGATTCTGAACAAGCTACTTACTACTAGAAGTAATTTTTATAGGCATTTCTTGCCAAAGACTTTAAGAGATAGAAGAATTTGATATCTAGTAACATAGTCCAGATAGGTGGTTCGCTTCTGGCCCCGGTTTGGCTACGGAAGTCTCGGGTTCGATTCCTGAGTCTGGATTCAAATTTTTCTATCTTTCAAAAATGCAATTATTGTATTTGTAAAACTACTTTTAGGTTTGCACCAAGAATAACGTCGTATGGATGTATTACTTTGGATGTATTTACAAATATTTACGAATGTTTATCAGTTGTGTCATTTCCATAGTTACAAGCTCTGCATAGTTTGGGAACAGATGGCTTGTGTGAGTTGTCCCATTCAGACATATTAAAATGATTCGAATCTTATAAAAGCAAGCATAGACGAGGGTGCTATAGACATCAGGTACTTCATCAACTAATAGGTGAGTATTACGTGACTCAAATAACCACAAGCTGTCCCGCGCAACTTTGCCTGCGTAAATTTTCCCCGTTTTTATAACATTTCTCATTGCTGCTCCGCTCCTATTGGTCGTAGCGTGACGTTATATAGCCTTCCTCGATAAATGTCCTATCCAACAGGGAAAGATTTTTTTCATTCGGATCAGAAGTTCCTGAGATTACCGCGTTCAAACAAACAAACTCTTCAGCTTTTTAATATTTGTATAGATATGAATTCAGTAATAAGGTTTTTTAATACTCGTCGTATAAACGACAGTTTTGGACCCAGGTTTTAAGCTAGAAGGATACCTATTGATACTCAAAATAAACCAATTTAATAGGTGCCTATTCTTGTTATTCCAGTGATTGATTTACAATGTCCTATTGTAATTGTTAGGACAGGAAAAATCTGATATTCACAAACCGATTGCTTACGACATGCTAATTTGTATGTAGTGAACATATTGACATGATTGTAGTACCTAGATTAATTGATTGTCGATTCAAATAAAACTTCAATACCCGACGATCTGTGATTGCACAAACTACATTGGTAGGTATGTAAAATGAACAAGGACTATCAGAATTAGGCGTAGTAGATCTAATACAGGATACAAACGATAGATAGATATAATAGACGAGTGTTTAATTTCCAAAAATTAGAAGTGAAGATCAAACAATCTGCGCAATCTAAATTAGGCCTGATACTTATTATTATAGTAACAAGTTACTGTGATTATATCTATACTTGTATTATAAAGCTGAAGAGTTTGTTTGTTTGTTTGAACGCGATAATCTCAGGAGCTACTGGTCGTAGCTGTTGGGTAGCCCATTTATCGAGAAAGGCTATAGGCTATATAACATAACGCTACGACCGATAGGAGCGGAGCAACAATGAAAAATGTTGCAGAAACGGAAAATTTACCTGATTTCAAGTTCTACAGAACCCTCATCTATGCATGCTTTTATGAATCTTAAATGAAAATTTATATTAAGTATTTTGTTCGTTTGAACAAAACAAATTGTTTCCGTAAATAATCTTTATATCTAACAACTATTCACTTTCTCGTCACACAGAAACTTCAATTTGGCAAATAATATTGCGCGAACTGTAGGTAGGATTACTAAAGGATATCACAAGAACAGGGTCCGATCTAGTGCAGGGCAGACCTGAAATGCCCAGAGCACCAAAAATGAAGGTCGGTAACCCCCCCTCCCCTCTTCCCCCCATCGTGCGAGATATTTAGGCGGTGTTGGATGCACCCAACATTCGTACGCGACTCATACTTGATCAACATTATGTCACTATGGGACTGAATAGGGCGTAGCATCTCAAAAATCTGTAATTTTTTTATATATAAATATACAATTTTTTCTACATTATGATCTCTAATAGATATTCTATAAAATAGTAATAATGTAATTATAAAAATATTCCAATAAATATAAACAAAAAAAAATAACAATTTATTTCAGATATATCCGCGCTGCCGTCGTCGTCGCCCGGTATCATGCCAACAGCCCAACACACGTTATTTATTCTGCTTCTACACACAAATGACGAACTTTCGCGGCTTTTTATTATTATTATTATTAATATAAAAAAAATAACAATTTCTTTCAGATATTTTATGTTAGATTACGTATGTAAATATAATATTTGATGTTAAATATAATATTTATAAATATTTTGCCCGGAGCGGCTAAATGGCTAGATCGGGCCTTACAGCCAGCTGATTGAGTAAATACAGAGTGGACGGAGATGCACGAGGTGTGTTACCTTTTGCATCTCCGTTGAGATTAATGCCCACGACTGGGTTTTTATTGTAAATCTATGCTGCAGACACAAAAAATACTGCAGATCACACGAACACAAAGTACACCCAGACTCGGAACAACAATTTGTGAATCATACAAAGTGTTGTCGTCTGGGATTCGAACTCACGACTTTTAGCGTAGCAGTCGGACACACTCCCACCGCGCCACAGACGCAGTCAATTTGACGTGCGTGGTCTATTTTTTTTTTAATGCCGAATCGTTTAGTAGGTACCTAATATATACCTATCCGTATATTTATATTTATATACCGTATCTTTAAGTTTCTTTTATTTTACGGATAATCGTAACAAATTCAGGTAATTTGCGGTCACGAGCAACTTACTTACTTATGTAAAAAGGCGTAAGTATTGCGATATACACAAACTCTTTAGTTCTATAAGATACAGAGGTAGGTATGCTTGTAGATTATAACCACGACATCTCGATCAAAATAGAAACATCGGTGAAAGAAAGTATCGCTCAGATTGGACACTGTCATAGCCGAGTGCGCATAGTTTTTTACAGCTACCCTCAGTAACGGTCCAGTGAGCGCGCTCCCGGAGGTGTCACGACCACCGCAACTGCGCCTGCGCCGCTGTCATCTCTATAACATAGATTCTGTGTATATTTTTATTGGGACATCAAAGGACTGGCTGTTTTCTTTTTTTTTGAAAGGGTGAGTGTTTGTAGCTTGATATGGATTTATTATGCGCATGAATTTTATGGATATAAATTGATGTATTTAGATAATCGACGTAAGATCAAACATAGGTACGACTACATATCTAATTTGAGATCTTAACTGTATCGTACTAAATATGTCATTATATTTAAAGTTATACTGATAACAACTCATAGGAAAGTTAAAATGCTAGTTGCCAATCACGCCTCTATCATTGAACAGACACGAATAAAATTTGGCCCAACCATATTTAAATAGACATGCCATATCCTGGATTACAAAAAGCAAGTGGGTGTCGAAGTTCAAGTCGTTCGCCGAAGCTAGTTCTTCAATCGAAACAACTACACAATATCGATGGTGAAAACTGTCACATCGTCTGATAAAGTGGAGTCCACGAGTGACGTAGCAGTCGTGACGTAGCGGGTGAGACGCGGGGAGGAGGAGGCAACTGAGGACGCTGACCCGCAGGCCCGCGCTGCCGTCGTCGCCCGGTATCCTGCCAACAGCCCAACACACGTTATTTATTCTGCTTCTACACTACAAATTACGAACTTTCGCGGCTTTTTATTGGATAAGCGCGAAACTTGAATTTAGAATTTACCAAATGTCAACGTCAAAAATATTTTAATTATCATTTAATTTTAAATTATGGTGTGAAACTTAAAATTGTAACATCCGCCAGCAGTCGCAGGGTTGACCGCTATGTTAAGCGTGTTGACCGTCACTAATAATTTAATAGATAAGTACATAACTACGTACACATCATTTTAAACTTTATATACCTACTTAATCTAGTAGTATTAATTAATATTTTTTCAATCGAATCTAAAATCTAGTTTTTAATAAAATGGCTGATTGCTAGAGGTCACAGCCATGATTAGATGTTTTCAAAGACAAAGTTAACAGTCCAACCAGTAGGTAGGTACACTCGTATGATATGAGCGTAGAACGAATGGAAGTTGGTAAAATTTCCGGTGCCGGTCTGTGGATGATTTCATTGCTTTGGAATTGAGAGAGTCATATCAGAATGTTGACTGAGAACAAGGCCGCTGGAACATATCTATATCTGTCACATTAACTGAATAGTTAGCGAGATTTTTCTATAGTTATCTTTAACAGAATTTGTAGATTTCTTATAAAACTTAAGACCTAAAGAGAGACTAGATGACTTTAAATTTAAATGAATAATAGATAGAAAGTTAACTAGCAGTGTGGGTCGCACATTACTAGTAATCTTGTTAACATTTTCAGCTATTGCTTGTGTCGGTATTCGAACCTGTGACTTGTCGATTGCGAGTCCGCTGCCTTAACCATTAGACCGCTTCTGTAACACAAGTTGGGACTTTTCTTCTTAAGTTCTCAGTAACAATAACGCTAACCTGCTTAAAAAATTTACTTCTCTTGCTGATCATTTACCTACTATAGATAAATCTTTCTAATGTGACAGTAATCTATAAACAGCGTATAGCATCAAGATAAATGTGAGAAAATATTGAAAGGCTATAAAGTCACATTAAAACACGAACGATACAGTTTTTATCTCAAACGACATTATACCAGCGGCTCGGATCAGATTATATCAAGCGATTTACATGTCATCGAGCGAAGACTATTAATTATTCATCACTAATTAGCAGTTTTGTATGGGAGCCGGTCGGCAGATCAGAGCGGTTTGTTCATGCCGGAAACAGGAAGAGGGCAATCAACATTCCTAAAAATATCACACATTTGGTGTTCATCCGGCGAACGACGCGATGCGCAGGCGCAGGCGTCTCGTCGTTTGCTACGACTTTGAGACTTACACTAATATCATACGCACGTCAGTTATACCTAGCTTTGGGTACATCAAAAAATCCTTATGACTGGTTTATTTTGTTAAATGTTCTGTGAATAATAACTAGGTGCTTACCTACCTACCTACACGTCGGAGTGTATCCGACTGCTACACAAGAGGTCGTGTGTTCGATCCCCACCCAGGATAAAACTTTGTGTAATGAGTACGATGGTTTATTCTGTGTCTGGGTGTTATTTATCTATAATATGTATGTATTTAGAAATATATAAGTATGTTTATCAGTTGTCTGGTTTCCATAGTACAAGCTCTGCTTAGTTTGGGATCAGATAGCGTTGTGTGAGTTGTCCCAAGATATTATTATTATTATTACTATATTTTCACAGTACCCTTCGGGAGGTCTATTCCTACGCAGGAAGTTTTACATGCATATTATGTTTACAGAAAGTGGCGGATCCGTGCAAAGCGGGGGTGGATTGCCGATTTAGAAATAAATTAACTTCTACGACACCTTCTACAGTGTTGGGTGCTAGGTCTATGCAGTTGTATCATGTACTTAAACACCAAATCGAGAACCTAAGTAAGTAGGTACCTAACGATAAACACAACATTGCTGGCTGTGAGTACCTACGTAAGTACTGAAATAGTACCTAACTAAGCCTTCTTACGAAGTTTTAGTAGGTACCTAAGTACCTATATCTACCGACACAACTTCGTATAGGCACAAAAAAGAGACATAAACAACTAAGAGGTAGCAACCAGCGAGTAACTCCATATAGAAAGTAGATATACCTACCTAGGTACCTAGGATAAGGAGTCCAAACTCAGAATTTGTTAGAATCAAGTGGTCCCTTTTCATCAGGATTAGAAGAGATGATTAGGTACCTACCCATATGAGGTACACTCATATGGGTAGGTACCTAATCATTTCTCGGGATCTCTTCTAATCCAGATGAAAAGGGACCACTTATAATGACTAAGGTGAAAGAAAGAAGCTGACTATCCATTATTATTATTATGGTAATAATGACAACTGATATGAAAAGGCATATATACATAATGTACCTACCTATGTACCTAAGCTTAGGTAGTTTTATACCTAGCTAAAAGTAAATTCGCTGGCAAATACCTATAACCTAGCTAATAGTAAATTCAGCTACTGAAGTATCTAACTGCTCTAATTTCTAAGAATTTTTGTAAATAAATAACAGCGTAACGTATCATGCGACTACATAAACCTCTGTGTACATACTTAGGTAGCTTATCATCATATTACAATGTGTAATAGCTGTAACCGATAACACCGACCTTCCTATCGAAAAAAAGCGTTCAATATTTATCATAATGTCATCGTAATTATTATTGTTCGGTGGGCACAGCTAATATTACAATTCCCAACAAGTACGGGTCTAGTACTCGCCGGCACATAATTAGATAATTTCTATTATTTATATGCGAAGTGTCGTGTGTGACGCGCATCGTAACGACTATGCTTCCTCCTCGACGGTGTTGTACGAAGAAATCTGTCGGTCGCTTCTAGTTAAAGAGGATGTACGCATCGGCAGCAATGATTTCATTTACTAAAAGTTCCTGTCATGAGCGCTGCTTTTCCTGCGACCACGGACCACGATACCACGTAAAGCGCTTTTCATTTCCTCTATGGTAATATTATTAAACGTGTCAGCGTACTAATGAGATACGGGATCCAGTCACGATTTACCAATAGGTATCTACACAACGCGCTTTGATTGTTGTACCTTCTATGAATGGTATTATTCATTTATTAGAGGATGTGAGAATCTAGTATGGTCGGACATTCACGAGCGACAGGTACGCCTACTATTGTGAACCTAAGCAATTGTAGTTATTATAAGAATGACTAACTATGAGATCACATAACAGATCGCTATGTACCTGTGACCTTTAACAAAAAACTACATGTTACAAATTCAGAATGATTTAAGGTTGAAACACGAAGAGACACAAGTGAAGTTGTAATGGCATAACATCTCTGCTTGCAAACACTTATGCCTATTTAAAGAAATCAGAAATAAAAGGTTGAATGGAAATTTATAATCCCAAAACAGTATGTAGGTTCCAAAGAACAAAAGATATTTAGAATTTTTAGACTTTGTTATTATGTGGGTAGTCGGTACAAAACCATTTTGATGGGGATCAAAAGTAATGCACTGCCATCTAGTGGAATACTTTTGAACAGATTCGTCGCAGGTAGCGACATCTAGTTGTTTTCTTTAGAGGTAATTTAGTGTCGTAGTTAGTTTCTAATTTTAATATAGATGGCGCTATTGACAATTTAAAAAATCTCATTTTTTTTTAGTCTATTACCTATGCAGGTTAGGTACCTATTTGGAGGTTCAACTACTTCCGCCAAAGCGGTTTTTAACATCGGTTCATGTTACTAGTATAGTATTATATTATCTGTGCTAGTGATTACTTTCTCTGTGCAAGTTACCACAGATAATATAATACTATACTAGTAACGTTACCCAATGTTCACCAATAGCGCGATTATGTGAACACCTAAAAAGATACGAAAGAAGATGCACGTCAGCGCGCCTATAGAGTAGGCCTACTGAAAGTAGGCTTAGTCAAGCATCACCCCCTTTTACATCTGCAGGACTACTCTGTTTCTTTAAAACGAAATTCATTAATTTTCGTTTACTTAATTTTTTTAAGTTTAATATTCTAATAATTTTTTGCTTTTTAAATAATTTTGCGCTCTTGCTAATTAATTTAGCGCCCTTTGGAAATGCATTTAAGCCGGAGGACTTATGGCGCCTGGAGCGGCCGCTCCGTGTGTCCTATGAACGGGCCTGTCCTGCTGTTACCTTTAAATGAAATATGTCCTATAGCGTTGTTCAATGATATGACAACTGATTATATTTTGTCCCAGGCTCCAGCAGTCCCGTGATGGGACACGTAAGTGACACCATTTCTTTCTGCCCTTTATATCCCATTGCCATAATCATCAGCATGAAATTTTAATGAATAGGTAGTAGGGAGTGATAATGAAAAACTTTAGACAGTTGGACTTACATCAAACATTTTATTTTATTTGATTTAGAACTTAAAGAACTAACAATACATTCATAGATACATAATGTAATAAATACTTACAATTTGAAGTTTTTTTTTGTATTTTTGATGAGTGCTAACTTCACATAAATCACAAAAACTATCATATTGCTAAAATATTACCATTCAAAGTCACACAGAAATATATTTGTATTTTTATTAAACAAAATTATTTTTAATTTTCGATACAATACTACTTAATATATTTTTAGATATGGAATGTGTCGTCTCCTTCCAACTAATTTTCACAATAATTAGAGGGAAAGAGACAAAACAATAAATGTTAAAAATAAATGTTTTTGTACAAAATTGTGAATCTACTTAGTATAGAACTATAGAAAATGCATCATACAAAAATAATATTATAAAAGCTACAAGTAGTGTAAGTACTAGGTACTAGTAAAAAGGTTTTTTCAATTGACTAATGATAGGTATTTTCTCGCTAAAAAGGTTTACGTACAATTTGTAGGCAATGGGACAATGCATTCGCATAAAATAATGTGTTGCATACAATGACGTTTTACATATAGACGCGTCATAGGCTAACATTACATCATGTTCTCTCTTTCACTCTAACGTAAAACAATATAAGCGTCTCGCTCGAATTAAGCGCATTTAAGTGCATCTTGCATATTTGTGCCAAAACAGAGTGCGGTAAAATGCGTGTATATTTAAAACGTCATTGGTTGCAAAATATAAGGTCATTATCGGGAATTTAACATTCATTATACAAAAAACTAGCTGTTGGGCCTATAACATTTACAAATAACGTGGCTTTCTATTGGTAAAAGAATTTTAAACATTGGTTCAGTAGATCCATAGATTACCTCCTACAACCTAACAAACTCACAAACTGAAACTCTTTATATTAATGTTGACTTGAAATTAAAATTGCAATAGGAACTTTTATATGCTCTCAGATCAAACTCAGATTGCAAGGAATTCAGATCTAGGTATGTCCTAAAACATGACTAGTTGTCTCAATGTAACATGGCCGGATTGTAGTTAGGTTCATAACACTTTAGCTTAAGTAATTTTAGGATCGCATCTCTATGACACATAGAGACGCCACCCTAAAATTGAAACAATTAATTATGTTTAATCGATTAAAAATACTAAGAAAATTTTAATTCAACATATAAAAATCTACATATACGAGTTCATAAACGTTTAAATTTAGAACAGTTACAGTAAATACTAAAAAAAAAATTGAAAAACAAAATCTTTACGAGAATAATCACAAAAACATGAGTTTTTAGTAGTTGATTCTTTTGGTTTAGTTACCGCCCCCGCCACCCGCTTTCTGTCACCATTAACTTTCAAAAAAATCATTTGACCGAGTTACATTGGGACAACTTAATTAACTGCCTCTGTGGCGCGGAGGGAGTGTGATCGACTGTTATACAAGAGGTCGTGGGTTCTTTTTCCACACGGGACACCACTTTGTGTGATCCACAAATTGTTGTTCTGAGTCTGGGTGTACTTTGTGACCGTGACTTGTATGTTTGAAAAGTCCCCCGCGACACAGGGCTTGTACCCTACTACGGGTTTTGTCTTTAAAAAAAAAACTGTACCATTAATCCACATTATCCCTTTGAACTCTAGTTTGACCAACGCCCAACGGAAATAGTTTTAATTGAACCATCAAACGGTTAGTCTATTGTGCCACGGGGTTGCATGCTTTTTCACTCTGCAATATCACTTGTGCCGATTTTTTTGTAATATACATATTTCGTTCACACTTTAAAATAGGGATCTCATTAAGAAATAAAGTACATAAACCTTCTAATAAAATGCAAAAAGGTGCAATTTTACCAAATTGTAAGGTCACTTGTGATTTTCATTGAAATGGGGCACGATGCATGAGCTATGATCATCTATTTGGACATAAAGAAACTATTAAGTAGGTAAAAAAGTTTTTTAAAAAATGCATTGAATAGTTTTGTTGACTAGTAAATGCTTTTGGTATGTTGGATGTTTATTACACGTAGAATAGACGGACCCGTGATGTGGTGATGAGTGTGTCTCCGTCGAAGAATTTAGTTTCAATGACGACGTTCCCACTGAAATAATAATAAAATAGGTAATTTTTACATATCTTGAGTAATTTTTGTAGGGACTTTACTAGATAATAATGTAGCTTTCAAGTGAAACAATTTTCAAAATCGGTTTAGTAGTATTTGAGTTTATCTATTACAAACATTTTTTTTGGAAGCAAGTGTCGCAGAGTAGTTACACATAACTACTCTGCTAGTGTACTAGAAGTCAGAACACACATCACAATGTGTTCTGACTTCTAGTACACAACTGAGCTCTATGTCAGGAAAGCATTATAGGCATATTTGCATAGGCATTTCTTGCCAATTACTTTATAATTACAATAATTGCATTTTTGAAAGATAGAAAAATTTGAAGTCCAGACCCAGGAATCGAACCCGAGACTTCCGTATGCCAAACAGGGGCCGGAATCGAACCACCTATCAGGACTATATTACTAGACCTCAAATTTGCCAAGGCCAAGGATGAGACTACTGATTCAACTTAATAAAGAAGGGTTAAATGTATTGTAAAACTCTTGCATCATAAACTTACTTGAGAACATTAGCTGGCATCATTTGTGACTCAGGTGCGGATTCGATGACCGACTGCCATGTGTTCGTTGAGTTGGGAATCACGTAGCCAAACTCAAAGAACCATTCCTCCAAACATCGCCCTTTGAACAGGACTTTCTGAAACACCACAATGTTTAATATTAAATCATCATTATTTTTCAATTAATCTGACAATGTCCTGTATTTATCACTACTTGAACTGCACTGAGACTCGTGCACTTTAGAAAAATAGTAGAAAATACAATGTAGGGTAAACCACCCAATTGTTGGCAAATTTATTGTCATTTTATATTTTAGTTATAAAAAAACAAGGAAACCGTTGAAAATTCAAGTTCGGTATGTATTGAAAAGTAAATAAATATTCTATTTTTGTTGTTGTCTTGTAAAAAATTAACAATAACCAATATGGCACGGAAGAGATAAATATGACTCTGACTGAACTGTACAACAACTTGTACTTTGTCTAATGTTACTCTTTCTACCACGCTACATTCGTTCGTTGTCCGAAATGTGCGAAGTTTAAATTGTGAGTAAAAGGGACAACGATACACGGTGCATTCAGTTTAGATCTAATGCCTTTGCAATAAAGATTATTTTAGCATGTTCTGGATTCGATTATTATGTGACTTTGCATATGAAGATGGAACATTTCGCGAATGCCCCGAGGTGTCAAATTTTGAGTAGGTAAACTAAACGTAGATAGTGTTTGTATATCTCTGTTTATTTCGTATCTTGGCTATCACAAATACGAAACATTTTAAATTAGAAACGTTAGAGCTGAAACATCTACGTTAATTACGCTTTAAAAAAAAAAACAGGACACTTCTTCGGTCTCAAGCCACATTTTAAAGTCAAACACTTAAGTAGTACTATAGGTGCTACTATAGTGTACTAGTACGCAGTGATTTTTTTTGCAATTTATAAGGGGGACAGCGCGTACGCAGTCCCCACTACCAAAAATTACGCATCCGAGTTATCCACATTAGGGATAATCGCAGGGGTCAACCCAACCGCAGTGCAATGGAGGGGTCTCGCCCTGGGGGAACCGCCTTCATGATCACGGTATCCCCTATGCCAGGTAAGTATGATTAGGCAAACGCCGGCCGGGGTAGTCATTCAGTCGAAGAGAATCTTAACACCGACTTTTAATTTTGCCTGTGCTGCCATCTATACAGTGTAGGGTAGTACTACAATGTAGCGTAAGTTAACACCGCAGCGCCTAGAGGGCGCTACTGTATTATTTTAATATGAGCTTCGTTATTTGTAATTTGTACCTGTTCTAAACGGAATTTCTCCATGGCCTCAGTTGAGCTGAAATTCATCTCCCGCGAGACGCAGCGACATTTCAGGATACGCTTTGGTACGCGGGCCTCATGCTCGATATTCGGACTTGACATGTCTTCATTGTTCTGCCAAAGTACTTTGCCTGAAAAATAAAAGAAAACAACTCAGTACAGATTTCAAATCCAACAAACTTGTAACTTAGAAATAATATTCAATTTTTTGGACTTCGTCATATAAATCACACTGGACAATCGAAGGTTTAATGAAGCGAAAGGTGCGAAAGTTCAATGTTAAATCTCGTTTATTATAAAATAAAAGTAATATTACATTAAAAACTCTTTTTTTCCGAGTTTCAGTCAAATAAATCTCATTGGGCCGTTAGTTAAGCAGTAAAACTGTGAATAATGCCATAAATTAAAAGTATTATTATTATTTTAATATATAGGTATAATTTCACATAATACCCCAAATAGTTTTTACTATTTGGGGTATTATGTGAAATTAATCCCAATGCCAAGTGGATAAGAACCAGTACCAAAATATGACACTGTAAATTAAAATAATATTGCAAGACCTAACAAAAAAACTATTTTATTGGGGTCACATTAATTCCACTAGGTATTGAAAGGGTTAACCATCACGAGTAAAAAAGGTTTAGTTCAAATTCATGTGACCTAAAAATTAAAAATGCTTGACTTAAGAAAAAAAATGATGGACTTTTTCTGAAATAAATCCCCTTGGGCAGTAAAAGGGTTAATAAGCAACGAACACAAGGACCAGTGCAAAATCCTGTTTCCAATAAAATAAAACTAATAACACCATTTGGAAAGAAAACTACTATAATCAATATATTTATTAACTTTACAAGCTACAGTACTGTTGCAAGTGATTAATGCCATTGACATTGAAGTTAGGGATGTCCTTGGAACAATTGACCTTGGACAAATCCATTATATTTTAGTAACTATAAAAATTCCTCTTACCCTACTAATGTTAATATAAATCTATTTTAATATGAAAATATTTACATAATTACAGAATTTAAAAATTCTGACACAGAATTAATGATGCTATTTTTATGGTGATTGTTGGACTACATTTTTTTTTTATTTCTTTACGCTTATAATTAGCTTAATATACTAAGTTAAATTCACGATTTACTTTTTTTAAATAACATGTAAAAAATACTAGAGATGTACTAACTACACAATCTAAATATGTATTCTCTTTTGACAATTCATCATCAATATTGATGAGAATTTAACCAAACCTTCATCTATTCCTAGAATATTACATTCTATGTATTTTATACAAAAAAGAATAAGTTAACAAGGGTATGTAAGCATACATGGTTTTGTATACAATATTTGAATATTTTTTATTATTATTTTTATGTTAATCATTTTCTTTGGTTCAGCACTAGAATGGTTTTTAGTCGCCCTATGTTTATGCTCATTTATAACATACTAGCTGTCCTTCAGACTTCGTCTGCGTAAATTTTCCCCTTTTTTTATAATCCTATGTTACTTCTAATACCTCCAAGAATATGTGTACAAAGTTTAATGATGATCGGTTAAGTAGTTATCACGTGAAAGCGTAACAAACAAACTTACATTGACATTTATATATTAAGTAGGGATAACACTGTACTGTATTGTTTGTTTCAGTATGAATTACTTTTTGGACAGATTTAAACTAAATAATGTTATTCAAATTACATGAATTGCAAGCAGTTTCGAAATTATTCCATATTAGTTAATTAAAAAACCCGGAGCCACGCACAATGTAGGATTGTATAGTCTCCCCCCCCCCCCCCCATCCTATATTGCGGCTTTAGAAGTGGGTTTTCTGTTGTTTTTGTTTCATACTTAAACATTATACCTATTTAATAATCATTTTCTATGGAATTTCTGCAAAAATTTTGTTACTTCTCATTTCATCAGCTGTTACTAGTAGTACTAAACTTGTAAAGCCTACTTAGCTGTGATAGTTTTCCTTTTAATTTTGCTATATATACTACTACCGATTTTTTTTACATAACCTACATCAACCGTTTAGCTGGCGAGGGGGGGGGGACACTTGACTCTAACAAAAATTTACACTTTAAAGCTTAATATTTCACAAACGGATCCCTAAACCGAAAAATGGTCTTTACAACCCCAAAAGCGTTTTTAAAAGACCTATGACATTTTTTTAGTTTGTCTTCGTAAGTAATATGTTTATCCATGTAAAATTACAACCTTCAAGCACTAACAGTCTCAATGTATGCTTAAGTGGTAGGCTTAAAATTTGACTTAATAATTAGCTATTTAGATAATTGTTTGTCATTTAGATAATCATATATATTTTAATTAGCTATTTAGATAATTGTTTGACATTTAGATAATTGTTTACGGTGAAATAGCATTTTTGTAGTTAAAGTGTTTTAAGTGAAAACTTCTTTAGCGGCGTTGTGCATTTTTTTTTGGTATGGGTATGAAATGTTAAACTCGCCATGTGACCGCAAGATTGGTGGACTGGTGGGACGGCAGGTGGGAAATGGGGCGGTCTAGAAACCAGAAGACCCCGGTTCGAGTCCAAATGATTATTTCTTCCCTTTTTATTATTTTTTTTTTGATTTTTGTTTTTCAATTTGCAATTTAATATTTCATATTTTCGATTTAAATGTCGTTTTTTGTTTTTTAATTTGGGATTTAATATTTCATATTTTTGATTTAATAGTCATGTCGTTGTCATTGTCATTTTTTAAATTGTCATGTTTGTGTATGATAGCGCAATAGATGAATATTGTATTTAACCACATAAATGATAGTACTTTTATAGTGATAACAATAAAAAAAAACAAGCTCGGACGTGGCTTCGATCCCCACGAGCACAACGGTTTATTCTGTGTCTGGGTGTTATTTATCTACAATATTTATGTATTTAGAAATATATAATTGTATATATATAGGTGTATATATTTAGAAATATATAAGTATGTTTATCAGTGGTCTGGTTTCCATAGTACAAGCTCTGCTTAGTTTGGGATCAGACAGTGTTCTGTGAGTTGTCCCAAGATATTATTATAAATTTAGATTCGTTTCTATTTTTTTTGGGTAATCTATATAAAATGAGACGCTGACAGACTGACTGAAATATCAACGCAAGGCCTAAACTATTAGCCATTGCGCTGTTAGACGTTAAAAAAAAGTGGGGACATCTGTCGGACCATATTATGTTTCGTCGACAGGTACGGGAAATCGACCGTACGTGTTTTGCTTTTAACGAATTACTCGGGTTTTTATTGTAATATTTGTTATTTCTGACTAATTTTTAATTAAATAAATGTTTTTTTAAATTTAAAATGTGATAAATTTCAGTAAAAATATGAGTTTAAAAAAAGGGTGCAAGGACTGTAGGTACTTTTAATTTCTGAATAGCAATAAAACAATACAATATTTGCACCTTGTGTTTTATTTTATTTACTTATTAATATATTTAGAATAAAATACGATTTTACTAACTACCAATGTTGAAAATAGTATTATATTTTTTCACTTTACCATTTATAAAAGCGGGGTCGCCACCTTACATCAGTCAAAAAGCGGTGTCGTTTGTATTTTATGTATAATAAACTATTGTTATTTTAAACAAAGGTTCATTTTAAATAATAAGTTCAGCTTATCAACTACACGTAATAAAATCCGCACATCTGTTATTTGAATAGATTTTAAGTGATAAAGGAATAAAGGGTGTACTAAAATTTGGGTCGTAAATCAGTCGGCTAGCTTTGAATTATTTACAGGTAGAAATGTTATTCCAGGTATAAAAACAATACATATAATAGGTTCTTTTCAAACCTAATTACCTTTTACAATACCTTTTATAATAACAGGCATGTATCTAAGAAATATTTTAAATAACGAGCTTTAAAACCGCCATAAATTACCTACTTTACCTGCAAAAATTCCATACAAATCGCCCGTCTGTCAATAAACAAAGGTATTTAGCCTTAAAATAAAATATTTACGAGATTAAGACCCGTAGCTTAAAAAATTCTATAATGCGTACAAATCCCGAAAGTTTACGAACAAAACCATAATTAGTTTTTTCGGAGAACACGGGTATTGTTTTATTGAAATACAGTAGACCCCCGGTGATCCGGCCCTTGGCTAATCCGGAGCTCCTTGTAATCCGGCATGCCTATCACTGTACATTGTCATGCATGAGATTTGTTATTTGTCGAATTACAAAATAGGTACACTCCTTCAAAATAAGTCCGGATTATAGAGGTCTGTGACACTGTATTACTTTAAATTGTTATTTGTCGGATTACAAGGTACACTCCTTCAAAAAAAGTCCGGATTATAGAGGTCTGTGTGTGTATGAAAGTTAATACCTTAGGGCTTATATTAAAAAATAATTTTAGTCCTTTAATTAACGATTTCATTTAAATATGACCAACTGACGGTCATCGTTTTTTTTGGGGTGTGGTCGCACTTCACGACAGTTTTTGAAAACAATTGTAAATAAAATTATATTATTTAGATCAGAAATGAAACTATAATAAATATTCTTTAATATTTAACTACTTTCTTTGTCATAAATATCATCCAGTTTAAATAAAACACGATCAAAATGTTCAAACTGCCTGCCGCCGAACGTCGTATTTTGAATGATGTTTTAGCGCGTTTTTTGTTCTGGACGTAGATGATTTAAAGTTTGTATTTGCTTGCCTGTATATTATTTCGAATTTTAAGCATTAGAGAAAGAGTCAAACGTATATAAATACAATGTTTGAGATGAAGAGAGAATAGAAGTATGCAGATGTCAACAATTACGGCGTTATCTGTCAAAACTATAATATGATTCGTCAGCAGATTATGAGATGGGTTAGAAAGTTCAACTTTTTCTTTTTTTGCACAGAGGTTCCTTTTATAACGTAGGGTATCACTGAGAAATATAAAATACATCAAAATAATTTAATTTTTGTTTATCAGAAATTAAAATAAGCTATCATGATTCAACAAATTTTTTTATTTATTATTTTTTATTAAAAAATTATTACAAAGAAATTCGTCCAACGAATCTTAGGTCTCCTCTCCTTGCATTATGTAATCATCAAAATAATGTTTCTATGAACTTATTCATCGCGAATTTAAACCTGATCACTATGCATTTAATCCCAAGTTGGCAACAATCTCTCGCAAATAATCTATTTTTCCTTACATGTGGTAATTTCTATCATTCTAGTGTAAAGTTTTGAATTTGGTTCAGTGAATTTGTCTCTCCCCTGTCCGTTTTATTTCGAAATAATTTATCATAAATATTTTTGTTATTGGTTTAGGATTAATATCTTTCGTGATAGCTCTATTTTTTTACGAATATTTTCCGTCCTCTGGTGTCTTTCTCCTGGCTTTAAACAACTAAAAAGTCCAGGAAATATGAATATATCCCAAAATGTGTTTAATTCTTTCTACATGGTTTATAACACCAATTTCATTATCAATTCTTTTGATTTACCTAAATATATGTCTCTACAAGTTTCACTGTCCATTTATGGTATGGGAGCAATTTTTTATAATTTGGGATACATCATAAAAAGAAGTCTTATCATAGTATAAAAATAAAGGACTTTTATTAGTTAAAAATTCAATTCATAGGCATTTTTGACTACAAATGTCCCACATCTGTTATAAGAATCTTCCCTGGTCTATTATAAAACATGAAAAAAAAAATAACAGACAACCTTACTGACCTGTCTAAATAAGTTGTTCCAATAAAAATGTTAAGTAATTGGATTAAAATTCTAACACTTTAGATTGTGCCGTTTTTCTTAACATGATGATACCTTTTAACTTAAAATATACATCTTTACTAAAAAGATTATATATTTGTATTATTTATTTCTTCTGAATAAAATATAGACCAGGGTTTACCAAACTGTGCAACATATAATTCCACGACACACCAAGGCCGCTGCCTTGGGGCGTTGTGGAATTATTCCAGAGACTTCACATAGTATGGCTGTACTAATGTGACAGAAAAGTGAACACATTCTCCTTATTGGTAGCCAGCCAAAAATCTCTTTTATTCATCATTTACTATATTAATTTTGTTTTTGCATTTTGTAGTCCCTAATAAAAATTATGTATTATTTTTTGGTAATTTGTCACTAGGTCAAAGTTACCAGTAAGTACTTCTGGTCTAAAAAGCTGGAGGGGGTGGGGTGCATCCCAAAAAAGATCAAACTCTCAAGGGTGTCAGTATGATATGTTTGGGAAGCCAAGCCAGTACAAATATAGGTCAGTGCAAACTTTCTGTTTTGCATGCAGTTGTTAAGTTTGATTCGATGTTTGTTAATAATAGTATAGTTATATCAGTATTATACTAAACTAATAAAAAAAAACTAAGCTTACCTGAATCAGCATCACGTAGATTCATCCAGTTACTGTTTATTTAAAATGAATTAAGGAATAATATTATAACATAAAAAACAACAGAGTAGATGTCAGAAAATAGAAAGAGTCAGGCCAAGATATAGATGGCGGGATAAACTAGATGCATACTCCAAGGACTGGACATGGAATACCTTGGATCAAACACAGTGGAAGAAGGAAGGGGAGGCCTTTGCCCAGCAGTGGGATATGGGCTAGTAATTAATGAATATATAAAATTATTTTATGTTGGACTGATGTAGACTAATAGTCATTAAACAAACAAAGAGATTATAAGAAATTTATAATGGAATGAATACTTAAGTATCCAACCTATGTATGTTGCATAACTTTTTGTAAGTGTTAAAGATAAAATTTAAAGAAAGTAAACAAATAACTCTAAACAACATAGTACACAGTAGTAGTAGTTGATGTGCTATTTTAAATTAGTATGGAAGATGAGAAGAAGAAGAAATATATAAGGAGAAGATTTATGAACCAGATGGTGAAATATATTTCAATGGATTATGGGGAAATATGACTAACTAATTGTTATTATAAATGAAAATAGCGCAATTTTAATAAATACACATGGTAAATAGAAGTTGAGTCCACTCACACTTTACATTGATCATGTTTTATTGTAAAAAGGATACACTTGAAAGCCTCGAAGGATATCGTCCACACGTTCATTATCCCTGGTATCTTCAGACGGCATTACCTCTGTCATTGTCGTTGTTATTAAAACTAGTGGTTCTATCCGAATACCTCAATCTCTATATAAAAAATGTACTCTGTGCTTCAATCAATACCAATAATTTTAGTTTTAATTCCAACACAACATAAAACTACACAAGTCACAACACAACTTCACTGACTGACTGACAGACAACGACTGATGTAGTACAATAACAACTTATAAATGTCAAAATCAAAACTAGAGGTGACAAAAAGGGTCAATTTGAAAAACTAAACTTGCTTTTAGTCGATTTCTTATAGTGTTTCTTTACACGCTTGCATTTTTTCAAAACAAAGATGTTTTTCAACCCACAGTTTTGACTTTTTAGAAAGTAACGAAACGTCAGTTATTAAAAAATAAATAGAAAACATCAAATAATACGATATAAAATGTAGAATTTATTAATTACTAGTGTGTTTAATTTTAATTTAATAGTAAATCACCAGACTAAGTTTGCGTTTAACGTAGAATCTAAATTCAAAATGGTTGACAAAATTGACAGAATGTAGAATAGAATGGAAGAGAATAGAACAGTTGTTGGTATTTTTGTATATCTGAAGAGTATTTTAAAAAAACAATAAAGATACCACTTAATTGGCGAATGTACAGATTTAGCTTTCTGCATTTATGTAACGGTTCGATTAGGAGTTGTTTTGTTTCGGAGAGCATTAATTTCTATGAACTCGAAAAGCGAAACTGACGAAGAAGCTTCAAGGTAATTTTATTTGTCTAATTTTTGTCCTCAAAATCGAATATTAATTTTGTAATCGCTTCTAAAGCATGTAAATGGTCATATAAATTCATCCATTAATTGGCTTTATTTTATATGATGCGTAATAACAAAGGTTAGGTTATGCATTACTTGCTATTTTCGTTCTTTGTTTTATTTAAAAATTGCGTTGTAACAGTATGAAGAGCCGTCTGAATCTTTTATGTGTTGGACTTTTAGGGGGAACGAAGCATCATCGTCAAAAAATCCAGCCCCGAATAATACCGGAGAGGAATCTACATCGGGTTTATGCTCAGAAACAGTAACCGACCGCACTCAGGACATAATGAAGCGCGCTGCAGCTAAACAGCTGATTGAGAGGTATTTCTACCAGCTCCTGGATGGATGTGGTAAACCTAACTGTGACAACCAATACTGTGCATCTAGTGGAGAGGTAATTTGTCCATACTTTACTTGTTTACAATAAAGTCATATACTTAGTTCACAAAAGCTTCAGTAATAAGTCTGATTTTCGACTATTGGACTAAAAAGGCTGTAATATATATTTTAAAGTAAATATCCCAGTTTTATAATTAATTGGCATGTGTAAAAGACAATACTAATAAACAAAGCATAAGATAACAAAAGAAATTGGAATTCTCTCATATCATTGTGAGTGTTTATAAATAACAATATGTTTTATTGAGGTGGCTGCTATAATTCACATGTTTTCTTTACTATCTGCTACTAATCTCTAGATTAAAAAATGTTGTTGAAAGTGTAATGAAATTTATAAATAACTAATAATACTAGGACAGGTACTAAGGTTTATATTATCACTAACTGTCCCGCACAACTTTGTCTGTGTCAATTTTCCTCGTTTTTGCAACATTTCTCATTGCTGCTCAGCTCCTGTTGGTTGTAGCGTGATGTTATATAACCTATAGCCTTCCTCAATAAATGGGCTATCCAACAATGAAAGAATTTTTCAATTGGGATTTGTAGTTTCTGAGATTACCACTCAAACAAACAAACTCTTCAGCTTTATAATATTAGTATAGATTATTTGACCAGGCTACTAATTTCAATCATAATCAATATTTTAAATATAAATAAATGACTGGTCAGTTGGTCTAGTAGCTAGTTACTATGACTGCTAAGCTAGAGGTAGGATTGATCCCCACACAGAATAAAACTTTCTGTGAAGTTAGAAATAATATATAAGTATATTTATTAGTTGTCTAGTTTTGGGGTCAGATGATGTTGTGCAAGTTGTCCCAAGATATTTAAATTATTTAAGTGGCTTAAGCCTTGTCAAAAGTATAGAAGACCTTCCATGTATGTGTGCTTTTTACTTAGAATAAGGGATTCTTAGTAAATTAGCAGATATTTTAACAGTATTTCAAAATGGAATGAAAATCAAAGACAAAACATTTGCTAGTTCAAATGTTGTTGAAAAGTTAGCAGTTTTTATTAACCCATTTTTTGTCTTTATTTTTTTTTATGACAAAACAAAGTTTGGCTTTGTTGATTCAGTCCCCAACCTATATATAAATAAAAATCAATTGCCAAATGTATTTAAGTGCATCACTTCAGAATGGAGCGCAATTTTCTTTTTTCATGTTTGTAATAATTTGGACAAGGTTTGTAAGAAAGAATATATTTGTAAAATCATATAAAAAAGTGAAATTAGGGTTAAAAATCTATTTAAAACTGTGAGTGACAGTAGATTTCCAAAAATATTAAAGGATTTGAGATAATGATGTTCATTGTATCAACTCATATGATATCCGTGTAGAACCTACTTATTATAGATCCTAATCGCCATGCTTGGCGAGCGGGTTGGCAATTGCAGTAAGTCTTTAAAATATGCAGAGGAGACTGATGCCCGTCCTCTGGTGGTCCCTTAGTCGCCTTGACGACACTCACAGGAAACAGTTGTATTAATATATGTATAGGGTTCAAATCATATAATTACTATTAGATTGATCACCAAAGTCAGGATGGGCAGATAGTATAACAAAATTTAGGAATGGTATTTTTTATTCCTCTTTCCTAAAACAAATCTTTAATATTTTTTTGTAAACTGAATGATTGAAAATCTTTTTTATGTAAGCTTGACAAAATAAAAAATATTTTGATATCCATTTTAGGCAAGAAATCTGTCACCAAATGAGGCAGCAGCAGAAGCCATAAAACTGTTCTATAAGGAGGCCCGCCTCTGTGACACACTGCCTAACAAAGTCCCTCGTACTGAGGCAAATGCCTGTGATTCTAGTGCTAGGTAAGTGCTTTAAAAATATAAAACTTCTTTCACAAAGCTAATAATTCTCAGTCTATTAGTTAATATTAGGGCTATTAAAGGAACCTACAAAGCCATTAATGTGACTTAAACTAATTGATTCATAGTTTAATTACCTTGCTTTAACCATTGTAATGGATTTTGAGGGCATGACACACCACATTAACTAGTATCAATGGGGCAGGATTGCTTTGGAATTTTATAAGCAGATAAATGACTAATATATCCACTTTCTATACCACCACAATAGCCATTCTCATAACAGCATCCATTTATTGGAATGTGCCTGCAAAAAAAAAGTTTAATCTTCCAGCACAACATGTAATACATCAAATGTAAAAGACAAAGAAGACAACAAACGAAAGGAGGAAGTTCAGGAGTCCACGGCGACTTCGTCCAAAGAGAGCACATCCAAGGAAGAGGAACCACAAACTAGTCATAATATATCTCATCAAGAGGAGTCCAAAACTCGTAGTTATAACAGTAAGAATCAGATGCTCTTGCGCTTAATTAATAACAATTGTAAGTAATAGTTTCGTAATGTTTAGTCGTTGGAATCTACTAACATGCCACAAGATTTGTGGGAACCTCGTTTCTTGCTTTTTATTGGGTTTGTTTCTGGATTGTGCTGGACGTTTAGTGTAGTTGGGTGTGGAGCTTTTGCACGAGGCAAGGGATATGTGAAGATTTTATTGTAAAAATGTTGTGGTAGTGTAGTAGATTTGTAGCCATATTGTAATTAGCTTAATGTCACATGCCCTTTTATAAATCTAAATCATTAACAAACAAAAATGCATAATTAACAATAATTAATTATTCTATTATATTATTAAATCTATGTAATTATTTCTTAGTATTTCTAATTAGTTACACCTTAAAGCAGTGGGCCACTTTATTGTTAATAACTTTTGTCAAATAATTCTGTTAATGACTATCCCTCAATTAGCTTGCTTTGGTATAGGTATATAGGTATGCCTTAAAAAGCATCAGTTGCACCTCGCCTTGCAAGTACGAAACATGGATTTGTCAAATTTCATTAGATTGATGACTAAACTAGACAAATTGATGATTGCATTACTAGATGGCGCCCCATTGTCGGAAATGAGGATGTATGAGTTGTGTGAAGATTGTCTGCAGACTAAAGTGAGACAGCCACTAATCAGAGCACTTGGGGAGGCGTTTACGACACCTGCTATATTGGCGAGAAGTTTCGCTTGCAAGATTGTGGAGAATAATGAGGAAACTCCTGGACAAAGTAGTGGTAAGTTTATTGTAACGATTTTTTAATGAAATTTTTTTTGTGGGATACACATAACTTTATATTTGTAATCTGTGATAAATGTATTTGTTAACATTTACAAATATAACAAACAATAACAAAATCTTATTATATTAATTTGACATTTTCAAACTAGCATTGATTTGGTTTTAAGAAATAAACATATTTTGTGCTTAAGTTATACTTTAAAATTTTTTGATGTATTCTTTTTTCAGACAAAGAGTCAAAAGCCATGTGTTTAGCGAGTGATCCAGATAAGGACGTAGATAGTGTGACAGGGCCTGAGTTAGATGTGGCTTCCTGTCGGAGAGCATTTCAATATCTTGCCAAAGTAAGTACAATTGAAAACCAGTGCTATGTCATATATATATTGTTACCTTACCATTCGAATTTATTGTTATACTTGAATTATTTAAAAAAAAAACAGTATTATTTGCTCGAGTCATGAGCATAAATGCTTGTAGTCTATTTGAATTTTTATTAAGTATTTAAGATAGCTATTGAAGTCGAACATTTCACTTGACTACTATAGATTACATAATGATTGGTGAATTTATTCTTATACTGTCAACTGTGCTCAAAACTCGTACCAATACACTATAATATCAATTACATTTTTTTCATTTAAAGGTGCCATCTGAGAACTATAGCTCAGCATTAGTAACAGCCCTTAAAACTTTAGCTGACAACATGCTGATAGATTTGCGGATAACTAAGAAACTGTTGATGGACGACGCAGTAAATTGCTTCGTGATAGCTTTCGAGGTGCCCGACCTCGGCTGTAGTGATTATTTGGAGATAGCCCTGCCGGCGCTGTGCCATGCCGCTGAACATTTGTCTGTTAAAGGTGAGGTAACTTTAATGTTGTCATTTTAGCTGCCCACTATGGCACTATATGCACTGGAGCACTCTAAAGTGTGACGTCAATTTAGTATACTGCAAATTCGTTCCTTTATAGTTAGCTATAGGGGAGGCTTAGACAAATGACACACGCTTCTCTTTCCACACACGCTAACGCGAAAAAATGTATGCATTTGACATAAGGTTGACAAAACGTCACGCGACTGTTGCTGAATTTGTAAACAAAAACCAACAGTAGCGTGTGCGGAAAAAGAAGTGCGTGGTGTACTTTTATGCATTTAGTAAAAAACTTATTTTTAACATTACAAACAGACACTTTAATTTCATTTATTATTATAGATTAAATATTGAAGTTAATTTATCATCTAAAAGAATTGCATAATTTCCGAATCAATTAAATTAATTTAAGTGTCTGCACTTGAATTAATTTAAATTTCTGGACACTGTTGATCATGTGATCGAAGTATAGAGAGCACGCCAGGGCTCACAGTACAAAAAATAGCGACGATTTATGACACTCAGTCCTTAATGGAACGAATTTCCCCAATAAAAGCACTGAACAGTTCTCGCAGAGTATAATGTAACATACTCTATGACTCCTCCCCTAAGTTCAAGTCAAATCAGTATCTTTTTATAAAATACCAAAACAACAACCTGTAGAAATTGATATGAAATAACATACTGACGTTATAAGTTGCTAATAGCAACTTACGACGTCATTTGACGTATTCATTTTGAAGACTAATTTTCAAAGTATTTTAACACATAGTCCAGATATGTGGTTCGCTTCTGGCCCCGGTTTGGCTACGGAAGTCTCGGGTTCGATTCCTGGATCTGGACTTCAAATTTTTCTATCTTTCAAAAATGCAATTATTGTATTTTAACACCTACATATTGCCTGTCTCCGGTTTTGCCGACCACAGATTGTAGTTTGCCGCCCATATTACATTTTTTTGTGAAAGCACCCGTTACCTTTACCCTTAAAGGAGCAGACAAGAGCTTGATTTTGCTTTTTAATTGCCACCCATATTACATTTTTTTGTGAAAGCACCCGTTACCTTTACCCTTAAAGGAGCAGACAAGAGCTTGATTTTGCTTTTTAATTGCCACCCATATTTATCGTTGCCCGAAATCCATAAATGAGTATCAAATTACAAACGTATTATTTGTTTTCCAGGTCAAGCGAAACTAGCCCGTATCTGGGCTAGTCACTGCAAGGACAGTTTGCGGCACATCCTAGAGACTCTCCAACAGCTGATCACGCTTAGGGTTATATCCACTAATTACACAAGACAGTTCCAAGTTCAGGACGACGAGGTTGTCACTTGCGCTACCAAGTTTATGAAGGTATGACAATAATGTTAACTATTCTACATGAACGAAATATGTGCACAAACATAATTAGTCTGTTTAGATTTGTTTAAAACGATTTACAAGGCCACTAGAATTTGCCCTGGACTATAAACATTAGGCCAGTAATGTCAATTCATTTGTCATTTTACAACCCACATTACTATGTAAAACTCTGGTGCCTTTGGGGGGTAAGCAGTGGTTGTTAGAAGCGACGTATATTTTATAGTACCTAACCATGTAAAAATAAGTCAATACTTGTTCAAAAAAAATTTGTTCATTTATAATCTAATGTGTTTATTAATTTTTAATCATAAAAAGAAACACTAAATGTAAATGATTTGACCACAGAAAGCGTGACGTCAGTACGTCACATGCTAGCATTTTATACAAATTTATATGGTGTGGATCGTTTTTGATGTTTCTTAAAAAAAAGGCTGATTTGATTTGATTTGACAGACAAATACATTATTGGTTTATTTGTATCACGTGACAACTAGACTCACCATTTACCCTTCAATAAAAGGCTAAGACAGTTCCATACTAAATAGTCAATGCATTTTGTTACAAATAATAAAAATATATAATTTATGTGCCACCAATATTTGCAGAATATATATCTTTGTCTTTACTGTACTATGTACGATTAGCGATCCCACTATTGTCATGCACAGTCACAATACATACATGTCTATTCACAGATAGTATACTACGCAAATATGTTAGCGGGCTCGATGGAGTCAAACTCACTGCGTGAGGAGCCAATAGTGATCAACAACCAACAGGACCCGCTAGAGAATGTCCTAGGACACCTCTATCCACCCACCTCTATGAAGGGCTCTAAGCATTCACAGCCTGATGACCCCTTAGGTATGTTCATCTGTTTTATGTACTATAATTATATATTTGGGCGTCCTTTTGAGAGTAGATATGAGCCTAAATGACCACTACCATTTGGATGGTGTAGACCTTATTTTCAATTTTGTTGTTATTAGCTTACCATTTAATATGATACAAGTAATCTACCCTCATTGGGTACAAACTCACGAACTCAAAGTGGTCCTGAAACAGGAGACCGCGACCGAAGACAGAGACGAGAGACCGAGACTATAACTTGACTGTATGATTTCGTATGAGAGACGGTCGCTTTCCCGGACAAGTAGTGTCTCGCGTAATAGTATGAGTAGTATCTTTGGTTGCGGTCTAGTTCTCGACCCACAGTACATGGAGAAGAGACCGAGATACTAGTCGCAGTCTCCTGTCTCAGTCTCTTGTACACCCTCCGCCACCGCGTTAATTAAATCTAAGCGCAGAACCTAGCCTTGCATTTCTCTGATGTTACTTAAATATCGTCCTTATCTGTTTTAGAAACAATTTGAAATAGAATGCAGGAACACATGTGTCTTTTATATACTGCAAACTATTTGCAACTTTATTTGCAGTGTATAAGGACGATATTTAATTATTATAGAAAAAATAATCCAGCAACTATTTGCTTATTTCCAATTGATTGCTCAAATTATGGTCATACTGAAATTAATAATTGAATTTTAATTGAATAATTTACCTTGAGTAGTTTTTATGAAAGGTCTAATATGTAAATGGTTTTGTTTCAGCCATTGAATTAGATATACATGTATTAGATGCTAGAAAGCCATACCTGCCATTTGAGGAATTCTACAATGAACCTCTTAGTGATACTATTGAAATGGATATAGACTTTGGTAATTATAAGACGGAAATAAGTAAAGGTAAGATATTTTTTTCCTAGTTTTACGATAATTTATAGTCATTTAAATACTTGCTTTAGGACTTTTTACTGCGAAGAAAAAATAACAATTTAATCTAAATCTTATTTTTTTATGGCATATGGTTGAAAATGACATGGCAACAGTCAGACTGAGAGCTACTGTGACGGTCTTTTATTACTTTACAGCACCTGTGCCAAATACAGCATAAAACTTGAAATTGTGATTTAGACTTTCAATACTGAGCTTTAAAGTATATTTTGAAATAATAAGATAAGTAGGTACGGTGAGCAGTCAATATCATGTGCCGTGTCGGAATGTTATACGTTCGACTGTTATGCCACGTTTACACGCTTGCCGACGCTTGGGAAACGTTCACAAGCTGCCAAGTATTTACAAACGCCTGGATGCCATTTACATGCTTGCGAGTGCGTTAGTATGTACCGGACATGCAAGCATGGCAGACGTAGACGTTAAATTGTGTGTGCTATTGCGTTTGGCTTGATGGGCTTATTACACTACACTAGTTCAGGGACCCTAAACCCTTAAAAAGATAGATGTAAAACAGACGAGCTGACCCGCGCAACTTCTTATTCGTTCATTTTCCCCGCTTTTGGAACATTTTTTCATTGCTGCTCCGCTCCTATTGATCTTAGCGTGATGTTATATAACCTATAGTCATCCTCGATAAATGGGCTATCCAACTGTAATAAAAAAAAAACAATTCGGACCCATAGTTCCTAAGAGATTGTCGCGTTCAAACAAACAAACTCTTCACCTTTATAATATTAGTTTAAAGAGGTGTTTAAGAGAAGAGTTAGGTCCCTAATTCTCTAACAAATTTTCAAGGCCACCTTTTTATTTTTGACCCTGATTCAGGGTAGTGTAATAGCCGTTTTACATATTAAAGAACTTTTATTTTGCCCTGTTAGTGTGTGGGTCAAATGTTGGAAGCTAAATTAGTACCACTCCCTGACGTTCGATTGGGCTCAAATTTGGTACACGAGTATAACTTTGACTATAATGCTATATTTTAATATACAAAATGTAGTGTAATAGGTATTGTTGATCATTGGCTTTAAGTAGAGTCAAGTCGCTAGAAGGTCTTGATATCGACCTCGCTACAAGCTTTTATGACTTTAGCCCGGATCGGTGACAAGCTCACGCAAGCCAAGCCAAACACCCTGTTCACACGTTTGTGTTTGTGGACACTTGTCAGGACTTGCCAAGCATGTAAACGTGGCATTATATTATATAATAAAAATGACAGTTCAGCTTATAGCCATTTTCTCAATTCGTTTATCATTTCAAACTATACCTATGTCATAATAATTAGGATTTATATTGATATTTTTAATGCACTTTGCTAATTGTCTACTTGAATCGTTTCGTGTCTCCCCTTTAGGCGTGATTGGTCGTCAAATTCGCGATTAGTCCAATGTTAAAAAAAATGTCTATTTCGCGGTTGGTCCAATTAATAATATAAATAAAAATAAGAATAGTACAATATGTACCTACATAAAAGTGTGTTATTTTTTAATTATTATTAATATTGGACTAACCGCGAATTGGATCAACGGTGAATTGGACCAATCTCGAATTGGACCAACTAAAAGACAACCGCACCTAAAAGCTCTCTCCTTTCCGAGAAGAATCGAGTTATTTTTTTTACAAACAAATGCGGGGTTTCAGGTAAAAAGTTCGCGTTTCTAAAGTACCCGTTCATCCTGACGGTAGCGACCAAGTCGCTGGGCCTGTACTACGAGAACCGCATCCGCATGTACTCGGAGCGGCGCGTGTCGCTGCTGCACGCCGTGGTGGGCGCGGCGCCGCCCATGCCCTTCCTGCGCCTCAAGGTGCGCCGCTCGCACATCATCGACGACGCGCTGGTCGGGGTCAGTACTCATTCACTGTGACTTTACACAGGTTTACTTGTTACGCGAATCTTAGTTATTACACACATGTTCTGGTAGGCATTATTCGGCACAGACCGGGTGGTATGTTTTTTTTTTAAGCTATTGCATAGCTTTTATCGTGGGCTTTGAGCGCGGCGGCCGAATCAAGAAATTCCGTAACGAAAATAAAACCTAACACCCCCCCCCCCCTCCACCTACATATGGTACGACTGTAGGAAGCTTCGAGACGAGGTGCTCCGAAATGTTATATAAAGAAAAAAAAAAAAAATAAGACTGCATAAATAAAAAATAAATATTTATAATTGCATAAGTTGATAAAATATGCAAATAGCTTTACCGCGGCAGTCCCCGAGTGCCACACATTTTTTTTTTTTATGAAAAAGTAAAAGCCAAAGTTAATGTTGTCGTGTATAACTATCTTAACTGCACCCAAGATTTATATTTTTTTTTAACATAATAACGTCTTATAAATAGATGACGGAGTGCACGCACGAAAAAGTGTCACATAGCAACGAACACGTTATTGATTGGTTGTTAGGCAGCCACGTAGCAACAGTCACGTTATTGATTGGTTGCTAAGCAGTCACATTATTAAATGGTTGCTAAGAAACGCAAATGGCTATTCCTCTTGCTGATAAGCTGAAGTATTGTGGCCGTCGGGCGCATGCGTTTAGGTCCACTAAAGCTATCACAGGCATGGATGTTTATTACAATGTCATCAATGTTTTCTTATGACATTATCACGTAAAATTATCGTCCGTAAATCGACATTACAGACAACCATTCTTTATAGATCGCGCACTTACACACAAAGTACCTACGACACAGGGTTTGTACTTAGGAGACCTTATCTTTTTAAACATGCAATGTACCGAATACCACTCCGTCACCGAGGCACTACTCGTACGTAAAGTAAGCGTTTAATTACTAATATCACTTATAACATTTTCAGTTGGAAATGGTAGCCATGGAGCGAGCGTTAGACCTAAAGAAACAACTAGTAGTGGAATTTGAGGGCGAACAAGGCGTGGACGAAGGAGGAGTGAGTAAGGAGTTCTTTCAGCTTATTGTTGAAGAAATATTCAACCCAGACTATGGGATGTTCACACAGCAATCTGACTCTCTCACTATGTGGTGTGTATTATTTTATATTTTTAGAGCTGTTTTTGTACGGACGGTGTGATGTAATTAGTCTGGCAACATCGCTCATCCATTATATCTAACTTTCCTGTGTCACTCGCAACATTTACTATACCTACTTCGTTTTTTGTAAGTGTAC
Source organism: Herminia tarsipennalis (assembly GCA_945859575.2). Taxonomy (NCBI): domain Eukaryota; kingdom Metazoa; phylum Arthropoda; class Insecta; order Lepidoptera; family Erebidae; genus Herminia; species Herminia tarsipennalis. The sequence continues at coordinate 31,379,418 of OX243830.2, forward strand.
CAGACCACTACTTTTACCGTTTCAGGGTTCCGTAGCCAAAATGGCAAAACGGAACCCTTATAGTTTCGCCATGTCCGTCCATCCGCACCTTTGCTCGGAGACTGTTAGTGCTAGGAGGCTGTAATTTTGCGTGGATACACATATTACTTCCGCTGACAAAGTGAAAGAATAAAATGTTAAAAAAAAAACGGTACCTCCCCTTTACCTATGTAAAGTTGAGATGTGATTCCACAAACGCTGAGCAAGTAGTGGAAGTGCATCCTCAAACGTTTAAACGTGTAAAGTAATATATGTCTCCCATCTATAATTTCAAATCGATAACATCCTGATCTCAAAAAAGCACGGCTTATCTTAAAAACCGAATATTATCTAATCGATTTTGCCAAACTACTTGGCAATATATGATTAGGTATAAATGAGACAAAAGATGTAGTATAGTCTGGTTATAATTATCTAAAGGTGCATCTTATATACTAACGACTTCGTGTTGATAACAGATAGTGGAAACATTTAATAGATACTGAACGTGCGATAAGGAACATAAGATTGTGATGTAGATTGTAGATACAGCACAAAGATATTGTACTGTAACAGTACACCCCCCTTTAAAAAAAAAAAAATATGGTAATAGTGTTTACAATATAAATTTGACCTAGACCTTACTAGTTATTTGCTGATGTATATAAATAATAATGCTATTGTACGCGGTGGAATTTGATGACGCCTGTTGTGGTGTGATTTGCTGACGTCTGTAATTTTGACTTAGCTGTTGCACGAGTGTTTATTATTTTTTTCCGTTAAACTCTTCATTCTTCTGTCCAGTGTTTTCATTATGCCGTAAATTAGGATCACGCCGATTGTTAAAATAATCTGTCCCATTGCAACATTTCTTGTCCACCGTAAGTCCTCCTGGATCAGGTTACGGAGTTGGTCCGCTTCGTTTTGATTGAGGCAATTGTCCGTATTGTATGTTATCTGGTCCTTAGAACTTTGATTTCCCATTTTAGATGTCTTGTTGTTACGAGTAGTTGTGAATTAATGGTATATGTTAAGATCTATGTTAATATATATACGAATAGCTTGCTTATATCAGCGATTTTTTATAGACGTACTACTGGCTTTACTTTACGTCCCGATCGTGTAGTGTACGTGTGTGAATGCCTGTCGCAATCCTTTGAATCTGGCACGTAGTTTGATTCGTCATTGATCATGAAAGCTGGTTTCAATCTATCAATTGATATCACTGTCTCTTTATCCCTAATTCTAATGCAAAATGTTTTATCTGTTTTACTAATTACTGGGTAGGGTCCTTCATACGGCGGTGTCAGGGCTTTCTTAATTCTATCACACCGAACAAATACGTGTGAGCATTCTTTGAGTTCGGGATGCACAAATATAGCTTGATTGTGTTTTTTTCTTTTCGGAATTGATGTCATTTGTGTGATGTCCTTTTGAATTTGTTTTACAAACTCTTCGTACGTTGATAACTGTGCTGCTGATGACTCAAAAAATCCTCCAGGGAGTCGTATTGGCGTTCCATATGTCATCTCTGCTGAACTATAACCTGTGTCTTCTCGCAAGCTACTCCGCAACCCGAGTAAAACTGTTGGAATTTCTTTTAACCAATTTTCGTTGGATTCTCTTGTCATTAACGCCGCCTTTAAAGTTCTATGAAATCTCTCTATCATTCCATTGGATTGTGGATGATAAGGTGTTGTCCTAATTTTATGTATTCCCAAAAATTGTGAGAGTGACTCAAATATTCTTGATTCAAACTGTCGGCCTTGATCCGTAGTAATGCGCAATGGACATCCAAAACGAGTAATCCATCCCTCGAAAAGTGTCTTGGCTACTGTTTCTGCAGTTATATCTTCTACCGGAAATATTTCGGGCCATGACGTACAACGATCTATGATTGTGATTAAATATCTCTTCCCTTGTGAAATCGGAAGTGGTCCGACGATGTCAATATGTAAATGTTCAAAACGTTGCGCTGTCATAAATGTACCAGGAGGTGATATCGTATGTCGTTGTATTTTTGATTTTTGGCAGGCTATACATGATCTACACCAGTTATTGATATCTTTGTTCATATACGGCCATAAATACCTTTGGGTTATCATTTTTCTCGTAGTTCTTTTTCCTGGATGGCTCATACCATGAATGGTATCGAAAATTTGTTTGCGAAAATGCTTTGGTAAGTAGGGGCGGCTTTTTCCAGTAGAGGTGTCGCAGGTGATGTTTATTGTGGAACCCGGAAGCGTAATGTTTTTGAATTTTAATCTTTTATTGTCATGTAATTTACTTAGTTCATTATCTGTTGATTGACATTTTTCCAATTCAGCGTAATCGATAGGTGATGGCACGTATATTTCCTCTATTCGAGATAAGGCATCGGCGGTAATATTGTCACGTCCGCTTATGTGTTGAATGTTGGTACTGTATTGTGAAATGAAATCTAACTGCCGGACCCGTCGCGGTGTATCGTTTGATGATGGTTTTTGGGAGAATGCGTATGTCAAAGGTCGGTGATCCGTAAATATTGTAAATTCTCTTCCCTCGATTAATCTGTGAAAATGTTTGACGGCCATGTATATTCCTAACAGCTCTCTGTCAAACGTAGAATATTTTTGTTGAGTTTCGCTCAATTTTTGTGAAAAAAATCCTAATGGTTCCCAATTGCGTCCGGATTTTTGTTGTAAAACTCCACCAACGCAAGTAGCACTAGCGTCGGTCATGAGCGCTAGTGATGCGTTGCGGGAAGGATGCGCTGTTAACACTGCGTTTTTCATGCTTTCCTTGCATTTTTCGTAAGCTTTGTCTGCTTCCGTTGTCCAAGGAACAGGTGAATTATCGTTCTTTTTTGAACCATGTAGATATTCGTTTAAAATTCTTTGATTTTCCGCTGCGCATGGAATATTACTTCTGTAGAAATTGACCATGCCCAAAAATCTTCTTAATTCTTGAATTGTTTTCGGTTTGGGAAATTCCATGATTGCTTTGTAATTTTCTTCGGTAGGGAGTATTCCTTGGCTCGTTATATGATAACCTAAGAAATCTATTTCCCTTCTGAGAAATTCGCATTTTTCGAGATTAATGGTTATTCCATTCTCGTGTAAACGTTTGAAAACCGTTTCTAAATGCTGATAATGCAAATCTTCGTTGTCCGATGCAATGAGACAGTCGTCTACAAATATAAATACGTAGTTTAAATCTCTAAATAAGGAATCCATGAATCGTTGAAATGTTTGTGCCGCATTGCGTAATCCGAAAGGCATTCTTAAGTACTCAAAAAGTCCAAAAGGTGTGATGATGGCTGTTTTTTCTATATCTTTAACAGGAATACAATGGTATGCTTTACGTATATCTATCTTGCTTAGTATCTTCTTATTTTCTAATATGTATGTAAAGTCAGTTAATCTTGGTAGTGGGTATTTGTCCGGTACTGTCGTGCTATTGAGCATTCGATAGTCTCCGCATGGTCTCCATTCGCCATTTTTCTTTTTTACCATATGTAATGGGCTTGCCCATGGGCTATCTGACGGTCGGCAAATTCCGAGTTCTATCATATTTTGAAATTCCTTTTTGGCTATGTCGTATTTTTCTGGAGGTAATGGTCTTGCCCGAGCTGCGACGGGTGGTCCTGTAGTGATAATGTGATGTTCAATCTTATGTTTGGGCGCATTGCGGAGAGAGGACCCTTTCGTGATGTCTTCGTATTTGTTTAAAAGTTGCGTAATACGTGGATTCGTTCCCACTGCGATATTACGAATTGTTTGTTGTGTCGCTTTTTCCGAAGTTACATGCGTTGTCAGCTCTGTAACTTTGTCGATAAGTTTGCGACCTGCTATGTCGACTAATAGTTTATAGTGCTCTAGAAAATCTGCTCCAATTATTGGTTGTGTAACATCGGCGATTACAAAATTCCATTTATAACATCGTTGTAGTCCTAAATTCAAGGTAAGCGTCTTCTCGCCGTAAGTCCTAATTTTAGTCCCATTTGCAGCGTATAGTGTGTATTGTTCATTTTGTAAAACTGAATGTCTCTGTTGCTTGCTAATGACTGAAATATTTGCGCCCGTGTCAATCAAAAACTTCATACCACTTTTTCGGTCGGTAATGGTGAGGCGATTGGATGGGTGGATTGCACAGAGTTTCGCCGTTGTCTGTGCTCTTATTCGTTTCCCTGGTTCCGTACGTAAGTCATTGGTTTCCAACTGCATGGTTTAATGCAGTTCTTTGCATATTTTCCGAATCTTTCGTGGTAGTAACAAAATCGATTTGCTCCTCTATAGTTTGTTCTCGGCCTCATAATCGGGAATTGTTGACGTTTCTTGAAATGATTGTGCGTGTTGGGTCGATAGCCATATTGACCTTGCTGAATTGCGTCAATATCTATCTGTAATTTTGCTAGCTGGGCTAAAATGCATGCTGTATTGTTGTCGTTTGAAGTGTCGTTGCTAACAGCTGATATTTCGGTTACTTTTGAATTCATTATTATTTTGTCTGCAATTTGGCTCAGTTTGTCAATTTCCATGTCTTCCGTAACTGCTAGAACCGTAGTAACTGATGTTGGTAAAAGCCTGAACCATAGTAGTTTAATTGTTTCGTCACTGATTTTTCCTCTCCCGAGGACTCGCATTTGACGTAATAACTGCGAAGGTTTTTGATCACCGAGTTCTGTCTCTGATATTAATTTTTGAAACTGTCGCTGTTCTGTTTCTTCGTAACAATCAATTAAACGTTCCTTGATGTTTTTGTATTTATCTGTAGTCGGTGGTGAAGTGATTAGGTCACTAACCTGTAGTATTTCTTCCTTGGATAACTTTGCTATTACTGTACAGTATTTGTATTCGTCTCCTTGCTTCTGTGGTGCTAATATGGCTTCTAGTTGCGTGAACCATAATCTTGGTTGGTCTTTCCAAAATTCCGGAATGCGGGATAAAACCGAGGTGCCAGCAGCTACTTCAAGTGTTCCTTGCTGATTTATGTTCGCCTTGCACGGTGATTGTGCCATGTTTCTTGCTGCGTATTCGTTCGTCGGGGTCACCAATTTGCCAAACTACTTGGCAATATATGATTAGGTATAAATGAGACAAAAGATGTAGTATAGTCTGGTTATAATTATCTAAAGGTGCATCTTATATACTAACGACTTCGTGTTGATAACAGATAGTGGAAACATTTAATAGATACTGAACGTGCGATAAGGAACATAAGATTGTGATGTAGATTGTAGATACAGCACAAAGATATTGTACTGTAACATCGATTAATTAAACATTTCCAGGTTCAACATGACATCGTTCGAGACGGAAGCCCAGTTCACACTGATCGGCATAGTGTTAGGTCTCGCTATATATAACAATGTGATTCTTGCAGTCAACTTCCCTATGGTTGTGTACAGGAAGCTTATGGGGAAGAAAGGATCTTTTGAAGACTTGGCTGACTGGAATCCCGTAAGATTTCTTTTATGAAGTTCTAATTCAGGATTTTTTTAATTTTTTTACAACATTGTGTATATAAATATGTAGATACTAAAGTGTGTATGTGGAGGGCAAGGTGTTAAGTCCCTCCAACATAAAGGGAGGATCCTCCGACCAGGCGAGGTGATCATGCCTGGCGGGCCGCGGCCCAACGGTTAACGTTGGGTACTTGTATTTATAGTTAGCAGCTGTGAAAACTTCTATATCGCGATTCAGGATTTGACGCGAGCTGTCAAGTGTCAATTTATTTATGTTATTATATGTGGGTACCGCCACATGTATAACTTGACCGATGGGGTACTTTCGATAGTAAACAATAAATTATGAAATTCGATAAAAAACAAAATTTATGTAAAAATAATTTAGTATATCTGATATTAAAATTAAAATTTGGTATTTTTTGATCTGTATGTCACGTGACATGAAACACGAGCCGCCATCGTGTGACGTAATATAGGCAAAACCCAATTCGCTGCCGACTGTCACTCCTGTCTCTGAAACTGTCATACTGAAAGTGGCGGGAAAAATGCGCGTAGAAAGTAGCGCCACCTAGTGTTCTCGGAATATTAATAATTGTTACATTGCTTTATAAGCCAGCATGGATGGCATTGCCGACTAATACCAATCTGATTGGTCTATGGCGATATGACGTTATAAACGCAAAAAGCGTTTTCGCGGGAATAAAAATGCTTAAATTTGTAATTTTAAAACAGGAAAGCGTGTTTATTTTGCCAAAATATTTTTTGTGACTTTATATTAATGAAACTAACATTTTAAACTATTATTTTATCTGTTAAAATAATAGTTTAAAATTTTAGTTTCTCTAATAGAAGGATATGAAAAGGTAGAATACCCTATTTTTATTATTCCGTACCCAAAGGGTAAAACGGTTCATGAGATACAGCCTCGTGACAGACAGACAGACGGACAGCGAAGTCTTGATAACAGGGTCCATTACTAAGACCCTGCTGTCTGTTTTTCTGTCACCAGGTTGTATCTCGTGAACCGTGATAGCTAGACAGTTGACATTTTCATAGATTAATATTGACATCAAAAATTGTGCTCCCATACGTGATTTTTTGCCGTTTTTTTCTCGATTTTAATAACGATAAGAGGTAGCAGTGTCTAATGTTGTATAGATAATGGTACGGAACCCTTTGTGCGCGAGTCCGACTCGCGCTTGACCGGTTTTTTACTCTAAATTTTAGCGCCGAATCGGTAACTTATACAGTTAAATTTGAACCGATTTTGATGAAATTCATAGGAACATAGCTTCAATTAGGAACTAATCCTGAGTTGAACCTTATCCATAAATATATCTAACTAGTATTTTTTAAATTAAACGATTACTGATTTCAGACGCTGTACAATGGTTTAAAAGACATGTTAGAATACGAAGGTAGTGACTTAGAAGAAGCATATTACCAAACATTCAGGATATGTTACCAGGATGTGTTCGGAAACGCCATATTCCATGATCTGAAGGAAGACGGTGATAGCATATTCGTCACGCAAGAAAATAAGACGGTAAATTTTATGGTTCCTTGATAGTAGCGCTAGTTAGTTTTCTTTTAGGTGATCTCTGAAATTACTAAGCCTGTTAAAATGTTTCTCAGAAAATAGAACCTTTCATCCAATTCCATCTGAGTATACCTTTGTATCCGTATTTCGAATGTTTGTATCAATAATAAAATAATAAAATTCTTCAACACGGAGCCCTGTGGAGCCTTTCGGCGGTCTGTGACAACTTCTTGTAACGTCCTCTTCTGGATATGACTAATTCTGTTTTTGACCACTTCTTGTTACGCCCGGTTCTAGTAATGCCCACTTCTGTTTTTGACCATTTCGTGTTATGACTATAAGTACAGGCGTAAACAAAAAGAAACAAGAGATATCCCACATTTTTTAATAATAGTTAGTAACAAAGAGATTTTTTTAATACATTTCAATATGTGTGCCGCAACTTATAATAGATAATTTTTTTTAGGAATTCGATTTCGTTTTTTATTTATTATTCGTTTTCGTTTCGTAATTTCATTCTCCTCAAGTTTTTGTAAATTTTTGTTTAACTCTTTATCAAATTTTATATCTGTAGCCCTTCGATTTTTTTTAAGACTAATAAAATAGGATCTTTTTATTACATGGTCGTAATGTATTGCCTCCTTCTTCAAACAGGCCACAAATGCAAAGAATGCAGGTTTTCTTGGTATTCTAGCGTTTAATCGTTTGTGCCATCCTTCAAGCGGGTTTGTAGTCCGGTGTCGCTCATAAGCACAACTCAAAATTTTAGGGTCCAGTTTTAATATCCATTGCTCTTCAAAATATTTTTTAAATTGAACAATTTCATCCGTCACGGGTGCAGAATTGATTATAGAAATCCATGCGTTTGAAATTCTATTAAATGGCAACAGAGGCAACAAAGAAGCCATTCTTGTAAAATTCCGGCCGTCAGAGTTGGCAGTCACATTTAAGGCTTTACTTTTTTTCCATACATTTTTATTGAAATGATAAAAACATGTTGTTGTTTGGCAATTGGGATATATGATTTTTATTGCATTTATGACAGCAATTTCAAAGTCACACTTAAAATTTTTTATGTCAACTCTTAATTTCGATCTAATTAGTGTAAATAATCTAGCATAAGTTGCTTCTGTTTTGTTCGGTAGCAAAGCAAAAATTATGGGTACAATGTTTGTGGTGTGCTGGTCTGAAAACAAATCAACATGGAGCGTGTACAGCTGATAAAATTGGTGAGGGACGCATTTGAACGTTCCATCACCGAAAAAACACAGTTTTGTCATCGGGTTTTTCAAAAGTCTTCTAGACTGCATGGAACAAAAAATTATTATTTTACTGCTGGATCCATCTTCACATATAAGAAATTTATTACCTGAGCATTCTGGAACAGAAATTTCTTCAATCGATTTATAATTTAGCCGGTCACATTGTAAAAACATTTTTCTGCGTAGATAGATGGCATCTTTTACAGAGCCAAATGTTGGTATATAATCAATTTCATCGGATGAACATTCATTTTTGAGATTTTCAAAGTGTTTCTCAAAAATTTTTTGTATGGGTTCGAAGTTATAACACACTTCCTCTTTGCAAGCGTTTAATTTTAATAATACTTCATTTTCAATTCTCCGTGAGGAGCAACTGTGATTTGTGCTCCTTAGAATACACTTCTCTTTATTAATTGTAATGGTAGCGCTACAAACCCCTCGGTGAACACACCGCCATCGAGAAGAACCATTTTTGTTATTGGCAACTAGATTATATCGATATTAAACTCAAAGTTTGCTGTGTCCATTTTATAATGTAAGTAATTATTTACCATAAATATACTTATTATCAAACTGACAGGAAAACGTCAATTAAAATGATTTTATTAGTGGCCAGCATAATTACCAAAGAGATTGAATTACTATGTAGGTGAAGTACCTAAATGATTAAATAAATTGTTATAATTAAGATTTTTTGTTCTCGATCTTACTTGTAATAGTCATAACACGAAATGGTCAAAAACAGAAGTGGGCATTACTAGAACCGGGCGTAACAAGAAGTGGTCAAAAACAGAATTAGTCATATCCAGAAGAGGACGTTACAAGAAGTTGTCACAGACCGCCGAAAGGCTGTGGAGAGCTTTTGAACAGAGTAAGGGTCAGGATTAATTAGAGCACTGTCATTGGTCAATAGGGTAGATGACTGTCAAGTAAAATCAGTATGCGTCCCCTACTAATTTTAAATGAAATACAAAACAATGACGTCATTCTTTTGTATGGTCAAATCATAATGTTTGTTTTGATGTTTATAAATTCATGACAGCTTAAAATTGTAGAGAAACATGTTTTTCAGAATATTGTGTAAAATAATTTATCGTTATTGTAGTCATCTGCCCAATTCACGAACCGCTCCACTCCGCCCCGCTTCGCGTCTATGGAAACACTCCCTTATGATGAGGCCACAAACATGATCACGTACTTGCGGCGTATGTAGTGGGTGTACGATAAGGACAAACTAAGTTTCTATTTGTCATTACATTTGCCGGTCACTACATCATGGTATTTCCATGTCGTTAAATAAGGTATTGCAATCCGGTGTCATTTTCAATCTGGCCAGGTCCGCACGAATCATCAATCCGGCTGGATTGATGAACATTCGCACCAGTAGATCAGATCGGGACCTATCGTCCTTTAAGTTCGAAAATTATTTTTATTTTTTTAATTATTACTGTTATTACCAATACGGTGTATTGTTACCGGATCCGGTCAACGTCAAATGATGCCAGATCCGCCGGATTACCGGATCTGGTTTTCCGGATTGCAATACCTATTCCTCCTTTAGTAAAGAACGTCACACCTCCACCAAAAGTGATGACATAATATAACTTTCAGGAATTTGTGGAATTATATTCCAATTTCTTATTGAACGAATCAGTGGAGACACAGTTCAGAGCATTCAGACGCGGCTTTCTGATGGTTACTGATGAAAGTCCACTAGCGGCCTTGTTCAGGCCTGAAGAAGTGGAGATGCTTGTTTGTGGTAGCAAGGTGAGCCAATTTGTATTTAATCTTTTGTCATGATCAGATTTGGGTTACAGTATTTTTTTCTATTCGTGGCCTTTTTGGGATCTTTATAGTTCGGTTGAGGCCCGTCTTTTCTCTATGTTCATCTGGATCGATGGCCCATTTTAAATCCTTACACAACGAAATAAGATTTAAAAAATATACAATATTCCATTCGTCAAACCCAATGCAGAATATTAGATTTTGTATTAGGTATGTATGTACATTAAAGATATTAAAAAAAAACTAACCTATGCTTGGTTTGTTTCGTGTATGTTTGTAGGATTGTTAGGAGTTGGCGCCAAAACTACTGAACCGGATTAAGTAGGCTTAGGACCTGAGCAATAAACTAGTACCATAAGGAAACTCATATATATGTCAGATACTTATACCAAGAATTATATTTTCCAGAACTTCGACTTCAACGAATTAGAAAAATCAACAGAATACGATGGCGGCTACACGTCAGACTCACAAACAATCAAAGACTTCTGGAGTATCGTTCACAGTTTACCTCTAGACGACAAGAGGAAACTTTTACAATTCACTACCGGCTCTGACCGAGTGCCAGTAGGAGGATTGAGTCATCTAAAGTTAGTTATCGCTAGGAATGGACCAGATTGCGACAGGCTACCCACAGCTCATACGTGTTTCAATGTTCTCCTCCTACCTGAATATGAAACCAAGGACAAATTACAAGACAGACTGATGAAAGCAATAAGCTATTCTAAAGGCTTCGGTATGCTTTAATATATATTGACGTTGAACAAACGATTGTTGTAAATGAGCCGGACGGTCTTTGTAACATTAATGAATAAAGTTTGTTTTATTTATACAGAATTGGTGTTTTTTTTTTCTCTTTCCTCCGTTCTATTATTTGGGAGGATTTCAAGCTCAAATTCTCGTTCTTTTACAATTATCGCGTATTTCAATTCACACGTATATTTTACACTTTAAACGCAGAACTGTACAAAATAATAAATTTCACAACTTTTAATTGTGCAGTGGCATTGTTAGAATGTCCTTAAACTCTGCGCAAATAGCCCGGGCTAATACGCCACGAACGAAACAAAGGAAATCTTATAGCCCCAACGTAAGGCGGTCAAAAAGACCGCGCGCCTGTGTCCGTCACGTTTGCTTCAAGTTCGCGAACTGGGCAGTCGTCTTTAATGCTTTTCGGTAAAAAAAAAATATCGTGGACGGCGCAGGGCCTTACCCTACGTTCACACGGAGACAAGTCGGGTCTGAGTTCACACGTGCATTCAGGTTTAAGATCCGAATAATATTGTGACTCAATGTATAAAAATCAAATCAGGTTTGTCTCCGTGTAAACGTAGTCTTAAGGTGGCGGTTCACGTCGTGACATAGACAAGAGACTGAGACTGCAACAAATGTCTCGATCTATTCTGTCTGTAGTGTGGGTCGAGACCCAGACCGTAACCAATGCGGTCTCGACCCACAGCTACAATTCATAATAGGTACCTTATTACTGTGCGTGAGACACTACTCGTCCAGGGCAGCGCCCGCCTCGCGTTTCCTGTTTCGGTCGCGCACGTAAACGACTGGTATGAAATCATACCTACAGTCAAGTAATAGTATCGGTCTCTCGTCTCTGTCTTCGGTCGCGGTCTCCTGTCTCTGTCCGGCGCAAACCACCGCAAATGTGCCACGTGTCACTTTTACAAAACGTGTCGGCGAAGCGCAATTTCTTATTCAAAAATTAGGAGAGAAAGTATTAAAGGCAATACACGGCAAAGGGTTAGTTTGCATACGTGTCTTCTGCGTCCTGTTTCATTGACACACTGCGAACTGTGCATACATGCAGACGACGCGTATGCGGGTATACCTTATAGGCACCAACCACAGTTAAGCGGGATTAGGACGACTTTTTGCATTACATCCCGTTCGCGTTATGTCTCATTCGAATTATGTCTCATTCGCATTATGTCCCTTTCGCATTATGTCCCGTTCGCATTATGTCCCTTTCGCATTATGTCCCGTCCGCAATTTGGGTTCGATAGGTATATTATTCTACTGTCTTTTGACCGTGGTCTCGTCTGCATTATTTTTTAAAGTAAATATATAGTTGGTATAAGTACTTGATAAAAAGGTCCCTATGTCCCTTTGTGGTACGTGAAAGCGCAAACAAATATAATCACTTTCGCAATATAACGTCTTCAATTTATTATTTATAACGGGACGTATTGCGAAAGGGACATGTCGCGAACGGGACGTACTGCGAAAGGGCCATATCGCTAATCGCTGAGGCTTTTATTAGCGGGCCCAATGGCGAAAGGGCCCTAATGTAATATTTTGCTGTTGCCCAATTATTGTGAAAAATAAAAAAGAAAATATTCAAATTCTTCTTTCTTCTTTATGCCGTATTAATCCATGTCATTAGAGGTTAGACTGTTGTCTTCTGACCAATGGTTACGCTATTTTATTACACTTGTGTAACCACTGAGCTCACACACACGACTATGACCCATGTTAATTCAACTATCAACAATCAATGGAACAAGTTTGAATGTAACCATCGATCATAGATATTCTCGGTTGTTACACTGATGTAACCGTGGGCATACGTGTTGACGATGATTACACCTAAGTGACTATGGGTCAGGAGTCCTGACCAGGACTCTAAAAGTAGCAAGAACATGCTGTCAGGTAGGTACCGTAAGCCATTTCGTATCTCCACAGAGAGAAGGTGGGTATCAAATTAAAAGAATTATTTTTGTTTTGTTTGTATATTCTGGTAAACTATTTTCTAAAAGTCAACATATTTTCAGCTGCCTCGATCAATAGTTACTCTAGCTAAAAAGAAATAATACCAATAATTTTCTTTTTAAATCGAATAATTATGCTCTATACATGTACTTAATCGTTAAGTGTTTACAGGCAGTTATTCCGTAATTGTAAGAGATATAAAAAAACTTTTACGTGATATTGAAAGTACTTTACCTAATGTGTAAAACAACATCAATAACTTTTTTGAAATTAATACGAGAAATCTCAATTTTTTACTGTAAAGTTTCCCACATTTACCATAACATTAGAAAAGTGGCTTTAATTTCCTTATTTTAAGTGCATAGTTTAAATAATTTTATAACTACGTGATTTTTTATTATTCTTATTGTCTAACCACAAACCACTTCAAATAATATATTAGTTTCCATACTTTTCAGCCCTTTTTCAGTTAATGGTTAACGGGCAACTGGCTGAAAACTTACATACCTATAAATTATACAATTAAAATAATAAAAAAACCCATCTACTTACACTTTGGTGTTCGTTCCAAATTCAAAACAAGCGGTTTCTCATTTTTTTTAACCGACTTCAAAAAAGGAGGACCTCGATTCGTCACAATATTTTTGTGTTATGTTAGGTATTCGATTACACGAAATGGCTGGACCTATTCGGAAAAATCTTTTTTTTAAATAGGTAAAATACTTTACAGGTGGTTCCATTGTTATCAGGTCAGGATCTGATGATAGGATCCCGGGGAAATCGTAGGACTATCCAATTGACTGCAACCATAGCTGAGCACCAGATCTTACTAGTACATCTTGTGATTTGTAGTTGTGGGGATTTACCAAAGACAACGTGTACACTGAGATATTACACAGCCTAGAAGAGTTGCAGAATCGCATAGGTACGTCGTGCAATTTCTTAAATGACTCCACAAATGCTGAGAACAGTTAATTTGCAAACTGTAAATAGGACGCGCCATAGTTTCGCTGTCTTCACATTGTTGTGCAAAACCATGACGTGTTGTTAGAACAATTACTTAAAAACTTGGAAATTTAAAACAATGAAATTGTAACCACTTTACACGGTTATAGTAAACCTACATAATATTATGGGAGCTTTTAAAATAAAAAATGGAATATTTCTCGTATTAATTTTAAAAAGTTATTGATGTTGTTTTACTCATTATGTATTGTACTTTCAATATCAATAAACATGGAATTTATGGAATAATCGCCTGCAAAAACTCAATGATTAGTTACACCCTGTATATACTCACTCGCTGATAAGAGTAATGCTTTATATATACAGAAAATTAATTTGGTATTATTTTTTTAGTTATAATAAGCATTAAAAATAAATTGTATACACAGTCACTTCACTAAAACTTTGATGAATAAAAAGAAAACTATTAATAAACTAAGTAAAAATATCTTCAGCCAGCTTGTGACCACGGCCGGTGGCAACCTGATCAAAACGTCGCACAAGCCAAGAGGTAAATAAGTACCACAGATTATGAGTAGGCTAGATACCGCATGTTCTTTTACAGTATAGGAACATTTACAAAAATCGAGCGTGTTAATATTTTGTCAACGTTTGCACAATCGCGCAGTACCTAATTGTCGTGTAATATGCAGTATAAAAGTTATGAATAAATAGCTACACCCCTAAACAAGAGCTAGCCGGCTGGCTTCCTCCAAATCTATGGTACCTAAATACTTAACGTGATCACTTTTATTGCCGTCTTGTATTAATAAACTAGATAAAACTAATATAAATACATAGGTAGGTAAAATACGTACAAATTTGCGACGTAGCAGGTGCTACTTAGCGCCAACTTTGTAATGTAAAACAGATGATTTGTTGAGACGCAGGTCTTGTACGACGAGTGGGAAGGGCAGACGACACGGAGGCTGCGGGTGCAACCCTGACGATGCAGTAAGGTTCTCGGATGTACGGCGATGCCTGCAATGTTTTGACTGTTACCAAACCGCACTGGGCTTACATGGTAGATTATTACGGCAAGTATTATCGCTCAGAGGTGGCCAGCGTTTAAGAAGGACGAGCGTTATAAGGGTAATAAAGAAAGAAGAATGTTAATATTTGCATTGATACTTATTGGACTAGAGGAATACCTGGGTCTCGGGAAGTACCTAAACTTTTAACCATACCTAAGCAGATACCATAAACATCAACCAAACGACTAATTGGCAAAATGTCACTCACAGAATGTCTTTTTTGCGTAAGGTACATTTTGGGATCTGGTGACATTTTGCAAATACGCCAACCAAACAGATAACACTAATTATTGCAGCTTGCTTAACTGAGAAAGGTTCCATGACCCCACTGGCATATCCAGGAATTTATTTTGGTTACTTGGTCCCGCTGAGCAATTGAGGATTTCGGTTTGAGTTTTATCTAGGTAATCACTAAAAATCACATATACACACACACAGGAAGACTTGTATACCTAGTTTATTAGGGTTGAGCTACATCTGCCCGCACCGAACCACTCTTTCTTATGCTTCTATCCTTTTCTGTCACTTAGAACCGTGAGGGAGGTTGACACGTTGTAGAGCGGGAAGGCGAACGCACGCGGAAAATCAACGAGGCGGTCTCACTCCCGCTCTCTTTCAAAATACACTAAATGATGCTAATCTAGTATTACCTGTGCCTAGCGTCACAGTTGCAGGCAGCGGCGCATATAGCGGCGGCGGCAGCATGCCTCCTGGCGTGTCGCTCGCAGATCATTTGCGGATGGATGGCGGTGTCCTCGTTGGAGCCGCGACGTACTTGATTGGAGCGCGACGGCTCCAGCCAGCCCGGCGCGCTGCCGCGGCGGAACGAGCGGGACAACGACGCGTATGTTGGCGCTGCCACGCGTTCCACCTTGCAGTTCAGGTTAGTCTTTAATTTTTGTCTCAAGTCTCAAATGCCCTTACGTGGCTCACTTTCCCAAAATGTCTACCCTCCCAAAATAACACCGGTAAAACAAATAAACATCGGAGCAAATTTTTTTAAAGAAAACTCCCGCAGGTAGATAGATACCTATAAGTTGTGTCTGTGTCACGGAGGACTTAACAAACATTCTATTTAGGGACACAAAGTACACCCACTCACCCAGACTTGGAACAACCATTTGAGGATCACACAAAGTGGTGTCCCACGTGGGAATCGAACTCTCCCTGATCCCTAACCACTAGATAAGTATACCAACAAGTCAATCGGTGGTTATATGTTTAAAAAACCTATAAATAGAGAGGTTCTACGAATACTTTCGTGGACAATAGTAAATTAAAGGTGGGACAAGTGGGGAAAGTGGCGATCATGCTGATGGAATAAGAATTTATACAGGTTGGGTAGACATATTGTTATAGTGGTCATTTTGGGAAAGTTAAGTTGTAATTTTGAGACAGTCGTCATTTTGAGACAATTAAGTGATCATTTCAGGACCATGTTCACCGAAGGGCTAAACAGCTCGTTCGTTTTTCGACACTCGATAAAAGCTACCCAAAGTTGCCTCCAAAAACAAGATTCTTAGTTCAAAAATTATGGACACAAAGTACTGAAAGTAGAAATGGTAAGCTTGACCTTTATATAACGTGCGCTCGAGCAATGCACACAAATACATCGCTCCGCTATAGGAACGCTTTATACCGAAAACCGTGATTCAGTCCATGGCCGATGACTGTGTTGCTCGAGTGAATTACGAGTCGGAAGTAGAAGAAATAAATATACAGGGTGAGTTTTAATATAGGTACTATTAACCTCCCGCTCTTGGCTTCTTTACATTACACCAAATAATTTCGTAATACAAAATAACCCTTACCTAGTTTTGTCACACAAACATTTACCATACATCTGTGAGACCCCGGAGTAAAAGGGACCCAGGTTTAACTTAACTTCACAATAAACAACAAATTTACTCCAGTAAAATAGTCTGCAGGTGGTTATGGTAAAAATCCCAAAAACAAGTGGGAGGTGATTAAGGTTTAATAAATAAAAAGTTATTTAGTGTTATGTTAACTAAGCCACGAGCGGAAAGTTATTAGTACATTACAAATCACTCCGTACCTGTATTTATTTATTAATATATTGCATGGATTACGAAAAACGGACCTTGCCTACGTATCTCCGTGCGGTCTGTACCATACCTCAAAACTAGGCTTTCTCCTCCTACGCCGCGGTGACAAAGTGGCCGTCTCCTTCTTGCGCCGCTGCGGCTGGGGCGCGGGCGCCGCCGGCCCGAACAGCCCGCGCTCCTCCGCCACTCGGATCATGTACTTAGCATCCAGTCGGGTGATCTCCTGTGGTCAACCTACCGCGTTGTGCAATCACCTCTACGGTTGCGATACCAAAAAGGTAACAACACTGAATATTGTCTTGTGTGGACAATGATCAATGCTGTTATGAGAATAGATGTGGCTGAATTTAGGAACAATATCACGCTATAAACAAAAGAGTGAGACTCTATAAATTCGGCTGTGTATTACGTACCTTCGACTTTACGTAGATAGGTACGTGTGTATTTCAGGGCCTATAAACGGTTTCTGCGCAAAGTCAAGCAATTTGCTAGAAATAAGAATGTAGGTAGGTCCTGTGGCAGATGCGTCGGAAACTTGACCGGCCACTCGCATAAAGTCTCATTAATTGTTAACTGTTTGTCTTGACGTTCCAAAAGTTTGAAATAATGAAGAAGAAGAAAACGAAAAAGCAATGGGGGAATTGAAGGAAGCGTCAATACGGATGGTCGGAAAAACTGTTGAAATTTAATAAGATTACAGATTGGCAAATGAAATAGCGTTTGATACCTCATCCCTTGGATAAATAATCCCGGCTACGCACCCCAAAGCTAGCAATGTCACGTTACAGTACCTACTGTATGTTACCTAAAGGATTGACCCTTGTGGGCTTTCGCTACATAACATCTATCCCGAATTTCAAAATTCAACAAGGATTCAAATGTTACCAAAAAAAAGAGTAAAAAACGATAAACCAAAAAAGTGTAATAATTCACAATTTTTGAAACAAACCTTTCTTTGAATGAGACCTAGGTAGCACCCATCTCTATCAAGAATGTAATTGATATCTAAACCGTTGCCCAAATTCGGTAAGGTCGTGACTTCGAATAGATCACAGTTTGGTACCTGCAAAATAATTAAGATTTACCATAAGTACTTATTTTACCTACCAACTATTAAGAAGAAAATAACTGTAGGTACTACGCCCCGCCTAACGTATGGAGGATACAGATAAGAAGAAACATTCGTGTATAAAAAAAGCGTCCGTTGAAATGAGAGTGTCCCGTTCGCGTGGGAATACAGGGATAAAAAGTAGCCTATGTCACCCGGGGATATAGTTCCAACGATGAAAAAATTTTTGAAATCGGTCCAGTAGTTAAAAGTTTATTCGCTACATACAAAAATACAAATCTTTCCTCTTTATAATATTAGTATAGAAGTATATAGATTATTTAAAAAACGATAAATGGTAAAGGCGGTTCCACAACACATGATGCGCTAAAGGTGGGATAGGCGTTTTAATTTTTTATAAAGAGCATATATTTATTACAATAATTTACTTTATGCACAAAAATAATGTACAAAGGTGGACTTGAATGCTAAAAGCATTCTCTACCAGCCAACCTTTGGGTGACGTCAAATAGAATTATGTAGGTGCAGATTGTTGATAGCCATGCTGGTTATACTATAGATTATAATAAAATAAAAAATAAAATATGTACACATACGTATACTTAAATACATTATATACATACAAATATATATATACCTACTTAAATACATTACATACATACAAATAAAACCTACTTAAATTATAGTAATTTATTGAGATTCAGTTAATCCATCGAGTAACAGTGCACGATATTTTGACTTGAAATTGAAGCGGTTAGAAGCCATTCCGATTTCGGGGGGCAGCAGTACAGCCTGTTTTACTCTGGAATGCTCCAGAGTAAAACAGGCTGTACAAGGAAGTAGGATCCAACGAATTCAGAAGAATGAGCAGGACATAAAAGAAGCATATTGTTGGTAGAACGATATATTCACTTTGATAAAGCGGTTTTATCTAAAGAGAAACTAAAACATAGTTGTATGTACTACGTCGACTTAAAATTTGCGCGCGACAAACGCCTCGCGAAACCGCAATGGCAATAGTGGGACAAACGATCCCACTATTTCCATCAATTGAAATACAAAATGGATGGAAATAGTGAGATACACCCTATTAAGCATAGATAAGGTCTACTCCGCTAAGGGCACTTTTACAAGAGGGCACACGTTTTACAGATATGTAACAACTGTTATTTACAGCTTACACTTTTCCAAATTGTCTCCTTTATGGATGTTTCTCCTAACCTCAATCTTGTATAGCCTAATGATAGGAAAGTTAGTTACCGCTCTAGAGATTACAACATTTTATACTTACATAAATATTTGGATTATCTTTATCAGGGTCATGAGGGAATTCAGCGGTAGGCATCTGTGGTATTGGTCTAGCCTTTGTAGTGCTCGGTCGAGACTGAATCTCCATACTTGGTTGTTTCCTGAGCACATCTGCACTGGGGGTTTTATTCTTTGCTGTTCCAGGACGAGTGCTTGGCCGGGAACCTGACATAGGTCTAGAACTTGGCTGACCCTTTGTAGCCGACTTGGGTGGTGAATTCGGCACAGTTTTGACTGTAGCTTGAGATTCACTTGTTACACTTTCTTCTATAATTTCATCTCTATCTTCCTTGTCAGAATCTGCTCGTGACAATGTTTCGAAGGATGATGTAGACGCTATTGTCATTGTTTCGGTTCCTGGCATTGTTGATTGTTTTTGAGGACTCTGTGAAATAAAATTCTTCATTACATTGTGTTGAAAAAAAGAACACGTAAGATCAGTGAAATGACACGTTTATAGCTCTGTCTAAGTTGATAGAATATTGTTTTTCAAAAAGCAGGAGTGCTAAATAATCAGTCATGACGTCATAACTAATGGTCTCCTAACCGATGTTAACTACGGCGGCCAATCTAATTATAGCAACTGCGCAGGAGATATTATAGTGCACGAGTGTATGCGCAGGCACAAGTGCACTCTCTATTCCCTCACTCTCATAGTCCGATGGGACGGATATCCGACACGACCGAAGAGAGATTGGGCGCAAGGCCGACGCGCAACGACTTAACGCAGGCATGGAGGGGTATGACAAAGTTCGAAAACGGTCACCTATCGGTAACATTGATTAACCTCGCAGATATCTATATCTGCTCGGTCGTCACTGAGTCAGAGACGTCATAATTAGTGATACCTTTGTATGTGGTGTTTCATGGCATTTCTTATAGTTTAATGTTATGTCTTACCTGTGTTCTATGTCTCTTCTTTAGCCACAAGTGTCGTTCACGTGCTAGCCTGTTAGCTTCAGCCACTGCCCGGGTCACTTGGGCCTGGTTCTCCGCTTCCAAGGCCGAATGGGTTTCGTACAGGATCAATTGAATCTGAAAATGGGGTCGTATCTGTAGACAGTAACTAAATATTTTAAGAAAATTTATAAGCTACGGGTCTTTATCGCGTACATATTTTATTTTAAGGCTAAGTACAGGTAAATTAGCTTGAAGAAATTTTTGCGTTTGTAGTAGTGTATGGTCAGCAAATAAAAAAAACAACATTTTATTTTTAGTTTTTATTGTTTTAAAGGTAATATACGTTTGTGGCTGGAGCACACCAAATGCGTGCACGTCTACGCATACGCACTACGTACTAATACGGTCGTGAAAATGTGTATCCACCGCATTGTAATCTATGGAACTGTATGAGGCAGACAAGCCAGTTCCAAACATTACAAGCATTGAATGCCGGTTTTCACTTCAGTGAAGACGTGTATGAATTAGGTGTTCTCCGGCCATAAATGTTTTATTCTAATAATTCATCAACCCCAGGCATATCACAATCATCCCCATCCTCGCTTTCATCAGATGAATTATTTAAATTAATTATGATTCGTTCTGATATTGTGTCTAAAGCTGCGTCTCTACCCTGATATTTGCTTTCCTCCTCAATAGCATGCAAACAAACTTTTCTCCATTCCTCTACAGTTATGGCGTTCATTTTTTCTTCAGCTAATGACATTATAACCTTCATATTCATTGCGACATTCTTTTTTGCGACATATGTTTTCACTATCCCCCATATATTTTCTATAGGATTAAACTCCGGATGGTATGGTGGTAAACGCAGCACAGTATGACCGTGCTGTCGTAATATTTCGTCTATCTTGTACTCTATAAATCTCGCCTTGTTTTGCAGAATCAGTTCATATAATTGAGGCTTAAGCAACGTGGATGAATGCTCAATGTTTCGAAATGTCAGCCAGTCTATCATTTGCTGTTTTCTAGAATTACTATTCGGTGCAGGATTTTGTATTGAGTTATGATATGGTGCGTTGTCAACAACAACAACACTATTTGGTTGTAAGTTGGGTATTAATTGAGTTTGAATCCACCTTGAATAGTTGTCATAGTTCATATTGTTGTGGTAATCTCCACTTTTTTGGTCGGCTTTAAACATAAGCAATGCATTTGGTATAAAGCCATCGATACCACCGGCATGAACAATGATTAAGCGGTTGCCTTTCGATATATGTTGCTTCAAACCTGAAGTGCTTCCATCTGACCAAGATTTCGAGAGGGTATGTGATGTATGTATATATGTTTCGTCGGTGTAAACAATTGGTCGGCGTTGTTCACGATATTCAGCAATTTTCATCAAATAATTAATTCGCAAGTATCTAATTTCGTGTTTTTCCATAAGAAGTTTCCGGTTATCTTCTGTTTGCTTCCAATTAAAACCTAATGACATGACGTGTTTTCGTAACGTGCTGACACAACCTTTATAATCGATATCTTCTTTCAATTTTGAGTGCAAAGTTTTTAAAGTGGGAACTTCTTTATTTGTGATGTGGAAGTCATGAATTGTTCTTCTGATAACTTGCTGATCAAAGTTATCGATTACTATTGTAGGTTTACGATTCGGTTTCTTTTTAGGAGATTTAAATGTTACTTCCTGATCTGAAGGACGACATTTGCTTTCTGATACTACCTTTCTGACGGATGCTATTGAAATTCCTGTTGATTTAGCAACTAATTGAGTGGGGGTCATAATACTGCTCGGGTTGTTATTACACTCATTTTCGAAATATTTGTACAAACAGTACAAAACTTCCTTAGTTTGAGAAGTCAAAGGCTTGCCTCGACCATGTTTTAACACTGGAGCCATTTTGAATTATCAATATAAAGTTACAACACTTACACACTTGAAATTAAACACTTCAACAAATATTTTAACAATAATAACAAACAATAAGGTTTAGGACTGTTCGTTCCACTGTTATGTTCCACTAATGGGTCCAACAGGATTTGCAAGTTCTCATGGACCCATTTTGATAGTGGAACCAATAACACTATTTTTATGAAATATATTTTGGACTAGTGGCCCCACTTGCCATATTTTACTAAAACCTCTATGGTTTCAAATAAAACTTAAAAAAGTAAACACACAATAGCAACTGCCTCTGTCAAATTCATGCAATGTACTATGCATTCAAAAAGTGTTATTTCACGATAGATGAGTTTTCAATTCCGGGTTCGCAAAAAATCAATGTTTGTAATAACTATCAAAATATACCTGGTGCTACGGTGGGTCTTTTATAGTTAAACGGTACCACTGAATACTAGTGATGATCCTTAGAAGCGGGATTTTTTTTCCGATTGCTCCGATTTAATTTAATTCATCAAAAGTACAGTCTGTACTTTTTTAACCCTCTCACTATGGGTATTGAAAATAAAGCAATAAAAAGCCCATAACCTTCTTAAGGCAATTATTTTGGTTGGTTTAGCACAAATCAAACTACACATGTTAAGTTAAAAAAAAAACAATTTTTTTTTGAAATATACAAAAAAGAAAACAAAAGACTATCTAGACTATCTACTACTAGTAAGTGATCAGCTATCGATAAAAATTAAGTAATTAATTAATCATCGAAGTTGTTCCAAAAAATGACCAATTGTTATTTGTTTATGGACTAATTTCATTTGTGTGTTAAAAATAAATATGTCCTTGTCTTTCTGCATATTTCGCCGCTTATTACCACCGTTGGCTAATGCTATTTTGTTTATTGATAAATCGTTTTTCAAAACTGAAAGTAACTTAGGGATCGTCACATAGTTTTTGTTGATCGAACGATTCAGTCGAGCGTGCCATCCCTCTGTAAAATTATTTGTGCGATGCAATTGGTTATAAATACACCATTCTTTTATAAAATTATCATTTTTAAGCCAATATTTACTAAAATATGTCATAAAAGGTTTCATCTTTTCCCATTGGCAACACTCAGTTTGAATGTAGTTCCATCCATCAAGTATATCTTCTTCAGGTAGTAACGGAAGTGCTGTGCACAAACCTACTATGCGGCGATAGAGTTTTGTTTTAATTCCTAGGGATTTAGCTTTTCGCCATAGTGCATTGACAAAATGATAGTAGCAACGCTTAACCTCTATTGTCGGAAAAAAGTATTTTAAAGCATTCGTCACTGCTACCTCAAAGTCACAATGGAATCTTTTTGGCTCCCATTTTGGACATTTTGCTGTGAGAATATCAAATAGAATGGAGTAAGCCATTTCAGATTTTTCGCTCATGAGGCAATATATTATTGGCGCTATCTTTGTAGTCTCCGAAGTACTACCAAAGTTACCATGTAAACTCCATAATTGAGCGAACGGGCGAGGCGCGCTTTTAAATGTGCCGTCCCCATAATATTCATCTATAGTCTCCAGTAATTCCATAAAATCTTTAGAACCAAAAACAATTAATCTTATTCCATTTCCGCTGTAATCTGCTATTGTAATTGTATTAAATTTTGACGGTATTTCTACTTCTTGTATATTATTATAAACTAATTTCTTCACTTCAAAGGATCTTTTTCGTTTTGCGTATATTGAACTTTTTGAACTATCGTAAGATATTTTAGTCACTTTGTCCAGTCCTTTGTCATACAACGGAGCCATAACTTTTCGAAAAATGGAAGGTATTGGGTCAGTTGAAATGGCAGCTTTTAACTTAATGTCATCTATAGCTAAATCCACTGTGTTTTTTGCATCATCTGATAAACAGCCAACCGAATGTCCCGTAAACTTTTCTATTTTGTCACCCTATGGAAAAAAACTCATTGTATACTCGGAGTTATAATTTCGTGGTACTGTTAGAAAATAAAAGAAATTAAAAGTTTGACTATAACGGTTTACTGACGTTTGGCAAAAAAAAACGTTCCGACCCTAATATGAAATAGTACTTCTGTACTTACATGTACTGTTATTGCTCCAGTACATTTGGTGTTTCTTTTCTGCCTGCAAATCCATCGTGTTTTTGTGCTTTTATAAACTCTATGTTTATAGAACTGATATCCATTGTAAAGCAATACTATCCCGCCTTTCCTCTTGATGAAATGTAATTCTTCTTCCATTTTGTAAATCGTTAATAATTTTTATATTTGTATTTATTTCAATATTGACATGACACCATCATGCAAATGATACTCGTAGGTATGACAGCTTTCAGTTTATATTTTTAACGCAAGTGCATTAAAGGCCAGTATCTGATAACAGAAGTGGAGACATAAGTATTTACTCATCCTAATAGTCCCACTATTAGTTAACAGTGGAGACATGAAAACTTGCAAATCCTATTGGACCCATTAGTGGAACATAACAGTGGAACGAACAGTCCTAAACCAACAACAATAACAACAATCAACAAATACAAAATTTCACAATGAAACTACTACGTATCTAATAATTATAATTTTTTAATGAAATGCGTGCTTTATGTTCTAACGGTATCAAGCGACTGACGTCAGACTGCACGTGGCACCTGCGGACAGAGTAAACTGGTTTATTCTGGTTTTGTGCGTGTTTCCACTTTCCACTATCAAGTGACGATTTATTTATTTGTTTTGTTTCGTAATTATTATGGTCAAAACTTTTTACCTATAGCTAAACTACTATCATCTAAAGAACGACACGATATTTTATTGTTTCACGGTAGTCGCCTTGTCGTTTGCTCAAGGACGTGAAATTGAATGACATATTTTTTTTAATAAAGTCAAAACCTTTTTCTTTAAAATAAAAACTTGTTTTTATTGAAAACAAAAATCAGAGTGTTGCTAGGGATAAGTATTAAATTAAATAGTAATGTTAGGATATTGAAACATTTTTGTAAGGGCCAGAACGATATAGTGGAAACGCGCTCTAATATCTAAGTAACATACACACCACTACATATGCAAAAATTTCTCGAGACTAATTTCACTGTACCTTTGTTTTATTGCCCGACGTTTGCCGCTGCAACACGGTATTAGTAATAGGACAAAATATTTACACGATAAGACCCGTAGCTTATAAATTTTAATAATATTCTATAATGTGTACAAATTGTGAAAGTTTACGAACATATATTTTAGGAAAATTCAAAAAAGGTATTTACAAACATTCAAATCACTGATACATTGTAAAGTTAGCAGGTACCCCGCATAGCGAGGGTTATTCATTATTTTTCTAATTATTGCTTACTTGCTATTGGTTAGTCCAGTCTTGTATCTTGGAACTTTTTTTTAGCACTGAGCCTATGGGCTTACCTGGGGTTTAGACATTAACGTTTTCAAAGTCTTTTTCTGTTCTTCCAGTATCATTTGCACTCGTGACTTGCCTTTCACATCTAATTCTGACTCCGTGAGGACCTAAAAAGAAAAAAATATAGTATACTAGCTGACCCGCGCAACTTCGTCTGCGTAAATTTTCCCCATTTTTGCAACATTTTTCCTTGCTGCTCCGCTCCCATTAGTTGTAGCACGATGTTTTATAGCCTATAGCATTCCTCGATAAATGGGCTATCTAAAAGTAAAATATTTTTTTTCAATTTGGACCCGTAGTTTCTGAGATTATCGCGTTCAAACAAACAAACAAACAAACTCTTCTCTCTCTCTTCTAATATTATAGTATAGTTATAAATGTTAGGGGTGGACAACCCTTATCACTCAGGGGCATGAATAACAGACAGTAATTTTCCCTTTTTTCTTTTTTCTTCCTTTTTTTTTATAACATTTTTCATCGCTGCTCCGCTCCTATTGGTCGTAGCGTGATGTTATAACCTATAGCCTTCCTCGATAAATGGGCTATCCAATAATAAAATATTTTTTTCAGTGCAGCCCAGTAGTTCCTGAGATTATCGCATTCAAACAAACAAACAAACTCTTAGGGGTATAAGCACAAAAAATTTCATCAAAATCGGTCAAGCCGTTTCGGAGGAGTATGGCAACGAAAACTGTGACACGAGAATTTTATATATTAGATTTGTATTACATACAATTAATTTATTAAATATTTAGAAATCGAAATGGGTATATATGTAAAATAATCATAAAGGACTTTTCCCAATAGAGTTAACTTTAATTGTAATGTAAACGCAGCACGCTGAATATTTTTACATACATATTCAATCAGAGCGAATCAAAGCCAACAACACAATAAAAACCACAGCGGCATCCTGGGCACCTATTGTCAGAACTAAGAAATCATTAACGTCCCATGAAGAACTAGTTTACCAATCATTAAAATGGCAATCTTACCTCCAACATAGCCAGATCGCCACCTCTTCCACAAACCAGATCTATTGGGTCTGTCACAGCTGAATATGAATTAGGTGGAGTTGCCAATGCAGCTACGACTCCGTCTAGAGCACTGATGACCACTGGATTGTCACAGTGCACTGGTTCACTCAGGATGAGCACAGGGGCTCCAGATTGAGGTGCTTCAGACGCCTCGATGCCCAGTTCACGAAGGGCGCAAACGTAGCTTGCCACTCTACGATCAAAAAGATTCTTCAGACAAATTAACAAATAATCGTGAGTTCTAAATATCGGTATTTTCGTAGTCATGTATGCATTTGCATCAGTGTTCCGTTTATTTATTATTGATACAAAGCGTAATATATCATAAATATTAATATGGAAATATAACTTGATACTGGAAGAAAATAGCTCTCAAAGTGCAGGTCAAGTGGTAACTGCTAATCACAAGAACGAAATTACTAACTTATCTCCAGCACCAAACACAACCAGTCTCCCAAGCGTAGGAGTGGCTGGTGCCGCCGGCGTCTTCGCCTTCAACACTGCGGCCAAATCTCTGAGCTGTGCGGCAAGGTACGCCGAACAACGAGGAGATGAAGCATGAGTTTGCGCTACAACTCCTTGGAGAGAATTAGCGCGAAGTGCCCGGCACAGGGTTGATGCTCCTTCGCAAAATTCACGCTCCTACAGAAAAATATGAGATTAAAGTCTCATCATGATGGATTTACTTTATACGTAGAGACCCCAAGAGAAATGTATTCGAAGATACCTAACAAAGTGATTGGATATTCTATAGAAAGTAATAACAAAATAATTTTGCAAAATTATTTGATGGTAATCGGACAACTTAAAAATATAGACACAGAACTGGAATAAATATTTCTATTCTGCCCAAGTCTGGAGATGGTAGTTTCTTACCTGAAGGACTATGATTCCTTCTTTCACCAACTCTAATTGTCCGATGCTTACATCTTGTGGTGGTCGCAATGTCATGAACCTGGAATAAAGGGTAAATTTTATATTTCTTGCTAAATTGAGTATTTGTGATAAGTGATAAGTGTGGTGCATAGCTACATACCTTGGACAGACCCGATCAAATCTGTACTCTCCTGCGCAAAGCTGACGCGAGTTACTGTACGAATACCCAAGTTCATGCAACTTTTTCACAAGCAACGCCACTTTTCTACAAAAAGAGGAGTACCTAGTATTATTTGAATTATTTCACACTGAAACATAGATATCTACTCATAACTGAAACCGCTTCAGAACATACTTGAAGGAATAAACCTTTATGCAGTTAAACAGGTGACTTTCCACCAAAAAGGAACATACTTAGCTTTAAAAATGTTGACCCATCCAGTAACTGTCTGCTTGTTGGCGCACGCAGATCGTTCTTCACGAAGATGTGGGGGCAACAGTTCTGCTAATCTGCAATTAAACAACGACCTTCGTCCATCATTTCGACTTATTTATCTGTCCTTCTGGTACATTTACATAACCGATGTCTGCGATACGATTTCTGTCTAAATAAAAACGGTATATTGACAGAAAATGAAACATAAAGAACCTACCTAAATACCTTTATCAAATAAAATGAAACACGTTGTTTTGCGTAACTGTTTTATGGCATTAGGTACCTACTAAGAACTCGTCCCAGTTACGATTATGACTTTTTTTATGATAAAATTCGTTACACCACATCTGTAAATGTTACCTAGTATTACCATAGGTTTAAGGGAAAAAATACTAAGCGCACAGAAGATGTGGAAAGCAACTTGAAAGATGAAGCATATTTTGTTTCCTAAGGGAAGGTGTTGGTTCTTTTACTCATGAAAATGACCTTTGTGGTTAAAATCTTACGAGTAGCCCTTATTGCATATTAAACCTAAAAACATTGCCAAAACGTACGTAAAAGCTCTATTCTTGATACGTATCCTAGCGATGGCGGCTGCGAAGTGCACTCTTTCCTCCCAGATGATGTTCTCTATCTCCTTGAACGGTGAGCCGGCTTCAGCGAGGAGTATCTGCGCTCTTTCCATTTCTTTTCTGGGCCGAGCTCCCCATCGCCTTCGCGCCAGCTCCATAAGAAACAGCCATATTATATGTCTGTAGTCGTTGTACTAAAACAAAGAAAATTTGAAACTGATTTAACCATAAAAAAATTACCGACTTTAATTGAAAATCAAGGGAATGATCAATCACATCACTGATTAGTGGAAATTTCAGTGACTTATTCCTATCTTTAACTACGGTGTATTCTAACCTACGACATTTTTTATGATACTAAAAACTTTCCAGAAAAAAATGCTATCGAATCACGAAAACCCCATCCAAATCGGATCAGTAACTTTCAGAAAATATCGATCATACATACCTACATACCAAACAGTGAGAGAAGTCCCTTTTTTAAGTCCATTAAAAATCCATCCATCAAAGTAGAATATCGCTAACACCTTAATTGTTTTTGAACTCTATTATTATGTACAAGTTTATTTTAAACATTAAAACCACGTTTATTTGGAGTTAGATAATATTCGCAGCAAGGCTTTACGTACTAAACGGAACCTGTGTTATTGTGGCCGAAAATAAATAACAAGTCCCGCAAATGTGAACTACAACGAAAGGCTCTTAGATAATGTTAAACGATTGCGTAAATCGCCGCACCGCCAATTAATAGGCGCCTTATAGAACGACCTAACAACAAAGTTTCGCGATATTATTAATAGAAACCATTTATCAGATTCAAAAATCTTGAAACGCTCATTCTTTTCATCGGTACACAAACAAATCGTCATAAATATAAACCTCATTTTCGTGAGCGCTCTGAAAGAAATCGCTTCGGTCACGAGAAACCCATTAAATGTGAGTTAGATGGGGCATACTTTTTATTGTAACATCTTGTCGAACCTACCTTAACTGGAGGTTATTACTGTTCGGTAATGAGGCTTAAATATGCAGCCTTGATAACCCGCAAGGATAAAAGAACATTAACATTTTTACAAGTTCATGACCGGAATAAAAATGGAAGTTGAAAATGTGATCTGAAGTGTTCGTTTGTCTACTTGTGGATTACATTATACAGTACTAAGGATATTTAACGTTCGTATAGTGGGGGATCAGATCTCCTCCTCTTAAAAAGACTAAGTGCCGCATTAAAGGGCTTGATGTACAGTATAAAAATAACTGAAAAAAGCCACTTCAATCTGGAGGCGTTGCTCCGATCACACAGAAGTTCCTTAATAGACACTCCTGACGAAGATATGGGTCTCCTGATGATTTTTGAAATCGTTTATAGATATGGATGTTTACTTTTAAATTCTTATTTAAAAGTAAACATCCATATCTATAATTTATCTGATAGCAGTTTAGGTCTTCCTAAACTGCTATCAGATAAATTATTGACATTCACGTCTCCAACAAAAGTTAATCATTTTATCACTTACCTCTGGATGGTAAATTAAAAATTCAGTATTTTCAAGAGTCTGATCCAATATGCATTTATCTGAAAAATAGAGCATTAATAAATCATTGAACACGAAATCCAAATAAATCCGCAAAATAAATATGTCGCGTGACCGAAAACTTCTATATGAATAGACATCAAAAGTGCTGAATAATAAAAAGGCCAAATAGTATAGAATTCATGACATTTTTATTTCGACACAGACACACGGCTTTATGTAACTGACGATTAACTTTGAACGATTTTGCAGATGTTGGATGGAACAAAGCGGTACCTGGCTATTTGTCTTACCTATCACTACTCAAAGTACGACCAAATCCAATTTCTTAAACACATGTCACAAGGCTATGTGTTCGTCAATGTCAGAAACTAGGAATTACAATAGTCGGACCTATGCAGATTGTGGATTTATGACACGCATACCAGCTCGCTCTTCGTCTAATTGTGGCAAACAAAGACGATCTTGTTACCTACCTATTGCCTACCTATCAAATTTTATTTATTTTCTTTCTTTTAAACAACTTCACAAAAACTTACACCCTCCCAATATAAATTTAAGCACCTGAAAATGAAGACATTCCACATATAAACGACTTAGAATTAGTTGGAAAGTTTACGCCATTTATCGTAGTTCTATCGTGTAGGCGTTCAGTGATAAACTTAAATAACGCTTTTAAAACTGCAATAAACTAGCTTGGAGCGTAGCGTGTGTTAATTTACAGCTTACAGCAGTGTTTTCACAAACTACCCACTTTCTACACTTCGCGATTTCGTGACACCCCAGTTTTCAACGACTTTCCCTTTTGCGAAGGATTTCGGGACGTTAAATTGATGTTTTATGACCTTTATATGGTATTTGTCAGTCACTTACAACTACTTTTACGCACGGGAACCTTTATTTTACTTTTCTGCGATTCTGTGGAGTTTTACACTTTTATTTTATAGTTATTGTTTCGTTCGACTTGATGAAAAGGCTACGTACATAAATTTTGGCTAAGCTGTCGATCGTTGTAAAGAATATAGATGGTATAACGTTTAAGTTCTGTCCACACGTCTAACTTCGTACTTGTGCTGGTTTTGAAGCATACTTACATCGAAACACGTCGTATATGAGGGAGTATACACATCGCATTTCTTGTTCGTCGATGAACTCTACGGGCAATGGTGGCTTGGATAGTAGGCGAGCGGCTTTTAGGACCTGCGGTGGACATCAAACAGAACTTTACATTTATTGACAAAATTACATACACATGTAAACCGACTAGCATTGCAAAAATGGACAGTATTTTAGTCGCAGAATTAAATTGAATGCGTTATATAGGTAGTCAAACTTTAAATTACAAAGTAGACTTCTATTTACGGTGTGAAACAAATGGATTCCTTAGTCAAAGTAGCGCGTGTTCAAAGACAATGAACGTTGGCATAAGCACCACTAAACATTATAGAACACCTCAATTTGCCGCCTTGTACTAAATTACTTTGATAACTGTAAGGTTATCCTAAAATTAGATCTCTTTATACTCACTTGGACATTATCTAGTTGAAGCATACATGATTTAGGTACCAAAAAGGAAAAAGCGTAGGTATTTTTTATTCTGCCCGTGTCGCGTATGGATCAGGGCTTTGAATAGGTATACGATTGTCAGCTGGCAGTTGAATTAAATCAAAGTTCGTTCAAATATCTTGAGCCATGTGAATGAAAGAAGGTGAACTAGTAGAACATAGGACAGACTTTTCCGGCACGAATTGATACAGATTACCCACGAAGTGGATGAAACAATATCACAAATTGTTGGCTGCTTTAACTATTATGGTCTATAAATTGGATATATATGAACATGCCAACGGAAGATTGATGTGTTTTTAAATAAAATGTACCCTAACCTGTCCGATATCCCAGGCGGGACCAGGAGTAGTTTTTACGGCAACTGGGGGCGGCGCGTGAGGGTTTTTGATGGAAATTTCCAGAGCCCAAGGTGCCCATTCCTCGGTCGGCTCTTCCGCTGGTTTCTTAGGTTTATCGTTTTCATCTTCCCTATAAAGAAGAAGATAGTCAAGTGCAAGTCTAGATCTCGTGGATTCTGGACTATTAAGCCCCTTTCTTATCATTATATCACTTATATTTAGAGATGTCACGATAACGATTTTACCTGTGTTGTTTTTTTTTCGTTTTGTATTTTAAAAAGATTTTGATTGCAATCTTCAAAGATTAAGGAATTCCCTTGCTGTGCTTTGCTCTAGGTACCTTACTCTTTATTTATTTTTCATTTCAGATGAAAACTACTCTCTGGGGTATGTTGGGCCAAGAGTCAAAACGACAACGAAAAAATTCCCAGTTGTTATAATATCTAGGTGTCAAAAAAACAAACTGTTAACGTCAAATTGGCATAATGTCCAGTTACCAAAACGCCCAATTGCCAAAACCACAAATTGTTAATAAGTCTTACTGTAAAAAATAATAGTTTTGGTACAATCAAGGGCTATTTAGTATGTACCTACATTCCCAAGACTTCGAAAATATCTGTACCTACGCCTTTATTCGGTCTATACCTACGTGTTTTGGTCACACACAATGGCTGTCTCGATATAAAATAATACATCGGTCGGCTACCCGGTTACCCGGTTTTGACGTTATTACTTTTTGGACATTCAGAGACTAGTACATATTGACTAAAGGTCTTTATAACATCTGGACGTTATAACTTCTTGGGCATTCTGACACTTGGCCGTCCGCAGTATGTTGTTACGGAGGGGAAAACTAAATGTCCTCACTGTAACTATTATTCTGGAGTCTTGTTCTTTTAACTATATCCAATTTGAAAACAAACGCAAGAAATGAATATATAAGTACGATGTACTTAAAAAAGTGTATGCGCAAGTGTATGGGGCAATTCAATATGACGGGGAAGAAAATGGGAGCCGAACTCTAGGATGGAAGTCCAAAAACCAAGTCTTGTTTTTTTATAAATATATTCTTGTTATTTGGATATCACAATACAATTAACGGAGACAAAGTAGGTAGGTACACCCAGATAAGGAATCCACACTTATGAATGCCATAAGGCTCTCTCGGGAATCGATCCCAATGCAGCCTCTTGCACGCTGTCGTACGCTGTTAGCACTTTTAATAGTAAAATTAAATATTTCTCGCCACTTACTTTACTTGATGACTATCCTTCTCTGTCATTGTCCCCAGTTTATATACGCCATTACAAATATCTATTTAGACAACACAATTTGAATATGTATCAATAAATCTCCATAACAGTTAGACAGTTGTTTGTTCAGTTAGGTATTTAGCAATACTTATATAATAAAGTTTATCAAATAAAAACACAAAATAATTTGACTGATTTTTTCGATAGCTTTTTTGTTTCTAAGTATATTGTTTCGGGTATTTGATTGTGGCCTGATGACTGACGTTATTTAGCAACTGTTTTGACAATAACATATTGTGACATAAATGAGAAAAAATATTTTTATATTCTAGCCAGTGTAGCGCATAAAAAGGTTAACCTTACCTACTATTTTACATTAAATTTTTGGTCGTTACTATCTAAAAAGAAATGCATTACATATGAAAAAATATCATATGAAAAGTGCACTAGCAGAACTACCTACCTATCACAATGGCACGTAGGTAGGTACGTCCTTTTGTTGAAAGCGCAGTTTCTTCGGCAATAACAAAAAACCGAGCAAGTGCATGTCGGGCGACGCACAACATAGGGTTCCGTAGTAATAATTCGGCTAACAATTGGGTTTTCTATAGTTCTTGTTTGATACTACTAACCACGTTATACTTTTTAATAAATTTTCAACGGAATTTGTACGAAAATATTGTTACTTCTCTTTTGTTATTCGTAAACTTGTAAAGCCTAGGTACTTCGCTGTGATAGTTTTCCTTTTAGTTTCACTATATGTACATATACTTATACTACTACCGTGATTTCCTTCACATACCCAAGATCAACCATTTAGCGGGCAGGGTGGGGAATTTGACTCTAACACTCTCTAACAAAAATTTGCACTTTAAAGCTTAATATTTCATAAACGGATCCCTAAATCAAAAAATGATCTTCACAACCCCTCAACTTTTCAGAGACTTCCGTGAGTCATACTTTATTACAAAATTTGAGGTCTAGTAACATACTCCAGATAGGTGGTTCGATTCCGGCCCCGGTTTGGCTTACGGAAGTCTCGGGTTCGATTCCTGGGTCTGGACTTAAAATTGTTCTACCTTTCAAAAATGCAATTATTGTGTTTATAAAGTAATTGGCAAGAAATGCCTATAAAAATTACTATAATGTACTCGTTTAAGAATTGGAGAAAGGCTGTAGTGTTTGAGGACGAAATTATTAAGTACCCTTCACGATCAAACAGTTACAGAGGGAATAACCTGTGCTCAAAACTAGATATCAATATTTGTCGATAGGTCAATGAATAGGCGATACTCTTAATGGCATCATGGTACTTTAAAAGACAGTGACACTATAGCCCAGTCAAATTTTACAAATAAAGCCCTAAAAGCGCAAAACGTGTCTAAAGCTGGATTTTTGGTATGTTATTTGGACCCCTTATCTGATTATATAAATTCAACATAAAGCGTGCTGAAGGCTTGCAGATTAATTGGAGCTGGAGTCTTCAGTACGCTTTATGTTGAATTTTTACGAAAATTTTGTTATTTCTCATTTGATCAGCTGTTACTCGTAAACTTGTAAAGCCTACTTAGCTGTGATAGTTTTCCTTTTAATTTCACTATATATACTAAATTCGTGATTTTTTTCACATACCCTACATCAACCATTTAGCTGGCAGGGAGGGGGACACACTTGACTCTAACAAAAATTTTCACTTTAAAGCTTAATATTTTACAAACGGACATCTAAAAATCCGCAACCCCGAAACGTTTTTAAAAGATATCTAATGATACCCCACATGATGGGGTAGGTGAGAAAATAAAATCACACCCCACTTTACATATAGGCCATTTTCCAAGAATTTATTCTTTCACTTTGTCGGCATAAGGAATATGTGTATCCATGCAAAATTACAGCCTCCTAGCACTAACAGTCTCTTAGCAAAGGTGCGGACGGACGGACGGACGGATATGGCGAAACTATGAGGGTTCCGATTTGCAATTTTGGCTACGGAACCCTAAAAATGCAACTTTACATCGCGTTTTGTGTTTATTTTACTGGGGCACTATGACAGTTAACCACTGATCTCTATAGAGATTAGTGGAGTTAACCGACAGTTAACCATGCAAAAGTGAGTGACTATTGAGGTTACAAACATTTAGTACCTACTTATTGTTCCTTATCGTGTAGGTTTTCTAGCTACGATCAAAACTTCAAGCGTGTACAGCAACTATAGAACCCATTCAGCTTCGCGTTATCAGAAAATAGTGCAATTTACAGTACAATTCAGTTCATAAGTCAGTAAGTGCAGTAATGGCATTGGTAAGTTACATGCAAGGTGTGTTCTTCGTTGATGTGCGACACTAAACGATTACCTACAGATTGCGTGACTTTGTGTAGGTTACTGGGTTACCGAATATGTTCAGGACTTGTTAGTGTTATTTATTCGAAGTAGGTAGGTGTCTACACCATGGAAGCTATTATGGATGAATCCGTGTTGGTAGAGGCGAGTCGTCTGCCTATTTTTACCCGACGGCGTAGGAGGGTTATGTGTTTGACGTGTGTGTATGTATGTGTGTTCCTTTGTGTCCCTATACAGACTAAACGCGTAGCCCGATTTTGATCTTCAATCGCTTCGTATTAATCTTGCGAGTGTCACTAAAGACATGATAGCAATCAAAATTCAAAATAACGACAGCCAGACGGCATATTGTGTTAGAGAAAAAAGATAAAGTCAACAAACTATGTCGAATGTGGGGTATCATCGTGTAGGTATTTCAAAATCATGATGAGGTTTCTTAAACCTTAACCTTAAAGCATGCATTTTAGTAAGTTCTCTGGAATTCATGAATGCCTCCGACTGTATGATTTGAGGTTTTCTTTTTTCAATCTTTTTTATTTATTTTTAGATACAGGCAAATCTGTGACGTAGACTGCATCAACCCTTAGCTAAATCTAATCTACTTGGGAGTGAGTAATAGGTGGGCACCTATTACAAGTAGATTATATATAGGTAGGCAGCTAAGGGCGGATGTAGCCTTAAGTACAGATAGATAAGATTTAACATTGCTCTATGAACCTAGGCTCAGCAAAACTGACTTTGGCCGCTTTTAATACCTTAAATAAATCCAAGTTTTATCAATCATGCAAAATTCTAATGGGTCAAGTAAATCATTAGGTTCCCACCATTTAAAGCCGACAATTCCATTCAATTTTCAAAAATAACCTTTTAAGAATTACCTGTATAGATATTCAGCGACAGTTACAAGGAATCCAATTAGCGATATTACATTTAGTGCTAGAAGCGTGGAAGGTAAAAGGGAGCATAAAATCATTATGTGTGAAGGCAAGGTCAGGTCAAAAGGCCACATGTTGTGGGGGACGACGCAATCTACGTTACCTATTTCTGAACTGTTTGTTTTACGTAAACGGCCAATTTAAACATCAATGAGTTTATCTAGAACCTTTGGTAGGCGCTTATTAACAATATAAAACTAGTATTTGGAACCTATGAGTAGAATTCACAGAAAATAGATGACAAGGTTTTTCATTTTTTCTTTTTTTTTAAAAAAAGATAACTAGCAATGTGGGATTGAGTCCCACATTATTAGCAATCTTGTTAACCCCTCCAGCTAAGCTCAAAGGCTTGTGTTAGGAGTGGGTTCACGTCGGTAGTATAATGGGTAGGATTCGAATTCGTCTCACGATTGCGACACCGATGCCTTAGCCATTAGGCTACCGCCGCTTCTGAAATAATGGTCTGTAGTTGTTGTTTTATAGCGGCCGTTATGATATTATAAGCCACCACCTACGATTCACACAGAGAACACCACTTTGTGTGATCCACAAATTGTTGTTCCGAGTCTGGTATACTTTGTGTCCCTGACTTGTATGTTTGTAAAGTCTCCCGCGACACAGGGCTTGTACCCTACTGCGGGAGTCGTCTTTTATAGAGAAAACAAAATATTTCACCGCTGTGATAATGCGCTACACTAAATCAGGGACCCTAAATCCTTAAAATTAAAGTGTAATAAGAGTTACGGCCCTAATTCTCTAACAAATTTTTAAGACCACCTTGATTTAGGGCCCTAATTCAGGGTAGTGTTAGGTACACTACCCTGAATCAGGGCCCAAGCCGTTTAATGCGCTTATTACACTACACTGAATCAGCGATGAAAAAAAGTGACGCCTTGTTTATCCGGTCACCTTATCTATTTCCTTTTACTTTTGTTGTTAGTTAACTATGTCGGTCGGTAGTTTTATTGTCTTTGCCAGTGCCGTATCTAGGGAGCGATCATCAAGTTTTTGCCCCACCTCGATATAATTGTAGATCCGACACTGGTCCTCACTACTACTGTCTGTCCGTCCGTATGTCACAGGCATTATATTCAAAGACTACTTAATGAATCTTGATGAAATTTGATGAAAAAGTGTCGTCATCAACGTGTGGCATATCATTCGACAGGTCTTTCAAAAACATTTTATGGTTTCTAATACACTTTTTTGAACACTGAAAGTTGCATAAATCGTGCCCCCCCCCCCCTCTTAACTTTGAAAAAATCACAAAGATAGCGCTTAATAAATACTTTAAACTAAAATTATTTCAGATAAGATCGGATATACCGTCATTGAGGTACTGCCAAAAAACTGCGTTTCTCAACAAAAGGGCGTAAGTGCCATGAACATACGCTCTTCTGCTGATACAATTGTTCAAGGCTGCGGAACTGTACTCTGAGCATGGTCCGACATGCTCTTGTCCGGTTTTTATACTACGACGGCGACGGTGGCAAACAGGCTTACGGCCCACTTGATGTTAAGCGGTTACCGTAGTCTATAGACGCCTGCAACATTAAAGGTTCGTTTTCGTGCATCGCGGCCGACGACGTGTGGCGGACGCCCGCGACCGACCCGGCAATAGTCAGTTATGTAAGGGTGTCACGGACGCGTTTCGAGCCTTTAGAAATCTATTTGCCCCCTCTTGAAGAACCACATACACATTTAATGAACAGGGACAACCTCGGCAGGGAGATCATTCTACAACCGGAGAGTTTGCCGGAGAAGGTGTCTCTGAAACCGCACTGTGCGAGACTATTTAGGTTCTAAAATGTGGGGATGAACTCCTATCGATGGCGAGCGGTGCGGCGAAGGCTGTAGGCATCATCTCGAATAATTCCTCGGAACACATTACACAAGCGATAGAACACACAAATGGAGGCAAAATCTCTCCTAAACTGAGTGATTCCACCCCGCTTGTGAGTAGTAGTCTGTCTAGAGAGTTAAGAGGGCCAAGTCTAGTACATAGGTGCTTATACGGTATCGTATAAACCTTTCGAAAGAAGTTTGAAAACCATATCAAAATAACTTTTAAACTTACGCGTTGCATTATAAATACAATTTGACACGGGAATAAACGCGTTTAATCTAGGTAAAGTTATTTACCTTATGCTTGACGTTTCGATCGGGTTACATATATAATAATTGTTTAATACTTAGACAGGTACCTACTAGGTAGGCCCATAGACGAATATGCGGTTCGCTAGCTACCTAGGTACTTAAAATGTGATTGTGCGTGTATCTGTATCATTAAAATTCTTAAACTGAAATTTGATCGCCAAATTAGAAACTTTGGAATAGGAAGTTGAAAGAACTTATCTTGCATGTTATGTAGGAATAACATTTTGCAAATATAACCTACTTGTTAATTTCGAATATAACAATAAATACTAAGTAACAAACCAAACAAAGTGAAATGTAAAATGAGTACTTAGTTCAAGTTCAAGTAGCTTTAGGTAGGTACCTAATGCAAGCAAGCTAGGAAAGGTACCTTAGTTTACCGCTATTAAACAGTTCCATTAGTTTTTATTTTAAATGTAGGTACTGTTAGTCAGGTAATGGGTAATCGTTTTATATATAACTAGCTGACCCGCGCAACTTCGTCTGCGTAAATTTCTCTGTCCGACCTACTGCCGCGACTCGGGTGTGACTCGGGCTTCTTCAGCGAGAAGCAGTGGTCAAATCAGCCGTATAAATGATGCCCCCACTCTACATTGGCTCTGAACTGTAAGCAATTGCAATAAGAGAGACAGCTCAAATAAAAAAATAACTCCTCCGCTTTTCATTTGCTGTAAATGCAATAGACAGCACCGGCCGTAGCCCTAAGGTAGAGCGAAATTGCTTTTCAGCGCCCTATTACCCATTTTTTCATAACGCCTCTCAAAACTCTCAAATTTTATTTTCTGCTATAATGTTTCTCGTATTTGACTTTTTTGCGCCCCTAGCCTAGCGCCTAGAGCGAGGTGTAAATTAATCCCTGTCTGACCCGTAGGGGGTGTGTAGGTATTCTGTTAGTAGTGCTAAAAAAAATAGAAAAAAATGTAAGTATATCCGTTACAATGTTTTTTTTATTGAATATTAAATTCACGATTTAAGTACCTACCCAATTTAATCGCAATGTTTTTTTTATCAATATTGTTAGCATAAAGCCTCTTAACAATCAAAACAATCTTTTCTGCCTCCATATGATTTTCCATTATGACCTCTATGAAAAAAAAAAACTTTTTTTTTCGTCATTAAATTTAAAAAAAATGGCAATAATTGAATGGGAACATAATAATATAATAATAATATCTTGGGACAACTCACATTTCATGATCCCAAACTAAGCAGTACTTGTGTTATGGAAACCAGACAACCTATATATTTCTAAATACACATACATATACATATTATACATAAATAACACCCAAACCTTCGTGCTCATCACACAATTTTTTTTCCTGGGTGGGAATCGAACCCACGACCTCTTGCGTAGCAGTCGGATATATATAATATATAGGTATTTAACATGATACCTAACAACACATTTTTTTTTGACGACCCGTTGGTCGGACAGGGATTAAATATACATACTGTAGATACCTAATAGTCCCTGCTCACAGCCAGTAGCTCGTGAATACCTTAGTAGGTAACTGATTGAATCAGGTAGTCGCAGTAGACTATAGACCAGTGGTGGCGAACAAATGGTTCGCGTACCACGGATGGCACGCGTTAACATGATTCGGGCACGCTGTGTCCATAAGATGGGCGAAGATACTTCGACACTAACGAAATATAGGATAGCTTGATTTGATTCCAGTTGTTGCTACATTATGTTATCAACAGTTAGTTCTATGTGACGTGAAGTGCGAGCCGCGAATTCATAGCGCAAAATGTGCCACCATCAGTTTTTCTAGACGGTATGTCGGGCACGCCTTATACTATTACTAGCTGTCCCGCGCAACTTCGTCTGCGTAAATTTTCCCCGTTTTTGCAACATTTCTCATTGCTGCTCCGCTCCTATTGGTCGTAGCGTGATGTTATATAGCCTTCCTCGATAAATGGGCTATCCAACAGTATCCTGAGATTACTGCGTTCAAACAAACAAACTCTTCAGCTTTAATAAAAAAATTGGCACGTATACACCTACCAAAAAAGGTTCGCCATTCCTGCTATAGACAATATACTAAATAGGCACCTATCTTTACTTGGCTACATTCTCGCAACGGTAAAAAAGCAGATACTTGCTCTTGCTCCAAATCCTTCTGTAGAGCGACAAGCGCGAAGTACTGCGTCAGTCTATATTCCTTGTCGCTAGGCAGCACTAGTTTCTCCGCTTCACTGAAGTCGCCTTCTTGCCTCGCTGCCTCCTCTTGAAGAAACAGTTGAGCCAGCAACTTTGGGTACGCTTGGAAGACGTTACCATCACTGATCTCGTTGAGAGCCACCCAGAGAGCGTTCGGATCGTACTTAACCGGCATTGTTCCGACATTACGTTATTTAATTAAAGACTTTTACTTAACGTTACTTGTTCGCTACCTATGTTGATAGACACAAAGATACTAAACTCTCAAAACTTATTTGTATCCTTTCATATTTCTTTTAAAAGTTTTTAAAAAAGCTTTAATTATTTAATGATGATGTTTTAAAGTTAGGAAGTTAAGTACCTATCTAGATACTATATTCAACCATTGCGTCACAAATTTTAAAACACTTGTACTTAAGTAATTATCTATTATTTTATAATTAATTATATTATCCTTTGCTTCACACTATTTCAAAAGCTGCATACTGAAGTGTTTTTATATTTTTTCATTATTTTTCCTAAGCATTTTATTTAGCATCAAAAATATAAATCGCATGACGCGACGTCAGTTGCATGGGAAAGCTTACGCCAAGAGCTCTCGCCGACCCGTCCACTGCACGACTGAAGGAAGCCGCTTGTCGAACTCAGCCACTTGTGGATCGACGAAGCTTATTAGGTATGATGAATAACCCAGGAGGACAATTTATACATTAGAGTTGTTACGGAGGTTGTTTTATCGGAACCCACTCGGAACCGAAGTCGGAGTCGGAGTTTTAAAATTTAGTTTGTCGGAGTCGAAGGCGGTGGGAGAAGACAAACATGTTGAAATAAGGCTTAAGAAAAAAATATATCATCAGTAAAGATTTGCTTTAGGCTTTGTAGTGGATTCCTACGTCATAACAACTATCTGTGTACCAAATTTTAACCCAATCCATTCAGAAGTGTGAGCTGTGTGTTGATATATCATTCAATCCCAGTTTCCCTAAATACACAGATAGGGCTAGAGAGAGGGGCCACCTACAATACAATATTATAGGAGCTGAAACGTTCTATGTTTTATCCACGAACCATTTGAGAACAATTGAACAAAATATAATTTTATAAGCTACGGGTCTTAATCGCGTAAATATTTTATTTTAAGGCTAAAATACCTTTGTTTATTGCCCGACGTTTCGACCGTATTGATAAGTCTACCCGTGACCACGGCCGTTTCAATACGGTTGAAACGTCGGGCAATAAACAAAGGTATTTAGCTTTAAAATAAAATATTTACGCGATTAAGACCCGTAGCTTATAAAATTCTATAATGTGTACAAATCGCGAAAGTTTACGAACATATACCTAATGGAACCAAATTTGATAAAATTTGGTACTTACAAAGCTAATTTAAACCTCGCGGGAGAAACTGGGGGTGTGGGTAATATTTTTTTATTAACGTTAAGGCTTAATTTTAGGGTACCTACACCACATTATAATCGTTAAGAGTAAAACAGGAATAATAGAGGAACGCTTGGTGGCTACGATACATTATTGTGGCCTTCTAAAAATAAAATGTAGGCATATAATAATATTATGTAGTTATTAATAATAAAAAAAAAAAAAAACACTTAGGAAGCAAAATACTACACTTGTGAAAAGTCGATTCTACATTTACTGGTAATGCCTGTTACAGGCAATAAAAACTCGTGGCCACTCTTTTCAAATTGCCAATGTTTACAATGTTTCTCTGTTTATAAACTGTATATGCAGGTAAGGTGCTGCCACCATTATATTATACACCATATTAGAGGACTGATGCAAAAAAAAAAAGAGGTCAATAATATTATAAGAGTACACGAGATCGGATACATCAGCCTCAATGGGCACAATATAGTAGGAGCTTTTGTATTTATGTGGCGTACTTTGTATTTAAAAGTAACATATTAGTTACTTGTATATATTTTTAATAATTAAAAATACAACTAAAAAATATAATAGTTTTAGGGGACTTCAACTTGTACTCATGTCCTGCAGAAATAAGAAACTATTATGAATACTTTAAACGTTATTGTGGATTCACTCAGAGTAACAAAATAGCGAACTGCAATGGCCGTCAGTTAGATTTGGTGTTGAATGCATTGACGGAGGGTGGGTGCGTGAGTGTGTGCGAGGCGGAGCAACCGCTTGTGGGGGTGGACGCGCAACATCCGCCGCTTGTGATAACGGTAAGTAGGCATGTACATGTATACCGTCGCCAGAGCGCTGACTTGTCACAACTGGACATGCCAATATTTAAGCCGGTAGGTTGGAATTTTAAAAAGGCCAACTTTGGACGAATGTATTCATTAATTGGCGCGGTAGATTGGACTTTATTATACGAGTTAGATTTAGATAATAGTTTAGATTATTTTTATAATATTTTGAATAGTATAGTCGATGATTGCGTTCCGAAAAAAAAGCGAAAGAGTGAAAACTCAAGGTACATTTATCCTGAGTGGTACACTGCAGAAATAATTCGCGACATTACCTAAACGGAAAGCGTTTCTTCATAAGCGATATAAGGCGAGTCAGTCGAAGATTGATTATGAAGCGTTTTCTATGTGTAGGGCTAAGGTTAAAAACATGATTTTAGTTGCCAGGGAACGGCATGAAAGGTGTATCCAAAATCAAATGTTGAAAGATCCCAAATCTTTCTGGAATTATGTTAAGTCCCAAAGACAAGCGAGAAACCCGAAATTAATTTTAAAAGATGGGGAAGTTTTGACTGGCCATGAGTGTGTGGAGGAGTTTGCTAGGTATTTTTATTCAGTCTATAGAGTAGAAAAACCAAAGTTAGACGTGAGTGCGGCAGTGACAGCGGCTAGTGGAGTAAACGAAGCGGCAAGGGTGACTTTAAATAAACTACAACTGGGAGATGTACGTCGCGCGCTTCGAGACCTGAAACCTAAAAGATCCGCAGGACCAGATGGTCTTCCACCGTACTTATTTAAAGATTGTGGGTTAGTGTTAGCCGAACCACTACTGTACATTTACAACAAATGCTTAGAGGCGGCAGTGTTTCCGGAGATGTGGAAATTAACCCGCGTTGTTCCGGTTCCCAAGACAGGCGCGGCAGAGACTGTGGATGGATACAGACCTGTCGCTGTATTGTCAACGCCGGCAAAAATTTTTGAAGCGGCTATCCATTATAGCATATTGATACAGGTGAAGCCGCAACTAGCAGACGCTCAGCACGGGTTTTTACCAGGAAGAAGTACTATGACTAACCTTCTCTGTCATATGGCTCATGTTGTACCAACTGTGGATGGTGGGGGACAAATTGATGCCGCTTACTTCGATTTCCAAAAAGCATTTGACTTAGTTCAACATGACATGTTGCTTAGGAAGTTGGCGAGCGTTGGTTTCAACCCACATTTACTACACT
The DNA here is from genome assembly GCA_945859575.2 of Herminia tarsipennalis. Lineage (NCBI taxonomy): Eukaryota > Metazoa > Arthropoda > Insecta > Lepidoptera > Erebidae > Herminia > Herminia tarsipennalis. The sequence goes on from OX243830.2 coordinate 31,423,516, forward strand.
TTTTCGCCAGTCATATGACAGATAGGAAACAGTATGTGGATTATGCTGGGTACGAGTCTGAGCCGTATTTCACTAGGTCAGGGGTGAGTCAGGGCAGCAATCTAGGTCCACTTATGTTTCTGCTAATGATAAATGACCTCCCACAAGTGGTTAAGGACGCCAAGTGTCTACTCTTTGCAGACGACCTAAAGTTATCTCTTGCGGTACAAAATACGACGGACTGTATTAAATTACAAAGGGACATTGATAGGGTAGTGAACTGGAGCAATAATAATTTATTGCAGTTCAATAGTTCGAAATGCGTGACAGTCTCTTTTTCCCGCGTACGTAGTCCTATCCAGTATCTTTACTGCATCGACAATAGTTCAATGAAAAGGGTAACAGAAATAAAAGACTTGGGAGTAAATTTTAATACCGAATTGAACTTCAGAGATCACATCATACGCTGCTGCAAAAAAGCTTATAGGAACTTAGGTTGCATGCTCCGCCTAGTGCGTGATTTCACCAACATTACAGCAGTGATCACCTTATATAATACATTGGTAAGGAGTCAGCTTGAATGCAACGCAGTCATTTGGGCTCCACATGAACTTAAATATAAGCTCATGCTGGAGCGCGTACAAAATAAATTTGTAAGATTTTTATACTTGCGACTATATGGTGTATATCCGTTCTTTCCACTACTGTACCCAACCTTATTTGTGCTGGGCATGGTGGGGTATAACGAGCTGAGAGTCAGAAGAGAACAAGCACTCGTTTCATACATGTTCAGCTTACTTAGGGGGAAGGTGCATAATGCGGACATCTTAGCGCAGATGGGGTTATACGTGCCGGATAGATACGTGTGGCGTCGAAGACAGCCACGGCTGTTGGCGGTGCCGCGCGCTCGTACTAATTTGCTAAGCGAGGCTCCGCTAACGCGTGCACTCCGTACCCTCAACCTAATAGCCGTAGAGTTAGACCTATTTATTTGTACTCTAAGTGAATTCACAAGGGTTTCATTACATATTATAAGTTATGTTAAGTTAGTTAGTTAGTTAATTTGTAATAAGTATACATACAAATATAGATAAATTATATAGGATAAGTAAATGATTTTGTTACACTATCGCTTTGGGTTGAACCTGTAATGGTAGTTGTAAGAATGGAGTAAATAAATAAATAAATAAAAAAATAAATAACTTATTTACTTCAAAGTAATATTATACCATATCGCAAAGAACATTAAAAAAAAACCCAGTTTGCTGACCACCGTTCCACAGGGAGCATGCCGCGCGGCTTGCCTCGCAGAGTTACCGGACTTGGTACCCTGCCCACATAACCGCCCACCTCGCACCGTATACCGTAAAGGCCTATTTAGGCACCTGTCCCACCAACGGCGAGATAGCGAGTAGCGATTTTAAGCTCAAGAAACATACATTGTAGATCCCGTGTAAACAAAAGAGATATAATAATAGTTGATCGCTGACTATTCACACTGCCGGCGAGTACTCGCTCTATACGGCATCTCTTTTGTTTACACGGACGGGATCTACAAAATACACCTGCTGCACGTTTCTTGAGCGATAAATCGCAACTCGCTTCTCGCTCATCGTCGTTAGTGGGACAGTTGCTTAAAACCTAAGCGACAGCAATGATAATTGTTACAAAAACAGGGAAAAAATAAACTAACTATTCCTCTCTAGCCGTGGAACTTCATACATACCTACTAAATACCTGAGCGAAACCCGCGCGGTATTACCCCTACCCAAAGCGGCAGCGAATACCGCTCAATTTACGTATTTAAAGCAGTGCAGTTGCAGTTAAGTTTCGATTAAAACTGCCATTTTCGTATTCTTGTAATTTTGGGATCGATCTTAAAAACCCTTGCAAACCGTACTAGAATGTCGTTATTGCGCTCTCGAGACGCATAGGTACTTGACGCAAGTGTATTAGAGATCGATCCCAAAGTTACAAGAATACAAAAATGGCCGCTCTAATCGAAACATAACAGCAACTGCACTGCTATAAATACGTGAATTGACCCCCTGGTTTGAATAGGCCTTATAAAAACGCACGCGATACCTACTTGACTCGCCTCCCAGCAGATTCGATTGATGAAAATTTTGACACTGGACTGATGAGTTTTATAGTAATTTTTATAGGCACATTGCTGCATTTTTATAAATCTATGTCTGTCTGTCTGTTTGTTTGAACACGCATCACGCAAAAATTTTGTATTTTTTGTCGAACCAAAATGGTTTATCACAAAATTTTAGAAATGTATGGAATACATTTTCTTTTTTCTTTTAAAAAAGACGACACCCGCAGTAGGGTACCAGCCCTGTGTCGCGGGGGACTTTACAAACATACAAGTCACGGACACAATACACCCAGACTCGGAACAATAATTTGTGGATCACACAAAGTGGTGTCCCGTGTGGGAATCGAACCCACGACCTCTTGCGTAGCAGTCGGACACACTCCCACCGCGCCTCAGAGGCAGTCAAACTTCACGCTAAAACTATAAGGAGCTAAACACATCATTTTCAAGTTTCATATGAACAGCTATTATGACAAAATAGTCTCGAAGCTATGCTAGCGGTCTTTGACCACCTTTGACGACTTCTTTTTGTATTTCTTAAAATTAACCTTTTCCTTTTTTAATATATTTTTCATGTTATAGTTATTTTTTCGACCGTAGGTAGGTAATTTACTTTGGTTATCAATTTTTTATATTTAAAATCAAGTTCAATAAGCACTTAGGTACTAGTATAGTATTAAATTATCTGTGACTTAGGTAAGTTAACTATAGGTATTGCATGCACTGCTGAGAGTAATGAATTAATTCTAATAAGAAATAAAAATAATATTACATTACAATTAAAAAGTATTCGACATTTTTTAGAATATATGTGTTCGTTGCAAAGATGTTCGCTGCTAAAAAAAAGACATTACATACGTAAAAAAAATATGTAGCGCCATCTATGAAATCAAATTGTTTACTATGATTATTCAAATGTGAAAACATTTATTATGGATATATTAGGTGCTTGCGACCATGGATTCTTTTCTTTCTGAGTGGCAACATTGTCCTATATAAATATGGTTTTATTGTACTAAAACCATCTTGCATTTATATTAAACTAGCTGTCCTGCGCAACTTCGTCTGCGTAAATTTTCCCGTTTTTGCAACATTTATCATTGCTGCTCCGCTCCTATTGGTCTTACCGTGATGCTTAGTTAGTTAGTTAGTTAGTTTTACCTGGGCGAACAAGAAAACCGCACTTAGCCTCCCAATTGGGCCATTGTGCGTGTTCTACTTATCTTTCTGTCACTCCAGCCAACCGATGCACTCCCAAAACGCCAGCAGCTTGCCCAAATTGCTGCAGGCTTCCTGAAGGGATGTTGGTGATGCTAGGAGTCGTGCCCGTTGTTCTGTTACACTGCCACACTCCGTGAGCACGTGTATTGGTGTTTCTTCTGCCTTCATACATCCTCTACAGAGGGGACTGTCCGTAGAGGGGAGTACCGTGATGCTTATATAGCCTATAGCCTTCCTCGATAAATGGACTATCCAACAGTGAAATAATTTTTCAATTCCTTCTTATCTAAGTAGGTAGGTACTCTCTAGTGCGATGGTATGCGACCTCTTTTTATGTAAATACTAAGGTATTTAACTTGTTTGATGTCAGTGTCAAAAAAATTGTTTTACAAAATGGCATCGCTCAAATAACTGAAACAATTTAATTTTTTTAATAGTCCTCCACCTCCAAATCTCAATATGAAGAACCAATATTAACGGGGCATTTTGTTTATTTTTTGATATGGAAATCTAAAAAATAATCATAATAAACAAAATGCTTTTAAAAAAATAAAAAATGCATAATATTAAGGAAAAACAGTACCTGTTTATTTAAGATTAACAAACCTCACAAAGATTGCTATACCTACATAGAATGCTAGCCATGTTATGGACATAATTTCAACAGAAGATAGTTACGCTGAACGGCGTTTGGTTTTCAAAAACATTTGGGACACTGCCGTGGTCATGGAGGAGAAGGATCCAGATGTCATAAACAAACCTAAAGTCATCAAGTTAGTACCTATACCTATATGGCTCAAATAAGCCAGTAGTCTAAACTCTGAGTACTTTGTTTTGGAAGCGTTGAACATCTTCGAGTTGCTCTGTTTGGTACATACCCACAGCTGGATACCAAAGGTCCATATTGGCCTAAGGACTAATTTGTACGAAAGTATTTTGTTGTCTACTAAGACTTGAGTGTTTTCCCAGTCCCCGCTTCTGTTTGACATGAGCCTTCCAGCGAAGCCTTGTGTCCAGTGTTATGCCCAAATATTTAGTAGTATTTACATAGGGTACAGTCAGGCTATTTATAAGTACTGGGTGATGATTTGTATCTTTGTTGGTTAAGTCTATGTGCATCGATTTCGATTTATCAAGCTTTATCCGCCGTTTTTTCATCCATTTCGAGATGGTATTGACTGCTGTTTGTAGTTTCTCTGAAGCTTCCTTGTAAGTTGCCCCTACAGTCATAATGGCTGTGTCATCAGCAAAGGTTGCAAAAGTATCATTTTCTATTTCACAAGTGTATCATAAGTATAGTACCGGACCTAATACACTTCCTTGTGGAACTCCAGCTTTAATGGCTTAAGCACGGAATATGCGTCTACTTATTTTATTCTGGACATTCTGTTAGTCATATATTCAGAATATCTGTGATTTTGAAGTAATTTTTATAGGCATTTCTTGCCAATAACTTTACAAATACAATAAATGCATTTTTGAAACATAGAAAAATTTGCAATCCAGACTCAGGAATCGAACCCGAGACTTCCATTTATTGTATCTGTGATTTTGTTAAACTTGCACATTAGGCCTTTATGCCAAACAAACTTGGATTACATCAAGGAAAACAGTAGAGCAAACTTGCTTGTCCTCCGGTGCATTTTCTATGATGTTTATTATTCTGTGGACTTGGTCTAATAATCGAATGTTTTTCTCTGAAGGGTTTCTATTTTCGATGATGGGCTTCAGTATTTTGAGAAGTAATTTTTCGAACAACCTAGATATTATTGGTAAAAGTGTGATTGGTACATAAGATGATACTTCATGGAAAGATTTTTCTGGCTTTAGTGTCATTATCACGTCAGCTATTTTCTACACGTTAGGTAGGTATTCTAAATGTTGCATTTATAAGGGTAATCAGTTTCATTACTGCTTTACGTGGGAGATTCTACTACTTCAGTAATGAGATCAAAACCAACATAACAATAAATTTTATGTAAAAATTTGATCTCTTTACTGATTTCTTTTAGGGTTGACAATTTTATTTCTGCCATAACGTATTGTATCGATAAGTCAAATGTTGCATCATCACTGTGGGGGTCATTTGGTTGAAATATTTGCTCTAGATGCGGCGCAAATCTAACAGCTTTTTGTCCATTACTTACGGCCCAATGCAGTCTCTTCCTTAATTGGTGATAGGTTTTTTTAAGCTTTTTATAGCTTTTCATAATGAGTAATTTGTGGTACGATCACACTATTCGTGCACATAGATTATTATTATAGCTATTGTAACTTAGGTAAGTAAATTACAAACAAGCACACTAAAAAGTGAGAAATTTAAACATTTTTACAAAAAAATAATAGTTGTTTGCAACGCTTCATGGTCCTTTATTCTCCATGATTTAACCATTTTAGGAAATGTAGGTAAGTACCTAACCTACCTAATTAATTATGTTTAATTTCAGAACTTTAAGATTAGACGATGATGATAAAATAGTAATAGGTAAAAAAAAAAAGGAACGAATAAGGAACTTGAGAGCAGTTTGCAACAAAATATTGGATTATTGTGATCGACAAGATGTCGACGATGATTTGTTTTACGAACAGGTAGACATTTTTCTCTATTTAAGCATCTTCTTCTAAAGCTATTGTCCTCGAGAGTAAATAGGTATGGCATTTAATTGTTTTTAGTAGGTAGTAGGTGATAAGACAGAAACCAACTATTATAAGCTACTATTATCGGCCTATGTCCAGGAGTGGACTGCGATAGGCTGATGATAACCAGCCCAAGGCGTGCCCAGGATTCATTTTGGAGGGTTGTTATTACCGTATGTAGGGGGTGATTCCGTAGAAAATAACATCGGCCAAGTGCCAGCCGGAATCCGTCAGTGTGGATTTTTACTTATTTTTCTATGTTCCCGATTCCCCCTCCCCTCTCCTGGGTATGCATGTGCCTAGCAGTAAAGTATACCTACCTACCATCTATATTTCATAGATTCTCAACTTAGATACAAACTTACAATCCCATGATTTGATGAATTGTACATTTTATTTTAGCTAATTGGACCAGATCCAATCTTACCACATTCCAAGCCCATAAAACTGAAAACACATAGAAGAAAAAAGAAAATCATAAGGGCTAAAAGTTCGTACAGGACAGCCAGTAATGTAAATGAAGAACCTCAACCTCAAGCTCTTCCGGTACAACCTGTAATTAAGGCTGATTTATTTACGAAGAATGAAAAAAAGACTTTATCGGGCATACAATTCAACAGAGCAACGCTTTTTAGGAGTACTGCCATAAATAAACCGACCGTTAAACCAATTCTTAGACCAACACAGACACATGATACGTCAGATAAAACAAATACGTATGGAATACGTCGTAAAACCCTCAGAAAAAGGCTTCCCAAAAAGAAAAAGACTTCCACAACTACGTCAGGTGAAACCGATCAGTCAGCACCACCTGGCGATACGTCAGTTACGAAGACGACTTGACAAGACGTCACTTGGCACGACCTTTACACCTAGCAGGCCGAGAAAGAGCGTGACCTGAATCTACAAACTTGAAAATTTGGAATCTTTAACCCAATCATGAGATGGGCACGGTCTACCCGCCTACCGTTGTCCTGCGCGTGTGTATTTTGTAATGTATTTTCGTATGCCTATTTGCTGTGCACCAACATATTGCAGGATAGATGTTTTCGGACAGTCTAGTACTATACTAAAGAATATGTCATACATTCCACATTCGATAACCAATAAATAGAATTTAAAACTACCCTGCTTGTTTACATTTTCGATTTAAAATTAAACTTATAATAGGCTTGTGAGAGACTGGAATCTGTAGTAGACTGGGATCTATCGTATAGACAACGACCTATTATAGGATGCGGCTGAGGGACGTGGCAAGAGAGCCGCGAGTGATTAGTGTGCACAGTCTTTTAAGACGTGGCTTGCGATTGCGTTTCAACGTCTATTTCACTAAGAACTGTAGACGAAGAAACATCTCGAGTAGTGAAAGGGAGGACGATTTTCTCGAATTCGGGGCCGCTGCTTTATGTTGCCACCCGGAAAGAAACGATTGGGTCCATGACATTTTGTCGTAGTCCGTGTCCTGGTGCACGGACGTGTCCCGCACCCTGTGCATATCGTCCGCGGACGTTTTCGGCTGACAAAAACATCCAGCGCGCCAGATACGTCCACGACTTACCTCCAATAGTTAGCATAGCTCAGTGTACATCTAGATACCTTAATGTCGGGGCTGTCAGCTGTCGGGGCTGTCAGCCGCCACATCCGTCAGCCGTGTCCCGTGTCCGATAATTTGTTTTCAGCATAAAGCTAAAAACAAATTATCGGACGCGGATAGGTATGCTTTATTTATATCTATCATATTACCGAAGACCGACTGAAGCTTGGAATTGGAACTAGGTATATACGTTGCAAAGGCCTGAAAGGACCTTTTACGGAGTAGGTACGCGGGTAAAGGACCTGGAATGCTGGAACCACAGCAGCTGGAACCGTTGAGAGTAGCATCTTAGCTGCGCAGCACCCATAGAGCTTTGATTAAATAATGTCTATTTTTTTTATAGTGTTAACCACTTAATTTCCTAACATTAAAAATGCGACAGTATGTCGAGCTGATTTCTAACCACCAAACGTGTGTATGAACGGGAAGAAGGTTTGAAAGTTGTGTTTGAATGTTTGATCCGGCAGAGAACCAAAGTTATCGACATAGCCCACCGGATTAGTAAGTTGAAGTGGCAGTGGGCTGGCCATATTAGCCGAAGAACCGACAACCGTTGGGGTAAACGAGTTCTTGAGTGGAGACCACGCCACGGCAAACGTAGTGTAGGACGCCCTCAGGCCAGGTGGAGTGATGATTTACGCAAAACGGCTGGCAGGAGCTGCGAGAAGCCGAAGAATAGGAGCGGAGCAGCGACGAGAAATGTTGCAAAAACAGGGAAAATTTACGCATACGAAGTTGCGCGGGACAGCTAGTTAATAATAAGCTTAGCCTTAGCCAAATGGCTAAGGCATCGGTCTCGCAATCGTGAGGTCGCGGGTTCGAATCCTACCCATTATACTACCATCATGAACCCACTCCTAACACAAGCCATTGAGCTTAGCTGAAGGGGTTAACAGGATTGCTAATAATGTGGGACCAAAATCACACATTGCTAGTTATCTTAAAAAAAATATATATATATATAACGATCATAACTTGTTCGTCCTGATAGGTTTCGGACCTATACGTTTGTATTAGTGTTTTCAGTCACTGACCTCTATACTCATCTATTCAACATTACAGAAGTACTCTGTAAATGACCAGAGATTGTTTAGTAGGACGTAGATAGAGCCGAACGGACTGCGCCATCCTTTCAATGAAAAAGTAGGTAAAGCGTGACTGCAAAGCGTGAAAGGGAGAAAAATCTCGTGCGGCCCTGTCTCTTTGACAGGACAAAGTAGCGTTGTCTCTTTCTAGAGAGTGGTCAATTTTGTGAGGATATGACACAGTCATGGAGGTAAGGGCGCAGTTCTCCACGTCAATAGATAGAGCTATTACAAGCAGGGCTCGGATACCGGTATATTTTTCAAAACGTTTTCGTCATTTAAACTTATTAAACGATTTATTTCGGTTTCGTTCGAACGGAACTCAATAAAAAACGTTAATGAAAAGGAACAACATTTAATTCGTTTTTGGTTCATAAAAAGTTTTTAACAATGTTTTTCTTTTCTGAGTTGTTCGGTAGGAAACTACGAGCAATAATTTAATTCACTTGATGTCCGCGGCTTATTTGTTATTCGTGAGAAAGTTACTTTATTAAGTGAGTACTAGTAGGTAAATCTGTCTGCGGTCTGTGGTTAGCAGTAATCAAAATGGCAGTATCCAACCCGGTTAACCGGATAACCGAAAAAACCGTGTAACATTTGTTTTGTTTGTTTCTCGGTTATGTTACACAGTGTACGTAATCTGTTTTTTTTTTCTATAAATCAATATTAAACTAATAATAATCTAACTAAAAGACCTTTTTTTAAAACATTTCAATTAATCAATCAGACTGTAGGTATCGATTCATTAGTGGACTTAGGCCTCCCCTAATTTTCGCCACAATACCTAAAATTTTCCTAATTACCTAAAGAGGGTCTTTGGACGTCAGTCCATCTGGTCAGGGGTCGTCCTATGTTCCGTTTATCGAGTCGTGGCCTCCACTCTAAGACTCATTTGCTCCAGTAGTTAAAGGTCTTTCGGCAAATATGGCTAGCCCATTGCCACATAAGGTACGTAGTACCTACTATTACTTAATCTGTGCTTAGGGATACTACACTTAAAAACGGGTCGGCAATTTACCAGGCAAAGTTTTTTATTCTCTTTGCTATCTACGTTTAGGACTTTAGGACCTACCTACTGCTATCATTGACGTACTTATAGACCTGCCTGCGGGTCAATTCACGTATTAGCAGTGCAGTTGCAGATAAGTTTCAATTAAAACAGCCATTTTCGTAGTCTTGTAACTTTGGGATCGTTCTTTTATAAACGCTTGCGCACCGTACTACAGTCCATCAAATCTAAGAGGTACCGTTTGACGTTTCATATTTTTCAAACCGAAACAACTTTGTTCATACGTACATTATTCAGTTTCGATAACCTTTTTCATAAAACCATGAATTTAGAAAGATTTCATTATTGTATCTAAAAATGTACAATTCTTAATATCTAAATGTAATTGAAAACTTTCAAACAAAGCAAAATAACACATATTTACACAGTAAATAATTTCTAATAGTTATATTCTTGACCTCATTACAAAGTTACGTAGTTAGGTCACTGCACCTAGTGTTGCGACTCTTCGGATACACTTGTATGCAAAAAAATCGTTTACATATACGAAAAATCGAATGTATTATTTACAAATTACACTTGACAACCAAACAAATATTTTTTCATGTGAATGGGATTTATCTCACATATTACGATTACATAACTAAATAGTTATGTAATCGTAAAATATGAGATAAAACCCATTCACCAAAAATACGTATTTATAAATCAAATATATTTGCTTCTTTAAAAAGTTGTCGAAAGCGATTTGTCGATTTTTGATTTTCGCGCCCAAATAAGTCGGGGTTTCTCGCGCTAACGCTGTCGAAATAGTAAATGGAGTCAGGGATAGTGTTTTTTACATTTATTTTTGTGTATGATAGTATGGGTTTGCATATTACAGAGAAATAAACAAATTTTTAACAAGCACATCCATTGATTTTACAATTACAATTTTTTCTTCTAAGTCTTATTTCTACGTCTAAAACTAATAAAAATAAGGTATGTAGAACCCATTCACAAAAATGTTGTCGAAAGAGACGTACACTTTGATAATGTAATGGACAATCAACTGGTCATTAATTTAAATGACGATGATGACGAAGACGACGATACTAGTACTAGTAGTGAATAAAAAAATATCCTAAACATTTCTTTTATTTAATTATAACAATTGATTTCTTAAAATTCGGATATTATAGTAATCGATCTCTTAAAGTTCGGATATTATAGTAATCGATTTTTTCATCCCATCCCTATCATTCAATTGTCAGAACTGTCAAACGGTACTTCTTAGATTTGACGGACTGTAGAATGTCGTTATTGTGCTCTTGTGACGCATACTTGACGCAAGCGTATCGAATGGCTGTTTGAATCGAAACTTAACTGCAACTGAACTGCAATTTTGCTGCTTTAAATTTAAATGGATGGCACGGTCCAAGGGGTCAATTCACGAATTGACCCCTTGGACCGTGCCATCCATCCCTATCAAATAAATATCAAAGTAAATATAGACTGCAAAGCGTGAAAGAGAGAATACGTCTTAACCTCACAAAATTACCACTTTCTAGAAAGAGCTACTTTGTGGCAATCTAGCCGTTTTAACGGCTAATTTCTGCCAGTGTCAAGTATTTATGCACTTATTACATGCACATAGTCTCGTTCTAAGTCAATTATCACGTATTCAAATCATTTTTTACAAGTTAAACTCGGAGCTGTAAAAATAATGGCCGGTCAGTTTGCCGCCTTTTTTACAACTCCCGCTTTGCAGTCATTTTACACTTTTGAAAGGGCTCGCGTGGTCCAGGTCCATACGTCAATGGCTTACCTTAACCTTGTGATAACATCTCTAAAATAAAATTTCCTCATTTTTCATCAGATTCTGGTACACTTAAACTACCACTTAAGTTTAAGGGCAACATTAATATTCGTCCTGTCAATAGGTAAATATTAGTAATTTAGTCGATTTATCCGTTGCAAAATCATATCGGTCACCGCGCAACGTTTTTCATGTATATTTATATAATAATATTATAAATTTGAAGAGTGTTTGTTTGTTTATTTGTTCCAATGCGATAATCTCAGGAACTGGTCCGAATTCAAAAAATATTTTACTGTTGGATATCCGCATCGCGCTACGCTACAACCAATTGGAGCGGAGCAGCAATGAAAAATGTTGCAAAAACGGAAAATTTACGCAGACAAAGTTGCGCGGGGTCAGCAAATAACGAAAATTGCATCAAATTAATACGGCGAAAAAAAAAATTACCAGCGTCAGGCATTACGGATGCGATCCACTCGATGAAAATGCTAATGAAAATGTACAAGGCTAGCAAACAAGTTTTGAAAAAGCGTTCCACTAAGTCCTGAAAGTATTTGTAGAAGGATATCAGGTTGCTAAATCTCTACTTATTTAGTATCTTGGGAGTTAAAATTATATTATTGCAAACCTTTGTCAACTACGCCAGTATTGACTACTTTTTTTCACAGCTCGGTTGGAATTACATCTGGTTTGGTAGCTTTGCATACTTTCACTTCCTGTGATTTTAGTGATTCCGGTGGAAACTCCTCGTTAGTAGTGGTCAGCAGTTTATCAGCTGACCTTCTAATGTATGTGTTTCGTTTATTAACCTTTATTTAATAATTATTGAGTATTGCTGATTTAAATATTTCGGCATTCGTCCTTGCGCTTACTATTTGTTTGAAGAAATGGTCGTTGGGTTAAGCTTTTGTTACTGCTTCTTAGCTCTCTTTTTTTATTTCGTTGTATTTCAGGCAATCACTGTCTTTATTTATTTCTTGCCATTTCATAAATACTCATTCTTATTTATATATTTAAAACTTTATGCATGGCATTGTTCAGAGGTGGACTTATTGTTTATGGTGATGTAGAAATTATATGTGTAGGTGCAGTAAACTTCTTCTGTGATATGTGAGATTGGGCTTCTTCATTCCACCTCGAAGGATTCATAACAGTCCATAATGACACCTAGCGTTGTTTTAGCAGTAATAAGTATTATTTAGCAAAATGTTTGAAAGCTATTTCAGTTCCAGTTCAAGAGTATTGCTGTATTGCTGATTGTACCATTTTATATGGGGGTTCACATTTTTGTATTTTTTGTTTATATTTGATAATTTAAAACGACCACAAGTAGTCTGTGCTGAGTGGTTAGTAGTTAGGTATAAATTACAAGTTTCTGAAATTGCACAAAATCGATCGGTCGCTGAGAAAATAGTTGATATAATTACCACAGCAGAATGTTGTCTCCTTTCAGGATATGAATCAAACAGATTTTTAGTGATCCATGCCGTTGAAATGTGTGTTACTTTTTAAATTTAAGCATCCAGCCATTTTGAAATTAGTCACAAAAAGTTGATTCGCATAATTCCGCTTTAGTAACGTTACTCCAGCAGATTTTTTTTTTCGTAATGGACCTTTCTGGATAAAAAATAAATAAGAAGGTAGCTTTTAATTTGTGCGAAATGTGTATACATAATAAATTTGTATATCGTGTGGTTTTCATTTTATTTGAGTTTTTGCTGGAGCAACGTTTTGCTAATGGCTAGATCTCGCAAACTACTTAGTGACATATTATAATTTTCTTGACATGAATAGGTGGTAATTTGTGCTCTTTAAATGACTTGTTTCTTATCTATATATTTACACTGCCTCTGTGGCGCCATGGGAGTGTATCCGACTGCTACGCAAGAGGTCGTGGGTTCGATCCCCACCCAGGATAAAACTTTGTGTGATGAGCACGATGGTTTATTCTGTGTCTGGGTGTTATTTATACATAATTTGTATGTATTTAGAAATATATTAGTATGTCCCAAGATATTATTAAGATATTATTATTATTACTCTATTTTTCTTGCATAACTCAAAAACGACTGGATGCACAAATTTGAAAATGCGCACATTCCAACGGCATGTTGCACTCAATATCTGTAAACATTCATTCACAAGGAGACAACATTCTGCTGATGTAACGCACTAACGTACTAATGAGGTGGATATAGCCCAAATCATGAAGTTGTAATGTCTCTCTTTTGATTTTGGTTGACAAAAAATGTAATTATTATGATTTTGAACTAGAGTATCAAATTGCAGAGGTCAATGGGGGCGGCAAAATAAAATTATCCTACTGGCGGCAAATGTCTAAAGCCATCACTGGCTCCTATTCTACGGAATTCCAGGGTACCGCGCTATACGCTATGTAGAGTATAGAGTTCAGTGGCATGGGTGCAAAGTTTGATTGATAGAATTATTATTTTTAAAAAAATACTTTAACTTTCTTTAGTATGTATACTAAAAGGTAATAAATTTGTGAGGTTGTACTATGGATGAATATTTGTTGCTATTTTAGCAAAATTGCTGAGAATTTGAACTAGTTCTTTATAGGTCAGTAATACATACGCTCGTAGACTTTAGAAATCAATAAATGCGAGTAAAGCCTCGGGAAAAAGGTAGTACGTATTTTAGATAATGAGTAATAAAACAACCCCACAACGTAATAAACAGAATCACAAGGTATTAGCGATTTAGCCCGTGAGCTGAGAATTCTAAACTTTCTAAACTAAATTCTTAACTAAAAATGAATCATGACGCGTCTCAATAATTTTGTGAAAATCCTATCCTAGGTTGGGATTTTCACAAAATTATTGAGAGGCGTAATGATTTATTACACATGTTTAGTCGAGCATCGTTGAATCGATTTAAATCGGTTTTCTCAAATCGATTAAAACAAAACAATTGTAGTAACGTCACCATTATTATAGTACCATTTTTAAAAGTTTATATTGTTGTCACCTATAACGCTCCCTCTCTTTCTATTACAAAGGATTTTAGTGTTTTTATAGCGGTGTAGCTGTCAAATTTTAAAATAAATGTCTCCAATATTTAGTCATATTGTCTTTCGAATGATGCATATAAATTGAATTGACCCAGTAAAATAGTAAAATAAAATCGTGCCGAGATTCATCCCAAATTATATTATGTAGTGAAAATTTGTGTACAGAGTTATCGGAAAGTGTCCTTTGGTAAGACAAAGCAGAATACATTGGAAGTGACAAATGTGTTGTAAATTAGTTGTTTGGATTCAAAGTTTTTGTGTTTAGTGTTATGTGCTCATCGCTAAACAGTGATATTATTGTTTTAATTCCCACGCTCGTTTTGTGAATGTTGTAGATACATGTTGAAGGAAGACCGATAATGTCAGACTACGATCTGCAGTTCGAAGCGGATTTGGAAAAGGCACAGGCTTTGAGTTTAGAAAGTCTTGCTCTAGAACAGTTTCGTAGGCAGAAGCTACTGTCGAGTTCAGGTAACTGACGTAACTTTGTTTACCTCGTCAGATTAATGAAATTCCCAGGCCTCCTATCAAATATTTCGCACAATAACCTTTCAGCATCATGTATTGTTAATGTAATTTGGAATTCGTGCTTTGGAATTTCATAACCGCCTACGTAAATGCGTTCTCGTGTTAATGGAATAGTGTTAGATAGAGAAGTAAAGATAATTCAGGTACAGTTTGTGTAATAGAAATAATCTTTAAAAGGTACTACATTAAATTCATGGCTTTGTAAAGTATACATTTGTTTGTGAAACAATGTTCTATAGTTGTAGATACATAATCATATATCTAATATTTTTTTGATCTTGACAACAGCCATTCTGATTGTGAATTTGAAGTATCCTGGTTAACTCCAAATTGGTCCTACCTTTTAGGAATTCCTTGTGACAAACACATGCAAATCAATATTTATTTTAAATAGTATAGGCTATAGCTTCAATTTCTTGTTTGTATTTATACATTTAGCATATGTTTGTAATGTAAAAACAACCACTTTTTACTAAATGGATATGGATGTTTATCATGACACAGACCATATGGTAAAATATTTGTTCGTCTTTTTATTCTGACTAATTTCTGATGAAAGATGGACCTAGGTAACTTTTTATTATATACTATGCTATTCCTGCATGTGGATGCCCTGTGTATTGAGGGGCTTTAGTTTTATTTAACCCTTGTTTTCCAACTTTTTATTGGGCAGTCTCTTCTAGGGCAAATGCCTCTATGCTCTTTCACTCTCATCTGTTTTGTATGATTTTAGTACATGTAGGACCACTCAAAGCCACAATGTGGGAGGTGGTGCTTTACAAACATATTTATATTGTTTAACTAGCCTGTATTGTCCTACTGCAGGTCAAAGGCTTACCTACCCTCTCCACCTGTCTCTGTTAGTCTCTCTATGAGGCCAATCTGACTCGTCACCTGCAACAAGTTATACCCCATTGTCCAATTAATGATTTGTTTGACCCAAAAGTCATCAGGCATTAGGCACACATGTCTAGCCCAATCCTATTTCAAAGTGGCAGCTTTTCAAGTGGCATCAGTGTAGTGAGTTTTGGAATGGATTGTGGTATTCCTAATCCAATATGTATGTCAATTTGATCCCCAAAATACTCTGTTCCATTGCTTTTTGGCATACCTTGAGCATGGAAAATTTACAGAAATAAAGTAAACTTCACTATATCACATGCAATGGGAGAAAAGACTGCTGTCACACAGTAGTCTACAATTGTAGGTATGGGCAAAAAAAAAAAATATATAATTTCAAAATTAATTTAGAATATTGGTAGGAAATTTAGGAAAAGACCAGCTTTGCTCTGTATTTATTTTAAACGCTGTTTACTAAAAATGAAACCTAGCTAGATCAATTTATTACCACTCGTACCCCCTCCATACTAAATTTCATGAAAATATATATACATATATACTTGTTTAAATATATACAAGAATTGCTTGTTTACATTATTTTATTAGATAGGTAGAACAGTAAAAACATTGGGTTTCCCTAAAACTTGCATCATTATCAAAAATAACATTATAATTAAACAAACTAATGACAATGTTGTTCCTGCCTGTATCTCCAAATAGGAATATAATTATCTGATAAATTAATTAATTATAAAGTATCCTTAAAAAGACTAGCAACAACTATCATTAAAGTTTGTATAGAGTTAGTTGTAATTATTGGATAACTTTCCTGGTTTTGCTTAATTAAACAGTATAGTACCCACTTTCCTGTAAGCAAAGCTCTCACCTCCCTACCCCCTCCATGTCTTCAAAAATAAACAAACCAATGACCCCCCCACCCTTCTTTGGTGTTTATGTAATACTTGAATGGCTGCTGAGATCAAATCAATATAAGCTATACACATCCTACCCATTATACTACCGATGTGGACCCAATCCTAACACAAGCCTTTGAGCTTAGCTGGAGGGGTTAACAGGATTGCTAGTAATGTGGGACCAAAATCCCACATTGCTAGTTATCTTTTATCCAAAAAAAAAAAAACATAAAATCCAAACTAGCTGAGTTTGGATTTTGTTTTTTTTTATGTCTTTTTATTATTTTTACTTGTTTTCTATTCAATTTGTCGCATTGTTACCTGGCAGGATAGATAAATGAAGTGGTGCAGTAAAAGTGTGTACAAAACATGAGACTACTGTGATACAGGGCTTTAATAATAAGTATAATATTTTATTGTGTCTAATAAATTACTTACATAGGTTTGGTTTATGATTGAAGCCTCCTTTTAAGCAGAAAATACCTGTATTAGGAGACTCCACTATTCCATATCTGGCTTATATTAATAATATAATATGTGTTAATAGACAATAAAGTAGTATGTTTGATTAGGCTTGTATCAGAAGTTGTTCTTTTTTAAATATAAATTAATCACATATATTATAGACTGCGGATTTAATACATAAGTACAAAATAAGTTGAGACATTATTGTGAATCATTCTCACACCTATATAGATTTATTACCATTTTTTGGTAAAGCTAGTATTATATCTATAAAAAAACTTATTAACTTTTACACAATGCTACCAAATATAAAAATTCAAGTGACTAACAGACATTTGATTGGCACAACGAGACCAATTGAAGCATTGTAAACAAGAAATATTAATAAGCATTGTCAGTTCAGTAAAATGTCTGTACGTACATCAATCAAAAGGGATGTGAAAGGTCAGTGACATTAAGTAAATGGGACACTCTTTGTGAATTATGATAACATGCAAGCTTTTATCTAAATATTGAAATCATACAAGACTTGGGCTGAGATCTATACAGAGTACTTTGGTTCAGCTCAAGCTTAGCTTAGGTTAAACATTACAAAAACTTGACAAAGCATGTGCTGACCCTTGACGAGATAGATATAACTTTCTAAGATTATGCTAAGCTTGCGCTATGACCAATAACTTCAACGGTCAGCAAATGCTTTGTTAAGATTTTCTTCAAGTTTAACTTATGCTAAGCTTGGGCTAAGCCAAAGTACAATCTATAGATTTCAGCCTTAGAAACTCATATCTGTAACAAACAGTAATTTTTTTGTTGAGGGTTGACACAAAACTCTGTAAATAGATGTACCTAGATTACTTTATTGCAGTTATACAGCTCATAACAGAATCAAGTTTCATTGTACATACATAAGTGTGTCATATGTAAAGAGAGCTCAAATATGGTTGTGAGGAATAACCAACATCCATGCAGTCGCCAACCCGCTCGCCAAGCGTGGCGATTATGGCAATTACCCCCAGGATCTACATACTATAAGTAGGTTCTACTGGGGAGACCCGTGCCCAGCAGTGGGCCATCATATGGGTTGATATGTATGCAGTTAGCTGTGGTTTTTTTTAAGATTACTTACACACTAGGTTGATAGCTGACAAACCTTGCATAATGGTGGATTTCATAAACATCCTAATAATACATACTACGAATAATAATAATAATACGAAGCATTGTCAAATATTGGAATCAAACCCACCTCTTCCACGGCAGCCATTTGACTTCATTACGCAAGTCACGTTTATTTACCGAAAGATCTAGTATATATTGGAAGCGGCGGTAGCCTAATGGCTAAGCATCGGAATAGCAATCGTGAGGTCATGGGTTCGAATAATACTGACATGGACCCACTCCTAACACAAGCCTTTGAGCTTAGCCAGAGAGGTCTAATACTGTGGGACCCTCAATCCCACATTGCTAATTATTAAAAAAAAAAATAGCCATAGCAGACTCAATGACAAACTTTTATCATGTCTACAAACAATAATAAATATACTTATTGTTTATGTACCAGAATTTTGTTTACGGCATATTTAATCAATTCTCTGTGATAAAGTATATCAATAGGTTACGAATGATTGGTGGGTAGCCCTGTTGTCTAATCTTGGTGATATTGTTTAGATAATGTTCGCGAGGGCAGCATTAATGTACGGAGACGTGAGGAGTTTGACGGTCCGCCGCCAGCCTTACCACCGCCTCCAAGGAATCGAGGACGAGGAAGACCGTCCATTGTTGAGGGTCCTAGGTGAATATACGCTCTACTGTTTTATCGTTACTTATCTACTATTACTAGGTACTGATAAGCTACTGCCAAAGTCCATTAAAACATATTTTTGAAGTATCTATGACAATTTTGTGGAATGAGTTTGTTTTCTTCTTGTGTGACCTCATTGCGATGCATGTACTGTATTGAGGAGTTCACAGTTTTGACATAAATGTTGTATAATGAATCTTTTTTGGAAAAACCTTTATCAATACACTTCTGGACAAAGTTATTTACTAATTAACCCGCGTACGGGAGGACTACCCCCAACCTAGAATGGATTGGATGCGGAGGGCATTCATTAAAATCGGTTCAGTCGTTTTTAAGTTATTTATGTTTTGATTCCCGACGAACTGAATAACCATTGGTCAGGAGGGTTGATAGTTATTCAATTTTAGTGATAAGGCCCGAGACTAAGGCTCTTGTCTCCTTTTTGGAAGCAATTCTGACACTGTCGCTACAATTTTTTGTAAATATAAATATTATGATGACTATTTGTAGAGATATTATTGCGAATTGCGACAGCTTAAGCTTCCTTGTGAACATCTTATTACAGAGTAATCCTACGTCACTGATTACTGGAAAAGTTGATATAATTGCATGTACAATTACAAAGTAGGTAGGTACTACTTTTTAGGATTACTTTATCTTTATTTTATTACCTATGTATATTTTTTTAACAAAGTTCTGAAGTGCATGGAAAACTTCGCTACAGTAAAGTTCGTAGTACCTAATATTATTATGAATCTTTTTTATTTGTTGGGCTTCTTGTGAATGTGATAAGGCTATACAAAGCTAAGGCTTCTGGAGATGGGGGAGCCATCGGCTTAAGAATAAAAATCTTCAACCCAATCCTAAGTGATATTCTGATTCTATGTAACCTACTTTGAGTTCCTCTATTATATGGTTTCATCTATCATGGTTTCCTTCTTGCAAAATTACCTACTTAATTGTATCACGGGTTAACGCATAGTAATATAAAAAAAATAACATTTGCTGGCAATTATTTTTCATACCGACAATCTCGTAAATAGGGATGTGACATTGTTATCTTGTATTGTGGCCTTGACAGTACACGTGGTTTATTTAAAGAATTACGTACTCCCAGTATCATATTTGCGATAAAAATATGCAAGAAAGAAACGTAAGTTTTATTTGTTGTGTAAATTCGACTGAAGATTCAACGGTCAATAACTTCGAATTAGAGGCAGGTATGAACAGCAGAACAGCTAAGCGATCATGGCCAATACATCAGTAGTTGTAAGAAATATTTTTTTCTATCCTAGTGATCACTAGAATAGAAAGAAAGAAATATATTTATTGTCACAGATACAGTGCTGTTTATTATTATATGGTGTTTGCACATTGTATCTGCGACGAGGCTTCAACTCGGCATAAAGCTATCTTGTAACCATTACACAGCGCTGGTTTTTAATAGGAACTCGTTGATATGAAGGCGTTGCATGCTTGTCAGTCAGCAACATAAGTCGCTTAAAGTTTGCAAATATTAGAATAAGATCTTTATTCAAAAACATAAAAAGGTTTTAACATGATTTGTACCATTAAATTTCGAGCTTTGATGATTTGAAATATTGTTTCTATTAAGCTACTTATATGTATAGCTACTTTGACCTAGTGAAGCGGGTAGTTGTTTGTTTTGGCTTTTTTTTATCACAATCACTAGTATTAGACAAAAAGCTGAAAGATCTACATGTCAGCCAGTAAGTGCAGATTAATAATATAGGTTTTCTATACAATCCAATTTGTTTTTTTTTAGTCGAAAAATACAACTTTGATAGATTATTATCTTAGGGCCCGTTCCCACTTGTCGTGTGTCGGATCCGACAGGCGACAATTTAAACATCTTTTAACAACAAAACATCACACCCATTAAAAATCAGGTGCTCTATTAGCAGAACATACACTAGAGCACCCTATTTTTAAGGGGAAATTCAGTTTTCAAAAGGCTGGCCAAAGTGAAAAACAACTGATCAGCTGTAGAATCACAATATTAGAATGATAACTAAAGCAAATAAACAATAATTCCTTTATAACTTTCTTATGTTTAATTTCATGTCAAAAAGAGACGTCAATTTGCCTATCGTGGTTTAACATACCTTAAAAACATTGATATAACACGTTAGCGTCTTTGCTTTGCTTTAATTACAATGCTTTTATGACGCTTAGTAGTAGATTTGACAACTTATCAGTGCGTTTTTTTTTATACGGCCCGATTGGTGGTAAGGGTCCGTTTCCACTAATGTTCTGCCACTAAAGCACCCGATCTTTAATGGATGTGATGTTTAACTGATGTTGTGTTGTTGAACGATGTTTAAATTGTCACGTGTCGAACCCGACATACGACAAGTGGGAACGGTCCCTAAGCTGTTACCACAGGGTGGACGCCTGCAACATTAGGGATATCAGAGGCGCATTGTCGACTTTTTAAAATTTGTTTACCTTCATTTGATCAGTCCTTCACAGGCGCCAGCGTTTGTTAAGAATTAAAATACACTAGTAACAAGTCTCACCTACAAATGTGTATATTTACATTGTAATAGATCAACTGGAACAAGTCCAACTCGCGACGAGAGCAGCGACTTGATATCATTCACCAGCCCCACCTCCAAGCATGCCCCCAAAGAACCGCATCTCAAACTCAAGGAGTGCATCGATCAGATAAACAAGTATGTATCATTAATAACCCATTTGTATCATATTAACTTATAGGGTTGTCACAGACGACGATTAAAATACTAACATATTGTATGTTTTGAAATATGTACCAGTGGCGGAGGGTCCTTAGAACACCGTTACTTTCGGTTTTCCTTTGGATTGTGGTTACTTAGTATTATAGGTAGGTACTACAAAGAACCGGGTTACCTCAGAAAAAAATCAACCCTTCGCTTCTGATATGTACATCTATACTTCTATACTAATATATAAAGAGGAAAGATTTTGATTGAAAGCTTTGTTTGATTATTTGTTTGTATTGAATAGGCTCCGAAACTCTGCACGTATTTGAAAAATTCTTTCGTCGTTGTGAAGCTACATTAACCGCTGGTGACATAGGCTATTTTTTATCCCTGTATTCCCACGGGAATGGCTGCTACGCGGGTGAAACCGCGAGGCGTCCGCTAGTATATTATAAATAAACAATGTTAAGCCTATGACTATCTTATAATTTTGTAAATATTTCCTAGATAAGCAAACTAAAAAAAACTTATATACCTATGTTTTGAAACTTTCGCGATTTCTAATTTAAAATAGACTCATCAAGAACTAGTATATAAAGTTACTTTTACACATATGTAATTAATTGACACAGAATCGTGACACAAATCGTGCTCATAACTCAAGTATTTACTCTGGATAAGAATAGAACCCACAGCCTCTGGCTGTTGGCTCTGGTAGTAGAGTTACTGCAGCTGACCTGTTTATGTACGAATTCAATACAATTAATCAGTCTGATTCAGAAGTGACGAGTATGTAGAAGAATCTTTAATTTGATGAATCACATTGATGATATGATTAATAAATTCTATTGATATAAATTTAGGGCATTTAGCTTTAACATTTATAATTGTTAAAGTAGAAGACTAAACTATCAATATTATATCCTAGATTCGGAATGAGAGGCTGTAGATAAAAAGATAAAACATATATAAACAAATATTTCCATGTATGAATGTTAAGTTATCCATGCAAGGCGTGGTGTTATATATGCAAATTCAAGGAAATCATATTAATTAAGTTTTAGTGTTTTTTTAGTAATTTAAATTCATAATCTATAGTTTTACTATCGCAGGTACAACCCTAGACACATGTGACATTATTCACGTCAAGACAGTCAGTTTCTTGTTTGACTTTGAATAGCCAGTCGTTTGTTTTTGCTATATTAAATGTAGAATTGCATTAGTATATATTTTAAAACCACGTCTCTTTTTCAATAGTGTCTATACAATGAAGTCCAGTGCCAATATCAATGTGTAAGTTGCCATCAGTATCCTAAACTGGTTTTTAATTTATAGTGTAATAACGTGTATAAATATATAATGACGTTATTTGTTTATATTTGCTGTTGCGTAATAATATGTGCGTTGCATAGCAATGTTATAATTTATTAAAACTGTAAATATATTAGCGGTGAATGGCGCGTTATAATACGTAACGGGAATCAACACAATCATGCTACGGTACTGCCACGATATACTTAATAAAGAACAGTAGGTAAACTTCGTATAACGCGCGCTCAAGCAACACATGCATAATCGTTCACGGACAAACTGCAGACAAAACAAAACCTCGTTTTGTGATCTGCGCTGTCTCCCCTGAGTCATGTGATTCTCAGACCACTTTGTTCGGAAGGCGTGCCGAAACTCCGTGTCCATGATGAGTGATCTCTTTGCGTGTGTGCGTCATGAGCGTAACTAGAGGAGGAATTTGGGGTTGGACCCCCCCCCCCCCCCGAAATTAGAAAAAGCCGGAGCCAATTGTACTACATAAACCTCCCTCCGAAAAATTATCCTGGGTAAGCCCATGGTGTTCCCCCTTTGAACCTCCCCCCCAAATTACTAAAAGGGAGGTACACAACCCACATTTGGCCGGAGCCAATTGTACTACATAAACCTCCCTTCGAAAAATTATCCTGGGTAAGCCCATGGTGTTCGTCGAGCGTGTTTTCTATGGGTTACCTTCGGTACACTCGGTATTTTGTGTTAATTCTCCACGTTTGCTATGTAATACGGTCTAAAGTGCAACAGGTAAGATTTAACACATACCTCACCATCAAAGTAAAACAACAACAATCTTGAAAAAAAAACAATGTACCTGATAATGAAACTTAATATCTATTTAATTGGTGCCAAATTGCTTAAGCAGTTTATAGCTGTTATGATATTGTGTTTCTTTTCTGGAGCGAAGAAAATTGGTACTATTTTAATTTGTTTACATTTTGGTCTTACAACTACTGGAAACCCACATTGTTTATAGGTTTGATAGGGATCAAACCTATAAACAATGTGGGTTTCCATGTGGGTGTCCCGTACAGGGGTACGGGACACCACTGTGTCCATTATTTATATGGTTATACAGTCCGTCGCGACACAGGAATCATACCGTAGTGGTCTACTTGTTAAATTTTATTTAACAAATAGACCATAACACATATCTCCTACTTTCAAAACTCCTCAAATTGGTATTCGTAGAGTTTCGATCTGACCGACCAACACATGATTGTATGTGCTGTCATAAAATAGATACTTATTATAAGTATTTCGTACTAAATATCGTTCATTCGATATTTACTCAATATTTATATGATAGCAGAGTGATAAGTTAGATAAAGCCAATACTTAGCGAAACGCCAATTAAGATAATATAATAATACACTCGATTATATTCAACAATCGATTTCTTAATTCCCAATCGATATTTACAGTAGTTGGCTTATAATGTTTGAAGAAGTAGTAAGGTGTATTTATTCTAGTAAAGTGGTAAACAATCGCCTGATCGTTAGCATCAGATATTAGCTTTTTTGTGTTGTGGAAATTGTCCATCGATTTCTCTAATTTCATGTCAACGTTGATAAATGACTTCATTATCAGTGTCTAGATCTACATGAAAAATGTTTAAAGATAGTACATAGGTATATGGACATGTTGGATTCGAAATTCTACGTAAGATTGTATTATTTCGCTATTATATTTCGTGTAAGTAAACACGCTTTAAGTTCGTCCTGTTCTTAAATTTTAATTTACTCCCACAGATGGTACCCTTCTCTGTTCCCCCCGTTACAAGTAGTTAGGCAACAAGCCTAATGGCTAAGGCATCGGTCTCGCAATCGTGAGGTCGTGAGTTCGAACTCCTAACACAAGCCATAGAGCTTAGCTGGAGGGGTTAAAAGGATTGCTAGTAATATGGGACCACAAACCCACATTGATAGTTATCTTTAAAAAAAAGCCCTTAGCTAGCACCAAACCTGTGATCGCAAACGTCCTTTTCTAACACTTCGCGTCGCATTCAATTTACAAAACTGCAGCCATTTCAAACCAACATGCTTAGCAATCCAATTGTTAATTAAATCACTAAGCATACAATTTCATCATTCCCAGGTTGAGTCAACAGACTGAAGAGCTAGCATTAAACGTCACACAAACGGAACAGTCGACCGCCACAATGAACAACCAACACTACAATCAACGTCCTGGGTATAATTATGCCCCACCATACCCCTATAATTACCAGCAACCTTACAATCCAATGCCACCATATCCCACAACGCATTACGGCATGCCAACACCTATTCCGGCGTACGGTTACTATCCACCACCACACACAATAGTACAACCAGAAATGCCCCAAACATACGTCCCAGTAGTCCCAAACGTACATCCACAAATGTATCCACCTGTACAATACAGTCAAACACGAATGGCTACCCCATCCCCTTATCCTCCATATACCGCACCTCCTGCATACAATTATAACACGACCAATATGATATCGAGACCTCCAAGACCTTCGTTGTACCCACAATTGAATCAAGTGCATGGATATCCACCTGTGTCTACAATTACGCCGGTTAATATTGTGAATAATGGAGTCAGCCAACCTGTTGTGAAGCCGGAGACGCCGAAGGAACCACCAGTCGAAAGTAATAGAAAGTTATCGGAAGTCAGTAACGTGGTGAGTTTAAATTCTATTTTTATTGTTATCGGATTAACTTGACTAGTTATATAGACCGCTATAGAATACGATTTCGTTTCTACTAGGTCAACTAGTTTTTACTAGGTGAGGAGTGAGGCTCGAATTTACGTAATACAGAAGAAGAAGAAGAGGGTTGTTTTAATTTTACGTGTGTCTTGGAGATATTGCAGCCTGTAATAAGACCGCCTTTTATACTAGATATAAATGCTTTTTGTAATTTGTTATTGTTACAAAACGAATAGAAACTATCGATATGTGCGCGGCATCGTAGCTCCCAAATTATTTGTCCAATTTTGACGTAGATTTTTTTTATTATACTGTAAGTTTAATTGTAATGGTTTGTTTGATGAAAATTCGTTTAGCCATTTTCAAAATAGTACACTTTCTATCTACGAGTATACACGTAGGTAGTTTGTTATGTCTTCTGAAAGACGAGTAATAGGTATATTGTTTCGTGAGGAATAAATAAAAATAGTTTTTATTCAATAAGGAAATTTTAGCTTGGTTTGGTATTTATATTATATATAATTTTACTATTTATATTGTATAAATTACAATATAAATAGTTAAATTATATTTCCTTGAATGATAACATTGAATTTAATATTAATAATATTGGATATTGTTTTAATAATAGTTAGGAATTTTGTTAAAGGAAATATTTTGCTATATCCCATAAATTGTTGTGATTGTGGTGATTGATAAATTATTCTGTATTTGTAATAATATTTTGAATTCGAAAGTTTTAGAGGATGAATAGATGTCTTTGAAATTTTGCAGTATCCAATGTAGTTTATAAAACAGAATAGCACATTCGTACTAATATTATTAATGTGAAAGTAACATTGTTTGTTTGTTACCTTTTCACACTTAAACCGTTGAACAGATTTAGACAAAATTTTGTATGGAAATAGTACAGTTTGAGTCTCGGAGGACATAGAATAGTTTTTAGCGCGATAACCGACATCCACGCAGGCGGAGCCGCGGGCGAAAGCTGGTAGGTTATAAAAATCTAACAACAAGAGCGAAGGCTTATGGATAACCTAGTATTGTTATAAATGGTCATAAAGTCCCGTTGTTTCGATCTGGGGGTCGATTCACGTATTTAAAGCAGTGCAGTTGCAGTTCAAACTTAACTGCAACTGCACTGCTTTAAATACGTGAATTGACCCGCAGGTGTTATTAAACCGTTTGTAAATATTGCCTTGTGCACACATAGTTCTTTTCAAGCATGTAATAGTATCTTTGTGGAGATAAATGTAGATAATGTCAGATAAGCACTTAAAGGATGTCGTGATGGAATTTAAACTTTTAACCTCTTTTCTAATATTATAAAATATTTATGTAATTTGGATTCGATGATCATCTTCTTGTTCTTTGTTTTTTTTTTGAGGTTGATGCTAAAACATAGCTGAGGAATTTGTTTGTTTGTTTGATCGCGTTAATCTCTGAAGATACTGTGTCGATTTACCATGAAATTTCGTAAGAAGGTTACTTGATTCCTAATGAAGGTTATAGAATACACTTTTTACCCCAATCCGGTCTACAAATACAAATACATTTATTCAAAAGAAATGTGATTACATATAGGTGGTAATAGTAATAAATAAGTTCTTTCACACAATGGTGCGTGAATATGTCATACAACTGATATATATATATATTTTTAAATTTTATAAACACTTGTTAATATTGCATGAAATACTAATACTAATTATAATAATAATTTTTATTTACAAGTAACATGACTGAATGTGTTAGTAACTTAGTACTTAACCTAATAACAAATAATTATTATATAAACGTGAAGCACTGCCACTTGCACCACATCTAGGTGGATGTCTGGCAGCAGTGATTCACATACAAACAGTCGAGTCTGCTCGCAATGCACCTCAAAACACTGTTGGAGCTGGCCCGCACTCGGCGCACCAGGGAAGCGCATCTTTTTCTCATAGTCGTGAAAAAGCAATCGACACGAGATTCCAAAACCTTTCTGACATAAAGTCGAAAAACGTTGCAACGTTTTTCGACTTAATGTCAGAAAGGTTTTTAGGGCCAGCTCCAACAGTGTTTTGAGGTGCATTGCGAGCAGACTCGACTGTTTGTATGTGAATCACTGCTGCCAGACATCCACCTAGATGTGGTGCAAGTGGCAGTGCTTCACATTTATATAATAATTATTTGTTATTAGGTTAAGTACTAAGTTACTAACACATTCAGTCATGTTACTTGTAAATAAAAATTATTATCATAATTAGTATTAGTATATCATATTATATTTCATGCAATATCAACAAGTGTTTATAAAATTAAAAAATAAAATTATATCAGTTGTATTGTACGCACGTTACACATTGTACCTACGCACCGTTGTTATGGTAGAATGTGAAAGAACTTATTTATTACTATTACCACCTATATGTAACCACATTTCTTTTAAATAAATGTATTTGTATTTGTAGACCGGATTAGGGTTAAAAAGTGTATTCTATAACCTTCATAAGGAGTCAAGTAACCTCTTTACGAAATTTCATGGTAAATCGACACAGTATCTTCAGAGATTAACGCGATCAAACAAACAAACAAATTCCTCAGCTATGTTTTATTGCATCAACCTCAAAAAAAAAACAAAGAGCAAGAAGATGATCATCGAGTCCAAATTACATAAATATTTTATAATATTAGAAAAGTGGTTACAAGTTTAAATTCCATAACGACATCTTTTCTCGCTAATAAAGTCATAAGAACATATAAGGTGTTTTAAACTTCGGACATTTTTTTTTTTTCAGTCGATCGAGTCCAACGACACAGTAGGTAGTCTGCCAAAGTCGATGAATCTGATAGACTTCGGTCGCAACAGCAACGCGCAAGGTAGCGTAAGAGTCAGTGTGCTAGAAGCGTTTGATCCTCTACTAACTCAGAAAAATAATATCGGTGAGTGGCTTGTGTTTCATTATCGACTTGGAAATGAGAATGTTTATTGCATATCTTGCGTTTTGAGAACCATCTATAGGTACTAATATTATAAAGCTGAAGAGTTTGTTTCTTTGTTTGTTTGAACGCGGTAATCTCAGGAACTACTGATCCGAATTGAAAAAATATTTTACTGTTGGATAGCCCATTTATCGAGGAAGGCTATAGGCTATCACGCTACGACCAATAAGATCAGAGCAGCAATGAGAAATGTTGCAAAAACGGTAAAAAGTGGGTCAGCTAGTACATAAATAAGTAGGGTAGTTGGCTGTTAAGTAAAATTGTTTTCTTTTTATAAAATACTAGCTGACCCGCGCAAATTCGTATGCGTAAATTTTCCCCGTTTTTGCAACATTTTTTATTGCTGCTCCGCTCTTTTTAATCGTAGCGTGATGTTATATAGCCTATAGCCTTCCTCGATAAATGGGCTACCCAACAGAAAAATATTTTTTCAATTCGAACCCGTATTTCCTGAGATTGCTGCGTTCAAACAAACAAACAAACTCTTCAGCTTTTTAATATTAGTATAGATTAAAACACACGCTCTTTAGATATTTGTACGGATTTATATCACTATTACCTATACATGACTAGATGCCTATGTCAAATGATGTTGAATTGTAAACGAATATTTATGTTCCGAACATATTAATTAATTATTAAAACTTAAAAATTATTATATAGGTAAATTGTAGTCAAGTATTCAATTTATCGTTATACTTAACCGATTCTGATAAGACTGTATAGTATATCGTCCCTTTCCCCTAGATCCGGCCTGTTTTCTATGGTCGAATAATAAGTTTGTAGTATGTTTTCTGCTGATGAAAAAGTCATGAAAACGTTAAATTGTGGATGAATATATTTTTTCAGTGTAACATTATTGCATAGTTACTATTCAATTATTTAAAGTCATAATACTTAAACAAAATACGCAATTATGTATTAGAAACTTATCAACTCTTTGTTATTAATACGTGAGATATGCTGAATAAAATGTTATTATTACGATAAAATGCTTTGTTAAAAAATGTTATATATTTCAAGTAAACTGCAGCGTTCTTTGTTTCAAAAGACCGACGTGATCTGCAAGTATTTAACTTGCAAATGAAAATGTATCTTATTCGTACAGGAGTAGGTTCTAGATATGAAAAAGCTGCATTTCTTTGTTAGTAAATATACCACAGGTGCTGTTTCCGTCGGCTTTAATTACATTGAAATGTTCTCATTTTTAAGTCCGAACTCATAATTAATTGGTCTTCATTGATGAAACAACATTTTCAGATCAGGCAAATGTTTATTTCATTGTTTCATATCGTTTCATTTCTTGTTTTACTTTGGGTGTGTATAATATAATTTGGTTGAAAAAATGTGCTAAATTACTTTGTTTTGATTCACATTTTGTTGTGTTGCACTTACTTTTTTAGTGATTATTTTGAATTATACTATGAAGCGACGGTAGCCTAATGGCTAAGGCATCGGTCTCGCAATCGTGAGATCGCGGATTCGAATCCTACCCGTTATACTACCGACGTGAACCCACTCCTGACACAAGCCTTTGAGCTTAGCTGAAGAGGTTAACAAGATTGCTAGTAATGTGGGACTCAATCCTACATTTCTAGTTATCTTTAAAAAAAAATGGATTTTATGTGTAGGATTTTTTTGTGGCAAATAGGACTATGGAATTGTTAAGATTGTCTTTGTAGCTACCATATGGGAGAACTCATTTCGTTGTTGAGTTGTATTAAAAAATCACACACCACATCAAATAAATAACATCTAAAAACCTTGGGTATTCATAACCATAATGTGTAAATAATATTTTTTTTATTCGTTATCTGTTCGTGTTATTAGGATTGCTACATTCATGTTTTTTGGTAAATTAATATAATTTATGATTTAATATGGACGTATTTTTGACTTACCTCTCAAATATGATCTTTATTGAGTGGTCAGATTTTTTTTTAAATATTATTTCTTTATAAGTTATTATCATGCTTGCTATCACTACGAATATAGTCCGTTCACATTCATATGGCTCCTGGCCTGGTTGGTAATATTAGAGATATTGTTGTCACTTTACATTCACCAATAGATAAACATTATAAAAAAAAAAGTATGGATTAGAATCGTGTAGAGAAAAAAAATGAAGTTTGATTATTCAGATTCAGACTAGATTAATAGACTGGAAAATGTGATTTCCCCATAATAAGGGGCATAATGTCTGAAGCCAGTATACATTTAATATTTTGAGCTTAACGAGCAGTAGCGCCAATATTAACAAGTTAAGTGACACATAAAGATGAACGGACTATAGTAGCAATAGAAATACTTTTGAGCAATACTCAAAGCTAACTATCGTTATGTATTCGGGGTTAAAAAATTACATACCTACATTAAAATTATTAGACAACGTTTAGTTAGTTAATTAGCACGGTAACAAATAAAATTGACAGAAAATGCAGCGGCATCTAGCGACTGTTCAAGCAGCGTGTACGAGGAATACGACCCATTGGACTTTTTATACGGCGAGACGGAGATGCGTGAGGCCGTATACGCGACTGTCAACAAAAAGGATACGTTGCCATCACCGCCGCCCAAATCTATACCCAGTGTTCCGGCTATGGCACTACGGTCTACCACTGTAAGTATACGTTCTTTTAGAACCGCAATTACTACTTCCCAAAATGACAGCCTTGGATTTTTGAGGTCACTTTGTCCTTTTCCCAAAATGACTACATTTTTTTAAATGATTGCCTATTAAAATAACATGTTCTTGTAATGACTGAATGGCATAAAGTCGATATGCCAAAAAATCCTGTTCCCATAATGTCCATGTTTTGAAATGATGACTTTGTATGGAGAGCAATTGTTGCATAACTGACGAAGTGTGGGTATATAGATATCACGGAAGATATACACCTACATCCCCGCCTATCCTTTCGGCGACAAAATGCATGCAGTTTATAAATTAATTTCAGTTATACGAAACGGCCGATGATGGATTGACTTTATATTCATACAATTCAAAAAACACGCGTGAATCTTATACCTTTTACCGAGCAATTCTTGTATATATATATATATACATATATACATACCAATCTGAATCTCGGCAACGACTCCAGCGATTTTCATGAAACTTAGCATGCAGGGGGTTTCAGGGGCGATAAATCGACCTAGCTAGTTTTCATATTTAGAAAACGTCGTTAAATAAAACCGAGCAAAGCTCGGTCATCCAGGTACTATTGTTTAAAGTGGACCATAAAAAAATATTTAACCTTTAATTAATATTCACGCTTCTGCCGTTGCAATACTGTATTGCAACGGCAGATGGTCATGGATAGGCTGATATAGCCCAGCATCGACTTCGTAAAACTTGGTTGGATTCCGCCTCTAGCAAGTGTTTCGCTGTAACTTACTTATTTGTTTGTCGGTTTTTCACAATTCGTAATGTATTCTTTAGATTGAATGATTTAATTGCATGGGTGATGCAGCGGTCCGATCAATGATTGAGAACCAAACTGTAGCGATTTTGAGCCCGCACAGAAAAACACATTACGTGATTCATATCCTTATAGTCGAATTAAAGTTTAAAATGTAACTGAGAGAGCTCGTTCGGCACGCGATCGAGGCGGACGCGTTTACCTCAGTTCGGTTTATTATTATTTAATACCTGTGCAGTGTGTGAGCGCGAGCGCAACTTGTTTACGATATCTCGGTCGGTCGCATCGAGGTACCGCTATGCGGCTACCTGCCTACGCCGGACTCATTAATAAATGACAAACCCCGGTGTTAGCATGGATGAGTTGTATACCTTAGATTTGGAGAACGGATATACAGTGACCGTGTTTGAGGCTGAAGGAACCGAACAAATATCGGAGACTGACATGGAACAGCAGGTGGACATGGGACAGTTGGAAGCTAGTGTGGAGGAACGCGATCAAGTTGAAGTAATTAGGGAGAAGAGGAAAAGAAGGGACGCAGAGGATACGGACAGTGGTGACTGGACTGAAGTAATAAGAAAAGACAAAAAACAAAAAGCTGATAAACATGAAATATACCTCTCGAGCAAAGAAATACTGCCTAAACAGTTTGCTTTGGCTAAATTATTTAGCGCAAACCAAATAAATCATATCGAGAAGGTTAAGTACATAAACCCGTATAAGGTTCGCGTCGACGTCGCGAAAGAGGAGACGGCAACGCAAATAGAAACATGTCAGGCTTTAATAGAAAAAGGGTGGCATATACAAAGGGCGATGGACAGGAGTGATTCATATGGGGTGATTAAGGACGTAGACTTGCACTATTCTGAAGAGGAAATCTTGAAAGAATTAACATGCGACAGCACAATAAAAGTACTGTCCGCAGTACGCCTTAAGCGTCGGAGTCGAGAGGTAGAAGGAAACGGCTGGGTAACAAGCGAAGCGGTACGATTAGGATTCAAAGGAGCATTTATGCCGCCACACGTGTACGTAAGCGGACTACGTATCAAAGTAACCCCATACATCTTCCCGGTCTCTCAGTGCGCTAGGTGCTGGAAGTATGGACATATGACCAAGCAGTGCACGTCGAAAACAATAGTCTGCCCTAAATGTGCTGCAAATCACGCCAATTGCGAAACAAATAAATTAAAATGCGTCAATTGTGGCGGTAGTCATATGGCACTACTAAAAGCACAATGTCCAGTGTTCCTCAAAGAAAAAAGACTAAGGGAAATTATGGCGGAATTCAATTGTACCTACAGGAGAGCACTCACAACATATGTACCGCCTAACCCTCCTACAAGAGAAATAAACACATCCCAACCTCTACTGCGCACACAATTGCAAGATGCCTCGAACATAGAATCGGAAGTTACACCTACTTTCGCGAAGGTACTTCAATCGACAGTTAAAGTACAAGAGATACCAAAAATGAAGAAGCAGCATAGTAAGGAAACTAAGACTGTTGGCAGTGAGCTACCTGCCTGTTCTATGACCTACGAAACGTCTACGGAATCACCCCAGCATGAAAACAAGAAAAAAAAACCGCTGCAGTTCGATGAATTGTTAAATAGGCTTAGGGAAATTATATTTATCAGTGGATTAGGGATACGATCTAAAATTAATGGAGTTATTAAGTGTTGCTTAGAATGGTTTATGTCTGTTGTTGTAGATTACGTTGCTGACTGGCCTATACTTATGAGGATCTTTAATTATATCAGTAATAATGAGTGACATACAACTCATACAAGATATTAAATTTAACCTATTCCAATGGAATGCCCAAAGTGTTAGACCCAAAAAACTTATGTTTGAGCAATTATTAATATCAGAAAAAATCCACATAGCCGCAGTCAGTGAAACTTGGTTAGAGCCCGACAGTTTATTCAGACTAAATAATTATAATATTTATCGTCTCGATAGGCATGACTCATACGGAGGCGTAGCTATCGCTATTCATAATTCGATACAATCGCAGAGTGCTACCGTACGACTTAACAACACAGGTATCGAGGCGCTGTGCGTGAGAATATTAAACTGCCCGCAAATAAATTATATTTTATCTGTTTACTGCCCGTCTACCGTCCATACTACGCAAAACGATTGGGACGAATTATTTAACAATTACACAAGAAAGACTGTTGTATTAGGTGATTTTAATGCCCATCATTCATCTTGGTCTTATAAGAATGAACCAAGGGGAGGCCAAATCTTTGATTCTCTTTTACAAAATAACTTTGTTGTAATTAATAGCGGTGAAACAACACGTATTAGATTGGTAAACGGAACACTACAAAAGTCGTCCCCAGACATATCTTTAGCTACTTCGGATATCGCATTGGGGCTGGATTGGCAGGTCTTAAACGAATCATTAGGCAGTGATCATTTATTTATTAAAATTTCCTTTCTATGCCGCAGTAATTCGGTAAAGGTTAAAAGACTTAATTATAAACGTGCCGACTGGAATTCATACAAGAGTTGTTTAGATCAATTATTTTCCGATTTTCAAGTGAATAACGACACTCAAAAGGCCTATGATTTATTTATGGAATACATAAATATCGCAGCTCACCTAAATATCCCACTTATTAAAAATAGTCAGACCACGACCTCTAACTTTGTCCCCAAGCCATGGTGGAATGCAAATTTGTCAAAAATGGTAGCCGAGCGAAGACGAGCCCTTTCAAGGTTTAGAGGTAACCCCACCCCACAAAATTTAATCACTCTCAAGCGCAAGATAGCTGAGGCGCAGCGCGAGATACGCCGCGCACGTGATGACGGTTGGCGGCACTTCTGTTCCGCTTTAGATGAGTCCCTTACATCTGCGGAGCTATGGCGTAAAATGCGATGGATGAAGGGATATAAAAGTTCTAAATCAACCATCAGTTTGGACGAAGCTGATGAACTACTTCACTCGCTGGCACCGGATTATGTTGTCCAAGATCAACCACTTTTCTCATCTTACTTTCCTAAATTAGAAATTGAAGTCTCCATGCAGGAGTTAGACAGGTGTATCAAACATAAGGATACATCTCCTGGATGCGATGGCGTCATATACAAGATGATCCAATACCTACCTATGAATGGTAAGCGTACGTTGCTTTTACTTTATAATAGATTCCTTTCAACTGGTTTTGTACCGGTACAGTGGCGGGAAATACTTGTCACTCCTATACCAAAATTAGGGCGTAATATGTGTAGTATAAAAGCTTATAGGCCAATTTCTATGATGTCATGCATTTGCAAAGTATTTCATTCTATTATAAATATGAGATTAGAATGGTATATTGAAAAATCAAATAAATTATCTCAAAATGTCATAGGATTTAGAAAGGGTAGGTCGTGCCTGGATAGCTTGGTTCACTTGGTCACACGAATACAAATTGGTTTTACGAAAAGCTTGTGTACAGTGGGATGTTTTTTGGACATTGACAACGCGTATAATAACGTCGACATTGTAGCCTTGTTATTAATACTGGATAAACTTAACGTTGGATCCAAAATATGCATTTACCTTTGGAATTTTCTTAAAGAAAGGTATCTTAAAATACGAGTAGGAGATGGATTTATAAGCAGGATATCCAGTAGAGGCTTGGCACAGGGAGACCCCCTCTCTCCATTATTATTTAATGTGGTGACCATATATGTTTGCAAATATATAGAATCCGATGTATTTATTTCACAATACGCAGATGACTTCGTTATTTATCACACCTACAATAACGCTATAACCGGTTCTAGACAAGTGCAAAAATCAATAAATACCATGATTGACATAATAACAAATTTAGGCCTGGAGCTCTCGGCTAGTAAAAGTCAAGTGTGCGTATTCTCAAACAAACGTTTAAGAGACACGGTAAATATTGAAATTAAGGGGATCTGTTTGTCCGTGGTAGACACAGTCAAATATTTAGGTCTCTGGTTAGATAGAAGTTTACGGTGGACAAAACATATAGGGGAAGTACAAGATAATTTACAGAAATATCTCAGTATATTTAAAGTTTTAGCTGGATCTGGCTGGGGTATACACCCATTACACCTAAGAAGATTGTACATTGCTGTTATCCGCAGTCGCGTAGATTATGCGAGCCAATTATACAGCAACAGTAGTGATACAAGTCTTTTCAAATTGACTAGGATACAAAACCAATGTATGCGAGTTATTGGTGGATATATTAAAAGTACACCAATACACGTGATGGAATCAGATTTGTTGCTCCCCCCTCTTCATATTCGTAGACAATATTTAACTTATAAATACTGGTTGAAATTAAAGTCACTTGAACACAAGGATATGATTACTGACCTAGATGACCTATCTTCATTGATAGCACAAAGAGGTTGGAGACGACGGCGAAAACCACCTTTGGTCGCGATACATGACGAGCTAAATGTTTTAAATCGAGTTGCGACCAACATGGGTATGTTTTCACTCAGTATATGGACGGGCTATGTGGATTTATCAAATATTATCCATATTAATATAAATATTTTAGACAAACCAAAACATGGATATATATCTAGTATACTTAAATTGTCATGTGAACAGTTCATAACAGATAAATATAGAGAATATTACAAAAATTTTACGGATGGGTCAAAAACCAGTGATGGGGTTGGAGCGGCTTTCCTAGACTTTCAACTGGGAGACAAGATGCAGCTAACTTTACATTCCAGCATGTCTATCATGCATGCAGAGCTGGTGGCTATATCGGAAGCACTGTCCTATACGCAGACTTTGCATACTGAGAATATTGTTATTTTTACAGACTCGCGAAGTGGGCTCCAACATCTAACACATTGTGGGTTTTCTAACTTTAGGGGCATTCCAGTGGCATATGTCATTCTAGAAAGTTTAATAAAATTAAAGAAATGTAAGGTTAATGTTGTGCTTCAATGGATACCTTCTCATGTCGGGATTCAGGGTAATGACATAGTCGATCAATTAGCTAAAGAGGCCATTCATTCTGGAATTGTAACAGATTACCTGCCAAACACAGGGGATGTACTGAGTCAAATTAGACGAAAGTGCCGTGATATATGGTCTGAATATTTTGACGAAAGATCACGAACTAAAGGTATTTGGTATAAAATATTGCAGCCAGGTCTACCGCGCTCTCTTTGGTTCGGTTCCGATATGAAAAGGCAAACCATAGTCACAGCCTTGAGGCTTCGCTCCGGTCATTTTCCTTTGAACAAGTTTGCATATATGATGCGCAAAGTCGAATCACCAAACTGCTCTGTATGTAACGTGACAGAAGATATACACCATATTCTCAAGGAGTGTGTCCGGAGTGAATCATCAAGGTCACAGCTCAACTTAGCCAATCAGAATGTAGGTGTATATATGTATGCATTATCCATGCCTCTGTCGGATGAGGCAAAATTAATCTACAACATGTTCCAACTAGTGATAAGAAATAGAATGTAATATTTTACGTTTATTGTAGCTCCAATGAGGGCAGCATTATCATGTGTGATAAAGCCCTTTTTTTTCTTACTCAACAATAAAGATAAAAAAAAAAAAAAAAAAAAAATGTAACTAAAATATTTTTAAGCTATTGCATAGAGACGAGCTGCTCAGAAATGTAATGGAAAAAAAAAATTAAAAATTGGAACACTTTTATTTATTTTTTTCAAAAAATTAAAAGTGTTTTTTTCTTTAATTGAATAAGTTGATAAAAAATGCTATGCAATAGCTTTACCGCGGCAGTCCCCGAGTGCCACACATTTTTTTTTTCTAAATAAACATCTTACCATTTTATTTTCAGAATAAACTCTACGACTGTATAGTGAAATCAAGAACTAGAAATTACGATAATGAACACGAGGCGTTCCTCAAAATGGTCTTAGACGTCAGAAGTGAGTACAATGATTTTTGAAAATCTTTTTCTTTCTTTTGATAGTGGGTATGCCGTATGCAGAAACAGTGCCAATTCAACCATTTTTAGAGTATCGTAAAATGAAATTTCAGAAAACCATCTCATTTATCTTACTTAATATAAAATATGACTAAACTGATTTGTTGCACGTTGCGCCATAGTTATAAATATAAAGTACACGTTGCTACTAATGCAAACGTTGTAATATTGAGTATTATTTACCTAACTAACCGACAAGAGACCATTGGTTCGTTTGAATTTGGGGGTAACACGCCTCTTTGAAAATAATGTTAGTCTATGTTAATCTACTAAAGTCTGAAAACTGTGTCCACCATTCGTTCTCTATCTACCTATACCATAATTTTAGCTAATTCACCATCATTCTTGTGAATTACAGAAAGATTCGTCCATTCCGATGCTAAGACGAACCCAGGTCACGTGATAGCCGCTCGGTCGGGCGGCAAATACCCTCCGAACACAAGTATCAAGATTCTAGTCCACCATGCCCATTCCGATGAACCAATCACTTTCACGTCTGACGGTAAGTTAATTTCAACCTTATGTTTAAAATCGTAAACTCTATATTCGAGTGTAAGTTTTCAAAGGATGGTAATTAGGAAAATTAGTCTTTATGAGGTTTAAAATAAAGTTTTTATTTTAATGTGTATGTGTTTCGTTTACAGTGGAATCGACTGTGGAACATGTGATATTAACTGTAGTGTGTTCTCTCGACGAGGATACTAGAGAAGATATGTCTGAATATATGCTTAGAGTAAGTATGCTTTATATCAAATTATAACTGCCATAGGCACCTGTCCCACCAACACCCGATTTTATCGCTCAAGAAACTTACAATAGATGTATATCGTAGCTCCCGACTGTGAAAAACAAAAGAGATGGAGTACTCGCCGGCAGAGTGAACGGTCAGCGATCAACTGTTAATATCTGCATCTCTTTTATTTACACTGGATCTTCGTTAGTATGTTTCTTGAGCGATGAAATCGCTAGTCGCCGTTGGTGGGACAGGTGCCTTAACCTTGACCAACTTATCACATGTATGTGATGTAAAGTCCTCTTAAACAAAAATAAACAATACATATGCGTCACAGTTATTCCTTAACGCAAGAGATAAAAAAATACTCATTTTCAAAGTTCTAGACCAGGAAGGTTAAGACTGGCTAGTTGACAACAAACTGACTGATTGGTAGATTAGTGATGATCAGCCAATCAGTCAGTATTTTTAGAATTGAGTATTTTATATTATTATTATGTTTCAGGTATGGGGAGCGAAAGAATACCTAACACCTGGCAGTTCCCTTAGCGAATACGATTACATACGCGAGTGCGTCCGCTTAGAGAAAGACGTGACACTGTGTCTTATGGAAGACAGAGACAACATGCTCGCGCGGAGTGAGAGGGACGACGCTAGGGACGGGTACTTGACGCTCGATGATCTCATACCTTGCCAGGGCGCTACGCCATTGTTGTCGTTTGATAACCTCTCTATATTGCTTGGTGAGTACGTTTGCTACGATTTGTGTGTCAACAAGGAGACAGTCTCTCAATTTTAGTAGTAGTATTGTGTCCGTACATTTTTTTTTAAATGTCGACTCTGCCGATGTTCTTAGTGAACTGTAACAAAGGAAAATATAACTACATATTTAAATAATAAAATAAATTAAATAGAATGGGTTAAAATAAAAATAGGGTACTGTGAACTTCCTTATTTAAAACAATGATAAGACTAAAAGTATAAAAGATAACATTTAAAAGATTTTTTAATGCTTTTTGTAAATTATATCTTCAAGGTGGCCACTGTTACACTTAATCCGCAATTTTCCCGCGTCGCACCCTGTAAAATATACCACAAGTTCATTAATTAAAAGACAGGGTACCACACTCTGATGGAATTATGGTGAATAAATGTAATCAGTGCCGTAAAAAGTTGAGAGGAAGGATGTTGAAGAAGCGAAAAATAATAATAGGAAGGGAAATATTAAATTACTTTATGTACCGGTATAAATCAAAGGCTAAAATCGTTTACATATACGAAAAATCGAATGTATTATTTACAAATTACACTTGACAACCAAACAAATATTTTTTCATGTGAATGGGATTTATCTCACATATTACGATTACATAACTAAATAGTTATGTAATCGTAAAATATGAGATAAAACCCATTCACCAAAAATACGTATTTATAAATCAAATATATTTGCTTCTTTAAAAAGTTGTCGAAAGCGATTTGTCGATTTTTGATTTTCGCGCCCAAATAAGTCGGGGTTTCTCACGCTAACGCTGTCGAAATAGTGGATAGTGTTTTTTACATTTATTTTTGTGTATGATAGTATGGGTTTGCATATTACAGAGAAATAAACAAATTTTTAACAAGCACATCCATTGATTTTACAATTACAATTTTTTCTTCTAAGTCTTATTTCTACGTCTAAAACTAATAAAAATAAGGTATGTAGAACCCATTCACAAAAATGTTGTTGCCTGATGTTATAAATTAACGACGTTACTGCGCGACCGCATAATGCACTGAATACACAGATACCCTAAAATAAATTAATTTAATTATTTTTAGGTCAATAGGCAAAATCGCAGGTGTCCAAGTCTCTACAATTTTTTTTTTCTGGCAACACTGCCAACTACAAGCGCACGCGGTCCGCTCGGTCGGTTCGGCGTCAGCAGTCTCTCGCCATCTTGGAAGCTGACTGTGCGCGTACTTGCTTTCTCGTTTGTGTTTTACAATTTGTGACTTGGCTATTACTTTTCTGGACTGATCATTCTTTATCCGTTTACCTTGGCAATATTTATACTGGACTCCGAACTAAGCAAGTGTTTATTAATAATGTCGAAAAGAGGACGTACTTTGAACAGCCAGGCTCTTGAATTGGTGGTGAAATTACACGAGTATTTTGAGCGTGAATCTCAAAATGGTGGACTTCTACTGCCAGTTACACAAGTTCGGGATCGCGTCGGTGAAGCTCTCGGTATTGGTAGCCGCACCGTTGGCAAAATATTAAGTGAAAAATATGGGCCTTCGGGGAGTGACAGTAACGTACTTCACACACCGAAAAAACGAAAAAGAAATAAACCTGTGACAGGCATCGATGAATTCGATAGTCATGCTATTAGAAACCATATATACGGGTATTTTACAAGAGGCGAATTTCCAACATTGGCAAAGTTATGTGCAACTTTAAAAGATGCCGGGCTGTATAAGGGAAGCATAGAGTCGTTGAGAACGGTAATAACAGGAATTGGCTTCAGATACAAAAAAGTTGACAAACGAAAAATTGTTATGGAGCGACATGACATAATTATGCAGCGACTAACATTCCTGCGCGAAGTTAAACAAATTATAAACTGGGATAATGTAATATTTTTGGACGAAACCTGGCTAAATTCCAACCATTCTGTGCCGAAAACATGGACTGATGATTCTGAAGCTTCGTGCTCGAAGGTGCCGATAGGAAAAGGTGGACGCCTCATAATATGCCATGCTGGGTCAGCGTCTACAGGCTTCGTGGAAAACTCTTTATTAGCTTTCCAATCCAAAAGCACTAAAGAGTATCATGAAGAAATGGACGCAGTAAGGTTCCGAGAGTGGTTCTTAAATTTATTACAGAATATCCCTCCTAACAGCACAATTATAATGGATAATGCCCCATACCACTCTGTGCAAATTGATAAAGCACCTACGTCAGCCAATAAGAAAGCAGATTTGGTGGCATGGCTGCAAAGAAAAGGAGTGGATGCCGACATGTCACTATTAAAAGCTGAATTATTACAGTTAGTGAAATTGCATAAACCGACATATGTAATTGACCAATTGGCCGAAGAGCACGGGCACAAAGTCATACGACTTCCTCCGTACCATTGCCAATATAATGCCATTGAACTGATTTGGGCCCAAGTTAAAGGTAATATTTTATAATATTATAATAATAACACGAGTACTTCTAACATTTATAATTTAAACAATGGTTTTCGTCTGCTATCAAATAGTTACATTATTGTTTTACAGGTTATGCAGCAAGACACAACACAAAACCACCCTTCAGTGTCAAGAAAATGGAAGGTTTATTAAAGGAAGCATGTGCCCAAGTTACACAGGAAGATTGGAGTAAAGTAGTACAAAAAACAAAGAAAATAATAATGGACGACTTCGAAAGAGACGTACACTTTGATAATGTAATGGACAATCAACTGGTCATTAATTTAAATGACGATGATGACGAAGACGACGATACTAGTACTAGTAGTGAATAAAAAAATATCCTAAACATTTCTTTTATTTAATTATAACAATTGATTTCTTAAAATTCGGATATTATAGTAATCGATCTCTTAAAGTTCGGATATTATAGTAATCGATTTTTTCATCCCATCCCTATCATTCAATTGTCAGAACTGTCAAACGGTACTTCTTAGATTTGACGGACTGTAATTACAGCATACAGTTGGTAACACACAAGTCCCTTCAGTTTTTAATTATTACAGCTCCGAGTTTAACTTGTAAAAAATGATTTGAATACGTGATGATTGACTAAGAACGAGACTTTGTGCATGTAATAAGCGCATAAATACTTGACACTGGCAGAAATTAACCGTTAAAACGGCTAGATTGCCATAAACTCAAAGAAGAAGAACGATACTCATTTATTTTACGGAAAAAATGTTACAGAAACTTTAGAAGGCGAGTTATCCCGCGCGGTAGGAGTGACTCAGGCTGAGGGCAAGTGCTCCCCCAAGGCGGTACTACAGGCGGTCAAAGCGATCTGTGCGTTAGCGGGCGGGGTTGAGACCTTGCACGTTACACATACGCTCAACGCATTCTCGCAAGCGTGTACCACACAAGTAAGTAGTGATTCATTAACTCTGATTTTATGTATGTTACCTAATAGAGATGGCGGAAACCTGTTTTTAATCTGAATAATTATTGTAATAAGTTGTTATACTTTGATTTTATGTGAGCTTTGAGCTATGGTCTGATCATGTAGCGTGAATGAACTACTCAGACTAACCATAACTAAGCGCAAAACATGTTTTGTATCCGGTCGTGTTGGAATTATGTACCGTTGTACTATGACTGAGCAAGAGCGATACGGCGGTCGTGCGTCTAATAGCTGGGGAGCCCAACGTGCTAAATTTGAATTTATTCGACCGTCATGGGGATCTATTTGATTTTGAATATTATTATGATGCGAAGAAAAAAGGTTTAGGATAATAAGGGTATGTAACGAGTCACCGTATGTGTACGTTACTCGAGCGAGTTACTGTATGTGTACGTTACTCGAGCGAGTTATCGTATGTGTACGTTATTCGAGCGAGTTACCGTATGTGTACGTTACTTGATAGTGTTGTCAATGGAAGTTACTTTTAGGACTTTGTGCTCATTTTCTATATAAAAATCTCGTGTTACGGTGTTTGTGATTGGAAACGGCTCGATCGATTTTAATGATTTTTTGTATATTTGATAGATATGAGAATAGGTCGTAAAGTATTTTTTAATCGCGATTTTAAACGGGAAAAATTGACGGAGGCGAAATTGCGTGGGTCAGCTAGTCTATACTAATATAATAAAGCTAAAGAGTTTGTTTTTTTGTTCGAACGAGGCAAATTCAGGAACTACTAACCCGAATTGAAAAAATCTTTTACTGTTGGATAGCCCATTTATCAAGGAAGGCTATAGGCTATATTACATCACGCTATGACCAATAGGAGCCGAGCAGCAATGAGTAATGTCGTAAAAAGGAAGAAAATGTACGCATACGAAGTTGTTCGTATAAAAACGTTACAAGTGTATTCCTTCACT
Organism: Herminia tarsipennalis; assembly: GCA_945859575.2. Taxonomy (NCBI): domain Eukaryota; kingdom Metazoa; phylum Arthropoda; class Insecta; order Lepidoptera; family Erebidae; genus Herminia; species Herminia tarsipennalis. The sequence continues at coordinate 31,467,412 of OX243830.2, forward strand.
GTGGTCAGGACGGCAAGGCGCTGACGCCGGAGATCGGCGCGGACGCGGGCCCGTACTGCGGCGTGGCGCTGCGCGGCGCCACGCGGCGCGAGGCCGTGGCGGCGCAGTGCGCGCGTCTGCGCGACGCCGTGCGCGCGCTGCTGGCGCTCTACGCGCGCACCAGGCTGCTGGACTTCCAGCTCACCGACACGCACTACCTCACGCCCACCGACGCCGCTAGTAAGTACTAGCTTTTTATAAAAGACGACTCCCGTAGTAAGATACCAGCCCTGTATCGCGGGGGACTTTAAACATTCATGTCACAGACTCGTAACAACAATTTGTTCAGCACACAAAACTGTGTTTCGTGTGGGAATCGAACCCACGACCTCTTGCGTAGCAACACTTCCACCGCGCCACAGAAGCAGACAAACTAGGTATGTATAATTACTAGCTGTGCCCCGCGATGTTACCCGCGGTTTATTAGCCTATGTGTTAATCCAGGGTGTCAGCTAACCATACCAAATTTAACCAGCCGTTTAGACGTGAAGAAGTAATAAATATACACACTCACTTACTCACAAACTTTCGCCTTTATAATATTAGTGTGATGCACGAGTGCCATTGCATTGAGGCGCCGTGATTGAGCGACAGTGCGTGGTCAACGACGCACACCGCACGGATGTCTTTAAAACGTAATGTCGTAGCCAGTACCTAACAACTATCTCTATTAATACTAACTTGATCAATCTGACAATCCGTTTAGACACTACAAGACCAAGAGAAACCGACATAAAATTACACAGTAACACAACCTGTGGTACTTGTACCTTTAAATTCTCTAAATTTAAGCACCTGTGTGTGAGTTACCTACTATGAAAAATGATTATCTATACTGTTATTATAAAGGTGAATAGTTTGTTTGTTTGATCACGATTATCTCGGGTACTACTGATTCGAAAAAAAAAACTTTTGGATAGTCCATTTATCGAGAAAAGCTATATACATTACGCAAAGCAGCAATGAAAAATGTTGCAAAACGTGGAAAATTTACGCAGACGAAGCTGCACGGGTCAGCTAATCAAAGATTACACGACCCAGAAGTAGAGTACATTTTCAACTTATGTTATTACAGAAGCAGCCCCAGCGCACACGATACTAGAATCAACCCTATTCTGCATCGAAGCAGTCCACTGCCTGCCTCTGTGTTGGAACCACGACGACTACCTGTTCCACACGCAGGTGTACTACGGCACGCGCGCGCTCAGCAGCTTGCACGTCACGCAGCCTTCCAACATCGAGAGTGCGGGCTTCTATCCTAGAATCATATTTGATACTTGGTGAGTTTTAATGGAATATGTAAAATTTGTTTTTTATTTGTTTGAATGATTAAAATGGTTACGAATTTAAAATAAGCAGTACTTTGCCTACCTAATATGGAACATAAAACTTAAAATATTAATTTTTAAATTGTGTTTAGTGAAACATGGGGAAGATTTTTGACGTTTCTCTTGCCACCAATCAAAGGATCTATAAACGATCTGATATGATCTGAAGTATACGACACTGTTAAGTTTTTTTTTTTATGGTATTTTTTTTGTATAAGTAGACTGTTCTCAGTTATTAAATCCTTCAAACGCATTTTATCCAATAATGTTTAAACAATTTGCTTCTAATTACAATTGATACCGAAATTAAAAAGTTTAATAAAAATAGTTACTACATACATATTTGCTTCGTGGCATCTCGTCTGTTAGTATAGAAATTATGCACATTAGCTCGGGACATACTTTGAATAACCTATTATTTTGAATCGTAAGCGATACGAAATACTCACATTTATTTGTTACAGAAAATCCATAATTAATTTCAGGGTGTTTAAACATACTTTTATCTGTTACAGGCTTACTCTAGAAGATCTGCCTGTCAACATATTACCTCGGGAATCTCGATTAGTAATCACTTTATATGGACGGTCACAACGTACAGTCGACAGCCAACATCCAAACCAACAGACGAATGATAATAACCAACAAAGTGGGCAGGAAGATGAAGAGAATAATGACGTGCAGTATGAACTTGTTGAATTAGGATGGGCGGCGATACAACTGTTTGATTATGACGGGTATGTATATTAGAATTGGTCGAGTTATCGTGTTGTATTTAAAAAAGGTCCTCATAGGTTTTGAATTAACGAATGAAATGTTATGGTAAATGCTATGGTCCCAAAATTGATACGAGCAATATTCTAGACCCGTTGGTTTTGGTCGAGTGATGTTGGTAATCGATGTCTTTAGCGGGTCTTATCCTTTTGCATTGCAATTTTGGTTTGTCTGTTATACAGCGCGAATTGCACAGAAGACCTTTTATTGGAATGTACCAGAACCAAGGTGTTAACAGATACAATGATTGGTATTTTTATAGTCATCAATATCTTAGCTAAGCTGTCTCAAGCATATAATTTGAAGAAGATAAGATTTATTTACGAAATATAAATAAGTTTAGGTTAGTTTAAATTTCATTTTATTTTATTCAATTGTTGTCAAAAGCTCCAAAATATAATAAAGATTTAAACTCGGCATTTTAGTAGTGTTAACTAAGTTAATATTAACCCTTTAAACCATAGTTTAATAGCGTTATTTGTTCCCAGTATGCTAGCGTCAGGCAACTACGTGCTACCTCTATGGCCCACGTTCTGCGACCGTCGCATCGGTCCTGCGCCTCATCCCTCACACACGCCCGCCACTCCGCACCCTGTTGTTAATATTGGTAAGATATCCTGTGCATCACGTTGCAACGTAGTCAGCATTTACCGCGGACTCGCACAGTTACTAACCAATTCATTATTCAACTCAATCATTACTCAATCATTCTCAATATAGATTTAGTTATGACAACAAACAAACATGGTGACTAACTCTATTCATTAGGGCTTTCTATCCTGGTATTGCGGGAGCCCGCGCTATTTTGGTAATCCCACTATTGTGGGATTACAACCTTGGGGTCCCGCGGGATTTGCGGAACTGACGGAATATCATGATGAGCACGAGCTCCGTGGCAGTCCAATTCGGTCAAGTCGATCCGTTGCTCTATTTATCTTTTATAAATATAATTAATTTATAAGCAGGATCCCGCAAATACCGGGATTTTAATTGTTTAATCCCGCAGATACCGGGATTGAAGACAAACTGCGGGATTGGAAGCCCTAATTTTCTTTACCACTGTACGTAACCAAACACCATAAAATATTGGAATATAATTGATATGCATCATATCTCTTCCAGAAATACCTCTGTACGCGCACAACGGTGTAAAATGGACGAACGCCGAGGACAGCAAGCAACGGACGCTAACACGCGACGATCTACCAAAGTTCGACAGTCTGGACGGACATACGCAGTCACAGTTGCTACATCTTATTGAGCAGGGCGCCTATCAGAGAATGCCTAGCGAATGTCGAGAGGTAACGTTGTCTTTAATAATTCTATAAGTTTTATTTACATTTGACAATTGTTTGTTAATGTTTATAAAACAAAAATACAGCCGATCCGGGAAAGTGAACACTAACTGAATAAGTATCGAATCGATCATATAAAGACACTACTTTGACCAAAAAAATAGTGACATAATTGTCTGAATTCTCCATGGAAAATCTGCGTTTTGTTTTGTTTTCTTGAGTTGCTATATTGACTAGTTGGAAACTAGCCAATTGTTTAAAAAAATAAATTAATCCAAAAATAAACAATAGTTAAAGAATTTAAACATTTAGTTTAAAATTTTATAAGCTACTAGCTGACCCGCGCAACTTCGTCTGCGTAAATATTACCTTTTTTTTTTTTTTTTTCTTTTTTTACAACATTTTTCATTGCTGCTCCGCTCCTATTGGTCGTAGCGTGATATTATAACCTATAGCCTTCCTCAATAAATGGGTTATCCAACAATAAAATATATTTTCAGTGCAGCCCAGTAGTTCCTGAGATTATCGCATTCAAACAAACAAACAAACTCTTAGGGGTATGAAAAATAGATGTTGGCCGATTCTCATAGATACCGGATAAGCTGACCCGCGCAACTTCGTCTGCGTCAATTTTTCCCGTTTTTGCAACATTTTACCTAGCTGCTCCGCTCCTATTAGTCGTAGCGTGATGTTATAACCTATAGCCTTCCTCGATAAATGAGCTATCCAACAATAAAATATTTTTTCAATGCGGCCCAGTAGTTCCTGAGATTATCGCGTTCAAACAAACAAACAAACTTTTAGGGGTATGAAAAATAGATGTTGGCCGATTCTCATAGATATCGGATAAGCACAAAAAATTTCATCAAAATCGGTCAAGCCGTTTCGGAGGAGTATGGCAACGAAAACTGTGACACGAGAATTTTATGCATTAGATTGAGTCTGAATGCCTTACATAGTTATAAAACCATTACTGTTTGTTATCAGATAATGTGGGAGAAACGTCAATACCTAGTAGAACTGTCAGGCGCGTTGCCCCTCATACTGATGGCGGCGACCAACTGGTACGGAGAACATCGGGACCAGTTGCTCGCGTTGCTGCGGCTGTGGGAGAAACCTTCGCCGTTGAATGCTATGCATTTATTGCTGCCTTGGTAAGATCATTGATAAGCTTTTAAGACTTGTGGTTCCTAATAATCCATAACCTTGACACTGAAGCCCCGCTTCAATGGAAACGGAGATGGAACGTAGAGAAGCTGACCGTCAATTGTACAAACACATGGCTCGAAATCGTACCCAGGATTACATCGAGCCTGTCATTGGTCTATTAACAGGGGAAACGTTTCGTTACTGCGGCCATAGTTGGATCAACGTAACTCCGCCGGATTGAAGTTGGTGACAAGTGGTTGCGCAGATGCATTTTTGGAAGTAAATGATGACAGGAAGCGGGGGGCGGGGGCGGTAACTAAACCAAGAGAATTAGAGATGCGATTACGCATTACTTTATCATAATTAGTTTCTAACTAACTCATGTTTTTTGTGATTATTTTCGTAAAAAAAATGTTTTTCAAACTTTCTTTAGTATTTATTCTAACTGTTCGAAATTTAAACTTTAATGAACTCGTATAAAAGTATTTTTATATTGTTGAATTACATTTTTTTTAGTATTTTTAATCGATTAAACATAATTAATCGTCTTCGTAAGTAATTTTAGGGTCGACATCTCTATGACATGCGCGAAAGTGATATGACTTCAATCCGGCCGAGTTACGTTGATCCAACTGTAGCTAGCTAAGAAAGATACTGACTGCTTACTAATATTATACAGCGAAAGTTTCGGTGGGTGTTTAATACATCACACCAGAAGTCCAGAACGGCTGCAAACATTGAATAAAGAGATTCAGCGGCCGATTTGGCGTGGCGTGTGAGTGGTAGTCGCGCACCGAGGGTTCCATACATGTGCAACTGTCCCTGTTCTTGGTCGATTTTTGTTATCATCAGTGATTTTTTGTCCTGGCCTACCCGCCAAATATGCCACTGACAGAGACAGATTATAGTCAGTAATGGCACATAAGCTTTTATCCCGGAAAAACGTATGTAATTTGTTTCACAGGGCTTTTTATGCCCGAAAAATTAAAGTTCCCGTGATGTAATTTTGTTTTTCAAAATTACCACGCGGACAAAGTCACGGACTATAGTAGTTGTTAAATAATGACGTATTTAATATAATTCCAGTTTCCCAGACAACACGGTCCGGGAGACAGCGACCAAACTAATAAACGAGATGTCAGATGACGAGTTGTGCCGCGTGATGCCGCAACTTACACAAGCGCTGCGACATGAGACGTACGAGGCGAGTCCAGTGGCTGGTTAGTAGCTGTATTTTTTATGTATATTATGAGACACGCCATACATCATTGTAGAGTTGTTGCAATAACCGGCATCCACGTGGGCTTTCGGGGTCACCTGTTGTTGTTATATAATACATTCGATAATGTTGAAAATATTTTGATATATCGAATAGAAAAATCGTTCTTCAAAACATCGAATTGATTCATCGAGTAAATTGAATGCTAGTTCGATGTCCATGAATACAAGTTTGTTTTTAAGGTAATTTCCGTCAAATAATCGCGGTATTATAAAATAGTTTTAAAGATAGTGAATTAGTGAATTTTATATGCCGATGCATATAAAATTCACGGTAATATCAAATATGTATATTTTGTTACAGAACTCCTACTGCACCGCGCGCTCGCGTCGCCTGCAGTGGCTCACAGGCTGTTTTGGCTGCTAGTGCATTCGTTACCTAATATACCTCAGGTATGCAATTATATTTTTATTTATAATAGAAAATATCATTTTTTATAATAATTACGTAAAGAAAAACTTTCATATCTTCGATTTTCGATTTCGATTTTCTGGGCTGACATGCTTATATAATAAAAGCCCTTAAAATAAAAGTAAAAAGTAATTCTGCTATTCGGGGCGGACACAAATAAAACAAATCGAAGATCATGAAAATCGGCCCAGCCGTTGTTGAGTTAATAAATGGTGTAACTAACCCGACTTGTTTTATATAACAAAAAAACTAACTCGCAACTTTGTCTGCGTCAATTTTCTCCACTTTTGCAATACATACAATAATACTAAAATCGTAATAAAAAAAAACTGACTCTAGTTTCATACAAAGTAGCAAACCCTATTTTACTACTAAAGGGGTTAATTTTCCAAAAACACTGAAACACGTTTTTTCTTATTTTAAACCACAAAGCCAAATACGAAATTTCACAGTTCCAACTTCAAAACTGACCGAGTTTCATACAACATTGTGACGGAGTTTTACACAAACTTGCAATCTCTATTTTACCTTCTTAGGGGTTATGTGTTCTTTAATTTTAAATAAAAATGTCAAATACCAAACTTCCCAGATATAAATATAGTACCTGGACGACCGAGCTTTGCTCGGTGTTTTTAGGGTTTCGTAACCAAAACGGCAAAAACGGAACCCTTATAAGTATCCCTAATAGTCTGTTTGTCCGTTAGTATGTCACAGGCATTTTACTCAAAAACTACACAATGAATAAATTGCTGAAATTTTGGTGAAAAGGTGTCTTGTAGTAGCCGCTACTTAGTTTGATAGCTAAATAATAAAATTAAATATGTTTAGGCAATTGACAAAACCTTACATATTTTTTAAAGGCCTGTTGAATGATGCCACACGGTGATTTCTGCTGATTTTTTTTCAGCTTTTGTTAAATGTATGGATTGCACCCCCTTATATATTTATTTTTATTATTTAGCTATCAAACTAAGTAGCGGCTATTACAAGACACCATTTCACCAAATTCAATCAATATTCATTGTGTAGTTTTTGAGTGAAATGCCAGTGACTTTTGGACAGACAAACAAACATAACGAAACTATTTTCATACAGATTCCATTGAAAAATAGTAACAAAAACAAGAGAAAACCCCCTTCTTAAGCCGCATTATTCGTATGGGGGACTACGGAACCCCATATTGTGCGTGGGGATCTTACCGACATAAAAATAAAAAAAGGAAAACAAATATTTAAATAAAAAAGTGCATGTCGGGCCACGCACAATGTAGGGTTCCGTAGTCCCCCCTCCCATCTGAATATTGTGGCGTAAGAAGTGGGTTTTCTGTTGTTTTTGTTTCAATATCTACTTAATAATATTTTTCAATGGAATTTGTACGAAAATTTTGTTACTTCTCATTTGATCAGCTGTTACTCGTAAACTTGTGAAGCCTACTTGGCTGTGATAGTTTTCCTGATTTTTTTCACATACCCAACATCAACTATTTAGCTGGTGGGGGGGGGGGGGAGATACTTGACTCAAACCAAAATCACTTTAAAGCTTAATATTTTACAAACGGATCCCTCAATCTAAAAATTTTTAAAAGACCTATCTAATGATACCCCACACGATGGGGTAGGTGAGAAAAAAAATCACACCCTCACTTTACTTAATTGGAATCTAAAAAAATTTTTTTCTAGATTTTATTCTTTCACTTTGTCGGCGTAAGTAATATGTGTATCCATGCAAAATTACAGTCTCTGAGCAAAGAATCGGAAAGACAGACGGACGGACGAACTTGGCGAAACATGTCGGACCATACTTAGTGTAGAGTTCCGTAGCCGTATGTAAAAGTCCGATATGCGTAATTGCACCAGCAAAAGAGCGTGTTCATGGCACTTATGCCCTTTTTGATTTTTTTCGTATGTTTTGACACAATCAATAAGGGGCGGGGCGAGGACACATTTTTTTTTCAAAAATACTCATTTAATGTGTAATAAAAGTTTATTAGAAACCCTAATATGTTTTTAAAAGACCTGTCGAATGATGTGCCACACGTTGATGTTTGCTAAAAAAAATGTTTCAGCTTCTGTTACATGTATGGAATGCCCCCCTCTAAAAATATTAATGTTCAAACTAAGTAGCGGCTACTACAAGATTGCCATTTTGGCTACGGAACCTTAAAAAAGGAAAAAAATAATCATCTGGACGCAGACCGGGGTGTTCTGGTTTCGGGACTGCCCGATGTGCCATGAACATACGCTCTTCTGCTGGTGCAATTATTCATACCGAACTTTTTCGTACGGCAACGGTTGCGGAACCCTACACTGCACTTTTTTTGGTACATCGTGTTTTTTGGAAATTATATTTAGATACAAATGACATACTGATGAAATTTGAATAATATTTTTCGATATTACCGACATAATAATAAAAAAAATATGAAATAAACCACAAATAAAAAAAATAGACAAAAAAATCATAAAAAAATAAATAAATAGGAAAAAAAAATATTTATTCGGATTCGAACAGGGGTCTCCTGTTTTCCACCTAAGCTATTAAAACAATGCCGATCGCTGCGAAATTTACCTTCGTATTCTAATGATATTGTAGCAGTTTTTCATAGCCTGAAAATACAGATAGAACGACGTTTTTTAAAAATGAAACCTAGCTAGATCGATTTTTCGCCTCCGAAACCCCCTGCATACTAAATTTCAAGAAAATTGCTGGAGCCGTTGCCGAGATTCAGATTATATATTTATGTATATATATACAAGAATTGCTCGTTTAAAGATATAAGATACAATCTTGCAACCCCTATTTTACCCTAAGGGGGAAGAATTTTCAATTTTTTTTTCTTAGTTCATTGCCTTTTATGTTGTATGCATCCATGCATACAACATAAAAGGCAATCAACTGCCAAAATTTCATGTTTGTCGTCCCAGCAATTTAGGCTATGCGTTGATCAGTCAGTCAGTCAGGACAAGAAATTATATAATTATGTATAGAGATCCAAATAGACTCTTTTTCTGTGCCTTATCCCTTTTAGCGCGCCAAGTGACAGTCAGTCTTGGGTTGTCTATTCATCCACTAGATCCCGTTCCAGCAACGGCTGTCTACCACGCGGTATATGGTCACTCTCTCTCTTTCTATCCGGGACAGCTACGACCTTTCTTACAAAGAGCTATTTTCGTCCCGTCGCATACATGGTCAATCGCATACGACTTTCCACCATCTTATCCACGATAGAAGCCTCTGATGTGTTCGTTTGGCACTTTGTCAAGCCTTGTTACTCCGGCTGCTCACCATAACATTTTAATTTCATTGGTGATCTTTGTATTGTACGGAAAAAAGCCGGCAGCCTAATCTGCCAAAAAATCATCGGGCCGGTGGCTTAAGGAGGACTTTACTTTGCAAGTGGCAGCTAGTTTATAATGAAATTGTTTCGTTAACCAGGCACCTAACCAGGAGTTCCTGGGCATAACCCTAGAAGAGGGCGGCGGGGAGGTGACGTCACTGGACGGCAGCATGACGGGCGCGTGGCGCTACCGCCTGCTGCTGCGCGCGCTGCTCGCCGTGCTCGGGGAGAACCTGCAGCACACGCTGCTGAGGCAACAGCTGCTCGTTAAGGTAATATATTATTAGGGATCCCTTCTTTTCTCATAATGTTCTTTGTCCTAATATACTTCGGCATAACGATTTTGGCACAATTTGTTTTGGCATAATAATACTTCGGCCTAATTTTTTATGGCATACCTTTTATGTTGGCACAATCATGTTAAAGACTAATTTGTATTGGTATAAATTAGATTCGCATAACGTTAGTAGGCCTAATAAAATTAGCATAATAATATTTAAGCATATAATTAATATAGGTAAATAACAAAAACAATTTTTATGCAAATTATTTATTACACAAACTATGAAGATCATAGAATTTCAATTAGAATAATATAGATTGGGTTACTTTCTTCTTTAAAAATGCGTAGGTTAGGTTAGGTTAGAACTGTGACCTCTTATGCCAGAAACGAACATGCTCTCATGGGCAAGGATATAAAAACCAAATAATTATCATTAAATCAACTTTTATTTATTACAATTACTAAAAAAAAAACAATTAAATTAGCGTAAATAAATTTATGTTTTAGGATATAATGCTTAAAAAAGTTATGCTATAGAACTTTATGCTTAATATATTTATGCATTAGAAGGTTATGCCTAATCATTGTTATGGTTTGAAAAAATATGCCTAAAACATTATGCGTAAGCTGTTATGCGTAATTATATTATGCGAATATATAATTATGCCTAACAAAAATATGCTAAGTTATATTAGGTCTTAAAATTTTAGGCAAATGGATAGGGAACCATATTATTAATGTGATCAGGACAAAGTGTTATAAAACCTCTGTAACACTTTGTTCTGAACATAATTATTGAAAGTGTTCCGACTAAGTTGTCATGACGTTTTATGATTGATTTCTAGTGGTCTGCATTTAACAACATTCTGCACAGGGCGTGTATTTAATTCCTGTCCGATTCATTAATATGTTGTTAGGTATCATATTCCAATTCAATTTACGATATTTTAATTTTATAATTTTATGATTAAAATAGTTACTTATTTTTTTACGGAAGTCACATAACAAGACATGCGGCGGTGGAAAAGATTGTTTTGATTGAACACTCTGAGAAATTGGTGTATTTTATAATATTAATACTTTGAACAGCCGACCGTTATATAGTGCGCATTTTCTGGTAGGCCGGCAGCTATTGTAAGATTAAAAAAAAAACTGTACATTTTTTTGTTTTGTTTATGTATTACTTATCTATTTTTTTAATGATTTAAATAAAAAAAACCTTATTATTTTAAATTATTATCGTATTTCAAAATAAACTTTCAATAGGATACGAAAATGACAAATAGCTTACTTGCGAGCCGGTGGCGTTGCGAGCACTGTCGCCGCATGCTACAAAATCCGGCCTCACACCCACACCCCGCACCGCATGTCGATGTATGATGCAATGTGTGTATAGCTAAAGAAACCCGTTCGGTTAGGGTTGCACGCCAATCGTGTACTGAATGCGGATTTTCGAAAAAAAAAAGATATGAAATTTGATCATGTACTCAATACGTGGTACCCAGTACGTTATCGGCTGTAAAAGTGTTAAAAAAAAAAATTTAACGTATTTTTTTTGGCATCGTTAATAGAATATCTACACATACCTTTTAATTCGGACAGGAATTAATTTACACATGGTATAATTAAAACGTACTGTGACTTTTCTTAGACTTACACATAAAATGGATATATTATATCTACAGTTGGATCAACGTAACTAGGCCGGACTTAAAGTAGGCGACAAGTGGTTGCGCAGATGCATTTTTTGGAAGTAAATGGTAACAGGAAGCGGGGGGCGGGGGCGGTAACAAACCTAGAGATGCGATTACGCATTACATTGTCATAATTAGTATTACTAACTTATGTTTTTTGTGATTATTTTCGTAAAGAAATTGTTTTTCAAAGTTTCTTTAGTTTTTTATTTACTGTAACTGTTCTAAATTTAAACTTTTATGAACTCATTTAAATAGTGTTTTTATATTGTTGAATTAAAATGTTGTTAGTATTTTTAATCGATTAAACATAATTAATCGTTTTCGTAAGTAATTTTAGGGTCGCATCTCTATGACATGCGCGAAAGTGATAAAAACCTAACTTCAATCCGGTCAAGTTACGTTGATCGTACTGTACATATAAACCATCCGGAAGAAATGATCGGAATGATAGCGTAGTTTATAAGACGTAAGCGTACATGCATCCCCAGACGCTGTCGGAGATGGCGCAGTCGGTGAAGGAGGCGAAGGAGGCGGGGCGGCAGCGCGCGCTGGGCGCCGGCAGCAGCAAGCTGGCGGCGCTGCTGCGCGCCGAGCCCGCCGCGCTGCCGCTGGCGCTGCACAAGTGTGTGCACGACGTCGATATCAAGTGAGTGCCACGGCACGCTGCCGAACTATAGTATAGCGAGATAGATATAGACAAATTATTTATGGCCCTACGACTCAGATATGATAACGTGCGTACTATAACAAACAGACGTCTCATTATTTTCCCAGCTCTGCGTATAAGGGGGCTACTACGCACACAGCGATACGGCCGCCTCGCTCTTCCGCACACAACTATTACAAGCCCGTGCGCAGGAGCGCTGGATAAAATAATGTCGAATATTCGTTTGTATTTAAGTTACATTACGAACGCCATAACTATGACAACACGAAAATCCTCGTTTTAAGCATTTTTCGTAATTTTAGGTTTTTACGGGTTAATATTAATAATAATTATTTAAGTACAGAGGCACAAACTAAATAAAGTATGTATCGTTGGAACCTGTACTAATATAGACATTGTATCACAAGTGCCAGAGAGTAACCTTAAATTTCTTTTGATCAATCTATTACACGAATTCTTTGGCTAGTTACATCATTTTATTTTGTGTCCTAATATTAAAGTAAACAGAGCCGAATCCTGTTTCGCGTATTTTTGTTCTAATTTCTATGTATCCAGTGTCACTCTCACAACTGAGACGAATCTAACGATACCCCTTAAGCTAAAATCCATCAACACTTAGAGCGTGCCCAAGAAATATGCATTCATACAAACAAACATAGGTACACTCGAAAAACCTAACCATCCTTCTTGTAAAAAAAGACGGTCCGTATACCGTGCCGTGTACCGGTCCATGTATCGTCCGATACCGTGTCCATTAACAAAATCTACGGGTTTTTCCATTTGTCCTTGTTCCGCCTTTCGCCGCTTAACTTCATAGAGACCATAATGATGTTTTTTCTTTACAGGTCTTGTATGTACTTCGCTTCAAATACCTTACCGCTTAAGATCAACTTTATTGGCAGTGATAATGCTGTTATTCCTGCTATGTTCAAGGTAATATTTTGTCACACAATTCGAATACTGACTCAGTTTTAAAACGCCGTTCACTTATGATGTCACTGTCATTTAAATTTATAGACAGAGACGGACTGCAAAGCGTGAGAGAGACAAAACAATCGTACGGCCAGTAGATTTCTCCAATCATAGTAGTTGTCTCTATGTCCTCATGGCCGTTGTCTACTGTGTTGTCATTACAGACCTACATAAATGAGACGGCTCCGAATCAGAAGGTCCATAAGGAAAAAATGTCATAGTTTGCAGAAGGTCCACATGTTTCAACGTCTACTAAATGAGAATGTCTAGAGTAGCAAAACGACTTACTAGTAAAACGTCCACATTGCGAAAATGTCAATAATGCAAAAGGTCAGGTACAATCAAGAAAACAATAGAAAGGGTTCGGAAGAAATTTAAAGAAACAAAAAATAAACATTTAAATTATACCTAATAATAACAAACATAAAATATGATTCCTCCTATAAGTTTTTATCCTTATAATAAACATAACAGAATACTAATAACATTTTTAAAACGAATTACCCAAATAAAATGTATTATCTATACTAAATAGTTAGTCTTCAAAAATAATACGTTTTATATGGGTTACTCGTTTTAAAAATGTTAACGGCGTGATTTCCTGATTATTAAACTTATCGATTTCTCTAGTTATTTTTTTATCGAAAATTACATCGTTCTTCTTGCGTCTTTGGCCGTCAAATAAGGCGCGCGTAATTTTCAACTGTTGCCAGTTTGCTTCTTTTCTTAAAGCATGAATAAATAATGGTAATGTTCGTTTTTGACCTACTCTGGCGTTATATCTTCTGTTCCATCCTTCTAAAGCATTATTGGTACGGTGTCTTTGACCGAAACAACTGATATCTTCTGGTTTTTTATTTATAATCCACTGTTTGTGAAAGTATTTCAAAAAAAGCGAAACGTTATCATTCTCTATAATGTGTTCTGCATCATTACAGATCTCAGTCCATACATCTTGAATGTTCACTGCTGGTAATAATGGTAAATTCGCTAATAGTCTTGTTATTGCTCTACCATGTTTAGAATCAGAAACCTTCAGTTTATGTGACTTTCGCCACACGGCGTTATTGTAATGATAATAGCAACCAGTCCACGTAGCTTCAGGAAATACCAAACGAAAAGCGTTAATCTGAGCTGCTTCATAGTCACTTTTAAAATTATTTATATCAAGACCAAAATGATATTTGACGAGACCAAATAGTCTCTCATAAGTAGATTGTTGTTTGTTAGGTAATAATGCGTACAGAACAGGTACAACATTAGTGAATTCCGAACAACTTTCAATATCAACGTGTATCGTATACATCTGGTAAAATGGCACAGGTACTTTAAAAGTTCCATCTCCGAAATAGCAGGCGGTTTTAACGTGATTATCTTTTATAGTGTTTCGACAGACTTTTGTAGAAAAGACAAATATTTTGTCATTGCCTCTGCCATCAACACAGACCAAAAAATCCTTGGATAGCAATTCTGGAATCTCAACATCATCAACACGTAAAAACTCTGTCTTTTGCATTTTTAAATATTTTCTTCTGGTTCTATATAAAGTATCTTTTTTGGACTCTAAACTCGGTATAATATCCAGATCCGAATCACGATAATGTTTTTCGAGTATTTTTGTTACTGGAGTAAATTTCTTGCATACCTTCTTTTTGCATACATCCATGATACGAGCATTTTTATTTTTATCATAATGTTTTTTACAGGAATGTCCTTCCCCTCCTCTGATTATTTCAGTTTTATTTGCGTTTAAAGTTACTGTGACACTACATTCATTCCTATTTGCACACCTCCATAAGGTCGTTCCGCTTTTGTTAGTAACACTATGATTGTACCTGTGTCCATCCAGCAAAAGCACAGAGTTTCCTTTTTGACTTTTTATGAAAACTAATGGATTTTCTACTATTTCCATCTCAAGCGAAACCGTACAATTATAGTTTTGTAATAATTACGTAAGCAATTAATTACTAGATCAATGTAATGCAACCAGGAAAATTATAGAAGCAAAATGACATTTAATAAATGTCATTGAAATAATATCTATTATTGCAATTTGAAGTTTCAGCCAGCATGTAGTATAAAAGAGTTCTTAATGACTGTACATAACATTATTGACATTTTCGCAATGTGGACGTTTTACTAGTAAGTCGTTTTGCTACTCTAGACATTCTCATTTAGTAGACGTTGAAACATGTGGACCTTCTGCAAACTATGACATTTTTTCCTTATGGACCTTCTGATTCGGAGCCAATGAGACAGTCATGGCGTCTCTTTCTAGAGAGTGGTTAATTTTATCTGGCTATTGCTGAGTCCAGTCTCTATGTCTATGTTTTTGAACACGAATCATAGTTTATGTATCATTTGAGTATTTGGGTCTTAGTCTGACAGATCAATAAGATATCATTGTAACATTTATTTTGTCCAAAAAGGTTGGTGATGATCTACGACAAGACTCGTTAGTGCTACAAGTGATCAAAGTGATGGATAGTCTGTGGTTGAAGGCTGGTCTAGATCTGCGGATGGTGACCTTTCAAGCATTGCCTACTAGTGATAAAAGGGGTAAGTTATATGCTCAAATTGCAGTTTTTACATGAAAATTGACAGAAAGTTTCGTTGTAGTTTAAGTTGTGAGCTGGTTAAATAAGGATTGGAAAGTTGCTTGAAAATTTTAAAGCAAGCTCAATGAAAACTGATATTTGGTGTTTAGGTTTTATTAAAAAAAAAAATGTTTTAATATAAAAACCCTTAAATATAGAATTAAATCAACGCTAGTGAACAAACGCTAATAGGACATAGATAATGAAGTTGGATAAAGATATATATAGCATAAATAAAAGCCCGCGGGTAAAACAAGACGTGTTCATAATAATATGATTTACTTTTCAGGTATGATAGAAATAGTGTCGGAAGCGGAGACTCTCCGCGCGATTCAGACAGAGTGGGGTCTCACCGGATCGTTCAAGGACAAGCCTATAGCTGAGTGGTTGGCCAAGCACAACCCATCAGAACTAGAATATCAACGCGCTAGGGATAATTTCACTGGTAATATATTTTTAATTTCCTACATTATTTTACAGGAATGAGGCAAAAGAGACGTGCTGCAACTGCAAATGCTTTGAAAAACTGTTTTGGTCCATCGTCCATTATATATTAAACGTAAATTTAACGAATCACATTAAACAACCACTGACTAATCTACGGAGAAAAGTCAATTATTTGACATTAACCTTTGGCGACGCTTTCTACATCGCAGTATTAAAGATAGAATATATTATGGCTCTTCCAAATAAATACTAAGAGAAATACTTCACATGACAGTACCGGACGTTCGGATCAATTGATTTGGCTACTAGAGATATATAAATTCGGCATAAGCTCCATACAAAATATGTTTAAATTCTATCTCTAGTAGCCAATTCCACCGATAGATTATTATAAACGTCTGTTACTGTTATGTGAAGTATCTATCCATGAGAGGTATATAAGTTATTAAAGGTATATTACGCGAAACAGGGTTCGGCTCTCTCAAAAATGTATATAGAAAACCTAAATATTAGGACACGAAAAAAATTGTGTCACTAGTCAAAGAGTTTTTCTAGTAGGTAAAATAACGAAATTTATCCCGCAAATAAATCTTGAAGTTACGAAAAAATGCAAAAACGAGCATTTTCGTATTGTCATAGTCATGGCGTTCGTAATCTAACATATGTACGAACGAATATTCTATTTTATTTTGACCTGCGCTCCTGCGAACTGTGAAGTAATGGTTGTGTGCGGAAGAGCGAGGCCGGCGATCGTGTCGCTGTGTACGTAGCGCTAAATAAATAATTGTCTCAGTGTAATGCCCCTTTAAGGAGGACATTTCTCTTAGTACTCAGTACAATTTCTCTTCCAGCGTCATGTGCGGGGTACAGCGTAGCGACGTACCTGTTAGGTATCTGCGATCGGCACAACGACAACATCATGTTGAAAACTTCTGGACATCTGTTCCACATCGACTTCGGCAAGTTCCTTGGAGATGCACAGATGTTTGGCAACTTTAAAAGGTAGTTTTTAACATTTATCAGTTTAATTAAGATTTGTTATTTGTATTAAAATATGTTTTTAAACATAAGTTAAATAAAATATTCATGTGTAGAAGTCAAATCAATGATATAATCGATGACGTAATGCACTTTGAATCGATTCTTGATTCAACGAGAGTCCATTGCGGCACTGCTGCGCAAAAGGTTGTGAGTTCAATTACCACACGGAACACCAACTTGTGTTTTTATGTGATCCAGAAATTGTTGGACCGAGTCTGATTTATATGTTTGAAAATTACCTAGCGATACAGGGCTTGTACCATAACGCGAGTGAAGTCTTTAAAAAAGTATATTGCACAGTTGGCACACTTCTTAGGGTACAAGCCCTGTGTCGTAGGGAACAAATTAGGGACAAAAAGGTAACCCAGACTCAGAACAACAATTTGTGATCATACAAAGTTTTAAGCGGAGGTATCCTAATGGCTAAGGCATCGGTCTCGCTAACTTGAGGTCGCGGGTTCGAATCCTACCCATTATACTACCGACGTGAACCCACTTCTAACACAAGCCATTGAGCTTAGCTGCAGGGGTTAACAAGATTGCTAGTAATGTGGGACTCAATCCCACATTGCTAGTTATCTTTTAAAAAAGTGATTTCCCATGTGGGAATCGAACTCACGATCTCTGGCTTAACAGTCGGGGTCACTAACTGATGAGACTACCATTAGGATAATATTATCAATCTGTTTCAGTGTTAAACAACAATTTTGTTTTATCAACAGAGATCGCGCTCCGTTCGTTCTTACCCACGACATGGTGTACGTAATAAACGGAGGGGAGCGTCCCACACAGAGGTTCCAGCACTTTGTGGAGCTGTGTTGTATGGCGTTCAACATCGTGCGAGCACATCACGATCATATACTTGACTTGTTCGCTTTGGTACGTAATGGACTATTCTGTGGCATATCCATTTTTTTGTGTGATTTTTTTTAATTACTGAATAAATACAGTATTGCATAATATTTTCATCTACACTGTACGTGCGAGCGCTTTTGTAGATAGCTGGCTATTTATACTTATCTAATTTGTGACGAAAGATACGATGCGGTAAACTAACAGCGGCCTATATAGATGTATGGGGACAATAGTTTTCCAACAGCAAAGTTAAGTTTGTAATATTTAACACCTGTTTTTTACACTAACGTACCACTATATAAAGTTGTCGTATACATAAAGTTGGGCGTCTCGACAAAACGAAGCTACCATGTCAATTCCAGCTTGTATGGATCATTTTAAAATTTGTTCTAGGGAACCCCTACTACAAGGTTTATTTTCTACCTTACTAATTTTAACCTTAAATCCATTTTGGTTATAAAAGAAGCTTTGTCAAAACTGGTCAGCACATTCTTGGTCGACCGTACATAGATGTTGTTGTTGTTAGGCCCGACTTGCTGGGTATCATGACCGTGTCAGTTATTCTTTGTGTTAGTGTTTTGGTTGAAGGGTACCGTAGCAAATGTAATTACTGGGCCAATTAGATTTACGAACTGTCTCAAATAGGGAGCGCGATGCGGTGACAAAAAAGTATTTATGTGTCACTGATACTGTTATGTACGACGCGTGACGTGCGACCATCAAGCGGACGACCAGCTATAACTTTGAATATGTGGTAGAAAATTAAGACCAAGCCAACTTCAATGCAGTTCCTAAAAGAGAATAACTATTATATCAATTTACAATGGTGATTCGGGTAACTTTGAACACTACCTACCTTTATAACTTTTAAACTTACGCGTTGCAATATAAATACAATTTGACACGGGAATAAATGCGTTTAACCACGGGGTCTCATCACGAAGAAACAGAAACGTAGGTCAAATAAATATCAACAGATGGCGTTATAAGTATCGATTTGATACTGAAGTTTTTTAAACTTAGATTATTAGAAGATAGGTGCTGAAAAATGTGTATTCTTTTTTTTATGAATAAGCTCTACAAGGGGTTGTAAAATAATAGGTTTCTAAATCAAATTTCCATTGTTCCACAAAGTTGATGATATCGTCATAACTCTAGCGGCAATTATTTGTACTACGTTAAGATAGGCACAACTTACTCATTAAACTGGTTCAATCTAACAATAGATGGCACTATTTGGGAATTCTGATTCTGACCATACCTACATTTTGTTGGTATATTTTACATAAATTTCGACGAGAAGAGAAAAGTAACATGAACTTTTACTATTGACTGCCTCTATGGCGCGGTGGGAGTGTATCCATTATATGTATTATATCCATTGTATGTATTATTATAGTCTCCTCATTAAGTAAGTACCTATTTAAAAAGGACTAGTACATTTAAAACAATGTCCAGATGGCGATGTCGGGCGTGACGGGCGTGACGAGCGCGGCCGTGAGCTACGTGCGCAAGGCGCTGCTGCCGGCCGCCACCAAGGCCGAGGCGGCCGCGGCCTTCGCCCGGCTCATACACTCCTCGCTCAAGAGCAAGTACGTGCTTACAGGACGACATAGTACAACATCACTTATTGAACAGATTGATGGAGAACAAAAATTTGCTAGTTTCATTAAAATGCCTTCATTTCAAAATTAAATATTTTTCACAAGTACTTCGTGTATGTGTAGTGCGAGTTTTATCGAAACGTTTACCGCGTTTGGTCGTGCTAATGTAAAACAAACTTGCAATAGCCACACTGTTCTCGTACATACAAGCACTCGTAATATATATTTAATTCTGAAATTAGAGCATAATAAATATTTATTACCAATGCTTTCTGAAGTAATAGAAGATCAAACTCAACAGAAAGGAAAAGTTAATATAAATTTTTTGTTGCCAAGTTCTTTTATGGTGTACTTTCTTGGATCACCAGCGTGTTAGGAAAAAGGGTGCTTGACACATTCTTGTGGAAGAATATAATTATCGACCTAACTATACGGTACTAGATTTAGTCAACAATTTATTTTTTGCATAATATACGTATTATGCAACTGAAGTATTTTTTATAGGCATTTCTTGCCAATTACTTTACAAATACAATAATTGCATTTTTGAAAGATAGAAAAATTTGAAGTCCAGACCCAGAAATCGAACCCGAGACTTCCGTAGCCAAACCGGGACCAGAAGGGTCTGGACTTCCAATTTTTCTATCTTTCAAAAAATGCTATTATGCATTTTATTTAATTTTCTTCAGTCATTTAAATTTGTATTATGGTCTATCAATATTTAACGTTATATATATATATTATATATATATATATATATATATATATATATATATATATATATATATATATATATATATATATATATATAGATATATAGTATAGTGCAAAGCTCAGACACCTCAACAAGATTTTTTCTTCAAGAAATCATATAAAAAAAATGAAAATATTGAAAACTTGTCGAGTAATACGATATTCAAGTTGTCTAGTGTTCCTCGCAGTATCGTGCTCATTGCATCAGAATCCATGGTTATTATTGAAAATAAGTGATGATTAGATTTCATATCACACTGAACAGGATTAGGACAGTTACAAAGATTAATGAATTAATTAATGATTGATTAATTAAATAATAATAAAATTTACATGGTCCAAAAACTACCTCTTTTATTGTGTTACTTTGTACAAACTACTTTCAGGGTTGCATTATACCAAGAATAACGTTGTATACATATTTATTGCTCAACTATATACAATTACATACATAGATGTTACAACAATATTTTTAAGTATTGACAGTTAGTTGTGATTTATATTTAATGGGTTGCCTCTATTTTGCCAGGTTCACACCAATCAACTTCTTCTTCCACAACTTAGCACAACTTAGGGCCAGCGGTGACCAGAGCAGTAACTCTTCAGAGCTACTTTCATTCATGCCGCGTACTTATACGTAAGTTACTTATTATATTATTTAGTTGCAAAGACAATTATAAGATTAAAAAGACCTCCATTATTTTTTCTTCTAGTAATGTGGCCTTTTGGATCCCATATTACTAACAATCCTGTTAACCTCTCCAGCTAAGCTGAATGGCTTGTGTTAGGAGTGGGTTCATGTCGGTAGTAAAATGGGTGGGATTCGAACCCGCACGCGCTGATACAAGGGGGGGGGGGGCAATTGATTTGAGAGTTTTGACACTGGATCTGAGCACGGATCGAGGAAGGCAATTGCCTGTCTAAAGCAGAATCAAATGCAGTCCCCTCAGTCATGCGAGTGACTCACACTTGACCGGTTGAATCAAATGTTGCCCCTCCCCTCCCTACAATATGCTTCTGGATCTGTGCCTGCGACCCCGTGACCTCACGATAACCATTATGCTACCATCGCTTCATTTATTTGTCTTTAAGATTTTTTTTCGGAACTATATATTTAACATCTCATCTTGTAACAGCCAGCCTCAATATTGAAGCACATCTCATCTATAAATTGTGTGTTTCTAATACAGACACATACACATTTTATGGGTCTACTTGAGAAGACAGAAGATCTCCCTCTTGAACTATTAACCGGCTTTAAACAAATAGCAATTAACGTCAATTCAGTTAACTTTTACAACCAAGCATGATGTAGATATTTTGTTTTCTTAAAAATATGGGACGTTGTCGATTTATTTGTCTAAATTGACATTTATTAACCTCCCCCTTACTTAGAAAAAATGGCCGCGAAGTCTTCAATACTAAATGTATCTATTCTTATAATGTCTTTGTATTAGCATAAACTACGGTACAGCATTTTAAGCTTTGCCTCTCCTCTTTTCAGAATGGCACAAGAGGGCCGTCTTGTGAGCGTAGAGTGTCTAGGCTACGAGAAGCGCTACGACCCTGAAAAGCACTATGTCTACGCGCTACGCATCTACAGACAAGGGCAAGCTACGCCATTCGTTCTATATCGGTCATACAAACACTTCACTGAGCTGTACCAGAAGATCTGCTTGCATTTCCCCTTGGCGAAAGTTCACAGGTAAATTTATTATTTAATATTATCCAGGCCATCATTAATTACGTAAGGATGATTTTGGCCTTTATCCCCATGTAAGGGTACATAAGATTTCTCGACCTCTCTTCCTCTTACGTAAGGTTCTATCTCGTTTTTAATACACGGGAAGAATGTACTATATTTATTATTAAAATATAATGTATAAAATTGACAAAAATTAACACACTTACGATTTTAAAATTGAATAAACAATGTAAATCGAAGCGTACCCTAACGTTATTAATGAATGGCTCCTTACCACGTTTTTAAGTCTTAATGAGTAAACTCGAGTGTAGTGTGATACGAAGGAGATTTAATATTTACTTTTATTGTGACAACCCTAGCATTTATGCAACAATTCAAAAACAATTGACTGCCTCTGTGGCGCAGTGGGAGTGTATCCGACTGCTACGCAAGAGGTCGTGGGTTCGATTCCCACACGGGACACCACTTTGTGTGATCCACAAACTGTTGTTCCGAGTCTGGGTGTACTTTGTGTCCGTGAATTGTATGTTTGTAAAGTCTCCTGCGACACAGGGCTTGTACCCTACAGCGGGAGTCGTCTTTTTTTTTTTTTTTTTAAAAAAAAAAAAAAAAAAAAAAAAAAAAAAAAAAAAAAAAAAAAAAAAAAAAAAAAAATTCGTCCCCGTTTTCGTGTGACGTGTATCGGCATTTTGCGCTGCTTCAAAGGAGTTGACTCGCTATTCGAATTTACATATTTATTACCTTGTGAGCTTGTAAAAGGACAGGCAATAGAGAGATCTTTTTAACAAGTCACTTATCACAAGTCACTGGAACACACACAAAAACTCGGTTCAGCCGTTTAGGAGGAGTTCAGTGACATACACATGCACAAATAATAATATATTTATAGATAATGTTTAATTTATTTTTTCATACATACTATTACACATTTGTATTTGTGTCTGATGATAACGTAATTTTTTTGGAAAAGACAATTCGTCTAATTACATAAGTAGGCAATCAGTTATGGTTAAATATAAAAATAATTACATCAGATAAGATAATCAACATTTTAGATGTTATATAACGATAACATACCAAACAAGCATTTTAAGTATTTTGATAAATAATACAATGGGTGTTTCTTATGAAAAATTACAAAAACTTATTAAATGAACATTATCTGTACGATATAAAAGGACAATATAATATGAAGTTATTGACCGACTGATTCATCAATACCGAAATCTATCCGCATGACTTATTCTCATCTACACTATAATAATATAAAGAGGAAAGATTTGCATTTTTGTATGTAACGAATAAACTCAAAAAGTACTGGTTACAGATTACGATAGGCAAGGTATTTATGATTGATGGCAGCATAAACTCGCACGTCCGTTGCCCATATACGTTATTATATATATAGCTGTCTTACAAACAGGAAGATATGATATGATCACAGCTCGTTTTTATTGAAAATACGCAGGTTCTTCACTCTGACTGAGGCCACGGCCTGTAATTGATTCATCCTATCGTCGGCAACACTGAATGGAATTGGGATGACTACAATTAAAATATATATTTTTTTTAGTAATCAGACAATAATATGTCATAATGAGATCTTAACAAATGTCTTATTCCAGAATTTAATAACTGTAAGAATATATAACTATCAGAACAAATACTAAAAGCAATGATCCCGAGTTGTGACATGTCATAAAAAAAACTGATTTGACTTGACAGTTATCATTTCCATTGTATGGATTCATGCAAAGTACAACTGGAGGAAAATAAAAAAAAAGTTGATCAGATTATTTTGAATTTATTAGCAAATTAATTAAATCACCGATGAAGAAAAACTTCTATGGCGGTTAAAACTATCAGTAATGGTAAACTAGTAATATGCCTCGTACTTACGCGCGTAAAAAATCGCCCAAATAGAACAAAAGCTTTCCCAAGTACACGTTCACACGGCGACGCGTCGTATTTTAACCGCGCTCTGTTGTACTTTAAACCCTGGACGTTGAACCCTTTTGTTGAACCCGTTGAGAATAGATCACATGTTCACATCGGGTCGCCGGATTTTAAAGTCAAAACAGGTATTCATTGTAACAAGAAATCACATATAAAAAGTTTTAAATTATATTAACACTATTTTTAATAACTTTTAAAAATAACTAATAATCTATCAAAACGAACACAGCCGAAGTTTTTAGTCTTCAAAATAATAAATTTCGTTAATTCTTTACTAGTCATCAGATCATTCGATTAATGAAATGCAATTAATTGAATGATCTAAATTTATGACTAGTGTAGATTTACATAGAATGTGTATCTTAATTTGTATTTTTTTTACAAATTAATCCTTTTTTTTATAATGTTTGTAATATTTCTTAACGCCTATATTTTTGTTTACATGGTTTGCTGTTTGTTAACACTTAAAACACAACACAATGGCCTAGTTTCCAATGAATCAAATTAACAATTCTTTAAGAAATATCAAAACGCATTTTTTATATGGAGATTTCATACAAATGCCATAGGACTTAATCGTTTGTACTTGACTTGAACGTTTTATTTATTCATTAGTTTCGTTTACTTAGGAAACAAGCCTATTGTGGTTAGCTTGATGTTTCTAAAGCACGCTAAACTTCACTATTTCTATCATTACCTTCGCCTAACGTATAGTGCAAATCCATCGTAGTCTGCCCTTTAGCGGGTGGCGCTTTATTCACAGGCCTGCTAATATTTATGTTCTGTCTATGTTGCGAAACCATTTCCCAGGTATCACTTTCTATAGGTTTGCCAAAAATCACATTGCTATTTTTATTTCCCGCCTGTCCTTGCTTCGGTACTTCGGAATACGGTGGCGGTCCACTACTCTTACTGATAGAGCTATCTAAAGTATTCGTTGAATACTGAGTACTGGTTGGCCGATTCACTGGGTTACTAGGTGCTTGAGAAGTTGACTGCGCCAATGGATTTGATAAAGGTCTTTGAGGAGCAGGCTTTTTATTCTTTTTCTTTTCTCTCTCCTTCCTCAATTTCTCTTGTTTAGCTTGCTCCTGCAATACTAATTTTTCCCTTTTCTTTTGTTCGTCTAATCTCTGTTTCTCTAACTTCTTCTGCTCCGCCGCTCTTTGCTTTTCTAACTTCTTTTGTTCTTCGAGTCTTTGTTTCTCTACTCTTCTCTGTGCATCTAGTTTTACATTCTTATTTGGATCTACTTGGTTTATTCTATATCTATTGTCGCTTTCGGCTCCTCTGGGGTCTATCGATACCCCTGATTGAGCTTGTCGTAAATTTGGCGGAAGATTTTTGTCCTTTATTAAGTCGCTGGTGCTTTTAGTTTGTCGTAGAGGAGCTATTGGTGCTTCTGGTGGAATCGGAGGAGGTGCTAGAGGTCTTGGAATCGGTGTTATCTTTCTTGGCGAGTCTAAATTGTCATTGTATACTGTAATGTATAAAGGAAAAAATGTTAGAATGATATAAATACATTACTACAAGGTGTTTCCACGGTTATTGATGGAATCCGCAATTGATGGCGTGGTATTGGTATGGGCAATGTGGTCTGTCGATATGATGGTAGAGATAGATGTAAGTACTTGATTCGTGTTTTAAACAGACCAATGCTCAATTTGTGTGGTAACCTTAACGATTTGATATAGAATAACAAAAATAAACATGACCAATAGGATTTACCGTTGGCTTGTTTTTTGTTCGTTTGCGATAATTTCTGATAAAAATTGTTCATCTAATCAACATTGTCAAGGATTGATATATTGCAAAGACGATGTTTGAAATTGATTCAATTAAATAAATATATTGTCTTAACTCACAAGATATCTAGGTGGGTATGTCTTAGTAATCACTGTGCCGATAATGTTATTATCGAATGGATTAATACTGTAAAACTTTGGAACTGTTTTAACTCCTAGAACTGAGCTAAATTGCTTATGTTCCTTCTGAATCCTTATCCTGAAATACTCTTTGAATCCTATACAGCTGGGAAAACCCTGTACTAGTAATGTAAACCACACAATCATGGTAATAAGGAATATTATGGCATTGATTTGGTTGCAATTACGAAAAAAAAAATTAAAGCTTTCGTTGGTAAAGCTAACAACACTGACCCTTGTTATTACTTCTTAATTTTTTAGGGTTCAATATTTTTAGGATAAATACTTTTTTACAACACAATTCGATCGTTTGGCAACAGACGTTATCACTTAATCATATGTATAATTGGTATACAAAAATAGTTAGTAGATACTCACTGAAACTTTCATCCCTGTTAGTCCTGTAGGCACCAGTAATGAATACACCAGTGCTGACTTCATTTCGTTTGTCCTTATTTTTGTTACCAATGGACACATTGAAATTGGTTTTGAATCTCCCGAACTTAAACATTACACAACACGATACACAACAGAACAGAGCTAGTGTTGCTATATAGTTCACTGTATTGTCATCTGAAAAAAAAAACAGGTAATTTTTATATCAACGATTCTCGGTTAGGTGATAAGTACCTATTAACGGAGACTAGCCTACACTAATCAGTGAGAAAATCCAGATGCTCTCTCTATTTCCTTATTCATATATAGACTGAAAGGATGCCAACCTAATTTTTAAATTACTGGAGAGATATCCGGCGCAAGACCGATAGCTTAATTCTAAAGAGTAATCACTTATGCGCATTTGTATCGACTAAGACGGCCTTAACTAATTACGATGAAACCGATTAACAAATCTCTTAATAATATTCAAATTTAAGCAAAATATATTTTTTCCGTCAAAATGATACACATTCACTAAATATATTGCTTTAAGGGGAAAAAAATTACAGATTTTACGCACTTACCAGTTTCAGAATACCGTATGACAGCCATAAAATTAATTAGAACTAAAATGAAATGCAAACAAAATGTATAAGCGATGGCAATAGTTCGTCCATTACTGTTTTAAATCAATACGCCCTGTGGTGATAAGATAGCACAAAGTGTCTCGCTTCCTACGGCATGAATAATATCTGTAATCTTATCTGACTGAAATTATTGTAATCACTTTGTATGATATTTAGGTCCCATTGTTATTGTAGGCATCGTTGAATTAATGTTGAAGAGTCACATACATAATGACTAATATAATCCACTGGAACTCATGTGATAATAATACTTATATTATTAACCAACCGCTAAAAGAGATTCTGTTTCGCCTGGATACCAAGACAGAGAATCTATATCGTTTTATCATACCACGTTGAGAAGCCGGATGGGGAAATACCATACATTTGTTATCAATGACAATGTGCATTAAATATGTACCTAGTCTGGCCATAAATACTGTTACAATTAAAAATAAGAAAGATATTACATTTGAATTTGGAATCTGTCATTTTTATACGATTGTTCATTGTATTTTCTAATTTTGGCGCCAATACATTGTACAATATTTTGCTATATTAAAATGGAGTGGGGTGATAAAGAAAACCGAATCGCTGTGATTGCATTACACAAAGTTGGTATGGAGCCGAATGTAATTTTTAAAACTCTCCATACGCTTGGTATTAGTCAAATGTTTGTGTACCGGGCTATTAATAGGTACAATGAGACCTTCTCTGTTTGTGACAGAAAAAGATCTGGCCGTCCACGTAGTGTTCGTACGAAAATGGTGGTCAAAGCAGTAAGGGAAAGAATTCGAAGAAATCCTGTCTGAAAGCAAAAGATTTTATCTCGGGAGATGAAGATAGCACCCAGAACCATGTCACGCATTTTAAAAGATGACTTAGGACTTGCAGCCTATAAGAGACGCACTGGTCATTTTTTAACTGATAATTTAAAAAAGAATAGGGTGGTAAAATCGAAGCAACTACTGAAGCGGTACGCAAAGGGAGGTCACAGAAAAATTTTGTTTACGGATGAGAAAATCTTTACAGTAGAGCAACATTTTAACAAACAAAATGACCGTATTTATGCTCAAAGCTCTAAGGAAGCTTCCCAATTAGTCGACAGAGTGCAACGTGGGCATTATCCGACTTCAGTGATGGTTTGGTGGGGTGTTAGCTATGAAGGAGTGACTGAGCCATATTTTTGTGAAAAAGGTATCAAAACATCGGCACAAGTGTATCAAGATACCATTCTTGAGAAGGTAGTTAAACCCCTTAACAACACCATGTTCAATAACCAAGTATGGTCCTTCCAACAAGACTCAGCGCCGGGTCATAAAGCTCGGTCCACGCAGTCTTGGTTGGAAGTTAACGTTTCGGACTTCATCAGAGCTGAAGACTGGCCGTCGTCTAGTCCCGATCTTAATCCGCTGGATTATGATTTATGGTCAGTTTTAGAGAGTATGGCTTGCTCTAAACGCCATGATAATTTGGAGTCCCTAAAACAATCCATACGATTGGCAGTGAAGAATTTTCCCATGGAAAGAGTGCGTGCTTCTATTGATAACTGGCCTCAACGTTGCAGCCAATGGAGACCACTTCGAATAAGCTTTTTATATTTTGAATTGTTTTTTATTTATGTATTAAACTAACACACTGTAAAAGTAATAAATATTATTTGCAATAAAAAAAAATGTTTTTTCTTCGTAACAATATTTATGGCTAGACTAGGTATATGCAAAAAAAAAACAATAGAATAATTATTGTTTTTAAACTTTCGTGATTTTTATACATATAAGATATATTTGGGGACATAATCGCGTGAATTATTTAAAGGTACGAACCTTTGACCGGTCGTGACCACGATCGGTGCAATTCGATCGAAACGTCGGGTAAATAAAAGGTTCGTACCTTTAAATAATTCACGCGATTAAGTCCCGAAATATATCCAATAGAATAATGTAATTTTTGACATCGGTTTTACGATACCAAACTATTTTTGTATTTTTTATTTTATATCGTAATGAAGCAGGTAGTGCACCTGATGGTTAAGAGTCACGCTGGTCGGTATCAGTAACAGTGTCACCCAAATCCTCATTTGGCAAAGATCTGAATGTCACCGTACCACACTCCTCATTTGATACATTAGTTCATAAGTCTCATTTGCCCAGTAATTACACTTGCTACAGTGCCATCAACCGAAACACAGTGATGTTAACGTCACTATTTCACGGAAGCATAACTGACACTGTTGTGGTACCCACAAAGACGGCCTATGGCTTTGACCAACCACTGCTATATAAAAGTATTTAGTTTTTTAAAAACAACTTTCACACTAGGACCAAGGCACACGTCCTTGTGACGTGGGCTTTACAAGAGTACCAATAGCGGACACTGAGTGTAAAATATTTTTGGATCATATAAAGCTTTGTTCCATGTGGGAATCGAACCCACAACCTCTTGCACAGCAGTTCGAGGCTGTTAAATTTGTGGAGGGCAAGGTTTTACGTCCCTCCAACACAATGGCAGAATCCTCCGACCAGGGGAGGTGATAGTGCCTGGCGGGCCGCAATCCAACGTTTAACATTGGGGATTTGTATAGGTATCACTAGCAACTGTTAAATCTTTAATATCCCGATTCAGGATTTGACGCTAGCGTCAATTTATTTTGTATTATTACGGGTACCACCACAAATTAAAAATAGTACTGCTTCAAAGCTTGTGATTGAAGGCTTGAAGCGGCGGTAACTTAATGGCTAAGGCATGGGTCTTGCAATCGTGAGGTCGCGAGTTCGAATCCTAGTCATTATACTACCGACGTGAACCCACTTCTAACACAAGCCATTGAGCTTAGCTGGAGGGGTTAACAGGATTGCTAGTAATGTGGAACGAAAATCCCACATTGCTAGTAATCTACTTTTTTTTTAAATAAAAAAAAAATAAAAAAAAGCTTGTGATCCGCCCTTAAATACTTTGTTAATCATTTAAAACTACAAATCGACTGCTTATAATACCTATGAATATTACTAATTTATTTATAGTAATGAGTCAGGCACTGGCTTTATTACCCTGCAATGGCAGTAATAAATCGGAATTTTCCAGAAATAAAGATACCACTGATAAGTTTATAAGTAAATGTAAAATTTCAAGATATAGGATTAACTAAGTACTAAACAGTTGTAATCTTGTCGTACATTATGAATTTAGAACTATTCAAACTTTAAGACTCCTAAACCCTATAGTGTTTTTGAACTAAACCGTGGAGAAAATTAGGTATTCTGCATCTCATTGGGTATTGCAAACATATATGCAGTATCGTTTACAATTGTTATTTTATCAAACGTTCCAAGTAGGGGGTATATGACAATGCAGGGCAAGGCCATTCGTCTTATCTATATAGTGTAATTTATACTTCTTAAACCTTTATTATATCACAATCAGTTGTATGTTGGAAAATTAGATTTAGTCATTAATATAGTTATTTTATTAATAATGCAAATAATAAAGTTAAGGCAACATGGAAAGTTATCAACTCAAATAAAAATAATTACCCAAAAGAAGGTCCATCTAGAATAAATAGTGGTGGAAAATGTGTAACAAACCCGTGCGAGATAGCTGAATTATTTAATAATTACTTTATAGATCAAGTTCATTCTAATTTAAAATGTAAAGTTGATTATGATATCAAAGACAATTTAATTTCAATTGATTCTAATATTAATTCTATATTTCTACCACCTACGGTACCGCACGACATTAATAAAATAATTCAGAATCTAAAAAATACACTTAGTTCAGGGCATGATGGATTTACAACAAAGGTTATAAAATATGTGTCTTTAGAAATTTCGCCAGTATTAAGTTTTATTGTAAATCTGTGTATAGAAAACGGTATATTTCCTGAAAGCCTAAAACTAGCTATCATTAAACCACTTCATAAAAAGAATGATCCAACCAATCTAGAAAATTATAGACCCATTGCGCTTGTCTCAATATTTTCCAAAATTATTGAAAAAGTTATATATAATAATCTTTATCCGTATTTGGAGAAGAACAATGTACTAACAAAAGAGCAATACGGTTTCAGAATCAATAAAAATATTAACATGACAATCTATGATTTAGTGAATAATATTGTTGCTAATATGGATAGAAAAATACCCGTTACAGTATTATTCATTGATATGACAAAGGCATTCGATTTTGTCGATCATGAAATACTTCTTGCTAAATTATATAAGTATGGAATCAGAGGCAATATTTTAAACTTGATCAAATCCTACTTAACCAACAGAAAGCATCTCACGAGTGTCACAAAAATAAATACTTACACCAAAACTGAAACAGTTTGTCTATCTAAACAAAGACAAATAAAATACGGCGTGCCCCAAGGAAGTGTACTCGGACCATTACTTTTCCTATGCTATATAAACGATCTTCCTAAAGTTGTTCCACACCCTATGACTTTGTTTGCTGACGACTGTACTACGGT
Organism: Herminia tarsipennalis; assembly: GCA_945859575.2. Lineage (NCBI taxonomy): Eukaryota > Metazoa > Arthropoda > Insecta > Lepidoptera > Erebidae > Herminia > Herminia tarsipennalis. The sequence goes on from OX243830.2 coordinate 31,499,004, forward strand.
ATTTATTGGTAAGGACATGACAATATTTGAAAGTGACATAAATAATAGTTTAAAATTAATAATTCAATGGTTAGAAGCAAATAATTTAAAAATTAACCTTAATAAAACTCACATAATGTCATTTAAACAAAGAACAAATTCTGTTTACCTTAATATTAATTATGAACAAATGTCAATAGCTAAAGTAGATCATACAAAATTTTTAGGTATCTGGTTGGACGAAAATATGACGTGGAAAGTACACATTGAAAACTTAATTAAAAAACTAAACCAATATTATTTTGTTCTTCATAATTTAAACAAGGTTGCAAATCGTGAAACTGTTATTTCTGCATATCACGCTTATGTCTCTAGTACACTCAGATATGGTATTATTTTCTGGGGCAATTCTTCAGAAAGAGAAATTGCATTCAAAACGCAAAAGAAGTGTCTTAGAGCAGTATGCGGGATTAAAAAGACAGATAGTTGCAAACCATATTTTATAAGTTTAAAAATTTTAACTCTTCCATCGCTTTATGTTTATGAAGTGGCTATATTTGTCAAAGTTAACTTTAATCGTTTCGAAACTCTTACAAATAGACGTCATCAGGGTACACTACGTCTGAAACAACATCAAACTGCACTTTTTTCTAAGAGTTTTCTAGGTATGGCACCTAAAATCTACAACAAATTGCCAAATTGTATTAAGTGTCTAGATAACCTTAATCGTTTTAAGACAGCACTCCATAGATTTCTGGTGAATAAAGCGTACTACACAATAATAGATTTTTTAAATGATCAATAATCTCGACATTCGCTCTGTTTTTGGTGTAATAACATGTTAAGTTGATTTACTTATTAATTATATAAATTGTTTATTTTTTTTTTTTAATTAATTATTGACATGTTTGATTTTAAATTGATCTAATTGAATTATTTATGTTATTTTTTAATTGTTTTTCTATATTATTCTATTAACTTTAGTGACTTTACTTTTTTTTAATTTTATATAATTTACATTTTTTTTTTGTTTAAAACATATTTGTACGCCTTACATAGGCGAAACATAGTGAGACGATTGTATTTTAATGTTATAACCATGTACCTATGTTCCACAAATAAATTTATTTGATTTGATTTGATTTGATTCGTTTTGATGATCATCAAATATTTTTCTGATTCGTGTAAAAAAGTAATATGTTCAGCATATCAACCCATATGATGTCCCACTGCTGGGCACGGGTCTCCCCGGTACAACCTACTTATTATAGATCCTGGGGGTAATTGCCATAATCGCCACGCTTGCCGAGCGTGTTGGCGATTGGCTTTAAAGTACGCAGAGGACGCTGCTGCCCGTCCTCCGGTGTGAAATTCCTTATTAGCCTTGACGACAACCACGGGAAGAGATGAGGTGATACTATTCTTAAGTCTGTACCACACATCAAAAATATATAACATCAATACCTTTCAGAAAAACAGCATTCAAACGCACTGAAATCGGTTCACCCGTCTAAGAGTCACACTATCCTTCCAATTTAAAACAACCATCATATTCGTCAGGGATTCAACACTAAATTATTTTGTACGTATGTTCTGAATTTGATTTTAACCTACAGTTTTCTCCCTTTCAGTCTTCCATCAGGTCTTCACGTTGGTAGATCGAACATTCGTCAAGTAGCAGACAGGCGCTTTGGAGACGTGCAAGCGTTCCTAACATCACTTTTTACTTTAGCTGATGAGATCGCTCACTCTGACCTCGTGTATACCTTCTTCCATCCGCTTCTGAGAGACCAGCAGGATGTAGATCAAAGAACCAGGAGAGGAGGTTTGTTATTTATTTTAATAATATATTTATGGACTTGAAACATTGTTACAAAAATTCATCTTGAATATGATTTTGATTACTAATAAGTAAAAAACTTTGCACGTTGAATTATATATATTATACAATTTGATACGGAAATACATGCGTTGTACGATTTTGGTTCCAATTTGCGACCATCGTGAGTGTGACCCGGTCGAAATATCCAACCCATTAAATAAACTTACGTGACAATCAAGTTTCGACATTAAAAATTCAAACAAGTAGTTCTTCTTTACCTTTGCTGTTATTTATAATGATTTTTCCATATGTATCTTTAATCTTCAGGTGAATCAAACGAGCCTGAGACCAGTGGTTCGGGATCCCTGAAGCTATCAGTCCAGTACGCGAGCGGTGTGCTCTCCGTGTTGATCTTGCACGCACAGTCGCTTGCGCTCACTCCACAAGGGTTGCCGCCCAATCCTTACGTCAAGGTATGCATATCACTTAACTTTACAACATATAAGATGTTTGCGTATCTTGAGACAATTCACACAAGGTCATCTGATCCCAAACTAAGCAGAGCTTGTACTATGGAAACCAGACAACTGATAAACATACTTATATATTTCTAAATAAATACATATTATTATATAAATCAATTACACCCAGACAATAAACCATCGTGCTCATAACACAAAGTTTTATCCTGGGTGGGGATCAAACCCACGAACTCCGGCTTAGCAGTCAGGGTCACTAACAACTAGACCAACAGGCCAGTCAAAAATTAAAATTGAACAACATTTCATTTCATTTCATTTATTCAGGAACAATATTACATTGTATTTGAATATATTACCTACAACTTTATACCTAATATACACAAATTTAAAAAAATGAAAGTAAGTTACAAAATAATAATTAAGATACATGTCATTTAAGCAATGCAATAAAGAAAAGACTAGAATAACACAATAATAATAATACATGTAATTTTAACATTCAACAACAACATAAATTAAATCAATCCACATTAATATACATTATTTATATTTACCAAAATTGTTAAACTAGATTAAATATATATTACAGTTCATTTATGTCATAGAGACACCTACTCAACAGAAATGCTTTAATTTTACTTTTAAATGAACCTAGAGCATTTTATATCCGTGGGCAATTTATTAAATAGTTGTACAGCTTGATATCTAGGGCTATGCTTTACAATATTGAACTGAGGATTCATAATAGTTTTAATTTTTTTTCTTCGGGTCTCTTCTCTAATAGTTCTTTCTTCACTATTTTCAAAGTTAACTATATATTTTTTAAAATTGCATAGTATAACCAAAATATAGAGGCTAGGCACAGTCAAAATACCCAAACTAGTAAAAAAAGGCCTACAACTCTCTGTCTGTGAGATGCGCACCATGGTGCAAATGGCTCGCTTTTGTAATATGAATGCACTTTGTGTGTTGTAACCATAGCCATTTCCCCAGCACTGTATGCTGTATCTTAGTCTAGATTCAACAAGTGCATAGTAAACTACCTTCAATCTGTCAATATCAAGCTCCTCTCTTACTGATCTTATTGCGTAACATGCGGAAGAAATCGATGCAGTTATTGCTTTAAGCTCTGTTTTCCAGTTCAATAATTCATCAATTCTTATGCCTAGGAATTTGGTTTCGTTCCGAAATTTTTGCTTTCAAGATTTGGACTGGGCGTAAATGAGTGAATGAGTTAGGACTTGTATATATAAACAAAACATAAGATTACTACAAGTCGTGTTAGAACTTGAGTACACACACTGAACATTTTCATGAAAGTTGGAACTGTCCCTTTCTCTCACATTCTATCTCTTTCTCGCTCATACCGTAAAAAGAGATAGAACTCCAAGCAAATAAATATTTTTACTTTAAGTAGTCCCTTCAGATTAGTTCAGATACACCTTTATGCTATCATATTAACTGAATATCGTCTAAATCTAACTTTATACAATTTTATTATTCCTTACAGGTATACCTAGTACCAGACCCAACGAAGGAAACAAAACGAAAAACCCGCGTATTAAAACGTAACTCACACCCCTCATTCATGGAGATGTTAGAATACCGCCTGCCAATCGACGTCATACAAAACAGAAGTTTACAAGCTACAGTATGGAACTATGATTCGTTACAAGAGAACCAGTTCTTGGGTGGAGTTGTCATACCGTTGAATTCTTTGCCTTTGAGAGAGGAAACGGTAGCTTGGTATCCCTTAGAGTATATTCCTCGGTAGCTATTGCTTTCAGGCTCCGCTATTTGGAGTACTGAAATGTCCAAAAAATAGATGTATTGGAAATGAGATCGGTTTTTCACGGGAGCTTTGTTTCGCTTAAGAATTAAAGGTCCAAGTTTCGTATTCTTATAGTTTGTTGAAGTATTTCTGTCGCTACTATTCACCTTAAACTGACAGAGACAGCGTGAGATTTTAAGAGATTTCGGCATTTCAAGTTATAATACTTTTAGACTATGGTACTCTCTTTTTATAATTGTGAAAAAGTTTTTGCAGTAACAACGTCTGAGAATAGAATGATTTAAAAAAATGACATTATTATTAACTATGGAATGTGTTCTTTTTCTTTCACACTGAATTTAAAATTGGATAGAAAAGGAAAAGAATTCAATAGTTATGAAACTGTTTATAACTTTTAAAAAGCTCCCGTGAAGTCGATGCCTTAGTAATTAATAGCCGATTATAGAAACATTTATACAACTCGAGAGTCAAAGAATTGTAAAATTGACAGTGCTAATTAACTGTTATAACTGTTACTGATTCGGAATATTTGAAGTGTGATTTTTGAACATCAAACAAGCGATGTTATGCGCTTAGTTGTGGACGCACATATCTTCATCTTAACAAACCATGTTTTACTGCAATTTGTGGCTACATTACTGGCAACTGATGGCAGACCAATATATCTAGGCAAAGTGTTGCAATATGTCTGCAATAGTACAAAGCACAGAATACAGCAATCAATCACGACGTCACTCACAGCAAACTTCCATAAAAATGGCCTGCCTATATTGCAGTAAAATCAATCGGTCAATGATCGTCCGGCAACCTTTCAAAACAATATCGGACATACGTAAAAATACCAAACATGTTTAACTATATGGCCGGGTCATTATTGCAATGTTCCTAAGTCAGGCTAGTATTACTTGCAATGTTGCCGGCCACTGTATTGCAGAAAAATATTGCTCGTTTAGAAGTCCCGGTATTCTATGGTGGAGAAAAGTCCGAGCTAAGTCGGAGCGTGCCACTAGTCTCTTACAAATTGCGTTAAAAAAAACCTCTAAAACGTTTTTCAAAACATCATCCCTATACTTTCTTGTCAGATGTCAGTTCTATGCTGTCTTCTTAAGGTTCATTTTCGTGCATTGCGGCCTGATGACGTAAGACTATGAGAGCGACAGACGCGCGGCCTACGACTGACGTATGCTGCGCGCGCACTCTGTTATCTATACTATTGCCGCATCGGCCGCGATGTACGGAAATGAACCTTAACATCGCACTCGGCCGTGCTAAACATGCTTCAAATACACCGAAACAGTAATAGCTAGGAATCATTCTAGAATAGGAAGAGGCATGGGTGGGAGGGGACGCTAGATTTCCTAAATCTAGATAAAAACCTTGAACATATTAGCTGTAAATGTAATTTTAACACCAACATTCTATAAGAATGTTGGTGTCAAAAAGACGGACGCAGTTGAGCTATGGCTACTTATTAGTCATCTTCCAAGTAATATTTACCAATAAATAATTCCATTTTTGTTACAGACTATGTAATGTCGTGACATAAAAAAAACTGTTCATCGTTTGCCATCTCTTGTTTCTCTTACACAGATAAACAAAGATGATAATAGAGCCTTGCTTCAAGACTTGCCTTGTTATCCTACCATTAAAGCTAATTTATACCTAGAGATATTTACAGGGCAACTATCTCTGTTTAACTAGTCACGAAAAACAAGGATGGCACGAGATAGTTTTGAGAAATTATCTTTGTGTAAACTAGATACAATATGCTACCGTATTTTTAAGTGTTAAAATAAAACTGCCTATTCACTTTGCTAATTAGTAACATAAACATATCAGTATTTCGTTTATCAGTACTTTGCATTATAATTTTTATTGCCGACTGAAATTATTATTAAGGGATTTTAACTACAAATCTAGGACGACTATGTTACTATAAAAACTGTTGGCTATTAAAACTTGTACAGTCTCAAGCATCAATGTATACCTATTTATGTACACAATCACATAAATTTAATTAATTTTTTTTTTTTTTTAATATTCGTAGAAGTACTCAAATTAAATAAAAAAACACGGTTGTCTGTAAAGTCGGTTTACGGACGATAATTTAACGTCATAAGAAAACATTGATGACATACCTATCGCTATTCGCGTTGCTTAGCAACCAGTCAATAACGTGACACTTTTCTCGTGAGGCAGCTGCTCATCGATTTATAAGAATTTATCACATCAAAAATAAAATCAACGCATCTAGCGTAAAAATCAATTGAATGCGTACATATTGGTGCACGATTACACAGTCAAGACACGAAAAAAAAACAGATGTTATGAAACTATCGCATATCAAATAACAAAATAAAAAATAAACCTTTTAAATCGTGGGCTGCATAATTTATTGGGACTATTAAAACAGTGGATGATAGTTTAATTTGTATATGCTGACTGCATATAAAAATTAAACTATCATCCACTGTTTTAATAGTCCCAATAAATTGATAATTCAAATGTTATTGATAATATGGGCGTAACCTGCATCATTTTTATCGGGAGGGTGGGTTGTAATTTCAGGTGGGGGGGGGGGGTTACGTGCTAACATTGACTAAACAACAACGGTCCAATGTCTACTACGTACCATTTTGTAATTTTGGAGGAGGATTTTGGGGTTGATACCGCCACCCACCCCGTAATTGCAAAAGAGTACATACTAGACATTTGAGGGGTGTAGTAGACATTTAGGGCAGTATTACCCCTAAAATCCCCCCCCCCTCCCTCTGGGTACGGCAATGATTGATCAGACGTTAGGACGTTACGCTGTTGTTCAATAAAAAAAGAGATTATGTGGTTATAAATACACAAAAAAAAATCTAAACAACTAACTTGCGATGTAATTCGGCTTTAATACGTTATGTATGATGCTGTCACTCTCACTTTAAGGTAAAAAGTAGCGACAGAAATACTTTACGTTTGAGGTCGGGATTAAATATATTAATCGATTGCTTGAAATATTGTTCTGTATATACCTACTAATAATTGCGTTAGTGCCAAAATAACTTGTGATTTTTGTAGCTAGAAACTACAAAGCATGTAGAGTATAGGGGTCGTCATTAATCCCGTGAGGCTCAAAAGTAAAACAGGTTCGGGGAGGTTACCTGATGGTGGTGGGAGGGGGGGGGGGGAGGGTAGTGAGATATCACGTGTATATTTCCCATTGAAGGTGTGATTTTAAAAACCGATAAGTTGACTCGTGACTGCACAAGATCGATTGAACCCACCATTAACCCCTGCCGTTGTGTGAGCGACTCACATTGAACTAGTGTTAGACCAATTGCACCCCCCGTTGTTCGAAACTCAGAATCGTGAAAATTGTAGGGATAATCTAGTATCACCTGAGGGAAGGGGTAAATAGACGACCCCATAGAAGATAAGCCTAGTACTTCACTCAAGCAACGCTCACATAGGGACTGTTCAAAGACATCATTCACTTTCGGGGAATGTGGTAAAAAATAACAGCAAATTTTAGGTAAGACAAACTTGAAAGTTGCTTTCTTAACTAGTTATTTATATTTTGCAGATATAACGGATATGTCTATGTGTGCGTTGCTCGAATAGGTTTTTCGGTGTTCTGTGCTAGGACGCTTAATTAAAGTATCGTGTATATCATTTATTATAATAAATGCTTAACATATATTACAGATAACAAAGACACTAGAGTACTTGTTTATCTATAGAACCGTGTAATTGTAAAGAAATGAAAGTTATATTGTTTTAATTGGGCGCTTTGAAAATGTATGTATTATTATGTTGCGTAAACTGGTAATTTACATGGTCCCAACGGCTTTAACGATGACTGGAGACATTTTATACATTACCTGTCGTATATCCACCGTGTTAAAGTGGAGCCGACTTTATAATAAGGGGAATAACCCCGAAAAGACACATTATTTAATAGTTTTTAACGGCCTATATCAACGGGCTATAGACAACTGTTATATCTATCAAAAGTTGTATGCAAGAAAAAGGTTAGGCACAGGATCTATGTTTGAAGTGCCTTCTGAGATAAAGACAACGTTGATCTATCGACTTTCTTGGTCAACACTGTGTCACGGACTCTTAAAAAGTGCTAAAACTCTCGAAAACAACTAATATTTAACTACATAATATAATAAGCAATTATTTTCAATTGTTATTCAGAATCAATCATTAAAAATAATTAAAAAAAAAACGAATATCAATTGGTTAGAAAATAACTCTTAATACTGTGTGAACTGTAAAATAAAAGTATATCTCAATATACATCGTCATAATTGTAGTCTGATTCCAGGCATAATAATAGGTCTAGGATCAAGCTGCGAGATTACTTGGTTCATCTAGTTTTTAATCAATATATAATTATTAATATATAATTCTGAACAGGAGAAAATATTTTTGCTGAGCATCCATAATTATATATAAAACTTATATTTCGATTAAAAACTAGATAAACGAAGTAATCTTGCAGCCAGATCTCGTGCTATAATTACTTACATATCATATTTAAAAGTCAATAACTTCGTATATAAGGAGTTAAACTTATTTACAGGGTCGTTAACATGCAAGCGTCCACGTAATGTAAACTTACATTTACTGTTTATCCGGTGTAATAAAATACAAAATAAAAATGCAGTCAACTACATTAGTTGCTTAACATTTGCAATTACCTACTTAAAACAAACCAACTCACCTGTAATTGGTCTAATCTTAGAATTCGTGACAATTCAGTAAGGGTTACAAGATGTCATGAAAATTGAGGTTAAAGCAAGATAGTCACCGTGGAATAAAAAAAAGTATTAACAACATTATATTGGAGTTTTGTAATTTTTTTTAAGCGACTTATGTAGCTGACTCTACTTGCATATCCGATTTGAAAAGCTAGCATATCGGGACAATCTTCAAGGTTAGTCTCCACATTTAATGATATTTCGTACAGAAAACGTAGAACACTCGAGGCGGAGACAAGATGAGAGATATGTTGTAAAGCACCAATAAAATGGCTAAGTTTACTATCAACTTAAATCACTATCTTTTATAAAATGTCAAAACCACACGCTGTGTAAAAAATGTATAGAATTGAAACACTATGACGTCATAAGTTCCTATCGTAAAATCACTTTTTCATGATTATATATTCGAAAACATTTTTAAAGCATTCTAAAGCTTACCTATATTATTTTTTTTGTATTGTAGAAACTACCCAACTGTTTTCATTAAGACTAAATGGAGATGAGAAGTGTAAATAATGTATTTCTCTTGGTGGTTTACAACATAATGTCTCCCCTCGGAGTGTTGGCTTTGGTGAAGTCTGGGCATAATATTTAAAAATATCTTTTAATTTAATAAAATAATCTTTTGAATTCATTTAAGTATATTAATTTTATAAAAATATTTCCCATAAGATTAAGGGAAAGATTTTTGTAAAATTAATTTACTATTATTTAGGTTCTCTATATTCCCCATTTGTAAGCGTTTTTTTCTAACTTAAAAGAAAAAAAAAACAACGCTTACAAATGGGGATTATAGAGAACCTTCTTTTATTAAAAGTCGGTTAAGAAATGACACAGTAACGCGACATTTGAAGTTTGATTGGCATCTATATTTTAGTCACATTCCAATATATGTCCTATTTTTAGTTTGTTTCATATATTATAGCTTGTAAATTTATCGCGTTTCGGTGCTTGCTCGCGTTTAAACACACGAGAAATCTCTCGAAGTCTCTGACTGTCTTTCTCGTCGAGATAGATCGAGACTTGTCTTATGATAAAGTTTTCGTGTAAACGATCCTAAGGCCCGGAGGCATTTAAGCGGAGACGAGTCATTAGAAGAGATGAGATGTGTTGTGAACCACCAATCCACTAAAGATACAAATCTTAGACGAGTTGTAGTCGATATCATTGATGCTTTCGATCGCGGCTGTTTGTTTGTGACCAATTTTCGAGCGAAAGAATTAAATTTGAAAATTATATTAACTGGTGGTGTAAATATGTAATGAAATTTTCTAGATGGTCTGTAACACTTCGTCTCGTCCCCGCTTTAGTGGAGTCCAGGCCTTATGGGCCTGGACTCCTGCTCCTCACATAATGGCATACACGTGAATTTATTAATATTTTTATATTATTACTTAGAGATCTGAATGAATTGTTGCGATTGTCACACTCACTATAGCTTGGTTTCTATGAAATAATTATGCTTTACTGTATTCTTATATCTGTGTTATTTGATTGTTATTCTTAATAGGTTATTAGTAGATTAACTATTTATTGGAAAATGTAACGACCGATATATTTAAGATATATTTTTATTATAATGCTATTGATATTATTTTCTATTATTGTGCAAATGTTTCTGGCATGCGTAATGACGATTTTTTATATAGGTGGAAAGGATTGATTCGGTATGCCCAAGATCGCGAATGATCGATCTTTACATACCAAATCACCTGCTAGTGGACCTAGGTGACATTGTTTTTTTTAATTCTTAGTTTGAACTGGCAATCGAACCTTTACCGCTAATATTACTAGTCGACGTTACGTATACTTAGAAACCTTACGGTTAAACCCACTCAGCTAAACAAGTCTGCATTATGTCCTTCTCATTTTACTAAACCTACTTCAAAAGAGAGGAAGCGAGATAACGCACTAACCATGACAACTTAAAACTTTTTGAGCAGGTACATTACACGGCACATAAGTGTAGTACTTTACCGCTTCCACATACGGTGCATAAGGCGCCGAATACATTGCCTGCGGTCTAGAGTTCTGACTTTGGCGGTCACTGACGCGACTGAGGTTCTGATGACTGTCGCGGTCTGACTGCTTTTTTTTGTGCAGGATTCTAAGCCACCCCATAGATTACAGTGACCGCGGAACGCAGAACTCTAGACCGCTGGCAGTGTGCTCGGCATAACCCTACTCATATCGAAGTGGCAGCGACGCAGCGAGCATTTTCAGTGTCGCTTGTGAATTGATATTTCCGTGTTTACTACTAGGACAAAGACCCCAGGCGCTTGAAAAATACATCTAAGTAGACTACAAGCGGTTTTTATAAAATTATCCCAAAAAGTTTAAAAGCAAACAAGTGAACAACAACGATCCGAAAAAAAAATACGAGAAACCACAAGTAATTCCAAGGAATTTAAAGAAAAGAACAAAGAGTATATTTATTAAACCATCGAAACAAAAAAATAAGACATTGAAGGAACTAAGCGTATTGAAAGTGGCGGGAAATTAAATAATGGTAAGCTCATAAATACGGAAATACATATTCACAAGCGAGGCAAGAAAATGTCTAAATATTTAGCGAATACTACGAATAATGGCAGCTGTGGCCGCTGCCATTCCGGTGTCAATTGAGCCTTAGACTTAGCCTTCCATGGTGCTCCCTCTTCGATAACTACCGGTAAACGAAATGAGATGGACATAGTTTTTATTTGAAACGTAGCTGCTTTCTTAGACAAAATTTTCTTCAATTTATACAGGTCCTAAAACTTTGTCATTCGGAGAGAAAGTATTTAAATTTTCGGAATTCGAACCCGCCTAATGTGAAAAAGTACCCCCTGTATTTTTATGACACCAATTCAAAGGGATTATTTTTTTCGATAAATAAAAATACAGGCTGTTTATTTTTTCATATTTTGCGGGTTCGATTCCCGGTCCGGACAGGCGTTTATTTAAAAATCTTTGAATGCAGTTCAAATTATTTTTAAAATCATAATGAAGTCTTCTTTCATTAACAAATTCTATCTACAATATTTTAACTACTTCCCTCCGTGTGGCATAGTTTTGGACATCCTGTTTAATAATTATAGTTAAATCAATGTATGAAAAATATCAAAGTTAAGTCCGTATTTCGATAGTGTGTATAACATAATATTAGTTAACAATAATGGCTTCCAAGGCGTTGCTCCGGGGTTCTAGGGGGCGACCGTAGTTTACAGAGAGCTTACCCTCGACTGAACATACCAATGTATTGTCATAATGTACATAATACGTTCGTAGATAGATTTTGTACCGACAGTCTCGGCCTAACTAAAACATAATAACTAGTTGTTGTTAATACGTATTGTGATGAAATTTACAATAAAATTGCTCTTGTATTATTATTTTCTTTTATTTTTATTATAACAATGCCTATTTTGATGCAAACTTCGATAATAAGAATAAGCTTCTTGACTGATTCTCCTGATCCTCTCTTGCCAGTGGTCAAACTGATTTGACCACAAGGAATTACTGTTCTTCGTGCTCAAACTATTATATAGTCTTATTTGATTTTGCTATATCTACATCCAAAGTTCACATTAGGTAACAAAAATATAAAAATGCTTATTAAAGAAATTGGACCAACAAAAAAAAACAAACAAGAAATGGCAGTTAAACTTTATGCAGTGAAATCTTCATCAGGCGCAGGTCTCAACAAATAATCATTTACGCCATACTTTCGCTTTATTAAACCTTTTCGTCCTAAATAATACGGCGCATTCGAATTGGTAGGTAAATAAAATATTCCTGGCTTACTAAAGTCCGTTTTAGGTCCTAAAACATTAGTAGTTAATGTTCCATTATAACAGTTTCCGTGACGGACGTCTGCAACTGAATCGCAACGGACTGCAATGAATTGTTTGAGGTTTGTAAATGAGAATAAATAGTAGGCGCCTGCTCGTATGTGACTGCACAGTTGGAAGCATGGAAGAATGAAGTTCCCAAATATGGACGGTTGAAATTCACCTGAAATAACACGTGAATAAATAGGTTAATTGTATTTGAAACTAAGAAAAGTCACTTGTAAATATTAAAATCCTTCTAAGTGGATTTTGCCAATCCACTCAATAGATTCCTATAAGACCCCTGGTTCCTTCGATGCATTCGAATTGTAAGTAGGTATCTAAACTCTTCTTTTTATGTCATAATAAGTGAAAGGAAATTTCTAACCCGTCAGATTTTCACGTAAGTTTCTGTCTATCGCTTTAATAAATGTAATACCTATGCACTACCAAACTTGCATAACTGTATTTATTTCTTCTGCTACTATCCCCTTAAAGCAGTGGTTCCCAACTTCTTTTTGAACAGGGACCACTTTTAGTTCTTTTTTGTTCCCAGGGATCACCATGTAGGTACCTTTATTTTTTGAAGAGCCCAAAATCAATCCAAAAATAAATTTTATCCAAAAACTCAATGTAACTTGCTTGCTACGTTATTTTTAAAACAAACCTACTTATATATTACCTATACCCGCACTAAAAGCAAGGGTTCTATTTCGTTCTTCTAATAATAATAATATCTTGGGACAACTCACACAACGCTATCCCAAACTAAGCAGAGCTTGTACTATTGAAACCAGACAACTGATAAACATACTTATATATTTCTAAGTACATACATATTATTGATAAATAACACCCAGACACAATAAACCATCGTGCTCATCACACAAAGTTTTATCCTGGGTGGGGATCGAACTCACGACCTCTTACGTAGCAGTCGGATAGTCGGATACACTCCCACCGCGCCACAGAGGCAGTCGTATATAATAATAATATTAATTTAATATTTTATTATATGAATAATAATAATTTAATATTTTTTCAGCTTGTAAAAATCCTTCGCATACTATTATTTTGATTCCTGCGGACCACTGGTTGGGAACCACTGCCTTAAAGATATAATTTATTTATTTTAGGTTAGGTACCTAAAAAATATGGATTTAATCTCTAAATAACCTCACCTCCATTAGCATAAAAGTCGACATGTCCCAAAGGCTCAGCAATGCCGAAGCCGTCAATATTGGTGTGCAGTACATCCACCCTGTCCGCAGCGTCGGCATGTAGCCTCGCCTTCACAGGCACGTTGCGGAAACACGGCCCGGCCGGGTCCAGACCTACGAGTGGGTATACGGGTATTACAGGTTTGCTTCTAATGCCCCTTACAAGTTTATGTGTTCGACTCATTAGTGAGATCCGGAGGATGTGTGTTTTTGCTTTTCTTAGAGACGGGTACACGTATTCCCAGTACAATCATAGTCAGTAGGTATAAATGATAGTCTACCATTAATAAAACCTACTGTTGCGGTAGGTATTGTACGACGTGCAATACTTACTTATTTGAACGATATACCTACAACTACATTACTACAATTATACAAGCTATTAGAGCGGAGACGAAGAACGAAGATTGGCTGTCATCTATAAGCACATACCGTGTCTATCTCGTTGTAAGTGGGCACAATTAAGACCTATTGTTACTTTAACACGAGCTGTAGATTTTGAAGTCGCTATGTCGTCTAGAAAATCTACAGGCGTGCTTTCATAAAGGTAGTACCTACATAGTAGTTAAGTTTATCTAACTATTGATCCCAGCAGTGGCTTGGGTTGTTATGTATTAAAAAGGTACTAGGTAGTTTTAGTACCTATCTTTGTATAATAGGAATAATGTCTAGGGTCTATAATTCAAAATTATTATTTGTTTGTACTGCGTCGCATAGTTGTAGCGCCGAATCTAGGGGGGAGATGAATAGATTTGCACCCGCGGAGAACATGCTTACGACGGGGGGGGATCCTTGAAGGTAAAGGACGCTATCATTAAGTTTTTGCCCCGTCGCGTAATAACCCTAGATCCGGCACTGCATAGTTGCTACACTGGATTGCAGTTCTGCTCGGTAGGGCCGAACTAGGGTTATAAGTCTCAACATATTAAACTTAATACTTCTACAAACCAGTGAGTCTAGCGGGTCGTTGCCCGGTCAGGCGACGGAACTCAACGGCTGCGTGTGAGGCGATATGGGCGCCTAAGCTAGCGCCCATCAGCTCCAGCCGGCTCGGAGACAGGCCGTGAAGAGTGAGGGACGCAAGGAACTGGCCTAGCAGCTCACCTAATGGCTTAGTCAAACGTGCTGCGCTGTGAAAACAGAATCGAATATTTTTTTATTTAATAATACACCAGTAATGTATTTATAGATTAGTTAAAAGTATCTATACTAATATTATAAAGCGGAAGAGTTTGTTTGTTTGCTTTGTTTGTTTGTTTAAACGCGCTAATCTGAGGATCTACTGGTCCGATTTGAAAAATTCTTTTTTTGTATGATAGCCCATTTATCGAGGAAGGCTATAGGCTATATAACATCGCTACGACTAATAGGAGCGGAGAAGCGACGAGAAATGTTTCAAAAACGGGGAAAAATTACGCATACGAAGTTGCGCGGGACAGCTAGTATTTTATAAACGTCAAATCATCATATCCTGGTTGGTTGAATCTGCTTATTTTTAAGAAATAAAGACTAACTTAAAAACTTAAATATCCTTTAATAAGTTTCGTATTAATGTAGTTCAAACAACTAGTCACATACGTAAAAAGTTAATAGGTATGGTGGGTAAACTCTGGTGGTTAAAAACCGCAATTACTTCTAAAATTATTTAAAGGGACAACTAGGGGTACTTTTTGGTTTACGTCTAAGGAATCTATATTTCCTAGTTAACTAAGTATGATACAATTTCTATAAGTTATTAAAAATATGTCTTTAAAAAACTAAAACGTCTTTATCATTTAAATAATTCAAAAACTTTTTGAATTTTATATTTTTTAATGAATACAGGGTTAAAGTGGACTCTAGATTTAATGGACATGTAACATACGGCAAGTTTGAGGTACTTACTGTAGTAAAATAATGTGTAATATTAGGGCGTAACTATTGCTGTATTTAAGTAGGCCAAACACTCGAGAACGTTTTCGATTATTGTCAAGCTAAATCATCACTTCTGCCATATGCTCGTGCAATTCAGAAGGCGTGTTCCTCCCTCTCTCTCGGCGGGTCTTAGGTACTGCATGTTCTCTGGGATTTCTGAGATTTGGGCCGTCCCGCTTGCAACGCTTTAGATTGTACGGTAATTATGGTCCATTGTACGATAATTTCGACGTACAGGTATGACGGTCTCTTCATCATCATCATCATCATCATCAGCCTATCGCAGTCCACTGCTGGACATAGGCCTCTCCAATTGCACGCCACTTTGTTCTATCTTCGGCTTCTCGCACGACGGAATTTGGAACCAGGTCAGTCAATCTACTAGTGTTTTTTTTTGTAGGTTTTATTTAAAATGGTTGTATCTATTTCTTAAATATTTCCAATTTTTTTAATCAATAATAAGTACCTAAACGCTTTGGTTAAGACAAATTAGAAAAAGATTAATTTTAAACTAATTGCTCACGTTCACATAAAAAGTGATTGATCTACTTAATAAGCTTTTTTGGTCCTTTAGGGCTCCTATCAAGGACTATTGTGTTTAATAGAGTCTTGAACAAGACTATAACAGAGTAAACTTATAGCAATCTTAGCTAAGTATTATTCAAGAATCTTATTCTTATAAGTATTTTACTAGGTAATCTTGTAGTTAACTATAAAACCGAGATATAAAACCAAATATTCTTGACAGTTAGTGTCTTGTAACAGTTTTATAACTCAGTCTTGTAGCAAACTATAAGACTGAGATAACAAAAAACTAATGCTCTTATATATGTTATGAGTTGTCAAGTGAGTAAAAGATCTACTATATGCATTTATAAGAATGTTATTAGTACAAATATGCTTATAATTTTTGCTTAAAGGACTACTTTGCTTGTTAGGAAGTTTACCTTCTGTACTCGCGGTTTTAGTGGGACTGGTTATTCACCGATTAACGACCGTTTTCAATATTCTATCTGTTGATCGATTTGACCACTAGAGATACATACCCACCTATTTGACATAAGCTCCATACGAAATATGTCAAAATTTTATCTCTAGTAACCAAATCCATCGATAGATAGATTATTGACAACGGCTGTAAATATCTACTTGTCTACAAAATATAGGTACCTACCTACATAAATCAGTCAGCGAGGTTAAGCAGATCCGAGAGCGTGTTCGTAAATTATTAACCATCAATAACTACGTATGTTGGTAGGTATTATCTAACCGCTTCACGGACGGTTAGTGCAACTAAACAATAATTTGTTAAGGGTTCGATTTCAGTACAATTTTTTCAATTAAGTGCCAAAGCTGGACTGGCCTGTTGGTTAGTGGTTAGTCCCTGACTGCTAAGCTGGAGGTCGTGGGTTCCATCCCCACCCAGGATTAAACTTTGTGTGATGAGCACGATGGTTTATTCTGTGTCTGGGTGTTATTTATCTATAATATATGTGTATTTAGAAATATTTAAGTGTGTTTATCAGTTGTCTGGTTTCCATAGTACAAGCTCTGCTTAGTTTTCCCAAAATATTATTTTTAAGTCAAAAATTGTGTTTAAGTCAAAAGTTGTTTGTGAGTATAGGTTAGGCTATTTATAATTTTGAATCCAAGTTTAAACGTATCGCTGTTCGTAAGTACCATGTCCAGAAATTAATTGAATTAAATCGTAACAAACTCGCATTGACTTTGTATTCTTAATATATATTCTCTAAACAGTTGGCTCTCTGTCAGGGACCGAAAAATCGGAGTGGGCAGTACCTACCTATTTATAAACTCCGTCCATATCTATAATAATAAGTAAACAATCATAATCTAAGCTAAGGTGCTGTATTAACTGCTCAAAACAAGAGTTACAGCTGCATCAGTGAACAACAACAAGGAAAATCACAATGTAAAGCCCACCCAGTTCTAAACCGGTTCCCGCATTTATTTTTCGAATCAGTACCACAATTTCTCAGTTCTCCGTATTGATCAATGTGATCGGCCTCTGTCACTAAATATGCAACTCACTCGTACAATTATAAGTTGCATGAGACATACAAATTGTTCATTTCCTTTCGCAAACACCAACCGAGAACAAAAAATAACCGGCAGATGATAATATGCGTTGCATGTGCGCATATTGAGATCTCATGGGAATGTTAATGTTGGGACTAGAAACTCAGGTGCGTAATTGACTGGCGGTAGATATACTTAGATAGAGGAGATGCTAACATCAAAGTCGATATGGCATTTAAGAACCCGTTTTTAGGGTTCCGTAGCCAAAATGGCAAAACGGAATCCTTATAGTTTCGCCATGTCCGTCCGCCCGTCCGTCCGTCCGCAGCTTGACTAGCTAATTTTGCATAGATACATATATATATATTACTTACGCCACAAAATAAGTAATAGTACCACGGTACTTAACTACGCCGACAAAGTGAAATAATAAAATCTTCAAAAACATTTTTTTTGTACCTATTTGTAAAGTAATTCTTTCTTTCCCCTATTTGTAAAGTGGGGATGTGATTTTTTTTCTTACCTATCCCATCGTGTGGGGTATCATTAGGCAGGTCTTTTAAAACAAAACGTTTAGAGACTGAAAACTATTTTTAGATTTAGGGATCCGTTTGTGAAATATCAAGCTTCAAAGTGCACATTTTTGTTAGATTCAAGGCCCCCTCCCAAAACAAATTCCATTGAACCATAATATAACCCTTAATGCATTGAACGTTGTAAGTATGAAACAAAAACAACAGAAAACCCACTTCTTAAGCCGCGTTATAGGATTGGTGTGGGGGGGGGGACTACGGAACCTTACCTACATTGTGCGTGACCCGACATGCACTTGCCCGGTTTTAATAGTGATTCTAGTTACCCTGGGACAGGTATCGAAGATATTACGTAACGCGTTATTGATTGTTCTTCGAAGATACTTAAATTTATATAAATTATTGATATTAGCAGTAGCATAAAGAAGGTTACATATTATATGATTTTATGGCCAAACGCTAGCTAGTAGGTACTATGTTGTAATATGCCGAGGTCTCGAGCAAATACATCATGAACTTGTTGTACGCTTAGAATCTTTAATTGTAAAACTGTGGTTTGTGCAAGCCTTTATATATTTTAAAGATGAAAGTAAATTATTATATTGTAAAATAATATATTAATTATGATGTATCAATAATTTTATTTCAAATTGTAATAATTCATAGTGTTAAACATAATTACGTGGGACACTCAGAAAGTTTTCGAGAAACTAAAAAACTAAAATCTATGGATAAAATATTTTAATTAAATCTTTTCAAAGAACTCTCCACCAGCCTCTGTACAAAGTTTCATGCGTCTGAACCAATTTGTGAAAAAAAAATCCAGTCAGCCGCAAACACCTCTTCCACCGTCTTCTCGAGCGCTGCTAGCGCGTCTTCCGGCAGTGAAAACTGTATCCCTTTCAGCTGATTTTTTATTTCAGGGAATAAAAAAAGTCACGCGGTGCCAGATCAGGACAGCAAGGAGGGTGACAGAAGACTCTGACCGGTGTGATGTTCCGGAAAACCTTGTTTTGAGCGCTGAGTGCGCGTTGTCATATTAAAGCAGTACCCCGCGTAGCCCGGTGTTCGGTTGCCTGTTGCTCATTGCAGACAAAATTTCGGGTAGGCATGTTTCCATTCGCTTCACTTTCGTAGGCGTTGGTTCGTTTTGAAACAGCCAAACTGTCGACTGACGATTTGTTTCTGTATCGTTTTGCTAAATCCAGGATTCGTCAATTGTCACAATGTTGTAAACGGGACTGCTTCGGGCGAGCTTCGTTGAGGTTGTGTGAAAATATCCTCTTCATGCATCTATCCTCAAGGTGCTCGTGTAGAATCTTGTGAACGCTTCCCGAATCAATCTGCAGAGTATGCTGAATCTCTTCTTATGTAAATCGCCTGTTGCCTTGAATTATTTTTTTTACTGCCAGCACACTTTCCGTGATAGCCGTCGTAGGACGACCACTCCTTGGTTCATCCTGCAAAGTAAGGCGACCGCGCTCGAACTCGTTGTGACAACGGTAGATGGTTCCTTTTGAAGGTTCTTCATCCATAAAAGCCATTTGAAGTCGATCAAATAACTCATCAGGTTTTAGGCCACATTTAAAATCGTAGAAAATCATCGCACGAAAATGTTCTCGATGCAGTTCCCTTTTTAAATGAGACACTATAATTTAATTTGACTCTGGAAAAAATGTGGAGGGAAATTCGAAATTCGAACAATGGTATTTTTACTTTTAAATAACCAATTTTCTCAAAATAATTACAAGTGGCCAGTGCCTTATACTTAAAAACTTTCTGAGTGGCCTGGTACGTATATTGTATTGTATTGTTTTTGCAACATTTCTCAATGCTGCTCCACTCCTATTGGTCGTAGCGTGATGTTATATAGCCTATAGCCTTCCTCGATAAATGGGCTACCCAACAGAAGAATATTTTTTCAATTCGGATCAGTAGTTCCTGAGATTACCGCGTCCAAACAAACAAACTCTTCACTTTTATAATATTAGTATAGATTTAGATCCCGTAATCGGATCCATTACCAGCTTACTGAAGAGCTAATCGCTATACGGCTAATTTATATGTGACAATGACAGATTATGTCCTGTAGGTATTAGCACCGATTATAAAGTCCAAGATTCAGCGGTTGACTAATTGATTGGATTGAAACATGGAACGGTCACGCAACATGATAGGAATTTACTATGAGAGCGCTTTGGGGCACTAAAAAAAAGTTAATGGTGGGACCGACTGCCCTGGTCTAAAATAATAAATTAAAATACTTACAGTGGATAAGATCGCACCAATATGGGGAAGTTCTCGAGCACTAGGACGTTGTTCTTCCTCTCCAGGTATTGACCGACGAAAGTGCGGACTAATGGAGAGAACGTTGCGTCCAGGTAGCCGCTTATCAGTACCTAAATACCAAATAGACGTATCTTGTTACTTTTAGAAAAAGTATAAAACTAAGTACCGCGTAAAATATTTTATTTTAACGCTAAATACCTTTGTTTTATTGCCCGACGTATCGACCGTTTTGCAACGGCATTATATTTACGCAATTAAGACCCGTGGCTTTTAAAATTCTATAATGTGTTTAAATCGCGAAAGCTTACGAACATTTCTATATTATTTATATTACTTATTACACAGTTGATCAAAAGTGTTTTCGATCATTATGTATCTTGTATTCAGGCAGTTTTCGTATTTTTTATTCGACACCCAAACCCCCAGGAGGGCCTGGGTACGCTCATGTCTCCAGGATTCCTGGAGACATGAGCGTAAAAATAATATTAATGACAGGTACCTGTGTTTTCTTTTCTCTGAGGTTAATGTGTTTGGCAACGCAGGCAGCATCATCGAGCTTGCACCATGCATCCTGATATCGCAAGAGGAATCCTTTCGTTGGGTACACTACTAGAATCGAGAGGGAACGTTTTGTTTTTTCTGAGAGGGTGGTTGTGTAGTTCATGCCTGGACCTGGTATAATACGAATTTATTTTATGGATTAAGTAAGTAGGTATTTAAACAATTTAATAAAAACATGTACTTAGGAGTTTTATCAATAAATTACTGCCTCTGTGGCACGGTGTTGTTTCCGACTGCCACGCAAGAGGTCTTGGGTTCGTTTCCCACACGGGACACTACTTTGTGTGATCCACAAATTGCTGTCCCGAGTCTGGGTGTACTTTGTGTCCGTGAATTGTATGTTTGTAAAGTCCCCTGCGACACAGGGCTTGTACCCGAAAACGGGAGTCGTCGTTTAAAAAAAAAAAAAGCCATATTTCCATTCCACTGAAGAAAATTGACAATCAAAAGTTCTAAAATAGAATTTTGTTGCTGTTAAAATTGGTATCAACAAAAACTGTCAACAAGATCGGCGCGTTTTTTCGATTGGGAAACTGGACCGAAAAGTTTTATCCAGGTTATATGATGGGCTTTAAGTAGACGATGGGTATTAATATTTTCAACATCCAAACTTACAATCGGCCATAAACCCTGCCGGGTATCCCGTATCCGTTGCTTCATAACTGAACCCACACACACACATCAAAAACAAAACACACAACTTCATCACCACAGCATCAGTTAGACGAGTTGCTTCAGAACGTGTGATCAATAAGCTATTGATTACTGAACTGAGTTCTAAAGTATTGAATTTCCTTTGGCTAAGGTCGACTGGTTGTATCTATGTACTGCGTTATTACAAGATCATTACTGATAGGTAGGTGTTTAGGTAGGTAAATACACTCGTGTGTTTAATTATTTCTATCAAGAGAACTGTTTTGCTTGTAATTTATGATTATTATTGTTTAAAAATCTTTAACTGCTTGTTAATTTATGGATCTAAGGCTGCAGGGATGCGCTGATGTTAGTTTGTGTTAGGGGTTCTCTGTTTAACCCACGGAACATTAATACCTGTGACCTGTATGTATCTAATATATAAAATACTCGTGTCACAATGTTCGTTCCCATACTCCTCCGAAACGGCTTGACCGATTTTTATGAAATTTTATATGCATTTTCAGTAGGTCTGAGAATCGGCTACTATCTATTTTTCATACCCCTAAGAGTTTGTTTGTTTGAACGCGATAATCTCAGGAACTACTGAGCCGCATTGAAAAAATATTTTATTGTTGGATAGCCCATTTATCGAGGAAGGCTATAGGTTATAACATCACGCTACGACCAATAGGAGCGGAGCAGCAATGAAAAATGTTGTAAAAAAAAAAAGAAGAAAAAATTAAAAAGGGAAAATTTACGCAGACGAAGTTGCGCGGGTCAGCTAGTGTTTATATATGTTTGTTCGCGATTTTCTCGTGAGCTGAGTTATTCGATTTAGATGGGGTTTTTAGTACCGGACTGCATATTTTTTTGGGAAGGTTTTAGTGTATAAAACTTTGTCCTTATAAAATACTAGAGATATAGGTACCTAGACTAAAACATAGGAGTGAGTCAGTGATATTTGCTTTCTGTGATGTGCTTGATTTTTTTTTTCCGTCCTTGATATAGGTTTACCAACATTTTGAATGCGGTTACTTTTCTTTTAAAGTTATTAATATTTTTTTAGTAGCATTTACATTTGATATTACCAATAACAGCCATAGGCGAAGACTGTGTCGAGGCTATCATGTTTATAATAATTAAACCTTACCTAACTTCATTTTGAACATTAAATTGGTTGTACAGTCGTGGAATTAAAATGTTCGTCAATTTTCAAATACACTCATTTAACACTTTGCAAGCACATGTTACCTTTTCAAACTGTGTATCACACAAGACAGTTGTATACCCGTATACTGTAAATTGTGCTTAAATGTTTAAAAACAAAGAATACACTTTGAATATGAGTACCTAGTTGAACTAAAACCTCTCGGATTAATCTTTATTTAATTATGGAGAAGCTGACTGACTGACTGACTTATTAACGCAGGGCCTAAACTATAAGGGTTAGAAACTTGAAATTTTGCACAGAGGTTCCTTTTATAACGTAGGGGAGCACTAAGAAAGGATTTTAGAAAATTCACCCCCTACGGGGGTAAAACGGGGGTGCAAAGTTAGTATGGAACTTTGCCGTTAAATCGTTCTTGCGACCCATGTTTTCTTTGGTTCATCATGTTCTCTTTACGCGAGTCGAGAAATTTAATATAATGTTATTAATTTGTTACTAGCTGCGCGCAACTTCGTCTGCGTAAATTTTCCCCGTTTTTGCAACATTTTACCTTGCTGCTCTGCTCCTATTAGTCGTAGCGTGATGTTATAATTGGGACTCGTTGTTCCTGAGATTATCGTGTTCAAACACACAAACAAACTCTTCACCTTTAAAATATTATAGTATTTGACAACCCCTAACATTTATAACTATATAAATGTTAGGGGTGGGCAACCCTTATCACTTAGGGGTATTAAAAATAGATAGTATCCGATTCTCAGACCTACTGAATATACATATAAAATTTCATAAAAATCGGTCAAGCCGTTTCGAAGGAGCACTGGTAACTAACACTGTGACACGAGAATTTTATATATAAGACTAGCTTAAATTTTCCAACATTTCTTCCAAAGTTTTTCCAACATTTCTCATTGCTGCTCCGCTCCTATTGGTTGTAGCGTGATGTTATATAGCCTATAGTCTTCCTCGATAAATGGGCTATCCAACAGTGATGAATATCAAAATATTTTTTCAATTCGGATCAGTAGTTCCAGAGATTACCGCGTTCAAACAAACAAACTATTCAGCTTTATAATATTAGTATAGATTAATTCCCATTGTGGGTGTGACATTTCAAAATAGCCGTGCTATCATTCTTGTCCATCAAGAAATTGACAATTAATTTTCTCAGTTATTCTTGTCTATCACTTTGAAATACTTTTTTTCGTATGGTTTAATGTCTAAAAACAAAGTATTTTATTTCAAGGTTCCATTTATTTAGTTTTTTAACTGAGTAAAACCATAATAATATTTTGACAACATTGACATGTTGGCGTTATTGTTCCTTGATTCGGTTCAAGCAAAATTGAACTTTAAGGTGACGAACATTTTCATTTTCGTGACTGTACTTTAATATTATAGCAATGAATGATTACGCACTGAAATTAAGTAAGTAATTATATATTTGTAATTATATAAAAATCACGATGAAGGTTTAACCACGGATGGTTTAGTGATTTACTAGTCTCAAGAACTGTAAGGTGTAAGTAGTATCATGCATGGTTCAACCTACCAGTGGCGGATGGTCCTTAGAACACCATTAAGTACTTTTGGTTGGGTGGTCCCTTTGGATTGTAGTTACTTAGTATTATAGGTAAAAAGAACCATATCCAGCAAGATATATTTTTGTATCGGGTTACCTCAGAAAAAAATTAACCCTTCGCATCTGTAACCTACACAAGCACCTCAGCAAGTAGGTCCACCTAGGGAGTTGTAAAAATGGCGACAAACTGACCGACAATCATTTTTACAGCTCCGAGTTTAACTGGTTAAAAATTAATTTAATAGGGGATAATTGAATAAGAACGAGACTTTGTGCATGTAATAAGCGCATAAATACTTGACACTGGCAGGAGTTAGGTAGATTGCCATAAATTCAACGAAGAAGAAGAAGAAGGCCCGCCGACCGCCGCGCGCCGTTGCGTGAGTTATTGAATTACAACCGAAACAAGCCTCCTACAATTTCCCTTCAGCTGTTCACGAACACGTTGTAATTAACTTGTTAATGACTTAGATACAATATCTATGTGCTCGCACCTCGGAGGGCACTTAATCACACCTGACGACGTTAAGGCCACTCCACCAAGACAAATAGTTGACTTCATGGTCAGACCAGAACTTGGAGATATAACTACTTTAAGGAAGAAAGAGGTGTCACAATAGACAGTTGACTGACATAAAACTGCATTTGTTTCAACACCGGTACACCATTATCCACCACCACCGAAGGCCTTCCTAAACACTTCGACCCAGTGTCAAGATTCCCCAAAAAAAGGTAAGTAATTCAGTTGAGTCTGGGGGGAGGTCAGTTGCTCCTGTTAGTCCCCCCCCCCCCCCCTTGTATCCGCACCTGACTGGGAATTATGGTATGCATATTTATTTATATGTATATGTTTTCACGTATTGTTTATTTTTAAATAGTTTAGCGGCCAACAAGTTTGGCTACTGCACGTACTTCCATTTTTATCGTTGACTGATAGACAATTCTTAGAGCATTAAGTCCGCCTTTGTACAATAACATAAACTTTTTAAATAAATAAAATAAACATTCCACCTGTTGAAATCAAAATACAGACGCTACTTGACGCCTAAAACGAGTAGGAGATCAAGTGAGATTTATTTCTAGCAGCAGCCCGTTCATATGTGAAAACATGTCTGGAATGTGAAAGGGAACGCGAGAGAAAATTCAGACGGATACGTAGAAATCACTCAAGTAGGCAGTTAAAGGCTCGTTTTCCTGCAAGTATCTACAGCTGTATACGGGCCCATATTAACCATACTAGTCCTTATATACCTACTACGTTCTTACCTCCGTAGGTAGTTTATAAGTCAGTGCTGTTAATGCGGTTACAATCTATACTTATACAGATCTATACTAATATTATAAAGCTGAAGAGTTTGTTTGTTTGTTTGACTCGGTATTCTCTGGAATTACTAATCCGAATTGAAAAATTGTTTTATTGTTGGTTAGCCCATTATCGAGAAAGGCTACATTACATCACGCTACGACCAATAGGAGCGGAGCAGCAATGAGAAATGTTGCAAAAACGGAGAAAATTTACGCAGACGAAGTTGCGCGGGACAGCTAGTGTATGTATGAGGCGCACATGCACTTTATTTGTTCCCTTTTATTGAAATAAAAACCTTATTTTCATCAACAGTATTTTTTTTTAATTAGTTAGCTAAGGGGTTTGCTGTTACCAGAAAATTTAACAGAGGTTCGTGGAGCCGAAAATTTGACAAACGCTGATCAAACGATCGACAAAGATACGTTAATCAAACGGTATTTTTTTTTTTTTTTATAGATATATGATAATTAGTAATGTGCGACTGTGGTCCCATTACTAGCAATTCTGTTAACCCCTCCAGCTAAGCTCAATGGCATGAATTAGGAATAGGTTCACGTCGGTAGTATAATGGGTAGGATTCGAACGCGCGACCTCACGATTGCGAGACCGATGCCTTAGGCATTAGGCTACTACCGCCGCTTCAAAATCAATTTTATTATTTTTTTAAATTAGTTAGTTAAGGGGTTCGCTGTCACCTGGCAATTTTAACAGGGGTTCGTGGAGCCGAAATTTTGAGAAACCCTGTTATAGTCAAGCGATAATCGACAATGAAACGATAATTATGATCAAACGATATCTACTGTTATGCTTGGAAGCATCGGTCTTCTGAGCATGACATAAGTAGATTATCGTTTGAGCATTCAGGGAGTTAGGTAATTATTTGTTTAATTTTATTCTGCTCTCATTTACAAATTGTAATTCTATAAAAACTGTAGGTAATAACATGTATTTAAGTACTTAACTTCATAAGCCTTTCAAAACAAGAAAGGTTGTTTATAAATATTTCAAGGTGCGTGTTTAATTAACGTCCAAGGTACACCGTTTTGTTATAAGATTTGAATAACATTGGCTTTGGAATAGAACAACTCACATAAGATAGGCAAAAAAATTGGAATGTAAGACCGACACCATAGAGGAGGATTTGCGGGATGTCACCACCCTCGATATCGTAAAAGATAGGTTCACAGTAGTATCGGTGTACCCAGGGTCATTTCGGGGGGAGGGGGGTTGTTAAGTTGGTACAATTCACTAAATACCGACCAAATGTGTACCTTCTACTGTACTGTGTAGTCTGTGTACTAGGGATGTTACGGAGGCGATTTTATTGTAACCGAAGTCGGAGTCGGAGGTTTTAATATTGGTTTGTCGGAATCGGAATCCAAGTCGGAGGTAGTGGAAGAAGACGAATATGTTCATATAAGGCTTAAGAAAATAAGATAAAAAAGTTACATTATTCAGTCATATTAAAAGTGTGAAGGAAAAATTCGCTCGGGCGGAAACGAAACCCGCGATCATAGGGAATCCGTGAGAATTTTTCCTTCATAATAATAATAATATTTTTAATAATATTTAAATTAAGATTAAATCGTCCGATTAAAAAGTGTCGAAGTCAGAGTCGGAGGTGTAAAATCAATCGTACGTTCTGACCTTTCGGAGGCGAAGTCGAAGCTCCGTAACATCCCTGCTATGTACCTTTTTGCAATTTCGGTACATATTTGGCCTATTTTTAGTTAATTTTACCACGGTAAACCCTGAAATTCGATAGACTAGGTAGTTATTTCAATTATTTAGGAAATCGATGTAGAGTCTTTTGTTGTAGGTCCTTTGATACGGTAAATCTTGAAGATAACCATTAAGTACAATGTATAAAAATAGCACCATGACTATTATATCTCACCAAAATAAAAACAGTTGGTTTTATAATATTTTTAAATTTATAAACAATAGTTGCATAAACTCCCAGAGGAAAATCGATGGAATCTATGAATCAGAATGTTGAGCATATCAATTGCGATTAATCATTTCATAACAAACAAATCGTGAGAAAATAATCACTTACAGGCAAACGACCTGTCTTATGATGACGCTTTCATTTAATTGTTCCCAAGATTTCCAGATATTGAAGCTCATTACTCGTACCGGCTTGCGTTGCTTGCGCGGAGACGACACGCCGCACCGGTTTGCGACTCCGATTGCTTCTACGGTGACTCAGTCACATTCTACCCCGTCAAACGGACAGACGTGTTCACAGAAAGATCAAAACAAACAAACTTTGAAAAGACAATGGTTTACGATCTGTGAGAGTGATTTGTGAAGTTCTAACTACTTCGTTTTCGGAAGAAGTTTGAAACATAACGATATAAATAGTGATCATAATGAACGAATCAGTGGGTGTATCGAATGACACTTGGCAGTGGTATAGGGAAGTGGTCAGATCTTGGCTGGAGGAGCCAGGGGTGGAGGAATATGAGGGCTTGAACATGACGGCTCTGAAAAGGGATCAGGCGTACATGGTGGGGATATCAGATTTAACCGTCGGAATTTACAGTGTCTCAGACGACTGTTTTCGGGTATGTTTAAATTCAAGTGTCAGTTAATTTATTAGGTGTTTATGTATTAAACTGTTGTTTATCTAAGACGCTAATAGAATATTTAATCATTGATATTATTAAGAGGGCAGACGGTTATTAAATGCAAACTTCGCACCTTTATCCAAGAGGGGACTTCCTATCGAAATCTGTGTTATCAGCCAAATTGAGAATTGGTTCCAAAATATAGATAAAAATTATGTCTTCCTTACAAAATCTTAAAATAAAATTAGACATAATAATATGTGGCCATATCGAAACAAGGTGTGCATGTAATTATTTATCCTTGAAATAAAATGGAGTGTCGAGTGCGATTTAAAACAGGTTTATGATTCTTTCCTAAAGAAACTTCCGAAATTTTAATTTCGTTGGAAGTCATGGTAATTTTAGCGAAGTTTTTATACGACCTTGGTATCTGATACAAAAGAACCTATTGTTAGTAGGCAGGTAGTTATTATATTTATGTATTAATTTAATCTTTCCACAATTATTTACTATTAGATATAGGTAGGTACCGCTACCGGTAGGTAGTTGGGTCTAGATGTCTAGATTAGACTGAGATTTAGTCAGATATTCCTTTAAAATATTTTTCTCAGGTTTACAATGACGTTAGAAATTGCATGTGTTTCTACCTTAGAGTTTTAACTATCTTTATTTAAAATTTCATCAAAATAGTTTCTATATTTTATTAATTTGTTAACTTTTCCGCGCAGTATCTAATGGACCAACGAATGGTAGCATTATGCGTCGTACTTTTTACGTTTTATTATATAGGTGATTTAAAATCACTTATATCTACATGTATAAAACTCTCTGATCTATCTGACACATAGAGTTGAGTTTGAGTTTATTTATTTATTATATATTAACCTATATATCTAGTCTAGAGTAACAAATACTGACAGGTTAATACCACGTTCGCCATAAAACTTTGCCTCGGTGGTGCAGTAGGAATAGGAGTGTGTACCACTACTGTGCAGGTGGTCGTCGGTTTATTTCTCACACGGGACTCTTTTGTATGACCCGTAAATCGTGGTTCCGAGCTCTAGTAGATATCAATGTTCTGTGGTTCCGAGTCTAAGTGTACTTTGTGTTTGTTATTTGTATGTTTGTAAACACCTCCGCGACATAGGGCGGGTATGAATCACGGATGCTTTTTTAAGAAAAATCACTAGGCTTTTATAAAATTAAAAGGTATGGTACGGTAAAACTCATATGAGTTTTTAATTGAATCATTAAAATGTCTAAGTACCATTGTACCAATATTGTTAGTTGAATAAATTTAAAAGAAACGCTACTAAACTAACTAGTCTTAAAAGCAACATAAAAGTATTAAATGTTTTATTATATAATTAAATGAATTTTGGGACATTAACATTGAGTTGAAGAGTGCCAGATAGGTTTAAAATACTCAAGTAGGTACCTACACGGTTTTCGTGGGAAATATCCTCAGAACAAATGAAAGGTATTAATGTTCTGTGGAAATACCTATTGGGTTCCGAAGACGTAGGTAACTAACAGCTGATTGTAGACGAGTTATTACGTCTCACCAAATTAGTATCTCACCATTGCCAAATGTTATTTTAGTGACATTTGTTGTTTACCTAGATTTTGCGTCATTTGATGATATTTCGACGACTTTTTATATAATGTGAGTGAAAGGAGAACATTATGTGTTTGATGTAAAATTGGTTTACGGAGCGAGTACCGTCCGTGTTCAGAATCTTATTCCCATAGATTTGAATATTTAGCACCTACTTTCCTTTATGGAAATCTCATTATGTCAGCACTTTATTATTGCCGAAATATTTTGATGTTAACGTTCGTTTGCAATAATAATAATATCTTGGGACAACTCACACAGCGTCATCTGATCCCAAACTAAGCAAAACTTGTACTATGGCAACCAGACAACTAATAAACATACTTACTTATATATTATTAAATACATACATATTATAGATAAATAACATACAGACACAGAATAAACCATCGTGCTCATCACACAAAGTTTTATCCTGGGTGGGGATCGAACCCACGACCTCTTGCGTAGCAGTCGGATACACTCCCACCGCGCCACAGAGGCAGTCAAAAATCTAGGCAGTAAAATATCTGTGGTTTATTTTGGGGACTGCCTCTGTGGCGCGGTGGGAGTGTATCCGACTGCTACGCAAGAGGTCGTGGGTTCGTTTCCCACACGGGACCCCACGTTGTGTGATCCACAAATTATTGTTCCGAGTCTTGGTGTACTCTGTGTCCGTGACTTGTATGTTTGTCAAGTCACCCGTGACACAGGGCTTGTACCCTACTGCGGGAGTCGTCTTTTTAATATATATATAAAAATGTAGACTATTTGTTAAGTGACCTATACTTATTGTTGATCAAAGTTTGGGTATTATACCTATCGACATATTTAATTATTTATGAATGTTTGTAGAAATGTTTGTAGGGATACTATTCCGTAGTGCACATAAAGCTCGTTTTAATTTATCGGCATAGTCATGCGAAACATTATTTCAGCTTCAATTCTCGTTATAGGTACTTGATCTGACTGTCTAAAGATTGTGTTTATAGCCCAACAAACATTTCAGTCGTTTAAGTATAAGTTACACGGCTGAAACTTCTATAAACATCGTATTGAAGTAATTTTAGCGTATAATACGACTTAGTGCCTCTCATCTTTATACAACTTGTAGTCATATAAAGACGTCGTATAAACTTCTATGCGACTGTATTATAAGACCATTACACGACTTTCGGTGGTATAACCGGTGCTGTCATCCTAGTAACGTCTATACGACTTTTTCACCGAACTGAATCGTATCAGAGTCGCGAGAACTACTTATACGTGATAATCATAAAAGAGTGATAAATTGCACTCGTACACGATTCTAAGTTAATTTGAACACTATTATACTACTATTTAATGACTGAATGTCCTATATGTGTAGAGTATATTAACATGGTAATTTAGCCATCCTTTTCTAGCTTTGTAAAAATAATTCCATAAAATAGATAGAAAAAGATGGGCAAATGTAAAAAAAAGTAGTGCTTTTATAAGGCAAGTTAAAAAATCTATACTGCGCTCCTTGTATCCAATTGTATAACATCGAATATTTCTACACGACAAGTTAAATTTAAAGAAACTAGAGTTGGTTCCGTACAGAATTTAATTTTAAACTCAAGAGTATTGAGTTCCTTGTAGAATCTTATTTCTTGAAATGCAGAAAGTAGATCTAGTGGTTCTGCAGTAGTAGAAGCAAAACAAGACAAAGTAGATGAAATATTTAAAAAAGTATGTCTTAGTCATAGTGAAACAGATTATGCAAGCGAAAACGAAGTTAGCAAAAATTATAAACTTCGTGATAATGTAAAAAATGGGCAAATCATTTCAAGACTACACAAGATGCATTGAGGCCCTCTCAATGCATCTTGTGTAGTCTTAAACTTAAACTTTAACAAAATTCTGTCCGAAAGATTTAAAAATTACTTTAATTGAACCCTAATTTTGTTAATATGGCTGATAATATACAGATAAAAATGACTGCACAGAATGAAAAGTCGTTTGGATGTTGTATAACGGTTGTGTCGCGTCTTATAACTCGTATAAAAGTAACTTTTAGCACGTTCGTTAAAATATAGGGAAAAAAAATTGTTTAATTTTAAATGTTTGTAAGGCGCGTTCATTAAATTGAGAAAACTAGGGCTTATTACTCGATAACATTAATTCCCCAACAGATTTCGACGCATCAACACGAGTTTCAAAGATATTACATATCGATAATAATTAAATAGCTACTACTAGTAACTTTGAAAACTCTAACACAACATAATTAAGTATTGTTTGTTACAGTTCTTAAGTCACAAAATTTACTACATTTATCTAATTTCTTTACATCAAAATCCTCTAAAAAAGTCGTGATTTGCACTGTCATTCGACAAAGTGTCGTTAAACAGCGGTCATAAATACTTTGACGCGACAAAAAGTGCAACTCACTATATCTATGCGACGAATACACGACTAATTTGTTGTATATATGACTATTACGTGACTCTATTATAACACTAATTCGTATAAAATGGGCCTTTTCTCGGTCGTATCGACATGACAACGACGTAATTAAGACCAGCTTATGGAACCAAAAGTCAAAATCGGCACGTTGGGGCGACTTCATAAATGTTTGTTGGGAGCATAACATCGTATCTTTACACTATAGGTAGTTTGATATCAATTTATGCCAAGGATTTTAACAAAACAATACACATGCAGTATTCATGTACCAAAGGCCTTCTTTCTATTAAAACGCGGAAGGAATAAGCAAACATTGCTGCACTCTCGTTGTGGACGTTACGTAAGACACTTCATTTTAAAATACCAAATTATCTAATTTGAATGTTGCTAATTTCTCGCTACATTTATTTTGTAACGATAGTCTATTCCGGTGATATAGATTTAGATAAGTAGTTATAAAATGATTCTAGGTTATAAAACTAAAGTAATTAGTGTATGTCAAGACTCAAGAGGCTTTTATATCAAAGAATAGAATATAGCAGAATGAATTTCTTCGTTGAGCTAGACGTAGACGTAGAGTTGAAATGAAATAATAGTTCTTGATTTTCAAGTTACGAAACACGCCCTTAAATAGGTACTATAAATGAGATCAAATTGAGAAATTCTAGTAATTACGAAAATAAGTCTTTAAACTGTACCCCATATTATTGAAACTTTGTGAAAACATTTAGTTTTAGTAAGAAAGAGATAAAATATGAATAAAATAAATTGAAATATTCAGCATAGGCACCAATCAATTGGGTTGAGTAATAGATAATGTAATAAATGCTTATTAACTAATAACTATTACCGAAACGCAATATCGAGCGGCAGTGTTCTTTCGCAAGTCTTGTAAGTTAAATATTGCATTTTCAAAAGTGCAATAATATTTTTATTATAAATAAGCACTTATGTTAATGGTTTTATCACAATATAATTCAAATTGACCAATGTTAGCCTTGATTTATCAAATAAAGCAGTATCTACTCTCTTTCCTTGAAATTAAACCTCCAAATTTTCATAGTTTTATAATATTCTCTTAGCTTACGGACAATATAATTGGTATAAACGCAAGAAGTTCGTTTAAATTTGCTAGAGAGTCATTAATTCAATCATACAATCCGAACGAATACTTAATAAATATGCAGAAGGGTAAGTAACAATAATAATAACAAGCATTTATTTGTCCTCTAAATACAATTAAAGTTTGACATGTGGTAATAAAAAAGACAAAAAAAGTCCTAGACTCAGCATATAGTCGGCAGCACAAAACATGCCAACCGCTGATATTCATTCCAAGCTTGGTAAGACAAGAAAGATTTTTTTTGAATTTTTGTTCGGTAGTTTTTCGTTGAATTAGAGTACCTACCGGTGCAAGTATACTTAATAATTTATAGTGTTTACCAATCGTTCGTCATTGTCAGTAAATAGGAAGGCGACTAGTGTTGAATGCAGAGTGCGTAGCGTAACTGCGTTTTTTTATTGAGATTTTTTGTATATTCAACATGCGTCGTTTCCCAGGCGATTGCAAATTTAATGCTCTTTCACTTATTACCTAATTAGGTACGTTTGTTTTTCACTTAAATATGTAGTTGTGTTGTGTTTAAAAATGTTCACAAAATTATTTATAATTGCTCCCCGTAGTTGAGTTAAATTCCCACCCTTTTAGAGGGAGAATTTTAATAAATCTATTCTTTGTGGATGTCTATTGTCTACGCCATAATAACTATCTGTGTGCCAAACCTAAGCTGTGTGTGGATAATATCAGTCAATTATAGTTTCCTTTTTGACGTGACAACGTCTTATAAATCAATGACCGGCTGCACTCACAAAAAACATGTGACGTCACCCTGCTTCCTGGCGTATTGCTGATCCTGAAGTATTGCGCCCGGGTCCACAAAAGCTGTCACAGGCATGGTGGTTTACTAAAATGTCATCCATGTTTTGGCAATTGCAGCGACATCCGATACAATTGGAAATTAAAACCGACTTTACAGACAACCATTTTTTTGTCTGTACTTATAGGTACAAATGTCATTACAGTTGAACTATTTGAATGGTACGGTACCAACCTTACGAACCCGAATACCCATTGTATGTATCTACCTATAAAGTACAAACTATGTAATGAATAGATATTATTAGGTAATGCATTCAAACGATTCATGCAAAACCGACATAGATACGTTTTGCATGAATCGTTAGAAAATTATATTTTAGATATGCAACTTGAGCTGTTTGCTTATGGTGTTAATCCCAATTTAGATTTTGTAAGTCGAAAATGTATTTATTTTCTTTTTAAAATCACATCTGGGAATTTTCCTTGCATTTCGCTGTCAATATCGATCAAGGCGACAATTGGCGCCATGTCGCGGGAAATACCAAGGGAAACGAACCCGCATGTCGATAATTATTGAGGGTTACAAAGTAGGTAAGTATGCGAAACGATATTATTTGTATGTATAGTAGGTATGTGGCCATGTGGGATCGGCATATCACTCCATCTCTTCCCGTGGGTGTCGTTAAGGCGACTATAATATTTTCCACCGGAGGACGGGCAGCAGCGTCCTCTGCATACATTAAAGCCTCACTGCTATAGCCAACCCACTCGCCAAGCGTGGCGATTATGGTAATTACCAGAGGCGAAGAGTTCAATTTTTTTCTAAGGTAATTCGATACAAAAGTATGTCTAGATGGGCACGGTTCTTTGTACCTTTAAGATTATGTAACTAAGATTCAAAAGGTAACAGCCCGGTAGGGTACAAGCCGTGTGTCGCGGGGGACTTTACAAACATACAAGTCACGGTCTGGGTGTAATTTGACAAGGAATAACAATTTGTGGATCACACAAAGTGGTGTTCTGTGTGGATCGAACCCACGACATCTTGAGTAGCAGTCGGACACTCCACCGATAACATATTGCTAACAAATTATAGGATGCCTATTCGATTCGCTTACTATTATTTACAAAGATCACGGCGGGACTGCGTTTATTTCATAACTCTGTCCCACACAATTTCGTCTGCGTACATTTTTCAATTCGGATCAGTAGTTCCTGAGATTACCAAATAAATTCTTCAGCTTTTTAATATTAGTATAGATAACTTTTTTAAAAACGCCGTGTGAAAGGTTGTATGCAAATGTGCTACTGCTTGCCTCTGTCAAAATATTTATGCAGTAGATGATCTGCTGTGTGAACTACGTCTTATGTGTCATTTTATTTTGTGTTTTACGATTAGTGGTTACTGTAACAAAAATAATAATATTTAATAATAGCATTGAACTTGCAATCGTGTCGCAGGTTCGAATGAAAAAACCCATTAGGTAAGGTATACTACCAACGCGAACCCACCAGCTTAACTGGAGAGGGTTAGCTACTACTATGGATACTCGCAATCCTGCTAATATCCATAGTAGTAGTACCCATAATCCCACATAGCACAACTTGTGGTACCGGCTTAAGAATTGTTTGTTACGATTCTTGGCGATAATTTTACTCTAACTGGGGATAGTCGTTAGATACACTTCTATAGTGCATCACTACAGCAATATCGCTGGTTGGTATCACATAGCCTTTAGATTAAATTCGCTAACGGGCTTCTACATGTTGGTTTCGGCCCTACGCACGCCTTCTAAAAAGCCGGGATTGCGTAATCCCGAGATATGGAAAGAGAACGAAGACTGTGCTGCTCAGTCAGGAAGCTCTAACATGTAGTTTTGTCCAGCGCTCCATGAACAGTCAACGTTAATTCTCAAGTATTTACCCAGATATCGGTGTACTCAGTAAGCATTTCATCAGGAAACCTGGAAGCCTACTCTAATTCAATAAAAACGAAGTTTCGATCAAAAATCAGGTGATGATATACCTACATATAAAGCCAGTTAACATCAACATTCAATCCATTCCTTTCCAAAAACGTCCACGGATTCCGTCTATGGACTTCTTGTGCTTGTCCAAAAATATATTAAAATAGTCCGCGTAAACATTTAACACCCATATTCTCAGACATTTCTTTCATAATTCATCGACTCATACTCGACTTAAGGTGATCAAACAATTGTCAAACTCAAGATACGTCTGAACCTATCTTGAGTTTGACTATTGTTTCCTAACCTCAAATAAAAAAAAAATCATCTCGGAGTGGAGGAGATTTTTTGCAACTATGAATACAGATTTTGTTCGAGTGAGGTTGAGACGATTCGAGAAATGTTCAAAGAAACGTCTTGGAATACGAGTGTAAGACTTCGAAAGTTTATAAATTTCGTTATATAGAATGACAGTAGGCCTACTAATTACTACTCTAACTCTAACTTCGTATGAAAATTCAATAAATATTCGATGATACAATCCAGAGCTAGCAATATACAATCCAGTTGTTGTCTGTATAAAAATAAAATAAAGTACCTAAGTAATTATGAAAATGATAATCTTTGTAAACTTAGGAAATTTTATGAATGTAGGTCTACAGGGACTCTATTATTTGCAGTGAAACGCAGTGCCCAGTCAAATACTTATGAGTCAGCAAACATACCCGATTTGCCGCAACATATTATCAACCCCATTTATGGGTCATCAGCATTAAGAACGCGTAATTATATTTAACACATCATAAGCCTTCTGTTTGTTTTACCAAAAATGTCATGTTTAAAAACAAAACAAACAAAGTTAGTTATTTTGTATCGCTTGCCATAATATATATATGACTAAAGTAAATATAAATTAGTATTATTACTGTAGTACGCTAGTAGCATGTGTCATTTAAACATTTTGGTTAAACAATGGTTCCGAAATTGTTTGCTTTTGTGAAATACATCGCCGTGTATTTCATAGTACAAATTGTTTAAAGTATTGATAACCGTTAATCAATTTGTTTGATTATACATTTACTTAATTGCCACTTATCGTACCTAGTTAACAACATAAATCTATATTATTAAATAGTCATGCTGCGAAACCGGTTTTACTATCGTAATGTCTATTAAAATATTTATTAGGAAGCAATACATCCATATATATGTACAAGCACTTGCGATTTGAAATTCACTATTTTGTGGAGCGCCAATAAATACAATACTGACGATTGTGTCTACACACGGCGCGAATAAGCCGTGGGTTTACACGGCGAATAAACCGTGGGTCTTCACGGCGTGTGTACAACAGGCCTTATGCTTGCATAACGACAACCACTAGCAGACATGTTAATTTGTTTTTATTCTGCAGACAAAAAAGCATCTGTCCCTTAAACTTAGGGGAGGGGGAAGGGGCTTGTCTAAACACCAGCCAAATGTGTACTAGCTCCCTGACTCAATGGCGTTCGAGCAGATCGAGATAGACATCTTGATATTGATGAAGTAGTAGAGATTGCACTTGTGTCTGCGCATACACTTGTACACTATAGCACAGTTAATATAATACTCTCCTACGTAGTTGGCGAGTGTATGAAGAGATAGGCCGCTGTAACCGACATCGGTTAGGAGACTATTATTATGTAGCTACTTTTCACGATTCTGAAAGGGCAGTATCCATGTGAGATATCTATGTGTGCTTTGCTCGAGCGGCTTAGTATTAACTAGGTACTCGCGCAACTTCGTCTGCGTAAATTTTCTCCATTTTTGCAAAAGAAATTATTGCTGCTCCGCTCCTATTAGGCATATGTTATATAGCCTAAAGCCTTCCTCGATAAATGGGCTATAAAATATTACAATTCGGACCAGTAGTTCTTGAGATTATCGCGTTCAAACAAACAAACTCTTCAGCTTTATAGTATTAGTAGGTACTTATAGATTAAGCTTGCCTTCTCTTTTCAGTTTCTATTAAGTTTGGAGTCTCCCCTCTTGGTGTCTTGTCTAACTGCAAATACCATAACTAAACTAAAAATTAATAAAAAAATACGTTGCAATGATAGTTTTATTATTATTATCCATTGTTACGTCCGTATTTTACAACTTAAATATTCGCACATAAATTAGATAATACACCGTTATGTAGTTTCAAAGAAGGTTGGTGTGTTTGTTTCCTGATTAAGTAATTCTTAGACAAAACTGTTTGCTAGTACATTGCTAATGGTTAATTACTTGTATTATTAGCTTGAGAAGCATAACCTTTGCACTTTGTATGTTGTGACAGACAGGTAGTGGTTTACATAATTTATATCAGCAACTATTATTTGGGTTCAAAAAACTTTAACTAGATGGCCAATGAGAAACATTTATGCAATAGGTATGGAATCGTCTCGCACAATTATTGCAAGGTAGGTAAGGGATAGGATAAACCAATCACGTCGTTTCACCAGGGTCATTCACGATCTTTATTCCGTATCCATGGCAAGCCCATGTGTAAAAATTCATCAAGGCGTCATGCGCGGGGCGCTCAAAAATGTCCGTTGCGCATGCGCGTTGATGCTTTTTCAGCGAAGTTCTCTATTTACCATTATGCCAAGAGTTTGACAGCACACACGGGCTTGCGGAAACGGAAAAAAAGAACGTGAATAAAGATTCTTGATTCTTGATCTTGTTTGTCGGAGCTTACATGTGTAGTTGTCAAATATCAACTGAATTGACATAACTGACCTGATGTATTAACTAGATATGTTTCAAGGGGAAATTCTGGAGGTAAAATAAAATATATCTAAGACTAGCTGTCCCGCCCAACTTCGTCTGCGTAATTGTTCCCCGTTTTTGTGCCACATTATTGCTGCTCCGCTCCTATTTGATCGTAGCGTGATGCCTAGCCTATAGCCTTATTCGATAAATGGGCTATCCAAAAGTAAAAGAATTTTTCAATTCGGATTAGTAGTTCCTGAGATTACCGCGTTCAAACAAACAAACAAACTCTTCAGCTTTATAATATAAGTATAGATTAATTTGAGTTTTGGTTATAGGTATACAGTAGAATCCGTTTATAATGACATCGAAGGGAATTGACAAACACGTCATACTAAGCAGACGTCATACAAAGCATTTTTGTGAAAAAAAAGCAACCTTATTTTTTTAAGGTAAATACTTATTTTAGAGAAACAGCATATTAAATAGAAATAAAAATTGCGCGTAATACATATATAGTATATTTTACTTTTTTTTACTTAAGTAATCTGATTATTATTTTTTTACTTAGAATTATCACTAAAAACAATGTGTGACGTTCAACTATCCATTGAGATTCAAAACAAAAACAAGCCATGTGCCGAACGTCGTCGGGAATCAACGGCCATTGCCGAAGGTGTAAAGAATCATGTCGGTCACTATTAACGTACAAAACGTATTAAAATTGGGTCATTATAAGCGACATGTCACTGTAAGCGAAGTCATTATATCCGACTTTGTTACAAAGAATTTTGTATGTAAACCAAACTTCGTTGTGTAATTACGTCATTATAGGCGGTTGGTCAATATAGGCGGAGTCATAATAACCGGATTCTACTGTATTCCTAAGGTGTATATGTATAAGGAGTGATCAGCGTATGTCAAACGCTATGTTATTTTATTGTCCACCCCTTAGTTGTCGTGAAGGAATCGTACCACAATTATTTTTGGGTTGTTTTGAATTCTACTTATTTATTGTTATATTACTTATTTATTTAGTGTGTCCGACTGCTATGCAAGAGGTCGGGTTTGATTCTCACACACTCTTTGTGTGATCCACAAAATATTGTCCCGAGTCTGAATGTACTTTGTGTCCGTGACTTGTATGTTTGCAAAGTTCCCCGTGACACAGGGCTCGTACCATATGCCGGGAGGCGTTTTAAAAAAAATATCTACCTCTACCTCAAGATAATTGTAACCCTTTCTCTCTGCTATACCACCTGTCATAACAACGTGTCTCTTTGCAGTGTCCTTTAGAATGGCAGAAGACCCTCTTAGGGGGTGAAGAAGGATCCTGGGTGGTGGACACAACCAGACGGTCGACGTGGCGGGTGTATGCTGACATGTCAGAACAATATGTCAGCGCTGGGAATACTTCGTGAGTATTTTGATAAAACTACGATATATTACGTAGGTACCCAGGCCGGTCCTAGTGTAGAGCAAGTGGAGCGGTCGCTCTAGGCGCTAGGTGGCAAGTGAGGGCAAAAATACAAATATAAGAAACAATCTAGCAGAAAATAAAATTATGATGACTCCTTTTGAGAATATTGTTAGTGTATAAATAGTGAGATAGTATTTTCACGCTTGTTGGCGATCGCAACAAGGCTTTAAAATCCGTAGTGGACGCTGCTGAAAGTCCTCAGGTGTTTTCCTCCATTATTACCAGATTAGTGTAAAATGATTGATTGTTTTTTTTATTTGGATACATTTAATAAGGACAGTTCTTAAGCGCTTACTACACTACACTAAATCAGGAGCCCTGAACCCTTAAAAAGTGAGGTGTAATAAGAGTTAGGGCACTAATTCTCTAACAAATTTTTAAGGCCATCTCGATTTAGGGCCCTGAAAGGGTAGTGTAATAGCCGTTTTAGCTTTGTTTGAAAAAAAAACCGTTTAGCCGTTTTTAAGATATCTTATTAACATATTTTACTTATAAAGTAATTAGGTAGGTAACATTCTTTGCCTCCTATCTTTTTGTTTCAAATTAACCAAATTCCAAATCACATAAATCTATACTCATTAGTAGGTAGGTACTTCTTCAGGCTTTTCTTAGCAATAATTGATACCACCATTGAGAAAATAAGTAGGTATATACCTAGGTAATTAAGTACACATGAATTGAATCTCCTCCATTCTCATTCAAAGTATACCTACTATCCAATACTCTGAGAAAGGCCAACTTTCTTAATACTAAATAAAACTCACAGATTCAAAATGACAATACCTACGTATAATCGGTAGCCATTTTCTCGCCATTACTAACTTTCCATCATTACGAGTTAATAGGTAATTTTTGTCAACGGCTATTAGCTACTTGAAAGGTTAAATTTCACGCTATAATGTTTATTTACACTCACGCTAAAGTACCAAACAGAACAATAAACGCTTATTTATGCAAGCAAATGTTTCTGTAACGTTATGTAATAAAATGTTAAGTCATTATTCTTTCTAGGCGTGCACTTAGCCAACAAAAGAATTTACTAACTGTACATGTTCAGGTATTACATCCGGATATGATCCGTTATTTACGGCATACGTTAAAAAAGAAAGTGAGACCTGTTTTTTAACGATTTTTTAATATTGAAAATACTAATAATATTTTGTTTCCTGAGCATAAACCTGCCTACTACCACAGAATAAGTAATAGCACTACTACTAGTATACTATTATATTATCTGTGGTACTACAGTACTCCTACTTGTTAGGTAATATACAAAGACTATAGTCGGAATTATCATTGATCCGTAAATACACAAACATCTATTTCTTATAGGTGCCAGGCCTATAAGAAATAGATG
The DNA here is from genome assembly GCA_945859575.2 of Herminia tarsipennalis. Lineage (NCBI taxonomy): Eukaryota > Metazoa > Arthropoda > Insecta > Lepidoptera > Erebidae > Herminia > Herminia tarsipennalis. The sequence continues at coordinate 31,540,919 of OX243830.2, forward strand.
TTTGTATTGAAGCGGCGGTAGCCTAATGGCTAAAGCATCGGTCTCGCAATCGTGAGGTCGTGGGATCGAATCCTGTCCATTATACTACCGACGTGAACCCACTCCTAACATAAGCTATAGAGCTTAGCTGGAGAGGTTAACAGGATTGCTAGTAATATGGGATCACAATCCCACATTGCTAGTTATTCTTTAAAAAAAAAAAAAAAATACGGATTAATGATAAATCCGACTATAGTCTAGACAATTTTGAAGGTACAAGAGAGGAGATCAAGCAATACTGATAAAATCAGAGTGATAAAATAGTAAACAACACCTATTTTGATGGCATTACATAATGCCTCTTAGTATAGCCTTAAAATATGAAAATATTAGTCTTTAGGTACTTAGGTAGATATATTTAAACGTTTGTTAGTGCTATAATATAACTATTTGTATATTTTGTGTAATGTGGTAATCACAGCATCACATCTCAGTAAGCGTTCGTTTCCGGACGTTAATCATTTAATTGCACCGTACCACTCAAAGGTCGAAAGAATATAGCTCTTGTTTTTTTTTTTGCAGCAAGTGTCAACATTTATGATTCCTCTGATGGTTACTCAATTTCGTCAATCTCTCTGTGCTTTGTACCTACAGTTGTCTCAACATAACTTGGCCGCATTGAACTTGGCGACAAGTGGTTGCGCATGTGCAATTTTGGAAGTAAATGGTGACAGGAAGCGGGGTGCGGGTCGGTAACTAAACCCATTGACGTAAACACCAGCAAACCTCACAAAATTTTGTGAGGTCTACTTTGTGGACAATACCTGTCAAAAGCCGCACTAATTATTTATCTCTTTCACAGTTTGCGGTCAATATTTACTTTTTAATTGAAAGGGATGGCACGGTTCAGGTTTATAGGTACGTCAATGACTAAACCAAGATAATTACAGACGCGATTACGCATTACATTGTCATAATTAGTATTACTAACTCATGTTTTTTGTGATTATTTTCATAGAGATTTTTTTTTTCAAACTTTCGTTAGTATTTACTGTAACTGTTCCAAATTTAAACTTTTATGAACTCGTTTCAGTAGTATTTTTTATATTGTTGAATTGAAAGTTTGTTAGTATTTTTAATCGAGTATTTTTTCGTAAGTAATTTTAGGATCGCATCTCTATGACATGCGCAAAAGTGAACTTCATTTTAGCCGAGTTACATTGAGACAACTGTATCTGTTAATATAAACTTTTAGTAATATATTATTTATTAGTTTATAATAAAAATTCTTTGCGGTTAGGTAGGTAGATAGAGATTTGTACGAAACCACCTACGTGAAACTGTTAATTTATAAATCTGACTAGGTATCTTCTTATGCTATTCACTTCATCTGTGGGTGGAACATGTTTCCAAACACACACGAGTTTTGTTTTGCAAATACATAGGTACTTTTATGGTAACATCACCTTGACCTAAGTACTTGTAAAAGAAAATCGTACACGTGTATAATTATATGTCTATTATTCGCACGCATCGTAGGAGTTAATTGACGGGAAAGAAGCAATTACACAATGCGGTTGAATCATATGTGTCATTAGCTATTAGCATACGGTCTTATTAAGGAATCATATTACTTATCCCTCAGGCCTTGGTGATACAGTGGCAGTGTATAGGTACGACTGTTGCCCAAGACGTGAGTTCTATTCCCATTCGGGCCACTTCTTCATATGATTTGTTGTTCTGAGTCTTGTCTTGTTAAGCGTCTTCCAGACGGTTGGAAACAAGCGTTCCCGCCAAGGTGACCTTGCATGTTTCCAGTAGTGTAGACGGCTGCTGTAAACCACATTACTTGGTACTTGGTTTGCAACAGCCGTCTACTCTGTTGGAAACAAGTAAGGTCACCTTGGTTTATTTTGTGTTCGTTTGTTTCCAAAAGTCGGGAAGAGGCTTATACTTTGTTATACTTTAGTGTTTATTTTCCCGCGAAACATAAGTTGTATAATACTTATGATAACAGTGTAGTATTTTTATTTTTCATATTTTTAAAAACAACCTTTTATTCCTCTCTCTTTGAAAGAAAGAAAGAAATTTTAAGTTAAAACAAATCAATTTGTTATATACCATTTATATGACGTAATAGCTTGTAGCATGATCGAAACCAAGCCGTCTAGCGATTTGACTTTACTTAGGGCAAGTTAAATAAAAGCTTGTAAAAATATGGGGTGCATTGCGCGCAACCTTTATTTTTTTCAGATTTTCATGTTTTTATTAGGTACTAGGACTTTTATTAGGCCTACAATATCAGCGTGACAGAGCACTTGCGTTGGTCAGTGTGTTTTACATCTCCAGGCTATTCGTTTGATAAAAACCGGACAAGTGCGAGTCGGACTCGTCCACCGAGAATTCGGATCTACACTATCTCGGATCTATCTAACATATCTACTATACAAATCAGAGGCCTATCTTAATAGGCGTCAACTGTGTATGTATGGGGATACCCTTTAATTTTCAACTTTTGCCAAATTTCGGTATTCTAGGTTAACGGGAACTACCATACAGGTTTTCACAGGTGGAATTGACAACTTTGGTTAAAAGCAAGAATTTTTAAGAATTTTGGTTAAAACAAGTAAAGGAAAAAATTCCAAAAAATTCCGAAAAATGAAATAAGTTGAAAATTATGGTAAATTACGGTACTAACATGTTTTCGCGAAAATCTGAAATCATATCTTTTTATCGTGTTTACTCAGGACCTTGATTTTTATACACCTCAGTATCTGGTATAAATTTCAACTTGCTAGGTCCACCCGTTCATGACATGACCCGGTCGACAGACAGACGAACAAGAGAGTGATCTTATAAGAGTTCCTTTTTTTCCTTTTGAGGTACGGAACACTAACAAGCAGGCTACGTACAAACACTCCATGACACATTATACTTCTAAGTCCTCTTTCGTTAAACCAATCTTTTATATTTGTACAGAGGTCTACTATGCCAGCTGCGGCCAGAGCTGGGCGAGTTTGGTGTTTACAACTTGAACGTGACGATGGACGGCTGTGAAGTACGCACCACGAGGGAACCAGTTGATATTTACATGCGTGAGTACCTTTGACTATCATATATCTTTGACTAGCTACCAACATGGGTGCCAACAACAAGGAGCAAGGGTTGCACTTAAACCCCCTGTCAGAATTCAGGTCAAACACATAACCCTCCTCTGCAGGCGGGTAAAAAAAATGTTTGGCACTGGGGGACTGCCGCGGTAAAGCTATTGCATAGCATTTTTCATCAACTTATCCGATTATGTATTTTTCATTTTTCTTCAAATCTTTCTGACGTTGATAATTTATTTTTCTTTTTAGCTCTTTAAGTTTTTCTTCTCTATAAAACGAAATAGCTAGATATAGGTAATAAGTATAAATAATTAGGTATAAATAGTGTAATTACGCACCTAAAAAAATTTTCATTCAATTACGTATTCGTCCGATATCGGAGCAGCTCGTCTCGATCCGTGCGAGCTTCGTACAGTCGTACCATATACATATACGTTAAGCGAACGCTCTACATGGTAGGCCGAGCTACATGGTAGAAGGAGTGAGAGGGTGTTAGGTTTATTTTCGTTACGGAATTTCTTGATTCGGAGCCGCGCACAAAGCCCGCGATAGCTTAAAAACGAATAAAGACCCTGGCCTTGGGCCAACACTGTCTTCGATCAACAAGGACAACTGCGAAGGTTGACAAGTTGGAAAGAGCAATGAATGAGTGTTGTTTTCGCGTCAAAAATTGTTTGGTGGGAAAAAGGTTTGGTTTGAAGAAAATTCAGGGTACCTTGGCCTAAATAAGGACATGGTTATTCCTTACCCTCTACATATGCAATCCCTATACTTTGATAATGTTCCACATTAATACAATACAACACGTGTGTTGAAGAAAGAACTGAAGAAAAATCTTCTAACAGAATTGGCTGTTGTTAAATGATTTCATCACAAAGCATGAACAGTTAATTGTTACATATAATGATTGAAATGCACTGTCAGAAATGAGCCGCTCTATTAATTATTTGGGTGTTAACTTTTGTTTAGAAATTCATGCCTACAGCCATTGTAGGCATGCATTTCGGCTGCTGCGCTGACTTTACGTAGATCAATTACCAAAATTGATTTATGTAAAGTCAGCGTGAGCATAGGCTCACGCTGACTTTACATAAATCAATTGACAATTGACGATGACGATTCGTGAAACTATTATTAATATAGATTAATAATAGTTTCACGAATCGTCATCGTCATCTATACTTATAATAAATCTGTAGAGAGGTCAATTCTGTACATGAAATATATTTCCAAAATAACTATCAGGGGGTGATTAGGGATCGATACTGATGCCAAAAATGCAATCAGTAAAATTTTTGTCTGTCTGTCTGTCTGTCTGTATAACCGTTATAGAAACAAAAACTACTCGACGGATTTTAACGAAACTTGGTACAATTATTTTTCATACTCCTGAGTAGGTTATAGTATACTTTTCATCACGCTACAATCAATAGGAGCAGAGCAGTGAAGGAAAACGGGAGAAGTTACTCCATTTTTTAAGCTTTCGTCGCGTGTGCAACTGTAATGGTTAAAGCTACACAGAAATCATGTATGACGGAAATGTTCTCCTTAAAATTATATAAAAAATATCCCACGACAGCATATGTTTATCTTTTATGGTTGTCTCACAATATCACGTGTAACTCCCGATAGCTTAGTAGTTCGAAGCTTTCTGATTATATTTGTCTACTCTTACGTTTATAACACTCTCAGTCATCCCTAATTAAAAAAGTTAACATATTTTTTCCACAATAAGACATTATTTACAATTGTAACCCATGGAAACAATAACTTCACGCTAAAACTATTAGGAGCTAAACACAACATTTTCAATTTTCTTAAGATCAGCTATTTTAACCGTGTTTGCATCAGCTTAGGTGGTCTATTGGCACAAGTAGCGGTATTAAACGAGCGAGGTCGGAGGATCGACTCCCTAATTGCGAGTCTCTTTTTGTGTTGTGTTAAAATTATTTTTATTCTTTTTTTTAAGTATTTTTCTAAATGTATACTTATTTATACAAGCTTTTATTTTCGACTTTAACATGTTTACTTTGTTTAACAAATTTTCATATTAATAATCACTTCCAATAGGCACCTTTATCATTGTTTTGCATGAATAGTGATTATGTTATAAATGTAGAAATGAAAAACAATATTACATTACAAATAAACAGTAATTACTTGATATTTTCTAGAATTTATAAATGTTAATTGCTTAAAAAAAAATCTAATAGTATTTGATGTGATGCAAATCACTTTTTTGTCGAGGTGTGGTAGTGGGAATTTTAATAATTTGTCTTCTAACCGTCTGGCGCCATAAACTTTGTCGCCCTTCATTTTGCTGCACTGGGCATTTGCTTGGCTTGCCCTGCCATATGTTGGGCCCTGATTAAAACTAGGCCCAAATATCCATAGATGCCAAAGAGCATTGTGGAGCATGTTTACAATATGTTTTACACAGAAGTTGAATTGTAATATAAACTACCTTAATATAAACCCAACTTCGACGCGAACGAAGTCGCGGGCACAGCTAGTCTTAAAATAAATCTATACATTCTATACTAATAAAAGGTAGGGGCAAAAGTTATTTCGTATTTTTTTGAATGTATTGTTTGTAATCAAACCTCTTTGGTTGTACTGATTGTAACTGGCTGGTTTTAATACCATTAAATTTTGACATTCCGAAATGCAATAAATAAAAAAAAACTTGTTCCCGCCATTTTTAAATTGTTTTTCAAGCAAGCAAAATTCGATACATTTTAAAGTTTTATTACAAAAAAGGTAAACATGCGACGAACGCGGGGAATAAAAATTATGCGGTTTACGAACCTAATGCGGTATCAATACGAGTAATAATACAATGCGGTATAAATCAGTGCCATCTTTGAAAAAGTGGACCAAGAACGAAATATCACGAAGTTACGACATTGCTGAAGAACTAAATGTTGATCATAAAACAGTTTTACGTCATTTACAAAAGTCTGGGTAGGTACAAGAAAATCCTTTTACAGCAATGAAATCATGGCACTACCCATATGATGGCAACAAGTCAACAAGACAATGAAAATAATATTATATACTAAAATATAATATTATTTTCATTGTCTTGTTGACTTGTTGCCATCAAAATTTAGGTATATTTTATTATTAATATAATAAAATATACCTAAAAAAATATTTTTGTATTATAAATCTGAAGAGTTTGTTTGTTTGTTTGAACGCGGTAATCTCAGGATCTACTGATCCGAATTGAAAAATTTTTTGTTGGATAGCTCATTTATCGAGGTAAATGAGTTAAAATTTGGTATGGAGTTAGCTGACACCCTGGGTTAACACATAGGCTAATAAGCCGCGGTAACACCGCGGGGTACAGCTAGTATGTCTATAAATGACACGTTTACAATGCCTGTTTGGCCCGAGCTTTCCCCTTTATTTTAGCCTTGATCCTTCAGACACCTTTAAATTTACTGCCTCTGTGGCGCGGTGGGAGTGTATCCGACTGCTACGCAAGAGGTCGTGGGTTCGATCCCCACCCAGGATAAAACTTTGTGTGATGAGCGCGATGGTTTATTCTGTGTCTGGGTGTTATTTATCTATAATATGTATGTATTTAGAAATATATAAGTATGTTTATCAGTTGTCTGGTTTCCATAGTACAAGCTCTGCTTAGTTTGGGATCAGATGGCGTTGTGTGAGTTGTCCCAAGATATTATTATTATTATAAAATTTGTCACCACGATCAAACTCGCGCTGCGAAATCATATGCATTCTAAGTGTTAGTGATTTAGTTTCCCAATTGTTAATTAAATAAATATCAAAATATGTAGGTAGGCTTTCATGTTAGCAGGTGAGATAGTTTTTCTATATTATATTCTTCTTCTACTAGGTACTTTTTATTAAGTATATTTAGATTTAAAGATTTTTATTACTCAAAGAACATTACAGTGCACTTATTGAACATGCATAAATATCTATACTAATATTATAAAGCGGAAGAGTTTGTTTGTTTGTTTGCTTTGTTTGTTTGTTTGTTTAAACGCGCTAATCTCAGGAACTACTGGTCCGATTTGAAAAAATCTTTTTTTGTTGAGTAGCCCATTTATCGAGGAAGGCTATAGGCTATATATCATCGCGCTACGACTAATAGGAGCGAAGTAGCGACGTGAAATGTTGCAAAAACGGGGAAAATTTACGCATACGAAGTTGCGCGGGACAGCTAGTCTAATATAAATCTAGAAGAAGAGAAGTATCTAAATATTTGCTTTACACAATTCTTAATTTGATAGTAAATGAAGGTGATTCCAAAAAAAAAAAATTCAGCGCATCGACGACGCGACGATTTTTTATTGCACAATGTAGTTACATATATTGATCCTTGTCCTAAGTGAATCGTAAACCTCTCTCTCGTAAAATTTATATAAAGTGAACTTACACTCCAAAACAATAAAACTCTCGTGTGATCAACCGGTCTCAATAATTTAGGCAGCCGAGATCAGATAAGGTATCTAGCAAGTATCATGAAACCCTTGACATACAATATACTATCTGTCCTTTTCAATTCAAGAGCTGATATAACATGTAAGAGGACGACACTTACCTACTTATTTGTCATGGCATGTTTTGGACATGTTTTTATCATCCAAACAGAATAAGGTGTTAGTCCCGCTATAGAATATTTAATAGTAGAACATATTAAAAACATTGGAACCTTGAACCTAGCTATAGTTAGGTTCCAGAGCTCCGTTGCTACGTATATATCTAACTAGCTGACCCGCGCAACTTCATCTGCGTAAATTTTCCTCGTTTTTGTAACCTTTCTCATTGCTGCTCCGCTCCTATTGGTCGTACCGTGATGTTATATAGCCTATAGTCTTCCTCGATAAATGGGCTATCTAACAGTGAAAGAAATTTCAATTCGGATCAGTAGTTCCTGAGATTACCGCGTTCAAACAAACAAACTCTTCAGCTTTATAATATTAGTATAGATTAATATAGATTTACAATATTTTATTAGTGGTGTCTTAAGGTTAAGGTATTGGACCCGAAATCGTGAGATTACGGGTTCGAATTATCACATTAGCACTCCTAACACAAGCAATTTAGATTAACAGGGGTTAACAGGATTGCTAGTAATGTGGGACCCATAATCCCACATTACTAGTTAACTTTAAAAAAATATTAATGTATAGATATATCTAACAGAAAGGTGTGGACAAATTTTAATTGCGAAGTAACTCAAGACAAATATTTTTAGTCACGGGACACAAGTATATCTACTTAGTATGAAAATATTGACAAAAACAGATGCTTAAAACAAACTCGTATTCGATGGAACCACAGGCACTGAAGGGAATTTACCTTATTATCGATCTTTATTCCGTGTCTGTGGCAAATCCGAGCGCTCAAAATTGCCCGCCGCGCATGCGCGTTGATGCATTTCTTAGCGCAGCTCTCCATTTACCATTAAGACAAGATTTTGACAGTTCGCACGGGCTTTCCACGGACTCGGAAAAAGATCGTGAAGAATCTATTACATGTTTACATTTTACATATGCCACCTACCTAACAAACTATATTTTAAGAGAAAACATTATCTAAAATTAGTCTGAGAAACTCACACGAAAAATACAAAAGGACGACATGGTCGCTTCCTTTTTGTGTACCTACCAAGTCCTTTTACTTAAATAAAGAGAGAAAAAAGCGCGACAACCAACGTAATACGTTACATCGGTAGTTACTGCGCATTTTTTATGCCTCCTACCAATAGGTTGTGGGCTTTTGTTAATGTCCCATTGTAAATCGTCCTCTATTTCCTTCTTGCTTTGAAGGTCGATGTACTGATACTTAAACATGTTTACTGTTAGAGGTGAATCAGTTACATAAACATAATTACATGCAACTGACCCTAATGCAAAAATTATGTAGTTTTGTGTCAAGTTCACAATATTGTAGTAAATAGAGACTACTAGAGTATTATTTAATTTTCCTCGCTACAAGTACCTACCTACCTAACAAAATTAGCTTGGGACCCCATTTGCGATTTATCAATCTAGACAATGTTTATCATTATAATCTTTGTTAGATGATGGTATATATTTCTTAGACCGTATCTTAGACCATTTAAATCTTTTGAGACCTTATTAACGTTAGTAAATAGATATGAGTGTGGTTATGCGAATGGCAAAGCCAATTCTTACCCTTATAAAGAGCACGTATCTAACGGCCGGTCTCAATACCCTAACTATCGATGGATTTGCCTACTGGAGTTATATATTTGACATAAGCTTCTACCTCTAGTAGCCAAATCCATCGATAGGTATTATTGAAACCGGCTGTCGTTATTCGTATAAGTCGTTATTCCGCTTGGTATAACGTCCGTCTAATCTGTCTGTCATAATCAGACAGATTTGACCTTCTCTGCCTAAAAGGTATTACTGTTTATGATATTTCGATTTTCTTGACTTAATTTCTTGGATTTATTTCTTGGCTCTACCATAAAATCAGCCCGAATGGTGAATGGTAAACGATTTATATTGCACAGTGAAAATGGGGGGGGGGGGGGGCATTTGAAATCGACTTATAAGAAACTTAATAAGCCGATAAATCAACTTCTATTCAATATTTTTACATACAATATTATTGAATACCCAGTAGATATATAACTTTTCCTATAACGTCTGTTCCTGTAACGTCTCTAAAGACATGATGATACTCACGCGCCGCTAAATTAGTCGACTACTTTTTTCCTGTCAAATCAGAGCTGGTCACATAGCTTGAAGGTCAATTGGCTAGACAATTGCTTTTTATAACAAACAATAGGGATCAACGACCGACATAGAGGCACTTAACTCTATTATAACTGGACACTCATCACAAGATTCTTATCGTCAATGCTAAATCAGTGTTCATATTAAATCATCTTTTCAATCAGTTATCTAAGTATTATCGATTACATTCACATCTTTAGCTAAAACCTGCTAATGTTGAATTTAACCACATTAGGTACAAGTTTACAAACCCCTATACAAGTAACACTATATAGGTATATATCGATACTAGTTGTCCCGCGCAACTTCGTTTGCGTAATGTTTCCCCGTTTTTGCAACATTTCTCATTGCTGCTCCGCTGCTATTGGTCGTAGCGTGATGTTATATATTCTATAGCCTTCCTTAATAAACGGGCTACCCATCAGTGAAATATTTTTTAATTTGGATCAGTAGTTCCTGAGATTACCGCGTTCAAACAAGCAAACAAACTCTTCAGCTTTATATTATTAGTATAAATATAAATTAAAAATCACGAGGGGGGCTTAAAAGCAATTAGTAACTGCCTTATAATTTATTCACAATTCGACGCGGGATATACAGGCTGTAACAGAAAGGTGTGGTCATATTTAAGGGTTGGTATGTGCCCATGATACTGAGTACACATACCTAATTTTATCAAAATCGGAGTACCCTAAAAAAATATTTATTAGTTTTTCATTCGTTTATTTATGAATGAAAAAGTTATTAATTAAAAAAAAGTATAACTTAGAAAGGTCTATGCCATATTAGTTAAATCGTATTTTGGACTAGAGGAGGTATAACTCTTATGCCATACGCCTTCCACTACAGAATTTTGACAAAAAGAATATGCTATAACTATGTCATAATAATGCAACCAACTATGACACCATGGTAGGTACAATACTGATAACATAGCCTATCCGCTGCTGAAATTTGACCACACATTTCTGTTACACCCTGTATATCTATATTATAAAGCTGAAGAGTTTGTTTGTTTGTTTGAACGTCATGATCTCTGGATCTACTTACTGGTTGAATTAAAAAAGAATCGTACTGTTGGATAGCCCATTTATCGAGGAAGGCTATAAGCTATATAACATCACGCTACAACTAATAGGAGCGGAGCAGTAATGAAAAATGTTGCAAAAACGGGGAACTTGACGTTTCGGGTTACACCGACCGTGGTCAGCTTATCACCACGGCCAGTGTTACCAGTCATATAATAATAAAGTTTAAAAGTTATATTTCATTATATTGGCATAATAGTATATTTGGCACGAATGAACTGAGTTTGGAACCACATGCTCTATTCTACGAAGTTAAAATTTTACAGATAGACTCAATTCTGATGACAATACACGTAAAATAAGCTTGTCCTGATTTAAAGTTTGTGTACTGTAACTTCGGTACTAGCTTTTCCCAGCGACTTCACCCTCGTTGATCGGATTGTGATAAAAAGCCTAGGATAACCTTGCTCACGTTTCAAACTATCCATACTAAATTTCACCTAAACAGCAACAAACAAATTCTTAAGCTTCATTTTGTACTAGATATAGGTATGGTTTCTACAAATCTGTATCTAGTACAAAATTATGATGAAAATGAAAGTGAGAGTATTAAAAGTAGTTCCATAAATTGATTGAGTAATAATTTGATAAGATAAAACGATTCAGTCACGCACTAGAAGGTGGAGAAAATGGTGAAAATCTGGCGCGACTAATACTATCCACTATTGGAACGATGGGTTCAGAGAAAGTTTACCAACTACCGAACTTATTCACTTTGATTACTTTATCAATGGTGTGCAAGAAAGTAACCACATCATCTGCAATCGTATAATATTGACGTAAACGTGTATTTATTGTTAAACTTGTCACTTTCTGTGAACAATTTAGTGAAACTGCGTGATTTTAATATGCAATTATTGGTGAAGTTGTCACTTTCTATAAACATACAATTTTATAAAATTGCATGATTTTCATATGCAATTATAGACGATTGATACTTTTACTTGAGATCAATGTGAAAATCAACTTTATTTGAAAAGTGCTAGTACCTACAACTGAAGGTGAGATAGATTAATACAATTGAAGGTTAACATTGTGAGGAAAATATCGCATTTTCCTCACAATGCTAACATTAAATCGGACAAATGATGCCATTTTCTTATAAAATAACATCATCAGTGGATTAGCTTCTCAAAATTCGTAGGTAGGTGTCAGATCCGTGATGCTTTGTTTAAATGGTCTACCCATATTATTTTATTTTGGGTTTATTGCAAGCAGCTCTACCTATCTACTGGAATAGGATTAAACATTGAAGGTGGTGTGACGAGCCGTCGAACTGCCTTCACAAAAACAGAAACTCAAATTTATTCACTTGAAATGCTGATGATTGGCATACAATTGTGTTACGTAGTTGACAGAATTGAAATGACATTAACATTTTGCAGTGGGTAGCTATTGCATGTACATTGTCCTACCTATGAGTTGCAAAATGCAAATGTAGGGAAATGGAAAGAGTTTTTTTATAATGTTCAATTTATATCTATTGAAAAACTTAACTAGTAGGTTTGATGCAACAACACATACTAACATCAACACTCAGCAACAGCAGAGAAAAAAATAAATAGATCCCAATTTACAAAATGTTCATTTTCTTTACTTACTAGAATGTAAAAAAAATGGAAATTTTCTAAATCTAGATTTATAATTTTTTTTAAAGTATAACTGCTTATTAAGATACTCGTAGTACGTGTTGTGCAAAGATTGCCGGCACTTCCTTCGTAACAGTATTTGAAAAGGAAATACCAAACAAGGACTTAATAGCATTCCTTGATTTTGCACATCCTATTATCTTATCAGATGTGGTTAAATAAAGAGAGAGACAGATTGAATCTCGACGAGCCAGTGACCGTAAGTGGTGTGTCGTGGGCGAGGATCGGTTGCTGGCCCAAATCCTTTGTACCGTAGATTTGTCTTGATGAGCACCATCCGGAGGCGGGAGACGACCCAGAAAGAAGCCACTGACTTACTATTGTGTTAGCAGAGGTTTATCGTATCGGTATTCTACACAAAGCATCGATGCTAAACGTTTTAAATGACAATGTATTGGCTTCAATTGAAAGGCATGTAACAAATCAATGCGTTGATAAATTTCGGTGTAGTTGAATAAGTAAATCTATATCCAAACACCCTAGTAATCCAAGTTTTATACTTTTTGTTTTGACTTTGATTGAAGTGTTGTATCAGAATGCCTTGCGGTTCCATTCGCATGGTTTTCCATACAAACTTTAGCCCTCTTTTTACCTACCTGAAGTCAGCTTCTTCAAATCAAATCTCGATATCCTTGATCGAGTAGTTTTCGACATTTCATGTTTAGTCAGTTATTTAAATGAACTTTCGTTATTTATAGATGACGGAATACAACATGATTTAACAGTTTACCTTTCAAATTACCATGTCTTGCCTGCCATCAACCTGAAGGAATTTGTGACATTTTACGAAATAAAAAATAATTTAATTTTGTAGAATCCTCACAAATTTCTTCTGGTTAATGTCACGTGAAAATCTCCGACATGAATGGTGATGGTGCTTTTAAAGAGTGCATTCATCAACACGTAAGATTGAAGCTAAGGCTTTTCAATACTGCTTTTTTTTAGCCAGGCTTAAATAATTTTTTAATCAAAGAAATAATTTCCTGGTAGGCAGACATACTTTACGTGACAAGTAGGTATACCAAGTTTGTAAAAACACTTAATCGTGAAATTTATTAACCGTGACATGTATAAAATAACATTTTATTATACGCCTTGTCTTTCAAGAAATTCACGATGAGAATACTCATTAAATTTATTGAGTGCGTAACTTCCTATATTATTTACATTTTTTCTCGCAAAAATTCGATTTCTCTTACATTCTGTGTTATATTGATAGATTTTACAAATAATAATTCAATAAACAAAGTTTTACACAATGATAAATAAATCAATCACAGTAAAGAACAAAAATTAACAGCACATGTAGGGAGAATCTGAACAATCTCTTGTGAGCTTGCTCAGGTTTCCGTACTCAGAGTAAAAAAGGTCCCAGAATGCCATTCTTTCCTTGTAGACCCTGCCTTCCACTCTGAGGTCGCTGTCAATGACCATGGTAGGTCTGTTGTCTCCTGTGACTGCAGTCCAGGTGATAGGGATCAAATCTGATGGACCGTTAGGTGTTGGATTTCTGTAAAATATGTTTATTATTAGTGACGTTAAATGGTCTGAGGATTTAGGACATATTTTTAGTGTTGTTACTTGTTAACATTTATCTTGAAATAATAATAGTTAGTTTAGTACTTACGAATCCTGACAGAATAGTGGACTAATAAATTACTTACTTCTGGTGGTACCGAGTTAAAAATCAATAGAAGATGAATGGGGCTCATAGAAAAATCTAATTTGGTGGTAGCAGTTGAATATATCAATAGTCGATATAGTTAAACTCACCCATGTTTAATGAAATTTGTCCATAAGGTCGTCATGCGATCAGTAATTAGTTGATCTTCTTCACTTTTATTGCTGTCTCCCATGTTGAATAAGTAATTTAGTTCAGACGAATGACTAGCCCCTATAGCACTGGAAGTACCAACATAGCTAAACAAATATTCATAAACTACGCTTACATTTTCTTCTACCAGTTTTGTTACTTGTCTCTCGGCTGGATGGTTGAATGCAAAATCTGATTCAAACATTTCTAGTTCAGTTTCAACATCTTTAGATATAGCATTATCCCCAATATAAAAACGCCTGATAATCTTAGCAACATTTTCTAGGTCTTCGTCAGCAATATTGAAATTGTCTTGCAATTTGTTATAAAATGGATCTGAATCAAAGTAATTGCTGCTTAAAGAATCACGTTCTAAGCTCGTATAACCAATCAGTACGTATGATCTCACTCTCCTTGTATTTATCAGAGAATTAGCATCGTTTTGTACAAAGTTATCAACTCCACTAAATGATCTTTCCCTGCATGGTTTTAGCTTCAGATCTAATTCGTAAGCTGCAGCTGTTACTAATTCATGAGAAGTCTGTGCTAGGAACTGCAGTGCTTCTTGTGTATTAGTTGTAATTAGTCCCAAATGACTAGCTATTGAGATAGCTACATTTTCATTAGAGCTGACAAACATCCCTTCACTCTGTGGAGTACCACTCTCCACAATAGCCTTTTGGAAATACCTATCTTTATCAGAATATAAATGTAGTAAGACTGATGTAGCTCCAGCATCTTGTCCACCAATGGTTACATTATAAGGGTTACCTCCAAAAGAACCAATATTAGTCCTGATCCAAGTCAAAGCTTTATATTGATCTTTTAACCCTTGATTGCCTGGTACTTCAGGGATGTCAAGGCACATGAAACCGTAAGGTCCTAGACGGTAATTGGCTGTTACGACTACTACATCATGTCTGACTAAGTTGGTGACTCCGTATTCTCCAGCGCTTCCTCGAGCGAAGTCCCCTCCATGAAACCAGACTAGTACAGGCAGGGGATTAGTAGAACTTGCTTGGTTGGGAACATAAATATTTAGGCGAAGGCAATCCAGTTCTTCATTGTCACTCGATGAATGCTCATTGGTCATTTGTGGACACTTGACTGATCCGTCCCTGGCGTTGTATATTATTTCTTTAAAATGTGGAGGGTCTTGAGCGGCCTGAAACAAAGCATCGAATGTAATCTTATCTTATTTATTTTTCACTCTAGTTATGAGATAGAAATAGGTTTATCTATTGAGAAGAGAGTAGCGACAGTTTTATTGAAAGATATGAGTTATCAATTCGAGGATAATAATATTGAGTGATATGTTACTAAGTGGTTATTTCTAAGTGTTATAATAATCTCCGATATATGTTAACGACCCTATGGATACTTTAGTTTTGCTTTAGTAATAAATTCAACATGGCCGATGTTATTTTATTAAACATTAGCTTCGCCCACATCGATGCCAGATTATTACCCAAATATTTTAACGGCAAAGTTTCATACTAACTTTGCACCCCCGTTTTACCCCCTTGGAGGGTGATTTTTTTACAAATCCTTTCTTAATGCTCCCCTACGTTATAAAAGGAATGCTAGTGCAAAATTTCAAGTTTCTAACCCATAAAGTTTAGGCAAATTTGCTCAACTTTGCATAACTATGGACAGGCGCACCATTGTGTCACAGGCCCCACAATAAAGCAAACAATAGTTAAAAAGCCAATACTTATAAAAGTCACTTTCTCTAGCCATCATCGGTTAATGAGTTCGACAACCCGTCAGTATCAGCATCAAATGGCATTATTAATAGCCAGACAATGTAAAAATAACGTGCGATGGGAGCCGAGTCGATTATGCGGCCGCAAATTACCAGAGCAATCACCTTTTGACTGACTGAACGCAATAAAAAGATGATAAATATTATAAAGAATGTGATGCTACGTAATAAATTACTTAGCTAATTGTTAATTCAATAAGGCGTGTTCTTATAGACTAATATAGTTTCTGAATGTAATAGTCATTTGTTGTGAGAACTATCGTCACGAAATAGGAAAGTTTCATACACACATAGACATGGCTCACGGACATGGAATCTCGGACCACTTTGTTCCAAAGGTGTTGCGAAATGTCGGAACACCTGAACGAATTCAGTTCACATTGAATGCATTCAGTGTTCCTTTTGTATTCTTTTCCTCTATTTTGTGTTTTTCATGTTTTTTAAGGGAGGGGCATATAGACAGAGATATAGGTGAATATTGTTGTCACCGTTTCATAATGTTACTTAGGTACTAGTTAAGAAAACGATTTTGTAAGTCAAGATTCTGCGTAAGAAATTAAGGCCATTCTTTTCTTTCTTTTGCAAAACATGTATACTTATTCATTAAGTAGCAGTAAATTGGCCAATATTTAAGCACATAAAGTTTTTATACTGTAGAGAATGCCCCTACTATGTTGTGCCAATTGAGGCTGATATTTCCAATCTCGTGTTATTATTATTATTATAGTACCTACTTATCCTCAAACTAGGGCTATCTTCAGTTTTTAACAATCATCATTAGACGTCTCTGAGAAGTTTAGGTACGTATCAAATGGCACAAGTTGCCAATAGCACAATGTGATGAACCACAAACGTCTTCCAAAGTTTAAAAATGCTAGGCGTGTCAGTATCTAGAAACGGAACGAAAAGGTCAACTTTGAGTGATTGGTTTCTTTGAAATTCAAAAGGCTTGAACGGTTGATAATAAACTAAGTACATCAGATACCTACCGTACACGTTTTACCTACTTGCAAAGTTTCAAAAAACAATTTTTCTTCTACTCTAGAGCCTATGCCTTGTTCAGAGAAAGAGAGAGCATGATTGCTTTAAGTGACGTAATGATCGTCAATTCCCTGAAAAAAGAATGACTGTTTAATAACGAAAAAACTTTGTTTACTTACTTACCCCGAAAGGATTTTCACTGTCCACTTGCGCGTACGGTATGCCAAGAAATGAGGAATAATCTCCATCGGTAGCTCTATGACCTCTAACTAACCCTTGACCGCTGATCAGAACTAAGGGGTCAACCCTCACATCACACAACACATTTGTAACCAAAAACAAGACACAAAATAAAGTTCTCTCCATTTTTAACCCTCCTTTACCGCTGAAGTAAATATTGACCAAAATTCTTTCGTTTACTGAAGAATATCGGTACTTTTAGTTGTTATATAGTTATTTTATCTAGACGTTTTCAATGGGATGAATCAAGTTTATCGGCGGATGAAGTGGTTACGTCACGATACTGAAGCTGCAAGAATTTGGAGATGAGTTGAAGATATTGTTTTTTGCAATAAGTCTTAGTAAAATATTTGATAAAATATTGTTTAACGATGAGTCTTTTGAAATAAATGTCGTTTATTAAGATGCTGCGTAAACGAAGTGAAAAGAGAAGTATTATAAGTTTGACGTGTATATCTGTGTATATCAATAGTATGCATACAAATGCAGAATCAAACGTTTTATCTCACGTGTCTACACCTATCTACACTTTTTTTTGGGGATCTTATTAGTTGAGTAGGGTAACAATATGCAAACATATTAATAATGTTTTGCAATTTATTAAATCATTTGCTGGCCATTGTGCCTCTAAAATCGACTCTATCTCTCTCTCTTCAATGTATATATACTTCCCTTGGTAAAATCGACTCAAACTATTGGAATGTGGATAAGGACATACGTCACAATTGTTTTTCTTTTGTGTCTGGTGCGCCGACACGCGACCGTTAAAGGGTTACAGGATTTTATTGAATCTGTAGGTATTCTATTTTCGTAAAGGGTTGTGTTTATTAACAAGGCAAATTTAAAAAAAAACACATGTTATAAAATTATGTATATTATATCACATCGGCGGTTTACTACCAATCAGCGCAACGTAGCGTATCTCTGTAGAGTTCTTTTACATGAAGAGAGCAGAATATTAAATTCCATTTAAATCCTAGGTAGGTACCTACATAGTATAGAGTCGTATTCTGCGTAACTAAATATTTTATGGCACTTCTTCCAAACTACACAAATAATTTTAATAACATTTCCATTATCATATAAGAGAACTTATTTTAGAAATTATATGTATAATACATATTTAGTCGGCCTCAGTTGCGCGGTGGGAGTGTGTCCGACTGCTACGCAAGAGGTTGTGGGTTCGATTCCCACACGGGACACCACTTTGTGTGATCCACATATTGTTGTTCCGAGTCTGAGTGTACTTTGTGTTCGTGACTTGTATTTTTGTAAAATCCCCCGCGACACAGAGCTTGTAGTCTACGGCGGGACTCGTCTTTAAAAAAAAAATACCTATGTATTTTGTTTGTCGCTTGTAAATGTAAAATTTCTTAGGAATTTTACTACGTCAATGAATATATTTATGTATAATATATAACATAAATGACATAACATTAAGTCTATATTTGCATATCGAAATATCATAGCGGCCTTAATAAATCGTTCGATTTATTGTTATTTTGCTTATATGTAGGAGAGCTTCTCCATTTGCAAGTTGACCGTGACATACATACAGACGAGTCTTAAATGACATTTACCATAAATGTAGACTGGATTACAAATAATATCAAATAGGGAAATAAAGATGTCAATTTCTATATGATTTCAATAAACTGCAAACTTTTTTTTTCCTTTTTCCCTATGAAATTATTCTTTAGGGATTAGGGTTCATTCTGTGCACACGCCAGTTTCAAGTTTAATTTCTTTTTAATTTTCTTCTTTAAATCACAAAGTCTCGTCCTGGTCCAGTTATCACGTATTTCTAGTACCTATATTTTACACGTTATACTCGGACCTGTAAAAATAGCGACATCGCAGTTTGCCGCCATTTTTAAGACTCAACTGCAAACTTTTTTATTTATTATTATTTCACCAATGAGGTATTTACACTATACTACCTACTATAATGCATACGGTAACTCTACAATGAATGAAAGTAAAAGACCTGCAATTTATTAATTCATGATCAACGTTACTGCTGCCTGGACGACAGAAGGAGGATCGTTTTGAAAAAAAAATGTTACATCCTTCTGAGAGAGAGCGCATTACGCCTTCGCCGTCTGTTAAAGTCTCTCAGGTCATGTTGATTTTCGCATAAAATTGGATATTTCATGATTAAGTGTGACAATAATTTCAACCCAAGCCTGGGTTGTAATTTAATAGAAGTACCGACTTAAAAGTGCCTAAGTATTGGATCACACATAAGGAACTAGAAAATAGAGGTATTTCGTAAGAAAGATGTTTTGTAAGACTTCAAGGATTTATTTATAAACAAATAGGTATACTACGTCTATCAGAAGAATCGTCATTGAGAGGATCATAAAAGTTGTCCTTTGTCCTTATTGTAACGTTCATTTCAATGAAGTTTAGTTCAATGGCAAAGGCGTGGTTGATCAAGGTTTGTTGTCCCATTTTGGGTACCTACTGTTATCTTTATATTCAATGTTGACAATATAAGTAAGTACCTACCTATTATAGAGTAAGTATGATGACAATGGTGGTAAACCATTATGATATGAGTTACATCTACTTAGGTAGACATTAACAATATTTTGAAAGGTGTGTGGTACTTGTTTAATGTAGGTAAACAACGAGAATGAAATTTAAAAAAAATACAACACGTTTAACAAAAAGGTTTGGTAAATAATAGAGGAAAGTGACCAAATATGGAATACCGTTTTGATTTTCATACATAACTTTCACAAATTTTATAAATAAAATACTTTTTGTGGTAATTATTAACAATCATATATTTGCACTTAAGTTTGTAACAATTTTAGGTTATTTTGTTCAGTTTGAGGTAAGAAAAATTTTCAAAAACTAAATAACGATAAAGGTACCTATATATGGAATAGGTACCCCAAATATGGAATACTATAATCACTATGAAAAATTAACCTTAACTTATAAGAGACTCTTTGAAAACTTTGGTATAATAAAGAAATGAACACAAATTATTTACAAAAATCGCAAATCCAGGTATCAAACTCTGGCCCAGCGCAATCATTATGTGCCCAGAGCCCACACATGAGGCATTTGATCCATGTTTCCCCATGAGTGTCATTCGAAAACAGCATACCACAGAAAATACACTCCGAATCTTCAGAGTCTGGAGCTGTACATCCTATCAAGGCATCGGGTTCGCTGTCTGTATCAAACAGCATCACTTCCTCATCATCTGAATCAGACATGGGCTTAGTCTTTTCTTTTGGTTTTTTTCCTTTTGATTTCTTCTCATTCTGTCTTTTATTCTTGTTTTTTGCTAATTTATTTTCTTTTCCTTCTTTTTTCTTGTTTTTGTCTGTAAGGTCATTCTTATACGGTGAGGACGTGATGACTGCTGCAACGGATGCTTTTCTTCCTCTATTAGAAGGTTTCCTTTTCTTGTTTGGTACGGGACTGATGTCATACGGAGACACTAATCCTAAATCACTACGAGAAAGTCCGGAAGTTGAGGGTACAGGTTCAATATTTGTATCTTGTCTGGGTGTGACAGCTTCAGTTAGAGGCATACAATTATCAGGTGTTCTTAAACTGGCCGTCGATGGTACTTCAGGTTGGTGACCTGATGCCATTGATGTAACGTTGACTGTGCAACCATCTTTAACTGCATCTTGTTGCGCAGCAAGATAGTCGACCGAAGTGAAAATATTTTTATTCAATGGCCATAAGCCAGTTACACGAAAGCCATTTGCTGAAATCTCACCAGTTTGCACTTTCAAATAAGCTCTGCCAAATAGCTCGACAACATCATAAGGGCTTAGTGTTCGATTATTGTCTCTAATCCACATGCGTATTTCTTCACTGTAATAGGTTTTTAGTGGTCCCATAAACGTTTTGTCCAGTGGCTGGAGCTTGTGAGTTGTGTGGGGAGGTAAGGAGACAATTTCTACGTTGTTTTGCCTAGCAAGCTCTATCATATCGATGTTACGAGTGTGAGAAAAATGGCCATCTAAGATCAATAATACTTTCGATTCCGGAGTAGGGTTTGTATGTTTGATAAAATGTTTGAACCAGTCTGTGAATATGTGCATTTGTATCCATCCTGATGGATGCGCAATGCCAACAGCACCTGGGGGACTACCTCTCATTAGCTGATCACTCATATTCTTGCGCGGGAATATAATAAACGGAGGTACAAAGTGACCAGTGGCATTCATGGCAACAACAATCGTCATTAATGAACCCCTTTCCGCTGAGGTAAGAGAAGCTACCTGCCGTTTTCCTTTATGTCCAATCACTTGGGGTATCTTGCTCTGTACTACGGTAAGCCCTGATTCATCCACGTTGTATATGCGACTTGGACCATAGTTTCCTTGAGCATAGACGTCTTCGAGGAGATCAAAGAATGAGTCTACTTTTTCTTTGCTAAATCCAAAGGCTCTAGCAAAAGACGTGCCAGTTGGTCTTCTCACTGATAGCTTGTCCTTATGGCGTTTCAGAAATAATTTAAGCCATTTTTTTCCAGCCATGCCAGTCGCACCAAATGGATTTTTCAACTGATTACGACTTGCTAACATGTACGCCATTCTTCGAACATCATTTCTCGTCAAGCCATGAAATTTGCTCTCCATCGTCAAAATGTAGTCTACCAAAAGATTTTCAAGGGTTGTCCCTAAGACAGTTTTCCTTCCGAGTGTAGTAGCTGCGGCTTCTTCTGGAGAAAATTCGTTTTTCTGACATAAACGAAACAAGGTAGATCTTGGCACATCGAAGTGTTTTGCAGCTTTCAAATAACCCATTTTTTTTTCTCGTACTAATTTTATAGCTTCTGCCATATGCTCTGAATTCCATTCTTTTCGCTTCGTTTTCAAATTGACGCCCGCCATTCTGATAAAACCCGAAAAAAATATAATTAACAAAGTCATTAGGTCAGCTGATACGTCAGAGACCCAATTATGGAATAGTCCATAATTGGACACTGTGATCCGTCCATATTTGGATTTTACAACTATTTCAAACTGATATTCACATATTTATATTTAAGAAAGTAATACTATCTAATACCGCTAAAACATACTAAAGAACATCTAAAGGGTCTCTAAAAGTTATAAAAACAGTACTGTGGGCACTTTTTGTACGAAAAATAATTATTTTTTACGTACCTTATAAAGTTATGCGGCGGCGATAAAACAAAACACTGTCACTACGACGAAAGGGCTGGCTCGACTGACATGCTACAACTTGTACGCTTAAATGGGAGTAGAAAGAGACAGAAAATCACTGTTTATTGTGTGTGTGAGTTTGCATTTGAGAGAAATGGGGGTATTCCATATTATGGATACTATTCCATATTTGGTCACTTTCCTCTACCTATCATGGGCACGAGTCTCTCACAAATGCATGTAAAAATTGTATTAATCCAACTTCTGTATTTTACCATCTGTGAAGAGAAATAAATAAATTGAACTTTTCATCAGCGAACAGTGTACCTATGGTGCTCTATCCGGTTGCAGTGTTATTAATTAAAGAACGCCATGTTCTATAATTACGAAAATTTTGTATAAAATTTAATACAGGATGATTTTGAAAGAGAGTAGCTCAATTTCACAGATCTAACGCCAAAATTGACGGTGTTTATACAAACCGCACCGCAATTAATTCGAGCTATAGGGTCGAACCACACGGCGCGGTACTGCACCGCTCTGACAACGCATCGCAAATAATTCACCGCACAGGCCTTCACACAGCGGGGCCGCAGCAGAGTGTTAGATGTACACTTATAAACTCACGTTCGTGGCTTCTTTCCGTTATACTAAACAACTTAGTAACATCAGTTTTGAAAAATATTTCATATTTTAATCCTTAAACACTTACCACCTGTTTTTGAAGTTATGACCATAACCACCTACAGACAATTTTACTGGAGTAACATCGTGATTAATTGTGAAGTTTAGGACTTTTAAACCTGACAAAAAACAACGACTTTACGGGTCTCACAAACGTGTGGTACGAGTGACAAAAGTAAGTGATAGGTGGTTAAGGGTTAAAATGTTTTTTTTTTGTCAAAACTAACATTACAAATTTATTGTGTATAATGTAAAGAAGCCACAAGCGGGAGGTTATTCGTATTTTACAAATCACCCCGTATAATACCTACCCTACTGCAAAATTCAATAGGACTAAGTATTATGTCATAGATTTTTTTATGTCATACTTTTGATAACTTTTTCATTGATTTTCACGATAAAAAAAATAATAAATAAAATTTAGAGGCACCTACGCCGATTCAGATAAAATTAGGTATCATAACAACCCTTTGATTTGTCCACACCTTTATGTTACACCTTGTCACACCTTTCTGCACACCTACTTAATACTATTGTGTTTTTTTTTTATTTTCATGCTTTGTTGTTTACACATT
Organism: Herminia tarsipennalis; assembly: GCA_945859575.2. NCBI lineage: Eukaryota > Metazoa > Arthropoda > Insecta > Lepidoptera > Erebidae > Herminia > Herminia tarsipennalis. The sequence continues at coordinate 31,564,696 of OX243830.2, forward strand.
TCACGTTAAGTAAATATATTTCGTACCACGCACATATTTGTAAATAAATAGATGAGTTGCTCCTTTGGATCTTTAAGATTGGTTCAAGCAATTCCTGATTACCTACTTACTGTTTATTCTAATTCTTGAATTTTAATAATTGCTTAGTATAATAACGTTCTATTTTCAAATTAACCCAAGGTGACCTTGATTTTGGTAAGTAAGTAGGTAGGTATATAAATGAACCTGTTAATACCTGAGCAACTAACATCTATTCGAAACCATCTGCTTCGTTCGAGTGGATGTTATATCTCTTCTTCGTCGTTACACTCTTGGCAGAGTGTCGTGATCGTCTTGTCAGGGTTGGCTTAGTTCAAATGCTATTTTAATGAAGCAATTTAAGAACTTTATTATAACTATTTTAGTGTAACTAAAAGAAGATGAAACCAATGACTGTAATTAAGTAATCTTGACACTTGATTTAGAACGAGTTTATAACCGTATTTTATATTATATCTACATTGCATGAGATACTCATACGAAGTAACTATATGCCAGCGAGAGATACAATCTATTTAAGCAAAAAATTTTCTGTTAATAAGAGCATACGGCAGCCCAGATACGAGCACGAACACGATCTATCAGACGTCACTATCGTAACAATTAATTGAAAAAAAATATACTATGTTCTTTCTGTTTTTATTATATGAAACCATTGGTAATTGCATCATTTACTGTTTACTAATAGAAACAAGCTAAATTATTACAAAACAAAAGATCCGACTGTTTAAAATGAATAATTGAAATATTTTGGTCATATTTCCACAATTTTATCTACTTTCTTATAACTTTGATGTAGGCTCACAACTGAGACGAATCTAACGATACCTCTCAAGCTAAAATACATTAAGCCATTTAGGTCCTAGAGTGTCAGAAAAATATAATATAATTTAAAGGTACAAACAACACACTTACCTGTAGGTATGTACATATGTTGTACCTATATAGTATATTATATTTTTTTTACACTCGAAAAACATAACCCTTCTTGCGTAGTCGGGTAAAAAAATATACTTTTGTTCTTTTCATGACATTGCCCTGTTGGTAGTTGCTTCATTTATTTACTAATTAAAAAAAATAAATAACACTGCACTTGATGTTTACTGGTGGAGACTTAGCCCCTTATTCATTACATCAAAGTATATTTTTACAAACGAATGTTTATCTCTATTTTATTTTGAAAATACATAGATTGAAAAAATAAATACAAAACATTCATACTCCTTAAAATGTTGTCAATAACGTAGATATTATGAATAAGGGGACAACGTTGCCTTGATTGGTCTTCTCTGTCCTTAACATCCTTAACAGTCGATCTAAGTAGGTACGACTCTGTAAATTAATATCAAACTTAAAATTTGTTAGAGGAAAGTAAGGAAATGTGGGCTAGTGTGTGTAGTGCTTTATTATGGGCTATCAATATTTCTCGAAAACAAACAATTGATAGAGCTACAAACGACTATCTTCCACCACATTCACTCGCCATAGCTTCGCATTCATTATGTTGAGTCAGTCCAGCCTATTTGTATACTCTTTGGACCAGCAACAGAGAAAATAATTTCACAACGTTTTAAGTCCAGCATGAGCGGCGGTCAAGTTATAACAATGTTGTTTTGTTGCGATTGAAAAAGTTTGTGTGGTACATAAAAGCATGCTATTTTATTGATTTTAATGAGGACTAGATACTGCAACTATATGTTTAATTTTAGAATAATTGAATAATTTTATTGTTTTTTGGCTGATACATTGCTTTTATTGCAAGTTTTGTTTAATGTTAAATTTTGATTATATGATTTGTTGATATAAAATATAATATTATTAATTTTCTCTTTAAAAATATATGTCTCATTAATATTACGTTAAAATATACATATATATGTCTTAATAGTTTTTTATTTATCAGCTAAAACAAAATGGTAGTCCATATTTGCTTACTTTCCTCTACCCATTATCCAATGCAAAGAAAACAAAAAGTGATGTTTTTAATTAAATTCAACAAAACACCACACGTTTGACAAGCAGTGGCTATACGGCCTCATAAAATAAGGTTTTCTTGCCATGAAAGGTGCCTATTATCTCACACCAGTTACGACAAGTTGACTGACAAAAACTGGTTATGCCTACAGGGTTTTAGCACCATCATGAGTTGTAATTGCTGGTTACGTTAGTGTTGCAGATTTGAAACAGGTTGGTGATAGACATGGCGTCTAACCGCATGTGTTGTTTTAAACCTACACACATTATCCCATAGATTATATAGTCCATCATAATTTGAGGACAGAGATCACTTGGCTTAGTGATAAAAAGATCTCATAAGTACCATAAAAGTTGCTAAACCAGCTTCTGTGATATTCGATGCCAGGGTTTCCACTAACTATACTAGGTACAGCCCAAATGGATATGAAACGTTTAATAACAAAGTTGCTTAGCAACCATTGACACAACATTTAAAACTTTGCTATTAAACACTTCACATCAATTTCGGCTTTAGTATAGTATCAGACAGTTTTTCTGAGGCAATAAATCACTGGAGGTGATAAAACCTGGGCAAAATTATGGGTCTAAACTCGTTTAGCCTTTCGTTTAGCCAACTCCGGTAGTTTTGCCGTCTCGAAAAACTGTCAGTCAAGTGCTATGCCGGTCCGGCACTCATTCATGTAATTTTTCAGACACTAACACCCCTGGCAGTTTTGCCGTCTCAAACGAAATTGCCAACTGCTATGCCAATTTGGTACTCCTTCACTAACACATCCAGATGGAAATGCCGTTTACTTACGATACACAAATAACTATTTAATTCAGTCTTTTGATCATATAAATTCTACCGAAGTAGTCAATCTGATAATGTTGAAGGTCAAAGTACCTAATTTATTCACTTAGATTACAGAATGCAAAACCTATAAACGTCAGAATTTAATATGATGTATTTCTACCAGCTTTGCTGCTACTCCTGGGTTTCCTGCTAGCAATATGGGTGCTGTACGGCATCGGCAAGCTGATCATGTCACGAGTCAGACGGACAGGCAAGCTGCGGTACGGAGACAAGGAACTGGCGATACAACAGAGGTTACGTGCACTGGATACTTTTAGAGGGTAAGTAAGTGGAAGAAGTCGCCATGTTGTTTATTTATAGAGATTGCACGACTGATGCAAAGCAAGGACCATGACCCAGAGCAGAAGGCTTTTGTTTAAATTACTGCAAAAGAAAGTATATATTTTGTACATGTTTGATATATTTCGGGACTTAATCGCTTGAATTATTTAAAGGTACGAACCTTTTATTTACCCGACGTTTCGATCGAATTGCAAAGTTCTCATCACCGATCGTGGTCACAAGTCGACCCGGGACCGGGGTTCATAAAAATCGCGAAAGTTTAAAAACAATAATATATTTTGTACATTGTTAGTTAGATTTTTGGTGAACTTGACAGTAATTTGAATATTTAAATTCCGGTAGGCAAAAATACGAAACGTACCTTTTCAAAACATAATAGGTACACGTACTTAGTACCTATTTAGTAGACACAATTCATAATGTAAACCATTCAGATGGTTTTACAAGCTCAAAATGCAATTGATATTCCAACTGTACAGTCAAAAAGTTTGGGAGCCAAAGACAAACCTTTCTGCAAGTAAAACAAACAATACCATAATGGTTTTCTTCCAGCATGGCTATAGTATTCATGATCTTCGTGAACGACGGCGCTGGCGGCTACTGGTTCCTGGAGCACGCCACATGGAACGGGCTGATGGCTGGCGACCTGGTCTTCCCAGCCTTCCTCTGGATCATGGGCGTCTGCATACCGCTGTCGGTCAAGAGTGCCTTCGCTAAAGGCGTGCCGAGGTGGAAGATTGTGATGCATATTGTTAGGGTATGTATTTTTTTTAAATATCAGATTATGGGTCCCACATTACTAGCAATCCTGTTAACTTCTCCAGCAATACTAAATTGTTGGGGATTGGAGTGTGTTCACATCGGTTGTATAATGGTAGGGTAGGATTCAAACCCGCGGCTTCATGATTGCAAGACCGATGCTTTAACCATTTGGCTACATCTGCGCATTTAGCTAGGTACCTACTTATACCTACCTACTCAGGTTAAAAAGAGAGGAAACGGTTTTTGATCTTCTTGTAAAACCACCTAGTTTTGGTGAGTGGAGGTGAGTAAACTAAAGGCCAAAGCGAGATGTTTTAATGTACTTTTTTTTTAAATGAAAAGTGTTATGTAATGTAGAACCCACATTACTTACTAAGTACTTGTATATTAAAAAAAAATGTGCACATCAATTTTACCCTTCAGCTTAACTAAATCGCTTGTTGATAAATTATCTAACTACAAACATGATCAACTTATGGCTAAAATTGGTGCAAACCGGTTAAAAAGTCAAACAATCTATATGAAAACAACTTACTTGGAATCACTAGAGTTTAAAAAAAATAAACCATAAAGAAGGCAATTCGGTTTGGCCGTCGTTGTGTGAGAAGTGGGTTCACGTGTGATTAGTGGGATACCTACAAGCCTGTCGATTGCGATTTATGATTTCAATACCTTTATCACCGTACACCTACTTATCAATCACAGTAGACGAGATCTTTTACCTACAAATCGATGTCAGGTAGTTGTCACTACTCCGATTATATGTTTATGACGCAATATACAATAATGTGATAACGCTAACGCACACATAGATATTTCTCAGAGACACGAAATCTTTTTTACGAACAAAATGGTCTGAAGTGGTATGTAATTAATAATAATAATATAATAATATCTTGGGACAACACCATCTGATCGCCATCCAGATCCCAAACTAAGCAGAGCTATGGAAACTAGGTAACTGATAAACATTTTCTCATTTTCTGTTGGGTATCGTTTATTTATCGAGGAAGGCTATAGGCTATATAACATAACGCTTCGACCAATAGAAGCGGAGCAGCAATGAAAAATGTTGCAAAAACGCGCGGGTCAGATAGTAGCACCCACACACAGAATAAACCATCGTGTTCATCACACAAAGTTTTATCCTGGGTAGCGATCGAACCCACGACAGGGTCAGTAACCACTAGACCAACAGGCCATGTGCCATGTGGTGATAGTAAAGTATTGTATATTATTTCATTGTTATTGTTATATAATACCTTCTTAGCTGATAGTTTTCCTAAAAAGTAAAAAAATATAAGTTATCTAGAGAAAAATTCTCACCTTTCTAACATTTGAGTTATTTGAGCACCGGACCGGCTCTGATACCTAACATGTATAAAACAAAACGTAATTGCTACTCTGTCGCTCGCTACTCACTCACGTGTTACTTAAAACATTCGTCATTTTAATAAATTATCTAATAATATTTGAATATTCATGAATAGCATATTCGTTAGGTACCGTCTTTATACATACTTGCATACAATATTTAAAGATCAAAAAGAAATCAAACGAAATTTTCTTTGAATATGTATTCATTTAAATTTATATAATTAATCTATACTAATATTATAAAGAGGAAAGATTTGTATTTGTAAAGAATAAACTTAAAAACATCTGTATGTATGTAACGAATAAACTACTTTATAGAATTTTATAAGCTACTGGTCTTAATCGCGTAAATATTTTATTTTAAGACTTTGTTTATGGCCCGACGTTTTGACCGTATTGCAAGGGCCGTTGCAAAATAAAATATTTATGCGATTAAGACCCGTGGCTTATAAAATTCTATAATGTGTACAAATCGCGAAAGTTTACGAACGTATGTTAAAAACTACTTACTGAACGGATTTCAAAAATTCTTTCACAGTTGAGAAGCTACTCTGTCCCCTGGTGAGATAAACTACTTTTTATCCCTGTATTTCCTACGCGGGTGAAACCGCGAGGCGTCCGCTAGTCCATTAAAGTTTTTAACGCATTACATATTTCACACTCTTGGCACAAACTAAATAGTTACCTACAGCCCCTCTAGACAAGTGGAATATAAAGACGTCAAAATGTCACCATTGTGCGCGCGAATCTCATATTAAAAAAAATATTTTCGCATTTTTGCACGCACAACGACATCATTCTAATCGATTAGAGTTTATGCCACTTGTGTAGAGGCTCTGATCGGCCGGCTCATAGGTCAACAAGTCCACGCACACATTCACTGCATTTCTCATTCGTTGCAGGGAGCCGACCTTCTGTACCTATGTAATTGAAATTAATAAAAATACAATATGTATTATGCGTTGCGCTTACGCAAGCGGTGGGTATAAGCGGTGGTCTGGCTAACTGTGAAAGGGGTGTATAAGGTCAAACTGTAGAACCTGCTGTTATGTAAACGTTGTGAAGCAAGTCTGATGGGTGCTCGCTGGTCTCCGGTCGTTGCGAGGTGCAAACCTGTTAGTACCCAGGGCTGTCAAATAAACAGTCTGTGTACATAAATAAAAAAACTTTGTATAATTCGATGTCACTTCTATTATGTTCGATTTCGGCTGATCGACTACCTAAACATCAAAAACGTGTTAGCATTTTTGTTATTGGGATTAGTATAAGATATGTTTTACTTAGCAAAAAGTGCTAACACTTTTTAAATGTATAAGTAGTCTGACTGGACGAAGTTGAAGTCAGTCGGCGAGACAACAAAGTTTTAAGAACAAATGAGCCAACTAATTATACCTACTCTCAGTAGGTCGCTATTATTTAGCATTTTATTTCGATGATAAATTAACGGTACTATAAACCAACAAATCAGTGCAGTTCTATAGTTCTATTTTTTTTAATAATAAATAATAAAATTTCTTTATTTACTTATGAAGCAAAATACTACTCTTGTGAAAAGTCGATTTTACATGTACATGTAATGCTGTACCTATTAAAAGCCGGAGAAAAGAGCGAGGCAATAAAAACTCGCGGCCATTGTTTTCAAATTTATATTATAATAGGACTGATGCAAAAACAAGAGATAAAAAATATTTAAAGAAGAGTACCTACCTCTGATTGGATATATCAACCTCAATGGGTACAACATAGTCCACCCACTTACAATGTAAAAACCATATAATGATAAAATTATTGCTAATTATTGAATAAGTATAAATGTTTTACAAAAGAAAGAAAAGACTTTACATGACAGCCCTATCATACGGTTATTAATTATACTGCGATGCGATGTAAAGTAAAGATCCAGTGTTTGTTTCACAAACGGCTAGTCTTTGATTATTTGTCGGAATCCACATTATATACTTTTTGTATTGACTTCCTAAGTTAGCATCTACGCAATGATGGTAGGTATTCATTACATACTTTAAACTAGCTGTGCCCCGCGGTGTTAACCGCGGTTTATTTTTTAGCCTATGTGTTATCCAGTCATCTAACTCCATACCAAATTTTATTCAAATCGCTCCAGCCGTTTAGACGTGAAGAAGTAACAAACATACACACTCACACACTCACAAACTTTCGCCTTTATAATATTAGTGTGAAATAGGTATGCCAAATACCTAAAAGACAACATCATTTACTTGAATAGTATTGGGTTATCCTTATTTAGTTAACGTGGTTTTCCTAAACACACTGATTTATTCAATAAAATCGATTGATAGAGATTCCTAAAAACTAAATTACTTTAGTGAACAAAAACGTGCAGTTTGCTACTTAACATTAACGGCTGCACAATAAACAACTGCCTCAGTGGCGCCGTGGGAGTATGTCTGACTTCTACGCAAGATGTCGTGGGTTCGATTACCACACGGGACACCATTTTGTGTGATCCACAAATTGTTGTTCCGAGTCTGGGTCTAGTTTATATCCGTGACTCGTATGTTTGTAAAGTCACCGCGACACAGGACGTGTAACCAACAGCTGGAGTCGTCTTTAAAATAAAATATCCCACACAGATCGCAATAACTGGTTAATAACCTCTTCAATATACATACAATTTTGTAAACAGTGCATGCGATCCATTCACTCACTTTCATTGCATCACAGTCACATATATCCGTATACTCTATCTTTGTTGATTATAACTATCCTAGCATATGTATCAATGTAAGTATACAACAGTTTTTCAACAACATTTTTCATTGGAAATTCTGTTCGCGTGATAAAATCCATCTAGCTCTCTCTGACATACACTTCTATAACATCGTTCTCCGTTACATCCAAGCCTACTTTATTTATCATTGCTTCAGTAACATCTCAGTCATTGCGGGCAATGTATGTCGCATGCGTGTAAGCAATCATAGCATGTGTAATATAAAGGAGATCTTCGATATATCTACCCACTAACCCAGTAGCGGACATGGCCTGGTTTAGTTCGTCGTGAAGCATACACGTAGAACAATTGAAGTGTCACGAAATATTTTATGGCCATTATTTGGTAGATGATAGAACATCACACGTCTATTCTTTTAGTAATTGGTCTTAGAACATGTCACGAGGTCAATTGACGAGCAATCACTTTTAGCTCTAGCTTCCCGTTGCACAAAACCTCAATTTGATTATTTAGTATATGTCTGCTGGTGTCAAGTATTGGTTTAGCACACAGACTTTAGTCCTTTCATATCTTCACTTGCTAAATGTTGAGCTGTGGAAACCTTTTGCCACCATTTTCGCTATTTACATTAAGTTTAATAAATAAATACCTTTGAAGTTGTGGGATTCAGCCTTTTATTATACAGATTGTTCTTACAACATGATAGGAAAAATATAACAAAATGAAAAAAACTTGGGTGAAAAACCATAATTAATCCTTTCACATGTAAATGTCATACAATTCAAGATTTTTAATAATATTTCTTACCTCTGTGGCGCAGGCAGTGTGAAAGTGGTGTGCCGTATGGGAATCGAACCCTGCGTTCGATTCCCATACGGCACACCACTTTGTACGATCCACAAATTGTTTTTCCGAGTCTGGGTGTACTTTGTGTCCGTGACTTGTATGTTTGTAAAGTCCCCCGTAACACAGGGCTTGTACCCTACTGCGGGAGACGTCTTTATAAAAAATATATTAAAAATAAAATCTAATACTATTAAGCAGATCTTGTACTATGGCAACCAGACAACTGTTAAACATACTTATATATTTCTAGATACATACATCGTACTCATCACACAAAGTTTTATCCTGGGTGGGTATCGAACCCACGACCTCCGGCTCCACTAGACTAACAGGCCAGACGATTGACGAGTGTAGCATTGCTTCGTTTTTGTATTTAGCTTAGGTATCAAAATTCAGTTTATTCTATTCCACTAGAAAGATTTCAGAGCCATTTAGCCGTCCTCATCTCCTTACAGTATCGGCAATAGGGGATTACCTACCTATGTGTTATGTATTGAATATTTTTTAAGTGATAACGTCTTATAAATCGATGACGGCTGCACGCACGAAAATGTGTCACGTTCCGCCTGTAGATAGGCTGATAGTATCACCCTATAACGATATGCTATACAATTGGAGCTAAAGCTATCAGCAAATGGCGATTACAGCGACATGCGATACAACTGGAACTAAAGCCGTCACAGGCATGGTTGTTTATTACAATACCATCAATATTCTCTTATGACGTTATCACGTAAAATTTTAATCCGTAAACCGACTTTACAGACAACCACTTTTAGGGTTCCGTAGCCAAAAGGGCAAAACGGAACCATTATAGTTTTGCCATGTCCGTCCGTCCGTCCATCCGTCCGCAGCATTGCTAAAGGTTCATTTCCGTGCATCGCGGCCGATCGCGAGCCGCGCGCGGCTTACGACAAGCGGCTGACGCGCGCGACCGATGCGACAATACTCAGAGTATAAGAATGTATGGCGCCGTTTCCGAGGTCTGCGGCAGACGCGCTCGGCCGACGACTGACTTAGGCTGCGCGCGCGCGTTAGTGCTAGAAAGCTGTAATTTTGCATGGATACATTTAATACTTACGCCGACAAAGTAAAAAATCTTGAAAAGCATTTTTTTACGGTACCAAATCACGTCCCCACTTTACTCTTTAAGTAAAGTCGGGACGTGATTTTTTTTCTTACCTACCACATCGGATGGATCGTATCGTAACGTATCGTTAGATAGGTATTTTAAAAATGTTTAAGGGTTTAATTTAAAGTTCAATTTTAAGATTAGGGATCCATTTGTGAAATATTAAGATTTAAAGTGCAATTTTTTGTTATTATTAGAGTCAAGTATGTGAAAAGAATCACGGTAGTAGTACATAAAGTGAAATTAAAAGGAAAACTATCACATCTAAGTAGGCTTGACAAGTTTACGAGTAACTGCTGATCAAATGAAAAGTAACAAAATTTTCGTACAAATTCCGTTGAAAAATGTTATAACTAAAAAGATATAACGTTGTAAGTATGAAACAAAAACAACGGAAAACCCACTTCATAAACCGCATTGGGGGTGACTACGAAACCCTACATTGTGCGTGGCCCGACATGCACTTGCTCGGTTTTTTAATTACCTTAAGAAAACACACTCTCACAGAGTTACACCAACGCAACGTGCTGATATAATAAATGTAATTATGAGATCTGTCTGTGCTTGCACCACATGTGACAACGTGAAAGCTTTAAAGTAGGCAGACTAAGATACTGATATTTTCTTTGATTTTTCCTGTGAATCGATTCAACGCGCATGTTTTGAGAGCAATGAATTGACCGTATCTTGGAATTTTAACCATTATATCTACTGTTTTAGCGAGAAGTATGCTTGTTTATGGTATTAGCAAGGGTTTATGTAGTTATCATAAGTAGGTATTTTGAAAATTAATTAGCTATTAACGTATACGGTACACTTAAAAAAAAATAAAGACCCTTATTCATGTATTGTTTATTAATATATTATTAGTTCACTGCACCTACTTCTATTTTTATCCGACAATAATCCTTCCGTTACATCACTCTAAGGTTGACTGATAGAGAATTAGGGTTCCGTAGCCAAAATGGCAAAAACGCAACCCTTATAGTTTCATGTCCCTTTGTCTGTCTGTCTGTCCGTCCGTATGTCACAGCCATTTTTCTTACTTAATGATGAATTTTGGTAAAAAGGTGTCTTGTAGTAGCCGCGACTTACTTTGATAGCTAAATAATAATAATAAATATTTTTAGGGGGGTCGTTCCGTACATGTAACAGCAAACATAAACGTGTAGCACATCATTCGACAGGTCTTTTAAAACATTTTAAGGTTTCTACTAAAACAATTTGATTGAGTAAATTATTTTTGGAAATAATCGCTCCGAAAGTTGCATTAATTGTGAATTGACCCCTTAACTTTTGAACCGTGTGACCAAAAAATATGAAAAAAAATCACAAAGCTAATTAATAAATACTTTAAACTAAAATTATTTTGGACTTTGAGTAAACTTGTAAAGCGTACTTAGCTGTGATGGTTTTCCTTTTAATTTCACAATATTAACTTCTATTTTTTTCACATACCCAACATCAACCATTTAGCTGACAGGGGGAGGAGGACACTTGACTCTAACAAAAAATTGTACGATAAAGCTTAATATAACAATCCTTGAACGTTTTTAAAAGACCTATTTAATGTTAATTTTAAATAATGTTAATGTTAATTTCCTTGGGTTGTCACTAGATAACCAACTATCGTGGAAATCCCACATAAATAAAATATGCCTAAAGTTAAATAAATATGTTTAAGCACTCTGGCGGCTTACAAAAATCGCGAACAACAGATAGCTTTTCAAACTTACCACGGATATGTCGTATCAAAGGTACGGAATATTGTTATGGTGGTTCGGTTGACTTCAATCGCATGTTCGTAACACAAAAACAACGTGTTAGAGCAATATGTGATGTAGATCAACTGACTTCATGCAAACCCCTTTTTAAACAATTATAATTGCTAACAGCACCGTCCATCTTTATATATGAGAGTTGTGTCTTTGTTAAGTATAACAAAAATTTATATAAAACATTTGGCGGCTATTGTAATTTTAACACCCGCTATCCCGATCGTACAAAACACCGAACAGTACAAAAGAAATTGTTACCCGATGTGTTGTGAAGATGTGTGTGTGTAGGTGTGAAAAAAAATCACATCCCCACTTTACATTTAGGGGAGGACCTTCAAAAAAATGCTTTTCAAGATTTTATTCCTCCACTTTGTCGGCGTAAGTAAAATATCTATGTATCCACGAAATCACAGCCTCCTCCTACTAGCACTAATAGTCTTTGGGCTAAGCTACGGACGGACATGGCGAAACTATAAGGGTTCCGTTTTGCCATTTAACGGAACCATAAAACTGAGTTAACGTTTACGGCGTTTACCCAAAAAGGAAAATGTTTTTTTTTTCAGTATGAACGGCTTGGATACACTTAAAAAGGGCGAGATGTAACAAAACTAAATATTAACTTTTTCTATTGATTATACTCGTAAACATATTTAGCTACTTTTGTTCACAACCAAGCGATTTATACACGCATATTAACGGACGGAGTCATTTTAAATCCATTTGAAATGTGCGTGCGTTTAATCTAGTGCGTGGTATAAATTTTTAAATATCTCCGGATTTAATTAATAGTGTTTAATACAGTGTGATGGTTAGGGCTATCACTCACGGCACCAAATAATCACGGAAGGTGAAAGTAGACGATCTGATGGATTGCTACAGCTGTAAGAATTAGAAAAGCTAATTATTTTAAAAAGATAGACATGACCTTAATTATACTGTTCACTTGTGGTCTCGGCTAAGTATAGAGTCTGGGTTCCACTGCAAAATTGAGTTGTCAGAGTTAAAAAAAGGGGTTTTACCTTCTACTGAGTGTGAGTATTCATTATTGCTTGTAAACCAGGTTCCGATTTTAACTAATTTTAAAAGACTTTCTCGGAGTTAGCGTTAAGTACTATACAATTTACTGTTGTGGACTGTGGTATTGTACCTAACCTTATAACTTTACGGGATCACAAGTCAGAGTGGAGATACACTTGGCTGTATAGAACAGAACACTAGCGTGCATGTTGGCTGCATGTCAGTAAAATGAAATCAGATACAGATATACCAGTTAACTTATACACTTTACTGGCAATAGTAGTAGGCATGTGAATTTGAGCCCATAAACGACTAACCACCTGGTGTCTGTCAAAATCGTAAACACTTGTCGCCGTCACTATTCATAAACTGAAAGCACTGAAGTAGGTACGAAGCTACCTAAAACCCAAAGCCTACTACTAAACAAAGGTAGTACCTACCTACTTCACTGCTTTCAATTACAAGTAGATATAAAATTAAAACATAGGCAGGTACTGAAGTATCGACAGCAGATCGCGTAGGAATATTTTTTTGGGAAACTATGTCAAATCATCAAAATCGGTCAAAAGCGACTTCTACCTTATTTTGTAAAAAGGGTTTCAATTCCAATTTTTTTTTATAAAGATAACTAGCAATGTGGGATTGAGTCCCACATTACTAGCAATCTTGATAACCCCTCCATCTAAGCTCAAAGGCTTGTGTTAGGAGTGGGTTCACGTCGGTAGTATAATGGATAGGATTCGAACCCGCGACCTCACGATTGCGAAACCGATGCCTTAGCCATTCTACCTTAGCCAAGCTACCGCCGCTTCATTCCATCAAACCACGGTAACCGGTACATACAGTTGAAAGAATATACCTAATATTGTAATAATGTCTTTCCAGCGTTCCGTCCTGATGTTTCTTCTTGGCATGTCACTGAACACAAGGTTCGGCTCCAACATGCTGTACGAGCTGCGTATCTTCGGCGTGCTGCAGCGACTAGCAGTCGCGTACCTTGTGTCCGCAGGCTTCTACGTGCTCACCGCTCCGAAGTACTACACGCCACCACGTGTGAGTTTTATACTTGAGTTCTTATGTGTATTTAAATGCGTTTGCTCCTTGATACTCAGAGCTTATAGGTATAATCCGGATTTGAGGTCCATGATAGCCTACTCGTCTCGCACTCAAACGCACAGCATTCGTGCCAATTTCGAGAATTGCCATCTCGACCAGTGGGAGAAAACAGGTCCTATTGAAACTTGCCAAAGACGTCTACCTAAATTTTACTAACATTATAAAAGCATCCAAAAGGATTCGGCTTCACGCATTGAAGACTTGCACTTGGCAAGCTTTATCTGTCAGGTATTAAATTCAAATTCAGCTGACACTAAGCGTGCGTAGAATATAAAAACTCCTTTGTCATTTGCCAATCCTTTTCTTATTTATGTAGATAGGTACACAGGTTTACAAATATCGGTTATTATGTAAGTAACTGTAACTCTCGACATTCTTGTCTTTTTTCCAGAACTTAGTTCAGACAAAAAACTCGACATGCCAATTATACCGTTTGACATGCGTTCGAGAGCGAGTACATGCCAAAGTGCCATTCACTTTCGATAGTACTCTCATACATTATTTATGTTTAACGAGTTGTTACTTTGATGGATATAGTGCTTAGATATTTTAATAACTGCAATCAGTGGAAGTAACGGCTGTCAATAGAGCCCCATTCAAACTTTATGTTACCTACCTTTCGAGTGTATGACTAGTTTGACCACCTCGGTGGCGCAGTGGGAGTATGTACGACTGTTCCGCAAGAGGTTATAGGTACGATTCCCACACAAAACACCAGTTTGTGTGGTTCACAAATTGCTGTCAAGCCGCTTTCCTTTGCCTCCTGAATCCGCTACTGGGATGCCAACTTTGTAATGAAATTGACCAAATTATTTATTTTTCTCACAACACGACATATTATTGTAATCATAGATTGTCAAGTAAGCTACATGATTGTTATTAACAAGTGAAGTACGGCATGTGTTCCCAGGGCGCATGCGGGCAGGCACTCAAGGACGTGTTGTCCTGCGTGTGGTGCTGGGTGCTGGCTGGCGTGCTGGTGGCCACTCACACCGTCATCACGTTCGCTGTCCATCATCCGGATTGTCCTGCGTGAGTGTTTCTTGCCTTGTTTCATATTCACGGCGCATATTTCTTAAGTTGTCATTATCGATAATCTAACTTATTGAAGTTATGTCTAAGTCTAAATATCTGTCTTTTTAGTAAGTATTTAGTGCCTACGCATTTGTTTATTAAAAGAATAAATAGAATATTAACTTGTTTAGATAAATGATTTTGTCTAACGTTCATAAGCGTTCTATTTGTAACCTAAATGAATAAAGTATTTTGACTTTTGACTTTTTCTGCACTTCCACATACAAAAAGGTAAACATGTTTATCTTATATATATATAGAATATAAGTTAGGAACGAACAACCAAATCTATTAAAATATAAAAAGGTGGCAATGCTTCTTTCTCTTCTTTCCATCATACATGCGGCATGCCATACCTATTATGATTATTTACTACGTACTTATGAGACATCACTAAAAAAAGAATATGTCAACTCCAGAGGTTACCTGGGACCTGGCGGCAAGCACGACGACTGGGTGGCTCCAGACTGCAGTGGAGGGGCGGCTGGCTATATCGACAGGCTGTTGCTTGGAGACTCGCATCTGTACCAGAATAGTGACGCGAGACGGGTTTATGGAGGAGTCCCGACAGACCCTGAAGGATTATTGGGTTAGTACCAAAGTGAAATACCTACACATTTTAATTCTTCCAAAATATTTAAAACAAACGACGCAAGACTGCAAAAAATCAAAAGTGTGTCAGAAGAATATGTTTTGCATCGTCACCACCTCAGTTATAATAATAATAATAATAAACGTTTATTTGCGTAAAAACATGGTATAAAATGGTGTTACAAAATTGTAGTAGGACGTACATGTTTTCGCTGTAACAATCACAGCATGCAAAAATTTCAGTTTCAATTTCTTAACTTACTCGTAACAAAATATATCATTATTCTCATTTATAAATTCTTTAATGCTATAGAAATTACAATCAGTAAGCCATTTGTAAAGTTTTATCTTAAACAATCTTATGTCTAAATCTTTTAAGGTGCTAGGTATCTTATTAAAGACATGTATGCACATTGCCAAGCAGCTTTTATTATATTTAGTTAGTCTCGGGAAATCTGTGAGTACTAACCTATGTGGGTCTCGTCTGTTCCGAGGGTTTATTTCGTCTGCTGTTTTAAATAATTTCTTATTCTTCTTAACAAACATACATATTTCATAAACATAGAGAGCAGGTAAAGGTAACAGACCAAGTTTCTTGAATACTGGCTGACAAGATTCATCAGGTTTTAGTCCGCAGATCGAACGGATGCATTTTTTTTGGGCAATAAATGCTCTATTCATGTCGGTGCTGTTACCCCACAAAATAAGACCGTAGCGTAATATGGATTCAATGTAGGCGCGGTAAGATGTTAGTGCAGTTTTTAAGTTAGTTACATTTTTAATTTGTTTCAGTGCATACACAAATTTATTTATTTTATTGCTAACAGTATCTACGTGTGCTTTCCAATTAATATGTTCGTCTATTATTACGCCTAAAAATTTTGTCTGGGTTACCTTATTAATTTTATTTATATTGAGTGCGGTGTTATTTTTATTATTAAAAGATTTATTAAAATGAATATAAACTGATTTTCTAGATTTATTTTTAAATGGTTACTATCAAGCCAAAGCAATAATTTATCTATTGTGTTATTTACATCACTTTCATGCTCTTTAATGCTATGGTTTTTTTTGTTAGATGTAACAATTATTGATATATCATCGGCAAATAATATACATTTATGATTCGTTGTTTTAGTGATGTCATTTATATAAAGCAAAAACAATAAAGGCCCTAGTACGCTTCCCTGGGGTACACCATGTTTATTATGTCTAGATTCGGACGAGTACGATATTATGTCTTTATTTTCATTGACTTTATTAATACTGACATATTGCTGTCTATCACTTAAATAGGATGATATCCATTGAGTCACCGGTCCCCTTATTCCAATCGTCTCTAACTTTTCTACCAGAACTTCATGTGACACTAGGTCGAAAGCTTTAGATAAATCGAAGAAAAGGCCAGTAGTTAGATTATTATTGTTAACATTAGTCATTACAGCCTTAATTAAGGAAAATGTAGCTATAGTAGTGGATTTATTTTTTTGAAATCCAAATTGGTCTTTATTTATAATATGAAATTTATTACAGAAATCGATTAGCCTATTGTACATACATTTCTCATATATTTTTGATATAACGGGAACTAAGGTTATGGGCCGGTAGTTATTTATATCACATTTGTCACCTTTTTTGAAAAGCGGCTTTATTATAGACAGTTTTAGTATTTCAGGAAAGGATCCTTGAGAAAACGATAGATTAATTAAGAAAGTAAAGATGTTAGTCAGTTCATTGCAGCACGCTTTTATAATGTTAGTGTTAATTTCGTCATGACCCTCTGATCTAGTATTATTTAAGGACATAATTTCTTTTTGTACCTCATTTTCGAGCATAGGCCTAAGAAACATTGAGTTAATAGACACATCTTTCTTATAAGAATTATGAGAGCATTTTTGTTTATTTTTGTGTATTGAATTTATATAATGATCGTTGAATAGCGAAGCTATTTTTAAAGGGTCGGTAATTTTTGTGTCATTAATTTGCAAGTTATCTATGTTTCTTTTGTCTACCCTATTATTTATTTCATTTTTAATGACAGCCCATGTAGCTCTACATTTGTTGTCGTTTGAGTTAATATATTTAATATTAGCGTTCTTTTTTGAAGTATAGATACACTTCCTTAAGGTATTGGAGTAATTTATGTATTTAGCTTTATTTGTTGTAGTTTTTATAACTACTGACATCCACTGATAGCTTATAAGTAGTTATGATAATTTAGCGAATGAGACAGGGCTAATATTTACGACTAAAGACATGACAGCAATCGAAATTCATAATGGTGGCAGCCAAACGACGAGAGAGAAAAATTAAAGTCAACAAACTATGTCATGTGGGGTATCATCGTGTAGGTTATTCAAAATCATGATGAAGTTTTTAAATTATTTTTCACTTAAAATAACCGTTTAGGATATATAGCGATTTAAAGTTTCTTACCAACTATTTTCACTCAATTTTTCGGTAGTTACAGTTATTACATTACTAAGCACTAAAAAAGATAAATTTAAAAAATCAAAAAAGATTGAAACAAGATAACCTTAAATTATGCAGTCGAAGGCATTCATAAATCCCAATGAACTTACTAAAATAACCGGAACATATTCGTAGTACCTACCTACAGTTAGAGAGAGTTAGCTAAACACAATGTTAATCTTTCCAATTAGAGGTAATTACATTTGAGATGTTATTTTTTTGTTACACCTGTCGAACGACAACAGTTAGGTATGCCTTTATAGACGCATTCAGAATCAGTATAATTTATTCCTACCTTCACCAAGAACTCCGTCTTGTATTAACAAGTTTTAAATTCTTTCAGGTTGTCTAACATCAGCTGTTCAAGCCCTGTTAGGAGTGCAAGCAGGAGCTACAGTGTTGCTACAGCGCTCTCACAAAGCTCGCCTCTCTCGTTGGCTCGCGTGGGCACTGGTCTTCGCGCTGGCTGGCGCTTTACTCGCTGGCTTCTCTAGGGAACATGGCGTGGTGCCGATCAATAAGAACTTGTGGTATGTATTTATGTTTGTTAAGGGATTTTTGTAGTCAGTTTGGAAAAATCAGTGTCTTTTCCCATGTGATAAAACGAGCACAGAAAAAATGTGATGTCTACATTCTCATTAAGGTAGTATGCAATTGTTCGCACCAATAAAACTACGATCGCTCAACCTTCATTTAGGCTTGGGTCAGAAGTAGAATCAGATAGAGAGCGATTCAATTTTTGAGAAGAATAGAACAAAAGCTCAGATGACAAGATTTTTGTTCCCTGTATGACATAACCTTTTAAACAATAGTACCTACTTACAACCAGTTCAAAGATATAGATAGTAGGTACAGAAAGCAATGTTATCAGAGCTATAAATGATTGTTTTTTTAAATGTCACACTTCCATGTGCCTTGATTTTTTTTTACTGAAATCGAGTCGCACCATACTCGCGCACAAATATGAGGGTATAGAGCCTACCTAAGTGCTCTCACAAATTTGAGTAAAAGTTATTTATTTAACTAAACAAAGACACTTTAAGCCTAACTTGTAATCATTTATTTCTTTCAGGTCTATGTCCTTCGTGCTCATAACATCAGCATGTTGCCTCATCCTTTTATGCTTCTGCTACACTCTGACTGATGCTTGGAGAATTTGGGGCGGAGGTCCCTTCAGAGCTCCGGGACTAAACGCCATCGCCCTTTACGTAGGACACTCCATCTTCGCAGAACTGTTCCCATTCCACTGGCGAGTACCATTCATGAGGACACACAGCCTAAGGTTAATTGAGGCCGTATGGGGAACAGCTCTATGGGTTATCATCGCACATATCATGGCCAAGAAGAAAGTCTTTATAAGTCTTTGAGTCTCAGAATTGAGAGGTTCATTTAAATGTAAATATATTGATTAAAATTTAATATATCAGTTAGGAGCTGTTTGTTTACTAATGTATAGGAATTGCTTAGTATATTTAAGTTGTTGTACATAGGTATTTTTAAAATTATTAAAAGATTTTTGAAGTAAGTTATGAGTCTACTGCTACATTTTTATAGTGTTCTAATTTGAACTCTAATCAGTGGACATAAGGTCAGGATTTTTCATATCAAACAAGTGTGTATTAATAAATGTTGATAAACTTTCGCGATTTGTACACATTATTAAAATATATATATTACGGGTCTTAATCGCGTGAATAATTTAAGGTAAAATACCTTGTTTATTGCCCGACGTTTCGACCGTATTGCAACGGCCGTGGTCACGGGAAGACTGTCGAAAAAGAAGTCTTCCCGTGACCACGGCCGTTGCAATACGGTCGAAACGTCGGGCAATAAACAAGGTATTTTACCTTAAATTATTCACGCGATTAAGACCCGTAATCATATTTTAATAAAGTGTGTATTAACGTTTACGATTATCAAAATCGATTTAGATTAGCACCAGCTATCATCATTTACATTTGTTTTTTTTGTCATACACTGTTATAAATACTTACTTATTATATCTTATTAGTTGCCATACTTTTGTTCAGCAGATATATTCTTATAGTGCAATGGTAAATTTCTGTTTTTTTTTCAATAATAAAATATATTAAGAATAGTTTAGGTATTACTTACTCGTGTTTGTAAATTTGTAATATGTGGATTGAGGCTCAAAATATTGTGACACAGGAGCCATTTTAAATACTTCTGGGCCTTAGATTTCAATAAGAAGACTGAGCGTTAGTAAAAACAATAGGTGCTCCAATAATTGTCAAACATTTTGGATTTTCCATTATTTTGTACTAGTAATATAAAAATCTAGTCTTTAATGCATGTTTTGAAGTTGTTTACAGAAGTGAAATTGATATAAAATATTTGTAAAATAAGCTTCTTAATTGAATTAAAAAATAAATATAAAAATATTTTTATTTTTTATATACTGCAGTGTCCGTTGAAGAGGTCTACCTCTCACTGTACAGATGTCCAAACCTCTTAGAAAGAGATGTAATTGGGTATTTGAATATCAAATCAAAAATAATTAACTATTTTACACAAACTAGGTAATATAACGACTTTAAGTGATTTTTAAAAATATAATCGTCAATAATTTTACATGTTTTAGTATTTATAATCACCAAGAAATTACTAAAAGTAAATGATTTAAAAGTGGATGACCAAAACATCATAGTGAATGTTTTTTGACGTTTCATAAAAAAAGCCACTGATTTGCCTTTACATTCAAATACCCAATTAAAGATCTCCAATATTATGTACTTCAAGTAAGTATTTATAGTATGGACTCCATGTAGATAGGTACTAGGTACTTTCACATAGGTAGTTATCTTAGACATTAAAAAACAGGATTGATCTGAGGTATAGGAAAAAAACAATCGATATTACAATATTTGACGTTTTATTAGAAGTGTGACAGTAAATCCGCAATGTCATTGAAAAATAATAATAAAACAAACGATTTAACAAATCATGACTCAAGGTAACGTATAGTTTTAACAAATAAAACTATTAATAAAATTACACTTTAATGAATAACAAGCGTATAAGGTGCCTCGAGGGACACCTCACACGTTCTAAAAGGGTACGATCCATTTGAGAATAGAACATCATCAACATAACTTAGTTCATTTTTACTTGATGGTACCCATGAGCTCGATCGAATCTAAACAATCTCACCCAAATATGTACGGTACATACTAACACATAAAAGTAAGTATGTTTGGCATTTCGTTTACATTACAAGTTATTATGTCATAATAAGCCCGGCGCTCACGCACCACTCTCATATATATTAAAATTTCATTATAAGTTAAATATATCTAACATCAGTTAATTCATCATAATTCCTATAAAATCACTTTTGCAGACGGTAAATGCCATATTAGGAATTTAATATTTCATATTTAAATAGTTATATTTTCTATAAAGGATACTTTTCGATATCTTTTTTTTCTAAACTATCGGCACATATACCATTACAATCATTAGCTGACAGGCAGGCACACAGCAGTTTCAATAATAAACTTGTATGTAGGTACTTACACTACAATATCTAGAGACCTAACTTGTATAGTGATAAAGACATGTAAAACAGTGTTTATATATATCTAAAACTTCCTTAGAAAAAATCTCTTAAAATATATCTCAATTCTTTAAAACGATCCCTGATGTGACAGGATAATAATAATGTCGATATATTAATTCAGCACTATATGAATAGAACATTTTCTTACATTACTAAATAGGAAGAACATTTACGAGTGTATAAGAGAACAAATTAATTGCACAAACAGTGAAATATTAATACGAAACAATGATATTAACACCTTAATAATAGGCATTTAGATATATAAGGATCTTTAATATGTGTGAGATATTTACAACACGTCCATTTCGAGTCAGTATATAGAAAAAAAATCGTTTAGAAATATATAATAAATACCTATGTATCACATTCACATAAACATAAAACAGAAGGATACAGCGATATCTGCAATCTCTTTCACTCTCTAACAAAAATTCTATGCGTGAACGCATCTTTACATTGACGTTCTGACGTCATAGTACACATTCGATATTCAAATATTATTCCAAGCAGTTTTTTTTTAATATTGACATCGAAATGACACTTGAAACATTAAAATTGGCTAGTCTTATAAATTAATCTAGCGAAAATTTATAACAGCACACATTTATTTATCTATTTACTCAAACGTGATTTTGTTAGGTATGTGTTAATTAAAGTCTACAATTAATGTAAGTACTTGAGCTCACTTTAAGTCACTCATATTACTAAGAAATGGAATGTTTAGTGTGTAAAGAATGTTAGATAGATCACTAGCAGAATTTCCTTTTTGTATGCATCATCCACCAAAACGAGAAATAAAAAGAAAATACAAAATACGAATCGAATTCGAATCGAAATGAAATCGATACACAATTAATAGGAAGTATTTCATATGATTCCGAGGTGAGTAAACCGACACATAATAAATAACATCATTTTGAATCGATACCCAAAAACCGATACCAAACCAATAAGTACTACAATTCGATTTTCTATCTATACGCTAACCGAAAATGGATACAAAATCAAAATAACTCGATCAATTTAGTATCGATACCCGTACTTTGAAATATATTTTTTCTTTGTAAAGTACGCAATGTTGTGAGATGAATACAAAAAGTTTTGTAATACGCAACTATCATGCTGCGTTCTAGAAATAACGGCAGATTGGCACGACCATCACGAATTTATAATGAACTGAATCTTTTTCTCATATTCAGGGAAGTTCTGTTTAATAATGGATTAAAAAATAAGCTTCTAGGTGTCTGGGTTCAAAAGTAAAGGCAGCATTAATTAATTATTTAGATTAATTACTTTCTTTTTTTAATTAATTTTTGTAGGTATTTAGGTGTATTAACTGCGGAAACAATTTCAAACTAAAACATTTGCTTAGACATTAAAATACTTTTTTTTTAAATTTTGTGTAACAGACTTAACATGCAAGGTTTTTTTTTTATTTTTTGCACTAATGCTCAATTAAAATGTTTAGTTATTACTAGTATATTTATATTGCACGAAATAGCTGCGATGGATGCCTACCACTAGGTACTCATTTTGAAGTTAGATTTTTGGCGTTAGTACAATTATTTATGAGTAAATTTTTAACCCCACTAATTAATAAAATTTCATCTACCTTTACATTTTAAGCCAGACATCCCCTATAGTTAAAATACTGCAAGTAAAATGATGAGTTAGTTTTAACAGTTAATTACGTTATTTCCGTTGAAGGCATGCCATTATTTGTACTTGTCGATCCATAGAGCGCAGTATGAACTGAAATGTAACAGCTAATGTATAATATAGGCCTCCACAACGAGGCCTAGGGCTCTAGAGACTAGACATAACCGAAAACACTTGTTATACAAATCGGCTTTAAATAGTTCCTTTACGGCCGAGTACAAAAACGTCACTTAGTTTTGAGACGCCGACAACTCTCATGCTGTCACTGTCACTTATAAGTGAAGAATAGAGACAGATAATTTTGAGTGCGACTCAAATTTAAGTATCGTTTGAGTATCGGTCACTTGTGTAATTACAAGACGTTTTACCGGCATGTGTAAGCACGTTTTTAAACACTGACTCTCCTGTTCATAATACGTTAATAACTATAGTTTAACTAGTTAATGTTTTATGTCTTCTTTTATTCTATTTTAAAAATATAAATGTTTTGACGTATTATGAACAACGGGGTCATTCGATCCGCGTTCTATCTTATACGACTGTGTATGCACAATTGTACACACATCTATTATGGGCAGGAGATGGATCGATAGTGTAGTTTGAAGGATGCTAGGTAGAGAAAAATGAAGACTTTTGGAATTTCTTTTGTCCGTTTGAGTTAGAGAGTTAGATTTAAGAACCGCGCGTTACGTGACTGTTAGTCAATCAAGCTTGTCGTCTGTTGGACTCTAAATTATCACTCAACAGCTACCATAGACTACCTACCAACCTATGATTGGTGAGCATCTGAAACAAGATGCGTGCCGATACCTTTACTTTATTTACCAACGAACAGTCATCAAATTAGTTTCTTGCAAACCGAGAGAACAAGTTAACAAAAGCTATGTTCATTAGAATTGGAGTGTAATTGCACAAACAAGGAAACAGTAAAACTGCGTCTTTTAACAAGCGTGTAAAACGAGCTTATACATGCCAAAAATACGTTTAATCCGTAATAACACTTAGATACATAAAATCTAACTTTATCTTAAATACAAGGTAAAATCTCTAGGACAATACACATTTCGCTATAAATGCAAATTCATGGAATTCAATATTAACGGTAAGACGCACCTTGGTACATTGTGAGTCTTACAATATTATGCTACTATGATTCCGGTCACAACGCCGCTAGTATAGTCGACAGCATACGTTCGGAAACTATATTAAGTAGTTCAGTAGTCTCTATTGTTTAATCTAATGTCAAATACCATTAAAATTATTAGGCCACATACAGACAAACTGTCTGTTTCACAGTAGGCGATTATCCAACGACGGAAAGCGAGCCGAACCGCGTGACACAAGTACAATGTTTGCTTTGGGTAACAATAAAATCCTTAACCTAATTGCTCATATTTTCAATGAAAACACGCATAAAATAAAACTTAAAAATCTATTTATCGCCGTTACAGCGTTTAAGATATATTACGAGATTTCAAACAACACGCGTAAATAGCTATCGATACTTATCTAGATCCCCAGTACTATAATTCCCTGTTTAGTCCTCGCTCCTCGCACGTTTCTGAACGAAAACTGTTTTAGAGTTGTATAAAATAAATATCTAGTGTGGCACTTGACAGTTTGCGTACCGACGGGTATCGGATCCAGCACCACAGAATACCTATTTACTAACGAATACAATGAGCAACCATTCAAACGCTGACAGTACCTAACAAGTACTTAAATGTAAATACATCCAAAATATACATACTCGGTAGATCAGCGTTGTAATTTCGACAGACGATATCTATGCTTGAGAGCTTGTCTCTTCGCTTGATCTGGAACGCGACCATGGACCATAGTCTATAGAAGGTCTAAAGTCTGGTGGCGAAACGGAATCGTGATATCTGGTGACGTCGAGTGGGTGACCGGTACAACGGAGTGTGACGTCACGCGAGCTCCCACTGTGACGTCACTTCCTGGCACCTCGGGCCACTATGGCCTGCAGGGACGCGACCTGGCTGAGCAAGCTGGCGTTCTTCTGCTCAAGGGACTCTACCCTCTTTCTGTAGTCTGTGTTCTCGGATATAAGGACCTCGACCTTCCTTTCCAGTTGGTCCATGTATTCTTTCTTTTTGCGTCTGCTTTCTTGCGCTGATATCTAGAAAAAAGAAAAAAAAAATTCTTGAACTCAAATCTTCAAAGAATGAAATGGTGAATTAAGAGGAAAGTTTACGCTTTTGTGTCGTCATGTGCAAAGGTCTGAAGAAGATTTTAATATCTACCTTATTCTTTATTTTCCTTCTGATTTTCTTGAGGGATTTTTCTTCAGCCTTGGTGAGAGGTAGGCGTGTCGGAACAGGGTACCCTTCGGCGAGTAGCGTGCGCTTCTCTTCTTCCGTCAACAGCAAAGTGCCAGTTGACCCTTTCTGAAATTTAAAAACGACAAAATGAGGATATATTCTGGAAACACTGGATACTGTCAGAGACTTGCTTTGGTTGGCAATTGTTTTATTCCTCAGAAAGTTCGCAGTAAATTCAACTCAATTCCTCGGATCAGAATTGATGTCTAATGAATTTAGTTGAATTTTCTGGTTGGCCCATAGACTAACGGACAGGGAAGAGCTGGCAATGGACAGTTTTAACGCTCAATTTTTGTTATTGATGGTTAAAATTAGCGTAATTTACCAAAATCTACTACTATTACTTACCATTGGAATATTGCAGATTGAATCATGCTAAAGGCAAGGCCGCTATTAAAGTTTACCAGACAAGCTACTAGAAGAACAATGTCTTTGACTTTGCAGAGAAGACATCCAAAAATAGAGAGTCCAAAAAATAACTGTCCATACTAATTATAGTTAATGAATATTTCATCACGTGCACCGGTAATACCGAAAATGGTGGCTGCACCTTTTGTATTCAATGGTCATAAATATTTGAGGCACTTTTATTGCTTTCGTATAATCACAAGACTATTAATGTCTGACTTTATGCTCCATACATTTCAACGAATAAAAGAAATATTTATTAAACGAAATCGAAAACAAGGTACGCAAGTACAAAGTGGTTTTATTGCTTGAAATATTTTGAAATGTCTGAATATCTGATTGTTATCTTGTCACCAAATTGTTCAATGATGCAGTTTATTGAAGTACATTTTTTTGGCAACGGGAAATTAATTCTTAAGCAACGGTTATGTTTGTCTGTCTTTTTCGATGTTTCTTTTGATAGAGTGAAAGCAATAGTCCCCACGAATAAAAGTCTGGTCAAAGTTTATCAAAGATTGGTGCAATAATGACAGTCCAGTTTAATAAACGACTGCGAGTCCCAGTTTTGCAATCCGTGAAGTTTATCCAAGTTTAATTCAGTTAAGTTGGTGACAGAATTGACATGACTGTGGTTTATGTCAAGTTCACGAAGGTAATTTAGGTAAGTTCTTTTTACCTAGGCAATAAAAACTCACGGGTTTTTGTAATACGTCACATTCTTCTATCACACTTACCACTTGTTTGCTGATGAGTGGAGTGTTGATGGGGGAATACAGGGCGCCCTCAGGAACGAAGGCGGTGTGGGAGGGAGGTTGAAACTTACCAGTTAACTGCTGAGGAGCGGTGTTGATGCTTGTGCACGGGGAATAGGGCGCCTTCGCTGTCTGATGATGACATAGACGATGGCGGGGTGAGAGGGGGGGGGGGGGGGAGAGGTTGAAACTTACCGGTTGACTACTGATGAGTGGTGTGTTGATGGGTTGCCTCGTATGGTGCGACACGTAAAGGTGCGAGCGGCGCGCGGGGGCCGCCGGCGGCGCGAGCGGCGCCGCGGACGCCTCGTGCGCGGGGGACAGGGCGCCCTCGCTGTCTGATGATGACAGGGACGATGGCGGGGTGGGGGGGAGGTTGAAGCCTGCAAGGAGAATGAAGAGTGTTGAGTATTTCATAGCAGATAATGTTCAAGAGTGTCATAGTGAATAACTGTATGATCCCATTAGCAACTGTACTATCTTGGGTGATGATCTTTCAATGACTATGCTTTTTGAACTTGTACTAGAATAAAAGAGATTAAGGGATTTTCCTGGTTTCATGGTTCGAGAAGTATAGGCACCTAAGTGTAATGTGCTGATACAATTGAAATAAAACAAACGCCGGCCTCAGGTCTACTATGATTGATGATTGGTGTATGTGTGTATTATAGTGTTATTCTCAGAACAGAAAAAACTTTCTTCTATTCTGAAGTACTATTGCTTAATACGCTAGTTTCACTTCTAGCTTCTTTTGTCGAAAAGTAGCCTTCATAAACATCGTGAATTTAGATAGTACGGTGATCTTAAGTAAAAACTCAGCTGAAGTATTCTTGACGTAAGATACGCCTCATAAAATAAGTGTTTAAGTTTCTGTTGGTTATGATGCAACATGTTCTCAAGAAGTCTAGTTTCATAGTATTTGGCCGAAAACTGACCATATGTGTGTGGCTCAGCTACTTAGAAATACAAACTTACCCGAAGCACCTGAGCTGGATGTGACCTTGATGGACAACTTGTTGGAGTTGAGTGAGGTAGCAAGGCGCGGCGCGGCGCTTAGCAACAGCTGTGGCATGCCCGCCGCGCCGACTTTCTGTAGCACTGCCTGTGGCATGTGGATTGTGCCAGTCTACAAAAATAATAAACATTTTTTTACTTTAATGTAAGACACACTTGTTCATACGATATGTTCTTTATTTACTTATTATTTAGTTCGTTAAATTTTCTTACTAGCTAACCCGCGCATCTTCGTTTGCGTAAATTTTCTCCGTTTTTGGAACATTTTCCATTGCTACTCCGATTCTATTGGTCGTAGCGTAATGTTATATAGCCTATAGCCTTCAATAAATGAACTATCCAACAGTAAAGTATTTTTTTTTAAATTCGAACCAGTAGTGAGTGAGTACTGAGGTGAACAAACTCTTCAGCTTTACAATATTAGTATAGATAAAACCTTGGAATATTATAACAAAAATATTGTACGGAAACTGACTTTATCAACGATCAAGACAAAATCGAAACCGATAGGTTAGACATCCCAAAAATTGGCTAGTGAAATCAAAAGACCCTGTGAAATTATTTAAAAAAAAATCAAACCAGTTCAAGAAGGTTTAGATATTAATAAACAATAGGTATACTTATATTTTAAGCTTAACTTAAACCTTGAACTACTTGATTAGGTCATAAATTAAGAAAATTTAAGCCTAAATTTAAAACGAGATAATGGCGCAGCAAATACAAGTACGTAGCTGTAGGTACCTACTTGTTTTCGATATAACAATATCGATCCCAATTTCATTAAACAACTTCCAAAGTGGTACAAATCGGATCACTTGAAGCATTCCAGCACAGCGGTAACATCGCTGCTTACCGTTCATACAATAATCGTTAAGATTCCGACCTGAAGATGTTCGCCGAAGCCTCAGGCACGATTAAACTTAATTATTATCCGAATAATTACCAAAGATCTCACGCACGCCATTAAACAGTTGCTTCAAAGTGGCAAAGTGCGTGCTTGACTTTCATAAGCGTATTCCGTAGAGAATGTGAAAAGTCTATGACATGTTTCGAATATCTCCCTACTCAATTTCGACCCTAATATTTAGAAATTGTTCACACATATACATAGCGAGTTCCTATTGTGACACAACAAAACCGAACCAGCAGTCGGTAGGTACGTAGTTTTTAATTACTGGAACATTTTTATTATGCGTACTCCTTACGCGTGAATATCAGATATCACGTTAACACGTTAATGTTTAACACCTAATTTGGCTCTTACTTTACTAGGCGCGGATCAGGGGGGGGGGGCAACAGGGACAATTTCCTCTCCCCCAGACTCTACTGAATAGAACAATTTGGAGAAACACTGTACCGATGTGATTTGGCCCCGTCAGCAGTGGTGGCTGATGTACCGGTGATTAATCAATTGCCCCCCCCTCCTCGTCATTCGAGCGACTCACACCAGGTCGGTTGGGGCACATGTTGCCTCCACTGAACAAAGTTCTGGGAGAAGGAAAGAAGAAGACAAAACATTTGCTAGTTAAAAATACTGATATTAATTAACGTATAATGAACAACATATTATTACCCAATTCCGTTCTCAGTCTGCGACTAACTATAGGTTTGATACGAATCGTCCCTACACTTTTTAATTTCGTGACTTTCGTTTTATTTTATTTTTTGTTAATGAGGTTAAGTAATTGAAGAGTTCGATTAGGTGTTTCGTTTTTACTTACTTTTATTTTATTTTAATCATAAACTGGTTTTGCCATAAAAAGAACATAGATAAAGGTTAGCAGCTAGAGGGCACATTAAACCTATTCAATGAGTTTATTATACAACTGTTGGTCAAAGTCATTAGTGCAATGACTTTTTAAATAAAACCTAAGTACATAATATCTATTTTGTTTTGCGGGATGGATGGAATATTTTTTTATATGCACAGATGATTGAATTGTTTATAGAGTCATTGAAAACCCTCCCACGATATCACTATTTAAAAAATCATCTATTTATACATATAAAACCTAACGCCTCTCCAACTGAATCTGTCTTTGTACTATTTTAATTCACAGCTAATCTAAATCGCCAGGTTAAACATATGAAAATTTATAGAGACGATTTTCCCCGCGGCCTCACCTCATCGTTATCGGTGTTAGGCTCTACTAAAATTTTAAACTCCCGTTTCACCCTTTAACAGATTGAGTTTTTAAAATCCCTTTTAGACTAGAGACCTACATCATAATAGATATGTATGAACTTATTCCTTCTATAAATAAAGAAGAAATATATATCAATAAATCTACATAAAAGCGGGCGTAGCCGTGGACTGCAGCTACAAAGAAATGAAACCATTTTCGACTAAGGAATCCTAAAACGCTAACGATTTAAAGAGACATGTACAGGTGAAAGTTGCAAGTCGAGATCCACGAAATGTTTGAACTCAGACGACCTTTGCTTTTTGTCGAGTTATCATGGCGGCTTCAGACAAGACGGAGCCGTGATGAGCACGTGATTTGACCGATCACGAACATCCACATATTGATAAGTACTCTCTGATTGATCGTGATTAACATCTCTACAGACATACTAAGCAGTTTCTTTTTACATTAAATGTAATTTGGTAGGAGAATTCCGAGTAAATTTATTTCTGAATAGTTTTTTGGTACATTGTATAAAAGTCGGTAGCAAAAAATTATGCTTAGAAAGTGTCTTGAATAGTCTATAAAAAGCGTGAATTTTATTATACTTCAAACTTGTAGTTGGAAAGAGTTGATTTTAATTATATTGAATGGCACTTATACAACGTGTAACAGAAAGGTGTGGTCGAATTCAAAGGCGTACACGATACTGAGTACTTGTACCAAGCTGCTGGAATTTGGCTTGGTATACTTTGTGTCCGTGATTAGTATGTTTGTAAAGTCTCCTGCGACACAGCGCTTGTGATGTACCATTAGAAGACGTGGAACATCGACTTTCACCCACATATTTTTTTATCAAATTTGATTGGTTTATAAACCGATTTTATTTTATTATTATATATTTTTTTTCGATTTTAAAACTTTAAAGCATGGCAATAATATTCCATGAAGGGAATTTTGCCAGACAAGCCAGTAATTAAATTAACTTTCTTTCGATACCAATTTTTATTGGTTATAAGATCGGTGTAGTTACCTTATCTTACTTTGCCAGGTAGCCGTTAACATTAATAAGTTGGCAAACCTACCAAAACATAATCTCCATGTTAAAAACTATCACCTAAAACTACATTTCATTTTGGTTTATAATAAAAAAAAAATCTATGAACACTTTTTGATAGGCAAGCTATCATAGGCGTTTTTATAAATCAATGAAATTTCAGATGGGTGAAAGTCGATGTTCCACGTCTTTTAATCCATATTGGGCGGGAGTTATCTTTAAAAAAAGAACTCCTTATTTCGGTAAAGGAAGTAGAATCAACAGCAAGTTCGTACCTTTAAATAATTCACGCGATTAAGTCCCGAAATATATTTAATAGATAAGAGAATAGATAATAAATAAGTCAGTGTTACTTACTGTGTGGTCAATAACATAGTCCAAATGTGCTACAGGCGTGCCAGGTGTGGGTGAGGGGGGGCAGGAAGAGGCTGGTGATTCTGGCTCGGATTTGGGCTCAGCCTTCACTTCTCGTGGAGGGGAATCGCTGCACCGCCTCTGACTGCTCCACGCACTCGCTGGCATTGCAGGGTAGCACTCGTCTTCCATGTCTGGAAAATAAGAACATTTTCTTTGTAAATATAAAGTTAAACTGCTTTCCAAAATTTAAAAATTAGTTTTCTAGTAGTATATTAATTCAAAATAAGTTTGACGTTTGTCAGTCATGCAAAATTTTGTAACCAGGCGCGTCAGTCAGGCGTTAAAGTTGTATTCATTAATAGTGCTCGATCTGTGCGTACTATCGAATGCGTGATCTGAAATTTAGTATATCCGGTGTAGAATATTATCAGAATCACATAACAATTAGTCAGTCAGTATAACTCTGTAACATCAGCTGTCAGTAGCTCATTAAAGTCCTGTACGCCAAACGTTAAGGAATCCAGCTGACTGACCAATATATTATTTCTTTACTACACTAATAATAATAATATCTTGGGACAACTCACACAACGTCATCTGATTCCAAACTAAGCAGAGCTTGTACTATGGTAACCAGACAACTGATAAATAAATGTACTTATATATTTCTAAATTCATACATATTATAGATAAATTACACCCAGACACAGAATAAACCATCGTGCTTATCACACAAAATTTTATCCTGGGTGGGGATCGAACCCACGACCTCTTGCGTAGCTGTCGGACAGGGAGTGAATGTGACGTAATATAAAAAAAAATCAGCCTTTATAAAGTTGCATTTTTTAGCCCTGTCCTCATGATATATGAACATAAAAAGTATTTCAGACCCAGTTCTTATTGTAAGAGATTTGTATCAACCCACATGATGTCCCACTGTTGGGCACGGGTCTCCCCAGTAGAATCTACTTAATATACATAGTTCCTGAGGATATTTTCCATTACCGCCATGCTTGGCGAGCGGATTGGCAATCGCAGTAGGCTTTAAAGTATGCAGAGGACGCTGCTGCCCGTCATCCTCTGTGAAATCCCTTAGTCGCCTTGACGACACCCACGGGAAGAGGTAGGGTTGTAAGAGATGTCCCAAGATAAATAAATGGACTAAGTATGTACCAGTCCTAGTTAGTAGGGCTCCAAAGCATGCCAGGAGGTCTGTTTATTCAAGTTACGTTAAGCGGGAGAGCATGAAGGTCATACTAAATTATAGCGTATAGTATGCATCAAAGTAATAACGTCGAACATATTAATGGGAAGTGCATTCCTAGTTGCGTGTTTTAACACTTTAACATTCGTGTTTATGATTATAGCGTTTCTACATCAATTAGGCATGGCATGTACGAATGTGCGTAGTTACAATACGCCGGCTGTGTCGTAATTGATTGTGTTTGGAGGATGAGCAGCATCCAGTTGGTATGTAATTATATTATGACCATAATTGGGTGGTAATTCTGGTAATCGTTAGCCGGTTTATTATCCCACAGTTTAACTTCAATTAGTTCCCAGTAGCTAAATGTTAATTTCTGATTTAGATAGTGGGATATTTTCCCATCCTTTAGATAAGTAGTTGAATAAAGTAGTGGGAATTTTGTCCCGTAGTTCAGATGACTTAATTAGTGGGCTTTTTCTTTCATAGAAGTTCTATTCAGTTAAGCAAAGGTGAATTTTGTATGGTTTGCCTCTCTTTGATTCAGAATCAATAAATATGGTAAGCTTAAGGAACAGTAGGTAATATTTAATTAGCATATAGCATAAAAGCGTAATTGAATACATTATGACCCCACCTATTTTTGAATGTCAATTGAATTATTATTTTTTAATAAATTGGTTTCGAAATGCACCTGTTTTTGATTTCGTTTAGTAGACATTGGAATTATTCGCAAAAGGTCCTGTAGACGTTTATGGACTTATTCGCGATATGCCTCATTCTGAAAATGCCCTATTCATGAAATAACCTATTCTACTTTAGGCTCATTTGCAGAAAGACATATTCTTAAAAAGACCTATTCTCGATATGCCCTATTTTTCTAAATGTTCCTTAATTATTAAGAACACTGATTGTATTAAATGCACTTTAGCACTGACCTCTAAGATACAGGTTTTCACCTAGTTTAGTGGTCAGAGGATTTTTTTTTTCTTGTCACATAATTATAATGAGCCTAACAGAATTGAACAAACTTGTACTATGTTTTTGAGAAATAAAGATTATTATTATATTATTATTATTACTCAGGTATATATTCATGTACTTATTATTTAATAGATGTTTTTAGCCAAAGTTTCCATTTGAATTCTTGGTTTTTACAAAAAAAAAGAACAGTCACACAATCATGTGAATCTATTACCTGTATTATGACTAGTAGGTATTATTTGTTAACTCATCTTTCATCGAGAGATTAAAGTAATTTCATTACAAGTATTAATAAGCAGTAACTTTCATCACATCATAATTAAATTACGCTGATGACTTGCAACGGAAGTAGTCATGAGCGTACTCAGAATATTTTTTCGGGGGGGGGGGGCATTAAATGGTACAATTGATCAAACGCCGGGCAAATAAGTACTGTGTACACTACTTTTTTAAGATTACGTTCAGACAGTAGAGACTAGAACATGGGGAGGACCGGCAGGAAAAAGAAAAGAAAAGGGCGTCCTAGAAAACGGTGAATAGAGGACATAAAACTGGAACAAGCTGGAGGAGACCCGAGACAGGTCCAAACAGATGATGATCATAAATTAAGTATATTTAACGTTAATAATGGAATGTTTTTTTAATGTTTGTTACTAATCTATTTATTTTATTAATATTATTATTACACTACTTTGTGACATTTCGGGCAAATGTTCAACCCCCAAATCCTGGGTAGGTACGTAGTCACAAAATACCGAGAGTACTGTAAACCTTGATACAATAGCCTCGAGCACATATAGACAACATCCACAGAATCTCGGACCAGTTTGTTTCGAAGGCGTTCCGAAATTCCGTGTCCGAAGTAGATGTCGGTTACGGCGGTCAATCTCATTAGAGATTAGCCAACTACGTAGGAGATATTATGCTGCACAAGTGTATGCGCAGACACATACACTCTCAACTCCCTCACTCTTATGGTCCGAAGGGACGAAAATCCGACCCAACCGGAGAATAAGCACAGGACCGACGGCTTAACATACTGTCCGAGGCACGGAGGGGTGTGACAATGTTCAAAAACGGTCACATATTTATAGACCACCAGTTGCTTAACCTCGCTGATATCTTGATCTGCCTGGTTGCCCTTATTTATTTATTTAAGGATTGCCAACAGTTATTACTTTTATAAAGAACTAGCTTTCGCCCGCGGCTCCGCCCGCGTGGATGTCGGTTATCGCGATAAAAACTATCCTATGTCCTTCCCCGGGACTCAAACTATCTCCATACCAAATTTCATCTAAATCGGTTCAGTAGTTTGAGCGTGAAAGCGTAACAGACAGACAGACAGACAGACAGACAGACAGAGTTACTTTCACATTTATAATATTAGTATGGATTATTATACAAGTCAAGACTTACAAGCTAAATGCATAACCTATTATAGGCAAACACCGCATGCAAAATAGACATAGTTAACGATAAGAAAGTAAATTTAATAATTAAAGAGAAATCCTATATTAAGGCACTAATACAATAGCTATTTGTAACAGTTTATTATAGTTTTTATTTATAAATGTTTTTATTGATGACACTTTGTTTGATAGTTTTGCTAAACTTGTGAAGTGTAACATTGTGTATATCAGTGGACTCACTGCATTCATTATATTGCCGAGGGATGCGAGAGACGGGTGAATTCTGACCAAAAACAGTTTTCCTGAAGGGAGCGCTCAAGGGTTTAATTGTATACCGAGGATATTTACTTGGGACTGCAAGCCTGATTTTCTGGAGTAAGTCGGGAAAATCTACATCTAATCTTACTACTGAGACAGACGAAGTAACGAAATACGCATGAAATTTCCCCTTTGTACTCCGTGTAGGTTTTGCAGTACATACATAGTTGCAAAATGATTCAAATTATAGACGCCACTAATTAGTGATTAACTAAACAATAATAACTTAATACGTTGTACATTACTGAACGGTTTTATTCCGTTTTTTACAGTTATATCATTGAATATTGAACATACACGCGTGAACGGAGCTGTAAGTAGTTCCAGTTAGTTTCTAGAACGGTATATATGCAGGTATTTAATAGTAATAACGGTGCCTATTGTGCTTTGGTAATTTATTTGTAATATAATGTATTTCGTGGTCTCAGAATCTGTGTGTTGTCTTTTTGATTTTTGTGGTAAAACTAGCTGACCCTCGCAACTTCGTCTGCGTTAATTTTCCCCGTTTTTTTCAATTCGCCATAAAAAAAAAACTGTTGTCTGTAACGATGTGGGCGATCATTTTACGTGATTACGTCATAAGAAAACATTGATGACATTGTAATAAACAACCATGCTTGTGACAGCTTTAGTGGACCTAAACGCATGCGCCCGACGGACGACAAAACTTCAGCCTATCAGCAAGAAGAATCGCCATTCGCATTGCTACCAGTCAATAACGTGACCGTTGCCACGTGACACTTTTTCATGCGTGCATCCCGTCATTGATATATAAGACGTTATCACGTCAAAACAAAAATACAAAAATTCATTAAAATCGGTCGAATCGTATCGGAGGAGTTCGACCACAAACAACGTGACACGATATATAGAATAACAATGTGGATATTATCACGATGAAAAGTATATTATGTAGGTAATAAGTAAAGTTATAAACTAACTATACCTATGCCAAATGTTATCTAAATCCATTTTAGGTGAACACCCGATTTTAGGTGAAGAGCAAACAAAAATACATAAAAAACAAATAACAATTTCGGATAAAGAAATCCTTAATTAGTTCGTCCAACGAACTATTGTGTATCAGTGTTTATTGAAAAGGTAAATTATCTCCAAACATAAACACCTATAGTGTAAAACATTTCTTTATTAATAAATCATTTGATTGTCTTGTCTGTATGTATCATCCTGACATCATCTATTATGGACCACGTCATTTATCTCACTTGTCCCTATTTTGATAGGACATTAACGCCTATACGCCTGTTGCTTTGGCTTCTTAATAAAGTGGAGATGTTGATTTAAATAACATTGTCTTTGGTTCCACAAAAAGTACCTAATGACTTCGATGTAGGAGAGACTTCGTATGATCTCCGCATTGTTGCTGTTTACCAAGTGTGATACCCATAGAGATAGATTAACTATGGAGTGCGCGAGCTGGGCAATTTCAGGGAGAAAAGTTGGAAGCTTCGTCTTCTTCGAAGTGTCCAACAAAAATGTTACCCATCAGAAGATAAAAAGTTCCAAAATCACTTTGTATATTGATTGTACGCGAAACGGACAGCGTAACTAATTTGTAGTATTAAAATAATTAATTATTTTGTAAAATATATTAGACTATAGTTTAATATTACCACGCGGCAATGCTGCCAGCCTTCTGGGCACGGTGCCGGTCGATAGCTTGCTTTAATTTTATTTTATGTAGTAATTTGTACATAGTGTAAATATTAATATTATTATATTTATAATTTAGAGTAGGTTAAAAATATCTTGTATAAATTGTATTATGTTTAATATTTAATTACCTATTACATGATTTAATTAAACAAATTTTTGTCAAGGATTTTTATATAGATAGATGATGACAACCCTGGCTAATGTGTCACAGAGACATTTATGGCGGGTGATGTTTTTTTAAATCTAAGAGCTACCATGTGATTTTTTTTTCAAATATTCGTTTTAAAGTCAGAAGAAGGTTCATATCAATATAATTTGAAGATCAATACACGAACACTATTGATATTGATAAACGCCATCAACTGGATAATATCAAATCGTCTGTTATAAACGATTTTAGTCTTGTATTGCATTTTTGAGCGCAGAAAGATTTTATAGTCAATAACTTTTACCGAATAGCTTGACCAGATTGTAATCAAAATTCATTTGCCATTTCATGAATAAATTATATATTTACATAATAATAAATCGCGTAAAGTGTACCGTTGCCTATATGGTTATCCAGCTAAATATAAAAGCGATAAACTTGCACTGTAAAGCATCTTAGCTGAGCCTCTCCAATTTAACAACATTTATTTTGATAAGACATCTGAATGAACTTAATAAAACCTTATTACACGGCTAATATATTTTTATGTACGTTGCACAGTTCCAACATTTCAAAACGGGAATTATCATACATTTGAGCGTGCCCATCGTTGTAGACCATGACTTCACAGACCTTATAACCATAGACGTTTCTATAACGTCTATCTAATAGAGAAGAAACAAGATTAAATCATGGATACTTATGTACGTACTTACTTGTTGAGTTGTGAAAATGGCGGCAAACTGAGCTGTCATTATTTTCCAATGCGGAGCATTTAACGTTTAAAAATACAAGAAATATGTGCAAAATCCGTAAGATCTAATGTAATTGAAGTGTGCAATAGTACTTGACACGGGCAAAAAATGGCTGAACAAGTGGCTAAAGTGCCTAAAAATAAGAACAAGAAGACATTTGTTAACCATGTCTCTAAATAGACGTTATATTTTATTACTGCGTTCGCATACGAGATAATGGTAAAGGTTTTCACAGAGCTGAGTTTTCTAAATTCACAAAATAAAATCCACATTCAAATTATAGCTGTCACGCTCATCCCTACTCTATCTCAACCACATCTATGTATAAAACACTTGACATTTCAAGATACATCTCGGATACAGAGTTGTCCATCGCGGTACGTTAACCTGTGTTTCCTTTCACCAAAATCAGTTGCAAATTGAAGACTCGGACTGGCCATGATTAAATTTAATGATTGGCTCAAGTAACGGTCTGCCGATAGTTATAAAAAGTTGAAAAATAAATAAACTGTATTGTGGGCGTCTTTGTAAATGTTTTATTAGGAGCGGGTTCACATTAGATTGGAATGACAGTTCGGGATGATATTTATTTTATGTGTCGGATTAATATAGTAGTAGAATAAGTATTTTAATAATACCTGATAATAAATATGGTGTTTTTAAAATAACGTTTCGCGGGCATCGGTGTGGAATATACTTTTACAATAAACATAGTAAACTTTTACTTGTAGGTACCTAACGTTTATCTGTCAAGTGTCCCTAAATAACAACAATTGACTAAACACCGGCCAAATGTGTACTACCTTCTTGGGGGATAAGGGTGGGAGGGAAGTAATCAAACCCTGAAATCCTCCCCTAGATGCAATGATCCCCATGCTAGGGCATCGGTCCCGCAATCGCGAGGTCACAGGTTTGAAACCTACCCATTATACTACCGACGTGAACCCACTCCTAACACAAGCCATTAAGCTTAGCTGGAGGGGTTAACAGGTTTGCTAGTAATTTGGGATCCGTAATCCCACATAGCTAGTTTTTTTTTTATATCATTATCATAGAGCAATAGCGGTCGTATCCTTTTTGTCTTTATGGCCTGATAAATTGGATTATCTATTAACACTAGAAGATCATTGAACATATAATGTTTGAACATTATCATGTACAAAAAAAACTACAAACTACAAACTTTTTCATTTATTTAGTACCTATGCAGGTATTTACAAGTGCCTACACCACTACCATGACCAAATAAAAAAACTCAATATCATTAAATGGTTTTTCATTTAATGAGATTACCTTCATAGCTTTGAAAAATACTTAGACAGCATTACATATTTGGGTACGGTGGCTAGTCAACTACGCATTAGATATGAGTGTGAGGGAATACAGAGTGTAGGTAGTTACTTGTAGCGCAAATACAAGTGTACTCTATTACCTCACTCTCATTGAGAGTCCGATAGGACGCAAATCCGAATCGACCGGAAAACTCTTCGTGAGGAGGTGTCGAAAATAGTCGGTTTACCACTGCCAGCCTGTGGATGACAGGCCGACAGTAGGGTTGCCAACCGTACTCTAAAATAGAGTATCGTACTCTATATCATGTAGGCGTACTCTATGGTCTATTACACTAATATTGTACGCTAAGATACTCTCTTTTTTAATGTTTACTATACTAATAGTATACAGTCATGCATATATGATGCATATCCATGAACAAATTTGAAAAATTGTTATGTGCTGTGTGCTGTGAGTATCAAAAAATACCTTTTAAAAAATTAAAGTAAATGATACTTTTTATTAGTCCATACTCTTTATTTACCTCCTTTGAAATCAGATGTACTCTATTTCTTCTAATAAAAGTTGGCAACCCTAGCCGACAGTAACATTGCTAAACCTCGCAAAACTGAAAACGAACAATGTACTTATTAAGTAGGTAGGTACGTACCTAACCTGTAGAGATCTAATAGGGTTTTCATCATTATCTTTCTCTGTTTACCCAAATTTGCTTGTTCTTTAAACCTTTAGTATATGCCTTGTAAACTGTTAAATCTACGACCACACCGACCTACTTTTCTCAATGAATCATGCAACCAAAGCTACGGCAATAAACAAGTTATCTATAAAACAATAAAATGATAAAAATATCTAATCAAGATAAGTTTTCCGGAATTTTATAGGTACTAAATATCTTGTTCATCGGAATTCATTTAGTTTTAATAATGTAATTCGATACAAGATTGTCTGATAAAGTGATACTGTTTTTTACGATTGCTGAAGTTACATATTTTATATACTAGATGGCGTTACTAGTATGTTCTCGAAAGTCAAATAAAATAGTTCATTTATTTAAGACGTAAATTTACTTCTATGTCAGATTTCTCGAAGATTTCAATAGTTTTACTATTTATTCTAAGTAAAGCACACAAAAAAAAACTCGACTAGCGTAATTAGAAAATGTTATACATAAAAAACATAAAAATAAAAGTTCAGCTTAGTTTTTGTCATCCAAGTGATAATTTATAAATCGAGTGACCATTTAAAAACCACTCTAAAATCAGATAAACGGCCTTGAGCCATAATCTATATAGTTTTTAAAGTTCAAATGTTACAAAATGACACACCATTTGGCATATTGTGGTCCTGCCTTAACAGAACAAGGATATACGTAGATAGGTACATCATTTTAATAGGTACGTGGTAACAGTAAATTTTCAAGGTCCATTCTACTATTTTAAATCTATGTGACATTCGGCAATTAATAAGTTTTAAATTGAGGAATTAGCATAGCAATGAATTTCATAAATGTCAAACAAATTAACACGTAAAAGGTTAGTTGTTCTAACAAACTACATAATCTGAGCACTTTTGCTTATGGTATGGGTGTAGGCCATTAAGGTAGAGACCAGGACAAAAAAAAATCTACATAATTGTTCTTAATTTTTTTGAAGTTCTAACCTTTTTTTTAAATAGTTTATTTCAGACCTAATGTTTTGTGTCTTTTGTGCACTAATTTAATTTCACAAAGATCCAAATCTTTTCTTATTTTACGGAGCTTTATCAACACTCCTAGTTCAGCTAGTTTCCCGTTTTCCCTCTATGGTTTTAACCTCTTTTGTTTTTAGACCATTGACGTATAGACCTGGACCGTGTCCTTTCACTTAAAAAGTAAATATTTACTGCAAAACGTGAAAGAGAGAAAATACTCGTGCGGCCTTTGACAGGTATTCTCCACAAAGTAGCGTTGTCTCCTTGTAGAGAATGGTCAATTTTGTGTGATTATGGCACAGTCCTGGTCTCTACGTCAATGGTGTAGGCACGAGTATTGTGGACTGGTAACATTAACTTTTACGCTCACGCCTCTTGCTGATAGGTAGGTACCTATACCTGAGATGGGTATAGGTACCTATCAGCAAGAGAGCAATACTTAGGTATCTAGACGGAAAAAGAGCTTGCTTTTCAGATCTTTATCAATCAGACATACATAACCGAGAATGAACTTGGTCCTAGTAACCGACATTTGATAGAAGAAAATTATATTATCTAAATAATGTAATTTTCTTCTAACACATATCGGTCACGACGCCTGATCGCTACGAAGACTAGTTTGATTGACCCAAAATAATATGCTAACTAAAATAATAACAAAGTAAAACCTGTAAGTATACAAGCAGTATCATTAAATTCTGAAAGAAAAATAGAAAACTTGATATAATAGGACTACTGATTAGGGAGGCACATAGAGTTATTAAAGCTCTGTAAGTTAAAATGTCTTACGAATAGAAAGAAAGAGAAAACCACAGTACTCTATCTATCTCTATCTTAGGGCATGCGTTTTAAGTATCATTCGTAACAGTAATCAAACAATATGTCAATCAAACAAACTGTAGTTTTTTGCACTTATTGCGAAGTAAGTTAAGGTGCTACGATTTTTTTTCTCTTTCTAGTCAAGAGACAACTACGAGTAGGTGACTGTCTTTCAGCTAGAGTGAGAGAGACAGTCAGCTAGTTCTATAATAACTCTATGGGGACGAAAGAGCTTCTAGATCCACCACTGCTTAAAACAACAACACTAAATCACAATTTCAAAGTAAAATATATAGCAACTTGCTTACAAACTAAAATTGCTTATACCTAAGTAAAATATCTACATTGATAAATAAATAAATACCTGTATAACAATATTGTAAGTGTTACATAGCAAGTGATTAGTGTCAGAAGTTATCTCTTATCAAGCTACATGTGCGTGTGACGAAATAAACTGAATCATAGGATAAACACTCTTATCGCTAGCACGCTAGAGAAATTGATAATACTTGAACATTGTCGTATTCTCATCACAACTATCTAATAATATTATGAAAGAGTAGTTTTAGTAGATGAATCATCTCACAACAGGCCAATGTACACATTATTTTCGGCCTCCTTTTATTGATAACAGTACCTACTACCTTCCTAATTTTTGAAAAAAAAATTACAACTATTACCTGCATAGTATAAACTTATTTTGTTTTGAGTAAATTTTAGGAAACAATCGCATAGAATTATAGAATTACACACAATATGTTTTGTTTTAAATATATTTACAGCACTTAAAACGTGGTATACTCTAAAAAGTTTTTATTGTTTATATTTAATTGCTTTGTAAATAAACAATAAATAAAAATAATAAGTACTTAATAGAACATCTTAAATTTGAGTATGATTTATTAAAATAATAATTGCTGCGAATTCAAATTAAAAAAAAAAAACAAGTGTAGTGACAAAGGCGACAAAAGTTTCGTGACACTTGACACTGGCAGAAGCTAGCTCAAGAAAAGCAAATATCGGCCAAATGAAAAAAAAATAAAAACAATTGAAACGATAATGATGTCATGCACGATATGAAAAGGATAGCAATAATAATGCTATTCTTTTCTGTTTGTTAGTGAAAATGAGCGAATGAAACGGATAAATAATATTGTGTTTCTGCTTCACAGACCATTACATATTTGTCCTGCGGCTTTGTTCGCTAAAGCTTGTGCTGTGAGAGAGCTGTGAGAATTATTGTGAAAAGAAATACTTTAACTTTAGTTTTTACTGAACTGCCAGGTATCTAAGTCAAATCCAAATCAAATAATCTTAATGTTTTAATGGTTTCGATTATTTTATGAAATGGGTTATAGAATGTTTTTTAAAATGGTCATACTAGCCACTACTAAAGAATGATAAGGATGCTTTTTTTAAAAATGATCAATTTATAAATTACTGAATAACAATATCACGTGTTTATTATCTATGAATATACTTAGTAATAAAACATGACAAGGAACGTTTATAATGACGCCATACTGTTTGTACGACCGCCTCCCGCAGCTGTTAAAACTATCATCATACGTAGATTACGTAGTTTATAGAAGATAGGTAGAGCCGGTAAGTTTTATTATGAAGCGTGTGTCTTTATAATAATCGTGTAGAAACGGCAGACTTTGAAGGTGATTTATGGAGGGCATAGACAAGTGTGTGAAGAGTAATAATAATCTAATTTTGATTGAAATTTAAAACCCCCATTTCACCCGTTTTCAGGGGGTTGAATTGCACGCGTTTAATCAGATTATTATTGAAATTCAAAACGCCCCCTTCAACCCCTTTAAGGGTTTGAATTGACAAAAATCAGTTTTTAGCGGATAGGTATATCTCTAACCTAATAGTTTTAGTGGCGTTTAAGCGTTGATATATCCACCAGTAATCATTTTAAAAGTAGGTAATAATCTAATTTAAATACTGCTACAAGTTTTATCAAAATCGGTTAAGTATAACTGTAGATACAGCTTGAACTCCGTGTTAATAGCTGCGCCATACATCAGAGAGCTCAAGTAAGATGGTCCAATTATCAGCATTCATAAGTTATACTGTTTAAGACAGATATTAATTAGAATACGTTAAATATCGATCAAACAATAACAGTCGTGCCAATTAGAAAAACGTTGAGTAATCGTTCCGATAAAATATTTACACCGATGAATCATTTTTATCGTTGAAACAAATTGAAAACTGTTGACTATGAAACATAGAACGTGGTTTTCTTTTGATTTGTTCGTTATAATATCGCCTGCGTAGTTCGCTAGTCTAAGCACAAACACATCTCTTTTGTTTCTATCGTATTTAGCATAAACACTGCGCAGCACTTATTGCGTACAATTTTACATAATTTTACAGCTGTTACTGTAGTTTTAGAGTTTACACATTTGTCGTATTTGACACGGCATACCCTCAAAATTCTATACATAAAATATACGAGTCTGTTAACACTCGTATATACTTCAGACTAGCTCTGTGGCGCGGTGGGAGTGTATCCGACTGCTAGGCAAGAGGTCGTGGATTCGATCCCCACCCAGGATAAAACTTTGTGTGATGAGCACGATGGTT
This sequence comes from Herminia tarsipennalis, assembly GCA_945859575.2. NCBI lineage: Eukaryota > Metazoa > Arthropoda > Insecta > Lepidoptera > Erebidae > Herminia > Herminia tarsipennalis. The sequence continues at coordinate 31,608,920 of OX243830.2, forward strand.
CATTCTGTGTCTGGGTGTTTTTTATCTATAATTTGTATGTATTTAGAAATATATAAGTACGATTATCGGTTGTTTGGTTTCCATAGGAGAAGCTCTGCTTAGTTTGGGATCAGATAGCTTTGTGTGAGTTATCCCAAGATATTATTAATTATTATACTCACTCCTATATACACGTCAAACACGCCTAACCTTACGGTTAGGCGTGTTCGACGGTCTGTTTTATACGCCACTAAGGTACTATACATTTTTAGGGTTTTAATCTTTCTAATACGCCAGTAGATGCCTTATAATGCTCGTACGCAGGTATCGTGGTTTTTCGGGCTTTCATCTACAACCGTGGAAGATAAAATTTGTGAAAAGCATTCGTAAATGCTGGCGGCACACTTTTATTTCGATACGCCAAAGTTGTTAAATACGCCTAATATGTAAGGGACCGCTATTAATGACCTAAAAATATAAAATTCACGTACCCATTAAATGCTTACATAGAGTCTATCTTACATAAAGTTAGTTGTTCACACGCCACACATCATACAAAAGTAAACACTGCGATTGAATACACATAAAACATTTTTTCATACAAAAGCGGGTAGGCTTTCATTGGTACCAAGGTCGCAGGCTGTTGACAATGAACGAGGCCATCAAACAAATCATACAAGCCATTGTTTTATTTTGTCACACTTATTTTATTTCGTAATCCTTATAATTTAGGTAGGTACAAATTGTTCTAAAATTACTCAAATTAAGCAGCTCATGGAAGTCTTCATATTATAGAATAACAATATGAATCAACTTTATACTATGATTCTGTGAGTTGAGGCATGAACGTACTCAGAATTTGGGGGTTAACCCTTGAATGTCGCTTTGAACGCGAGTGTGTATGCCCACTCGTGTGTTTTCTCGTGCGCCTCGTTCATCAGACGGCAATAATAAATATTATGAGCTACTTATCGTTTGTGTTGATAGATCCGGTCAGATACAACAAAATGAGACGGTCTGTTGGCACATTAAGATGACACACCTATCTGTATTGAGTAACTCAATTATCACTATTATTTTATTCCGTTTATCAGTTATTATTGTGCACTTTTAAAAATAGGTTAATTGGTACATACGTACGGGATTTGGAATTATTACAATTATCACAAACTGACAATGAGTGTTCATCAAAAGGCTATTGTCACTCACTATCAATAGGTATCAAAGGCATTGTTATAATTGCTTTCTTTATAAATTTTCTTGTCAATGAATTATTTTTAAACACCGACGCAATCTTTGTTATAAGTTTCACGTAATTTTGCTTATCTATTGTTGACCTCAAAGTGTTGAAATGAATAGATTTGTATTGACAATGTTAAACACATTGCACATACTAATCCATTCTTTTCTCAGTTCAAATTTTTAAGCATAAACAAGTACTGTGGCATAAATATGACTCAAAAACCCCTTCAAATTCAAGCTCAAAATTCGAAACGATTAAATATTCAAGTAAGAAGCTTATAAGCTATAACCTTATTGTAAAATTTTATTAAACGCATTGTAAATACTAATCCATTCATTTCAGCACATATCCTATTACCCCAGTAGGTACCTATTCAACGCTAGTGATAGGACGTCACAACTGACATGACTCTACATATTTTACACATCTATTTGTGTCAAGTTCACGAAGCATATAATGTACGGTGCAATATAATGCACGATGCACTTTATTCTTTTTTAATATTTTCTGTAGGTACTTTATGGTTTACAATTTTTAACCCTCGGCTTCCTTTCGCGTCGCGAGGTTTTCTGTCATGCACTTCATATTACTCGTAGCTTAAGTGTGATGGAACTATTAATTATTTTTTTTTATTTTCTACGAAATGAAGAGTTTAGCAAGTTGTGCGCCTGATGGTAAGCGTCACGCTAGCCCATAACAGTATCAGTGCCAACAAAATCCTTGTTTGACAAAGATCTGAATGTCATCGCACCGCGCTCCTAATTTGAGACATTAATTCTTACAGTACGATCAACGTAACTAGGCCGGACTGAAGTAGGCGACAAGTGGTTGCGCAGATGCTTTTTTTTGGAAGTAAATGGTGACAGGAAGCGGGGGGCGGGGCCGGTAACTAAACCAAGAGGATTAGAGATGCGATTACGCATTACATTGTCATAATTAGTATTAGTAATTAATGTTTTTTTGTGATTATTTTGGTAAAGAAATTGGTTTTCAAAGATTCTTTATTATTTACTGTAACTGTTCTAAATTTAAACTTTTATGAACTCATTTAAATAGTGTTTTTATATTGTTGAATTAAAATGTTGTTAGTATTTTTAATCGATTAATCGTTTTCGTAAGTAATTTTAGGGTCGCATCTCTATGACATGCGCGAAAGTGATAAAAACCTAACTTCAATCCGGTCAAGATACGTTGATCGTACTGTAAGTCTCGTTTGCTAAGTAATACACTTGCTTATTTTACTTAATACTACTAAATAATAATGTAGCTATAGTAAATTCAAGTCCCGGTGTAAAGTCAAAACAAGTTTTTCAAACAGGTTATAACAAATTTTCTTTCTGACATTTGCTAAAGGTAGAACGCAGTAATTCCCAAAGTTACGAGTTCTGTTGAATAAATTGAATGCTTGTATTTGTGTAGTTTGTTTAATTGAATTATTATTTAATAAGTGCCTCTGAACATAGTTCATAGGTTGTATTTTATATATTCAAATGAGGCACACGGCACACCTTAAGAAATGAGTGCCGATATGGAAATTAAGGTTTATTGCTATTTGATTTATTAATATGACTTAGTTTTGTCTGCGGTATTTTAGTTTATTTTGTATATTTATACCTACTTATTTATCTATAATTATTAAACTGTTTTAATTATAAAATACAACAAACTAATAACTTATCAAGAAGGAGTAGAAAATAATTTAGCTTCTGGCGATATTGGATTCAATTTATTTGTGTTCTTTAAACGAAATATTAATAAGTATTAATTTAATTTCTTAAAATTGTTATAATTTTCTACTTTAAACTATTTTTTTATTTTATTTTGAATAATTTATCGGGTTTCAAGTAGATACTTAAATACTTCCCTACTTAATGCAGTTCAGTTTTATTATCTAACTAGCTTTTCTCGCGGTTCCGCATGCGTTATTTTTTATTTTTATAGCCTATGCGCTATTCTGATTATAAACTATATTACTGTAAAGTTTAGTCAAAATTCTTTAGTAGTTTTTGTATGAAAGAACAACAATCATTCATCCATCCTGCGAGCCTTAAACATCATTTCATACGCCTTTAAAGATGATTCCTTTGCCGATACAAGGTAAATTAAAAAAAACTCACCATCAACTTTGGTATGGTGTGGCGAAGGGGGTGCAGATTCGACATCTGAATGTAGACTGTACGAGTGTTCTGTCTTGATGGGGGCTGCTCCTAACGCGGCATCTGTCATTAATCTGTCATGCAGTACTACACCGGACTTGGAATCACGTTCAATCAGCCAATCTGTCATTTCTGAGTCTTCATCAAGGACGTCTCCGTGCATCTCCTGAAAAGAAATTAAGTTACAGTTAGTATGTATTAATGTGGTGGCAATTATAGGGTTAATAGTTCGATTTTTAAATTGTGCGTTCGACGATGACAGTAAGGCTTTAAAGTGCGCAGAGGACGCTGCTGCCCGTCCTCTGTGTGAAAGTGCCTCAGTCATCTTGACGACCCCCACGGAAAGAGATGGAGTGGCACTATTCTTAAGCCGATACCACACACATCGGGACTTAATTGCGTGAAATATTTAAAGGTAAGGGCTGATTGTCGACCCGTGACCACGATCGGTGCAATTCAATCGAAGCGTCAGGTCAATAAAAGGTTTATACCTTTAATTAATTCACGCGATAAGTCACTATAATATTCTAATAATAGAGATAAGCATAAGATGTCGTTTCTCTAAATAACCATACCTACGCTCTCATGTACCTAGTAACCAGTTAACGTACGTCCATTTCGTTACCATAATAGTATAAAAAATAAGTATAATCCATTCGTGCCGGTAAAGTACACAAAAGCAATAGAACCTCACATGATAATAGACAACTTACATGTTTTTTTTACAGAATACTCTATAATTTCTTACGCTTGACAGGTGATTTATGCTTTGGATGTGGTGGTTAAAAGCCTTATTTAATTCTGATGTTGAAATAAACTGAGTTATGGATGGACAAGTTTGTTAGTGAATTGCTATCTGTTATTAGATATTATAACATCGTTAGTTATGACACAATTGCTTTATATCAAAACCAATTTGGATGTACTTAATAGAACGTGATGTCAAAGCCATAAACTCTGTCATTTTAGAAATATTTTGGGTTTTTTTATGTGTTTATAGCGAGTTTGTTTTACGTTAACGCGATCACGTTTAAGACATTTTGTGCTCCGATTGGCCCGCCTCAAGCTTCTAACCAATCAGAGAGCCAAACGCGGTAAACGTTTCGATCACGTTATTGTAAAAGCTACTCTCACTCTAGGCACGGTGTGGTGAGAATTATAAAAGAACGTTGAAGTTGTGGAAATGGCGGCAAACCGAGCTGTCAGCATTTTCACAGCTCTGTATTACCTAAACGTATGAAAATGCATGAAATACGTACAAAGTCCGTAAGACCGAGTTTTTTGTGCAGTTAAAGTGTACATTATATAGGTATCAGAAAGGGTTTGTTTGTTACGTAGGTACATTTTATATATTTTTTAGAATACTACATTAAACACTTTGATTATATAATGTCTAGATGGAGCATTCCCTCAGTAAGCCTATAAAAAAAATGAAGCTACTATTTTTGACATTTGACACTCGTTGAAAATGGCGCGCTAGAATAACTATGGCTAGAACATCTGATAGGAGTCTTCTTACTTTTCAAAAAGTACGTCCATTTGACCGTACTTTTTGACAGTTCTTTGCTTCAATTTTAGATGCCGGATTAGGAATCTAGACATTATATAATCAAAGATTAAACAATAGAGACTGAAGAAACGCATGCGCATACCCAACACTTTAACCCTATAAACGCAATATTCCCCGAAAAGTTTTCCGAAAACATTCTCCGCAGGCATTTTGTTTACGTACAACGTCATTGTAACATCATGAAGGCAACAGGCCGCGGTCAATGTACTGGCCGCCGTTACGCCAACTCGGATAAAAAATATAATACATTAGTAAGAACGGTGTTTGCAACAATTTAGAGTCCACTATCGCTTGTATTTTCATTTTTTTCTAAGCGATTTACATAATATATTGTGTGATTTGACTCGGAATGGTTGTGCGTGTATCTGAGTTTTTATTTTAATTGGAAATAAGATTAAGTAAACATATTTTTGTGTTACATTTTCAACGCACGCAGTGGACTCTATAGAAAATCTATTATTCGCGGTTACAAGTGCCCCCGCGGTGTTGGAAGGGTTAAAAAATGTCGATCAGTTTTTAAAGTTCTAACATAATAGTAGGTACTTATTACTCGTTTTATAAGGCGTTGTGTAATAAATGCGTACCGTGTTAGTTGTCATTCGTAATAAAATACATAGGTATTCTCTGACTGTTCTATAAAGAAAAATGAAATAATTTATGATGATTAGTCTGATAGAATCAGCAGCACTTAAATTGTAGAGCTCATCAACTCAATTGCACTTCAAATAGTGTTCCATAAAGGCATTCCTATACTAGAGAGTGACGTTCGAATTTCAAAATTTAAATGTTAAAATTATAAAGTGATGACTTGCTAAAGCGATAAGCTAAAATAGTGATGTTTCAATGTTCTATTTTCAATTATGTACATGAACACATTAGAACCTCTTCAAAACCTGTATTTCCAAACCAAGTAGGTAATTTACCTTGAGGTATGAATTTTAAATTAAGAACACGTTTTTATCGTTCTAAATTTTGAATAAAATGTTGACGTAGCTTTCGCTACTGTCACTACAAAAGATAGTTGAACGTAGCTCGTCACGTAGATGATGTTTATCTAAATAGCTTTAACAATACATTAAAGAAGCCGCACGAATGCCTACAAACTAGTTACACGCAAACCAGTTCTCACTTTCGATAAATTATTAATACATAACAATAAACCTAATAATTAATAACGAGATTTTTGTTACGTTCTAATGACTCTTTGCCTTAAGATGGTGTCCCTCACCTTGGCAGTGAGTGTAAATAGAGACTTACGAATAGTGGAGGCGAACGAACGGCCGTGGAGCCGAACTCGGTCGGCGACCTCACCCGAACGCCTTCCGACTGCCTGATGAGCTTCCGACCGAACGAGGCGTCGAAACACTGCCTATTACCAGTTATGGCGCCAAAAAAAGGGTTATAATTTTTTTGTCTCTAGTTTTTTTCAGCGAACATATCCAAGTATTTAAGACTTACTAGAAGAGTTATAGGAATAATTTGTTGGAAAATTCCATTTTACATTGTCAAAAAGAAGTACATAATACTTTTTAATTTGTTAAAATTGCAGTATATTGCGCGTGTAAAAGTCTGTTAGACAGAGATTTTTTAAAGTAAATAGCGTATATTTGTAAAATGAGTAGCTTTTAATAATAATAATTGGGTATATTACTACAATGAAAATAAATTATTTTTATTGACTTTAAAAAACTCTGTAAGCAGCGTATCATTATGAACACTGATTTGACATAACGCTAATTACAGAAGTTGCTAAAGAATATTGTTAAACAATAGTCCTGAGTTACATGTAGTAAATAACAACAGACGAACAAAAGAAGTACTTAGTTTCCCATTAAAATTAAAACGGATTATTATGTAATTATCATCATCAAGTTTATTGTTCATCGTAAATGTGATATTTTTAGTTTGGCCCGTATAATCTTAGTTATCTTAGCACGCGAAATATTTACACAAAATATTATGTAATGCCGCTAAAATCATAAGGGTAATGAACCTACCGACTATTGATTCTGCGGTGGGAAAATCCAAAGAGTCCGTGATAAACATTTTAAATTTGTACGGAATGTGGGTTCTTTAACACCTGGAAGCGATTTACATATACTAAAATGTATTGTGAATAGAACACGTGGTTTATGGAAGCGCGTCTAGAAAACTTTATGTATATATTTTATTATTTATCTATGCTACCCGGGAAATTGTTTATTGTCGATTTTTATTGTTTTGCATGTTTATGAGTTTTTAAATTGGATCTCCTAAGTAATGTTGTGTTAACACATTTAAATTCCGAATACTTTTTGCATTCCGATAATCTTATATTTTATCCACAAAACAAACTTATTTTTAATTGAATTTTATAAATCTAAGTACTTATTTTTTGCGTCACTTTTACACCGGGACACGTTGACCCCAACGTCGGTCCCAACGCCACTAACGATGGCGCCATTTTCTTTTAAGATGTTGGGGCCAATGTGAGGAGCCGGTGTTAGACTTCATACCAAATTTACATTATAAAATCTGTTAATGGATATCTTGACGATTCACTAGCCACCCAAAAGATCAGATCTTATAGCTAGGCTATAACACCGTCTAGATTTATTGCCACAGGCTAACTTTATTATGTGCCAATGTTATAATATTATTCCCGTGCCAAATGAACGATTAAAGTGTGTCATTTGATAATACTTAATCTATTTTACTATGACGAAATCAGCTTTTCTAAGTGTAGGTATTGTATTGCTATATATTATGTATCCACCTACTTCTTCAAGTTGTAAATTATAAAGGTCTAAGTTTAAGAATTTACTTAGTTACCTATCTCATAAATTTATAACCATTACAACAAATGTAAGAAAGTGTACCTAATATATTTGATAGATTCAAACGTTATTAATTAATTATAGAGCTTTAAGAAGTTTTGAAAAGTTCTCATTTTTAGATTGATTAATCTTAACTTATGAGTATTTATGTATGTTTAAATTAATTATTATTTATGTAGGTATATATCACCTATATAATTTGAAACTTAATAATATAGCTGGAGATATAAAAATCAACATGCTTATGTTACGCGTTCTAAAAAAAAAGTTAGGTAGGTAGCATTGACATAGAAACCAGGACTGCGCCATAACCTCACCAAATTGGCCACTCTCTAGAAAGAGACAACGCCACTTTGTGTACAATACCTGTAAGAGGCCGCACGAGTTTTTTCTCTCTTTCACGCTTTGCAGTCAATATTTTTACTTATTAATTGAAAACATTGACGTAGCGACCAGGACTGCTCCATAACCTCACAAAATTTACCACTTTCTAGAAAGATACAACTCTACTTTGTGGACAATACCTGTCAAAGCCCGCATGAGATTTTCTTTCTTTCACGATTTGCAGTCAATATTTACTTTTTAATTGCACGGTCCAGGTCTATACGTCAATGGTAGGTAGGTACTCTATGGGTACAACCAGGTACGACTTTTGAATTTCGAACATCGTCGTCATTATTTGCACAATTCTGAGTACAACATTTAAATGAACTGGTAGGTAAATAAGTGTGCAAAGATAGGAGTGTGCAAAGAAATCTGGGGCTTCGTCCCAGGGGACGAAATTGCTATCTTCATACCAAATTTATCATAAATCAATCTAGTATCTTCGGAGGTTACCTCTTACATCCAAACCCACAAACTTTACCTGTACTAGGTAGATGATATGAGGGTAGCCTGAGCTTACAACAATCCGATTCAGAAGAACGAAATCGCGGGCAAATACTAGTTCTAATATAAAATTGTTTTCTGTCAAATTGTGATGTTTTCTAAATTGATTGGAGCGTCCCAATCAACTCTTAGTTGGAGCCAACTCGTTAGCTCGATGCTAATTAAATTTTCACTTGAGTTCAGTCCAGGCACAGCCTATCTTCTTTTAAATCAGACCAATACTAATCTAATAAGATAAAACATTGATCCCAGGTGATATAAAAGTCTAAGGTACGAGCTTTAGTCATTCGTCGTCGTATCGATATTTTAATTAGGTACCAATTAAAATACCCAAAAAAATATATATGTACTTACATTTTTAGGGTAAGAATATTTATTAAGATTTTGTACTAAGTACATCCGACTCGTCAATTAGACCACCTCTTTCTGACGTTTTATAATAGGAACATTATTGTATACCTCGAATACCCAGGGGTGGATCCAGAATTTGATTCTAGGAGGCACGAGAGGCAAATGACAGTGCCGGATCTGACATGCTTATGACAGGTGGAGGGGGGGTGCATTTGGTTTCTCTCCACACCAGCCAAGTGAGTTGCACGCAGGACGAAGGGGTGGGTGCCCCAAAAAGAAAAGGTACACAATACAACCGTCTGAGGGGGGGGCGAGCACATGCCCCCGTGCCCCCTCCCACCTTAATCTGCCTATGCCCATACCTAGCTAGTCTAGCTACCTAATTTGGTGTGCAAGTACTTTAAAACTCAGGTCATTCTCCTTTACTTGAGCTATAGCCTATCCCTAAATTGTTTTCGTATGAATAAGCCGACTATCAGATCGTAAATTAAGATAGCCTAGACAATCAAGGTATTTATAAGGCTTAATATTAGAAAGTGCCATTGGCCGATTGAAGTTCATTGTAGCCCGAAAGTTGTGTTTGCGATAGCGTTATCTAGATTTTCTTTGAACCGACATATCTGTTTGTGTTTCATTATTATTGTGCTCGTGATTGTTCTTTTTTGGACTCATTTATACATTATTCTTTTTATGAAAATTCATTTTTTTTTTATTCCCAATGTTAAGCCTTTTTGGAGAGGTTATAAAAAAGATTTAGGCTTCAAATGAATTTAGGCATTCTGTGGTACACCTCTAATTATGAAAGTAAAAAAAATATAATAGGTAGGTACTATTAATTTGTAGAAAAAAGGGTTTTTTGCAAAAACGTTTAATTATTGTTACCAGTATGCTTAGTGCGAGTTTGTTATACGTTAATTCGATCGACATGTTTAGGCCGTTCGGCGCTCTGATTGGCCCGCCGCTCTTGATCGATCAGAGAGTCAAACGCGGTAAACGAATCGATCGCGTTAACGTAACGTGAAACAAACTCGTAACAAGCACACTAATGACGCTGGCTGTTTACAAGACGTAGTAAAAGTACGATATGGAAATTCTACGAAAATATACTGCAAGGTTTATTCTGAGAAACACATAAGATGTAGGAATACTGACATTTATTGGAACATTATCGTTAAACCAAACAGTAGCAAAACTAAGTACTAATTGTTAGTATTTACTTACTAATCTTCACCTATGTCACTTTGATATTAGGTACATACCTACGAGTATTCCTGAAATAGCTTTTAATTATAATTTCTTATCAAATTCCTTACAGATCGTTCCCAGGGCCAAATGATCGCGGACAAGGCTTAGCTGTAGATCTCACTGGTTACGGCCAAATACTCAAATGCCTCTCAGTTTTGTGACACTTAACTCTTATGCTCTCCTTGTCACTTAAAGATGAAAGTGAATAGTAAGTTGATACTTAAGGGTAGATTACACGAAACAGGGTTCGGTTCTCTCAAAAATTTATATAGAAAATCTAAATATTAGGACACAAAAAAAATTGTGTCACTAGTCAAAGAGTTTTTCTAGTAGATGAAATAAAGAAATTTAAGGATAATAATATGTCTTAATATGATCCCGCAAATAAATCTTGAAGTTGCGGAAAAATGCAAAAACGAGCATTTTCGTATTGTCATAGTCATGGCGTTCGTAATCTAACATATGTACGAACGAATATTCTACTTTATTTTGACCTGGGCTCCTGCGCACTGTGAAGTAATGGTTGTGTGCGGAAGAGCGAGGCCGGCGACAGTGTCGCTGTGTACGTAGCGCTAAATAAATAATTATCTCAGTGTAATGCCCCCTTAAACATTTTTTAAGGATTCTTTGAGGGTCAATGCCCATTCAAAAAACATTTGTCCCTTTTTCTCTTATCATGTTCGTAACAAGATTAAATAAGTCCCAAGAAGTAAATCAGTGAGGGGGTTAAATTATACACGAAGACTTTCATGGCCTAGTATCTTCGTTATGACCTAGTGAGGTATTATTTCAAGGCATTCAAATGGACGTTCTCATGGCGCATAATGTTTGCGAATCACTCATTGTCTCGAAGTGCGCGCTCGCCTCAGGGTGAGACCACACTTGCTGAAAATAACCGAAATATTGCTAAGATACTTTAACAAACCTGTATGATTACGATTACGTACATTTTGTGTAAATATTATTTATTTGAGTATGATTTGAGCTTCGAGATTTGTCATATCTATCTATCTCAGTCAAATATCGACTAAGTACCTATTAAAAATAGTTTTTTTTATTTTTAAGAACTACATACACAATATTACATTTATTGTGGTGGTTTTTCATTAAGTTAACTGATTTATATTTAAAACACACAAAATTATTTTAAGATAAGAAAGAAATTATATTTCATAAGAAATAATTAAACATAAATTTTATCACAAACATTTATTTCGGCCAAAACAAATAGCAATAACAATAAACGAACAATTAGCACGAATTTAATCGGTTGCACGTAATTTTTTCTCACTTACTTTATTTTGTTGTTTAGAAAAATCAATAACGGTATACAGTGACAATATTCTTCAGGCCCTGGTGGCCTGCAGAATATTATGAGTATTGACAAAATAATTGCCAAAACAGTATTTTATATTGGGCGCGTTATCGGATTGACAAATGTGGGCTCACCTTTAGTATTAGGTATTAGGCAATAATCGTGATCGTGACTAAGTCATCCATCAGTTTGGCAATACTCATCGATAATTGCATACTTACTCTTATAAAACAGTCTGAGATTTTACCAGCCAAATATTCGTGTTAAAGTATATTTTTTTCAAAATCATAGTAAGTACGGAAAATCAAAATCCCTTTCGTCCACATAACTATCGTAACCAGCTACGAAAACAAAATCAAATTGTTAAATCGTTTTCGTAACCGATTTTCTTAACCAGCTACGAAAATGGGTTTATATTTCTCTGTTAAGACTAAATTATTAAATAATATTGTAGTTTCTAATGTTGCAATAAAATAAATGTCTATTTAATTCGAAAGTTTCAGGGATAGACATTGGGCACAATGAATCAACTTTATAAAGTAGCGAGAAGTATAGAGAAGAAGCTTCCAATATTGTTGTTGAATTTCGACGAAAGAACTTCGCTTCAAAAGTTATTATTTCAATTGTCTTTTCCTTTACCTTTAAAAGAACCTTCACCAAACAATAATATTTTCTTAGTGATGACTTCCTCTGGACGTTAATTTGCACATAGGTAATATTTACAATAAGAACTCACAGTTTATTAACACTATGATAATTACATGCCACTTATTTTAAACACGGAAAAACGTACTATTAAACTACCTGCATTTCTGAAAACTGCGATGTAAATTGAGTTATGGTACAAGGTAAAGCCCCATAGGGGAGCCCCGAAGATATTTATAATTAGGTACTCGGATAATGACATCATTTAACTTATCCGATATCATATGGCGATACTAAGTGTTTGATAAATACAATACGATAGATTTACTATAATAAAGTGCATTTGACTAAACACAGATAGTAATAGTAGTTCCATTACTGCCTTAAGAATAAATTATTAATATAATCAATTATGAAAATATGCAGGACACCTTAATAACAGTAATACAAAATCATTACAGAACAAGTAGGTATTTAAATACGACTATGAAGAAACTATCTCTTGCTTTAAAACGCTTTAGTAAAATCTACGAAATAAAATAGAAAAATTATCACGTTAGCGATACTTAGCATTGAAGTGGTAAAAGTTCAATGGCTGAGGCATTAACTGACGGTCAGATTCGACGATCCGAAAAGGCCGAATGAACGAACCCGGAAGAGATAATTCACAGGTTTTACCACGATAAAGTCCTTAAACATTATTGTTGAAAAATCTTGGTGAACTAAAAGTATAATATAAAATTGCATATTTCGTCAACTAATCGAAACTATTAATAAACCGGCCACACCTTCACACAAGCACACACGCGATACATGTTCACAAATGTACAATGATGCAACTGGACCGCGGAACCGGTTGGCGGACCAATTCTTAAAGTTGACTTGCGTAACATAATTTAATGGAAATATCGCACAACACACTCTACACACGATACAATACACGCTAGCCTCTAAATTATTTTAGACGTTGCAGTTAATATGCTAATTAATAAAACTAACGGATTATGAAAAGTAGATAAATAAACAAAATCAGGTGTGTAGTATTTGAGATTGCGATCTTATGAATATTAAATAAAATAAACGTAGGCAATTATGAACACTAATCCTAGCGCGTGACGAATGATAAAATTATAAATATGTATGTTTCTGTGATTGGATAATTTATTTTAACTAGGTCCAGAGAAGGCGGTTTGGTACCCAGAATCGATGTTGCTGTCAAGACTATTATTATAAAACCTACATCATGAATCTTAATCGATTTCACCTACTTCAACAAGACACTTGTTAATTTTATTGCTGAAATATTTACTGCACTTGAAATTGTATTTATCAAGAGCACGTTGGACACTTAATTTAAATTCCCTTGATTTCACTGATAATTTAAATTCACTTGTTTATATCCGTGAAATTATATCACACTTTCATACGTCAATATAATAAGTAACAATAATGTTTTTTTACTTGAAAAGTTTACGGTTGTTAATAAAATAGAAAAGGTTATTGAAGAGATTACAGTAATAAATGCAGAAATAGCTATCAATGATACATAAATGCTTCAGTAACTCAATACATATATACTGTTATACGAAAGCCAAACTTTATCAAAACAATTTATCATCTCATTCATTGTTAACGGCTGTGTGAGAGCTTCAACGAAAACAATCGGCCAGTGATGTTCCATCTCACTCTATCGTTACAGATAATTAATATGTGAAAAGAAACGAACGTTTAAAATAGTAAATGCTAGCTTCAAATTAAACACATTAATCAATTAGCGTGGTCAAACCACGCCACATTTCTTTTATTATATTGTTCTGTACAAGCAATTAAATTTGATTTTTTTCGGTGAGATGTATGAGAATTGTTTGCTGGTAATAGATTTGAGAATAAAATCGGGCTATAAATGCACTAACTGAAAGTACTAGGTAACGTGCATGCATTTTGATGACGCAATAAAACGCCTTTGTCAGAGCTAAACAAAATAATTTCGCAATCTAAACACCTATTCAATAGATATTATAATTGCAATTGAACTGATTTTATTGCTGTGACCAAGATAAATATTGTTTGCGTTTTAATTAACGAGTAGAACGAATTAATCCATATCAGCATAAATATACATTTTTAATAAACTATCTTGGTATAGGTACTTCGTTGCGTGCGAGTATTGAAAACGTTTCGACCTCATTATATTAACATTAATGTTTCTTGGGTATCCGAGCAAACTTGAGGCCGCCAAGTATTTTACATGTCCAGTGTAAATTCGAAACCTATAGGCATTAATTAAGAATTTACAGGTTCTCCGGATCGTTTACAAAAAACGCCCACAGTAATTTTCGATTCAAATCTCGTAAAAAAAAATATTTTATCATTTATATTAAAAGTTATGATCTTTTTGCACTTTATCCTTGCTTTTAAAACAATAAAAGCGCAACAACTAGCTTAACGAAAGTCAAACGCAGCTTCACAAGCGATAGTTAAAACTAAAAGTTTATTTTAGACACTATTTAAGTCTCAGTACAACAGGATATGGAGCAACTTCATAGGTAAGACAAAATGCTCTATAATTTGGAGCATGTACTGCAACCGCTCGTAAACCAAGCCGCGTGCATGCTGATGTCACCATCCTGATAGTAAAAGACGTCTTGCTTGCAAACGAACTACAAACGTGACTGACAGTTAAATATTACCATTTTCTGGAAAGTAACGCCCTGATTTAAACTGCAGAATTTCTTGGTAACGTAACATGAGAAACGAAAGCAGCACCTCTGCCTCATTTAAACCTAAATTGCTCTGATATTTTCAATAGTCCTACACTGAACCAAAAACCTGATTTAGCATGCGGTGTCAAAACAGGCCGGCACACATGCACATTTCGTATCAAGTGAATGTCTCATGAAATATCAACCGGCGCAAGGAATGGGAGCATTTTTTGTAACATCTACTTTCACCGGCCGATAGTGGATTCGCATCCGGTTCATTCTGTACCGTTGTCGGATCGGCCATTATCGCGATAGTGCAGTGCATTTCGGCTTGCTCTTGTTAAACTCATCGATATCGTTAAGCAGAGTAGTTTTAATGATATGTCTATTTGTCAGTGTTGTTGTGTTGAAATTGAAATTAAGATCGTTTTGTTGGCTTTTAATTTTGTTGTAGATGACTTTTGATACAATATAAAACTGGCTTGATTCATAAACTTTAACGCTAATGAAAATAAATCACCATGTACTTAAGTAAAAAGGCACTGAAAATAAAGTGGCCATTAACGTGAAGTAAGTTTTAAATACGAAATTACAAGGAGACCTTAAAGAAGACAAGTTTGATAATTAATTAATAACTATGGCGTGCGAGTGGATAAACGACCACGAAGAAATATTTTTAACACATGTAAAGACTAGTGAATAAATTATATACAAAAGAAAGTAATAACTAGCTAACAAGTGGACGAGACTAGTTTATTGTGTCGATTAAGAATTTAAAGGCAAAACAAAACGAGTTTAGACTTTATGAGCATTCCCAAGCGTTAGAACTATAATTTGTTCTCCAAAATTATAATGTGGAAACCAGCAATACTTTTATAGTCCATCCTATTGCATTTACAGTTCTGGGTATCATGAACATCTGTTGTCGCAATTCGCGGGACATGGGGCGTGGTGCGAAATAGGCCATATGAAATCATGAGAATTTTGGAACAATATAACGGTGCGATTCTGCAGTTAGCCATGTCATTAACGCATTAGATTGTATATCATTACGTTCGTTGTTTGTTGGATGAAGGAATATTTTTCAGTAGAAGTGAAGGCATGGCATGCTTTAAGAAAAATGCCTGTCGTAATATAGATAAAGAACTGTATTATATTTACATGGTCTCGCCAGTCTCACTATAATAGACTACGAATACTAACTATATCACATACATATATCTCGTGTTTTACTAACTATGTGAAACTTTTAACTAAGAATTTAAAAATTAGTTTATGGGTTTTATCAAACAGAATTCTATGTTGTGTAATCCACAAATTGTTGTTTCATATCTGATGTATTTTGTGCCTAATTTGTTTGTTAGCTATTTCCCCTGTGACAGTGGGACTAACTACCTGCTGAGTATCCTTCGTTTTTCAGTATACTTACCTCAAAACCACGAAGGATACTTCTTCTTATCCTTTGGGTGGCAAAAACCCTTTTCTTTCTTCTTATTTATTGAAAAGACGACTCATGCAGTAGGGTACAAGACCTGTGTCACGGGGAACTTTACAAACATACAAGTCACAGACACAAAGTACACTCAGACTCGAAACAACAATTTGTAAACTACACAAAGTGGTGATCGAACCCCCGACCTCTTGCGTAGCAGTCGAACACACTACCACCGCGCCACAGAGGCAATCAAATATGTTTTTATAATTGAAATCCTTTTTATTTCTGCTGTAATATACACAATTATCGCTTGATTAATCTTAATACTTGCCTATCAAAAATGTTAAACCAATTTTTCCTACATTAAAATTCATTAGACGCTACTAAATTTGACCCAACTTGTTATTTACGTATTTTCATCTTTTCTACAAAAACATGAGTGGCGTCAGCGCCTACTAATATAGAACGGGATGAAAATAGAAAATTGTCGTTTGATGTAAACCATTGCTGGCTTGGTTGATTAGATTCCGATGTGTGTTGTGATAAAGCAAGCAATGAAGGTCGATCAGTGGATGAAATCGAGTTAGTAACAGGAGCTATGTGGCGAACTAAATTGTGTGGTGGCTAAAGTAATTATCTGCCATCTATTGTCTAGACAAGCTTGTACACGGGATATATAGTATATACGTGTCACTATGTGGGTAGGCTTTGATAGTATCATCATTCATTTAAGTAGTTAAATATAGAGATGTGTGGAACTTCATCACACTACAGGTAAATAAGTTACCAATTTTTTTTTCTCCAATATCTAAGCGTTCAAAATCCTTGTATATTTACATTGATTATGATAGAATCTGTTTGCAAATTCCAATAGTATCAGATAGGAAGATCGAATATCCAAAAAAAAAACTAAAAAATACCTCCGAGGTAACGTACACTGAACCTTCAATATTAATAAATGTGCCTGCAAATGGAAACAAACTCAATTTCATAATTACAGCGATAGTAGATCCCACTAATACAATTTGAGAATAAGCCAGCTCAAAGCCTAGTCTGATGTGCTCATAATTACATATAATAGCCTGTTCTGATGGAATTAATTAATCTGATATTAAGTCTAATAAAATAATTTTGAATTTAAGTAAGTTGCCATAGCAAAAGTGAAGACAGTATGCTTTTTTTAAAACGAGAAGTGAATGGTTTTCATCGAACCGGTAACCTATGATTTGCATCTCTAAGCTATAGGAACTCTTTTTGAAATAGCCTCATTAAGTGATGATTCTGTAGCACGATTTACTTGAAGACGTACCTGGATTAAACAGCTCAATCGCATCTCTACTGACAATCGATAGATAGATATAAATAGAATATTTTTACTATAATCATGTCGTCAAGAAAAACATGACATTGCTAAACACATAAGTCACCTTGTTACCTTTAGTACTTATGAAATTAAATAGGTAAGTATCTACAGATCAAAAGTAATAAACACAGCATATAATGACCTTTCCAAACAATTGGTTTTTGTCGCTAAAATTGGATTGTCAGTACCTACAGACCACGCACCGAAATTTTCTTCCACCAAATCGGTGATCTCTTTAACTTTGGTTAGAACAATATTTATAATTCGCAGGCATTTTTAGCCACAGGATTCTATATTCATAGATGCAAAACATCCCACGCTTTTGATTAAAGTTCCTCTTGAATTTTCCTGGACGAGTAGGCGTTTGTGACGTCATCAGCGTACCATAAAATTTGTCTAGACAGCCTATGACGTCATATCATGGTACAATGATGATTTATTTGTCATCTCGTTTGTATAAATACATCGTACAATGCGTATGTAAGTCCGATTTGTGTCCGATCGATAAAAGTTAAAAAATAAATTCAAGCAGTAAGTTTTCTGTTTCAAATTTTAAATGGACGAACGTCGTTGAGAACGAAGGTAAAGTTTTAAACAGTATCAAATATATTACATTCATAATAGAATCCATTCATAGACTATAAAAATCCAATATTTTAAGTTTACGACACAAAAAAGGTTTAAATCAAACAGATATCGGATAAAAAGGCATTCTCGGTTTCAATTCCACGTTCCATTGAAAAATAACTAAGTTTTTGTTCCCTTTCCAATTTTCCAGTTCTGTGGTCACAGTACCCGATACTGACGACATAATGGCTAAACTGTAAGGGCTTATGCTCACTTTGAAGTATTATGAAGTTGATTAGAAGCTGTAGTGTACAGTTACTGTTATTGTCAAGAAATAGTGTTATTATGTTTATTTTATTTAGGGGAAATTTGAATATTTAAGATTTTCATTTTTTTGGAATATAAATTTTATTACTGACAACATTTAAATGTAATTAACAACGCTGGGTTGATTTTAGAGTTGATCATTGTGTCATGTACCTATTTAAACCTTTTGTTGGTTTCTTGTTTGCTTTAATGCAGCTGCTTACTGTAATAAATAATGTACCAAACTACTTTTTTTCTTATTAGTAATTACTAATAAGAAAAAAAACAGTATTTCTTAATATTATTTATATGTTTACTTAGATCTATTCAGATAAACATAGATAAGCACAAACTCATTATTATTAAAGCTAAAAATTTCCTCACTCTCACAATTTCTCTACAAAGTATTCAAGAAGGCCTTTAATAAAACATCAATTAATAAAATTAGTGAAAAGATAAATTTATATTTATGAAGTTTGATAACATTTTCTTGTATCAAACGGTGTACAACACCATAAATATTGATGACATCATTAATACTTTTTTTAATAACAGTGTTCGGATCGGCGGCGAAGCGTGGATGACGTCACTGGTCGTCGTGTCGTCACGGGTACACCCCTTGCTTCTCCCCTCTATATACCCCTTAGTCGCCCGTTTCTCCCACGCGGCAAGGGTTCATTTTTCTCAATTTTCCGCGTCTCAAAGCCGCCTGCGCCCCCTTAGATAACGCGTGCGTAAAACAAATTGAATTTCGTTCTATTTATAGGATAGCCATATGTCATTACTTAACGCTTTGAAAGCTTTCTAAGTGGAGGAAAAATACTAGTATCGTGATTCGTGATAGATGTCGTCACAGCCTACGAGTATATATGTGTCAGGGGTGCTAAACACTTAGTTGGGTCGGAAAATTCAATGATAAATTGTTTTTTTATGAAATGGATTTCTCAACCCGAATTTGACGATCCGACAATGTCGTGATAGACAGAGTCATCGTCGACTATACAGAATTTTGTAAAACATTACATTTATCAGACGTTTCAGTAAAATAACTTCCAAAGGCAGTCCATATTTTGTTGTTTTACTAAAACGTCGTAGGATGACTAGGGTGTTACTTTGAAGTCTTATTCATACGATTCTATTTTCTTGCTATAGCCAATGAAGTTCATGCTACATTTTTATGATGTTATCGTTTAATAAACCATCTGAGCAAGAGTAAGGCCGAAGATACACATGCGAATAAAAAGAACAGTTGCCGGCATGCTAGTTACATGCCAGTACGTCAAAATCAGATACAGGTATGCCAGTTAAGCTTCAGCTAGTAGCACGTGCAAGGAGCAGACTCAACACTTACATATACCTATATTTTAATACATGAATTAAAATTATGCCTTATTATCTTCTAGTGTATAGACACTAGAAGAATATTAGCCATAATTTAGTATAAGTCTTCTCTTTTTCGTCGAAAGTGATAGGCTTTTTTGCATATAAATTAGTGTGCGTTACATCAACACAACCGTGTTAAGTACACTGTTATAATGATAAAATGAGGCTTTATATTCATTTTTTTTTCTTTTATCACTCTCAATTAACTTAAAATAATATTCATACATTCGATATTTACATAAAAACATTCGAATTAATGACTTGAAATTTCTCTAAATTATTGCCATTACGTATAAGTTAACGTTGCATAAAATTTAGTGTATTTAAAAATTTACTTTCAATTTACTTGTTTAACAATAAAAACTTTCATACTTTTTTCATTCAGGGTGAGTGGTGAGTTAAATGACTATATTGAAGTACGTCAGCAGACGGACCCAGGATCATGATCTGAGGGAGCGTACATTTGACTCAACACCGGCCAAGTGTGTGTTACTCGCGAGGGAGGTTGCATTTACAAATCTTCTACAGATGAAAGGGTACCTCTTTAAAAAAACAAATCATTCATTTTGACCGGCAACCTTACTCGTTCTTGAGGTGAAAGAAGCACATTCCATTTAAAAAGATTACAGAATAACTATTATGGTTTGTAAAATGATCTTTCATAACTTGAAATCGGAAGATTTTGACAAATCATTCATTTTGACCGGCAACCTTACTCCATATTTTTGTAAGTCAGTTATGAGTTATGGATATTAAAGTTAAAGGTGTGACATTCAAGTGTCGTGTTTCATATATCGTCGTTCACCCAATTCGTTGAGACATGTTAATAGGATTCCATCGATAATAACATTATCGGATCTCCGTAAAGGTGTTTGTTCACTGGCCAACCGTGGCGAAAGACGCGATTTCACACGACGTGACAGTAGATCGTAGCAGACCATAAATCTTTTCTTCACTCCGCCTGCATGTTGGGAGGATGTCTTGGCTTGGCTTTAAATTACTTTGGTATATTTTAATTTTTTATTTGTTGATACTAAATACACAATGTTATTTATCGTGTCCAATTAATATACTTCGGGAACAATTGGTTGCAACCTATGTCGACAGACAACCTGACCAAAGTGGTTGCTAATAAAATTATTATTTTTTGCAATGTAAATTAGATTTATGAATACCACTGTTTTCTAAGAATAGTATTTATGTTAAAAAGGTCAGCGAATAAAGGCTTTTATTATTATTATTATTAATATACTTCGGGTCTATAATTAAATGAACGCACAAGCTAACCAGTTATAATGAGATTAAGCAAATTAATACATATTTTAAATTGCGATGATAGTTTATGGAGGACACACATCTGTGAGACACGTCGCAGCCAGTGTGAAAACATCTTTACTACACTTGGTATTGGAAAACATACAAATTAGTACAAATAAACAATAGCGTATTAGAAAAAGAAAACTTCGTTATGTCATTTCCAAATTATATTTTTTATAAATTATGCTATATACAATGTTTCTGATACGAAGTTGCTTGTTGGAGGGACAACAGTATCTAACACTGACGACAAACTGAACAGCATTAGCTAGTAGAAACACGAGATCAAGGAGCAACATTTAGTTACATTACAAAACAAACATAATCTGACCAACCATATACGATTTCTATAGAATTAACGCAGACCTCTCTGAGAGAGGATACAATATACGACGCGGCTTTTCTGTCCAAATGGATAGCATATGTCTTCGGATTTTTGGTTTTAGGACATACAGCGATGTTTTATTTAACAGCTAGCGGCCCGCTCCGGCTTGGCACGGGTATGAAATATATGGATGTTATTGTACATATAAACCTTCCTCTTCAATCACTGTATCTATTAAAAAAATTCGTTGCGAAGTTTTAAAGATTTAAGCATACATAGGGATATAGGGACAGAGAAAGCGACTTTGTTTTATACTATGTAGTGATTTGAGGCAGTGGCAAATGCGATGACACAGATCACGCAAATTGCATTATCTCCTGTCTGAATTTTGAAATCTGTTCCCATTTAAAAAAAAAAAAAACTAGTAATGTGGAATTGTGGGTCCCACATTACTAACAATCCTGTTAACCTCTCCAGCTAAGCTTAATTACTTGTGATAGGAGTGGGTACACGTCGGTAATATAATGGATAGGATTTAAACCAGCGATTCACGATTGTGAGTCCGATGCCTACGCCACTTGAATGGAAAACATAGAACATTATTTATTACATATATTTCGGGACTTAATCGCGTGAATTATTTAAAGGTACGAACCTTTTATTTACCCGACGTTTCGATCGAATTGCACCGATCGCGGTCACGGGTCGACTGATGGCAGCTTAGCGATGTCTCCGTGAGGCGCGGGATTTTTCAACTACCCTCGCCTGGTCTTCATAATTGTGATAATTTGTACTGTCGGTACTTTTACACACTACACTTATAACGAGGCGCGGTGTCTTTACGGCTACGATTGCATTTGCTGATAACAGGATTATTTTTCAAAAGTGAAGTCTTGAGTTAGGAGTAGGTTCACGTCAGTAAGTGTCTCATCTCATTCTGCATCTAATAAAATAATCCTTTCATTTATTTGGTTACGCAAAAATTCTAAGCTCATCATCATCATCATCATCAGCCTATCGCAGTCCACTGCTGGACATAGGCCTCTCCAATTGCACGCCACTTCATTCACGCCATTCTAAGCTCAATTATGTCTATTTAGTCATTCAAATTGTTGAGATGTGTTTCCGTTGATAAAACAGCTTCCTTCCTTTATTATCGTCTGTTTTCTATCTCTCTCTAACTATATATTGTTACAAATATAGTTGTTAAATAAAACGTGGTTGATGATTAGTTTGCTTATCTGGGTTTATTAGCAGTATTATTTATATTATGTTAACATCGTGATACTTTACTGTTATATAAGTAGGTACGTGTATATATTTACTTATGTTTGTTAGTAGCTCTGTATGTGCAAATATTTATTATTTTTAATTAGGCATTATGGGTGCAGCGTCATCAGAAAAGTGCGGTCACATGTCTATCTATTACTAAAGGATTACCCCTACTGTAATGCCAATGAAATTGCATTATCAAATTCTCACTTGCACAAGCAAATATGTGTATTAAGACGGCACAACGGTATACCCGCAAATGCAAGTCGCAAAAATGCGCAATTTTATATGGCTTCCATACAAAATTGTGCAAATTTTTTTCTAACTGTTTGAGCATGCAAAATTAAACTTGTAGGTGTAGCCGGACCTATTAAGCAACGTATTGTTAACAATGAGAAACGCGATCAAGAATTAATTAAAGTAAACAAATAATATATTCAAAGACTTTCAACGCAATAGCGAAACATTAGACAATTTAAGCGCATGTATCTATTTAGGTATATCTCTAGTTTTTTTTTTTAAAGACTACTCCCGCAGTAGTTTACAAGCCCTGTATCGCGGGGGACTTTACAAACATGCAAGTCACGGACACAAAGTACACCCAGACTCGGAACAACAATTTGTGAATCACACAAAGTTTTATCCCGTGTGGGAATCAAATCCACGACCTCTAGCATAGCAGTCGGACACACCCACCGCGCCATCGACTGGGCAACTAAGTATATTTGCTTATGGAAATCATAACGGTTCTTTCTAGGCCTAGTTCCTTGATGTCCACTCTTCCCTAGAATGCGTATCTACAGGTGCAAGGTACGGAATGTGAGGGGCATCATCAGTAACGGTGCGGACATTACGTAACCGACATTCTTGTGACGTCCCGGTCCATGCATGCGCCCGCGCCGTATACGGCGATAATTTGATGCGTATCGGACGCGATTCGAATCATGCGCAGATTGGAGTACAATGGGCATTTACGGTAATAGTTTGACATATTTCTAAGAATAGAAATTTGTAAGTTTTGATTTCATTGTAAAAAATGTTTTATTTTTGTTCTACGTGTTTATCCAAGTTTTGAGGGTATTATTAGAAAACGTGTTTTAAAAAGAGAACAAAATAATATCTAAGTGAGGAAAAAAATGGCACCTGACAAACCACAAACTGAATCCCAAAAAGGTCACGAAATTGAAATTAGTTATGTGACACATATTTTTGGAATGAAGGAAAATAAATTGTTTTTCATACATCACGTCTTCGATTCCCAAAGGGATTTACCGTTTCCCTTCTTTATAAATAAATAAATTGCCTATACTAGCCTCGTGTATAATTATTCTGTCAACATTTGAGATACAATAACATTGTTTAATTTCTAAAGGCTTACCCTGAGGCCATTTTGGTTTGACCACTGTTTATGTTACTACTGTAGACTGCCTCTGTGGCGCAGTGGGAGTGTGTCCGACTGCTACGCAAGAGGTCGTGGGTTCGATTCCCACACGAGACACCACTTTGAGTGATCCACAAATTGTTGTTCCGAGTCTGGGTGTACTTTGTGTCCGTGATTTGAATGTTTGTAAACAGGGTCCCACGCGACACAGGGCTTGTACCCTAATGCGGGAGTTGGTTTAAAAAAAAAAAAAAAAACTAGTAGCGAACTAGCGACCCAATGCCGGTTTGGCGTACATTTTTCTCATAATTCACTAAACTCTCATTCAGAAATGCTTAGTTGATGATCATTGAGAGAGTCCACCGGAGTCTGCTGCCATCGTTGATATTTTCTTGGTCAATTCAAATGAAATTACGAGTAAAAATATCAGTATTTATTTCCCCTTAAAATATTTACGCGAGTCTTTTGAAAGTAAAGTTGTAAGACAAGGTAAAGCATGAATGTTACTTTACGAGTAGCGGAAGATCTACGCAAAACAACTCGTTCTTTTTCATACCTATCCGTTGAAAAGTCATTGCCTGGAAGAAATTGCTGTCAGCGATAAGCCGCCCATTATGCATGTGCTTATACTATGATAATAGGTGATCATATATATAGGTAGTCTCAATGTCATTTTGTTATTTGTGATGTACAATATTATTAAATCATTTCAGCATGGTATAATTTACTAACTGACCCGCGCGACTTCGTATACGTCAATTTTCCCCGTTTTTCCAACATTATTCATTGCTGCTCGGCGCCTATTGGTTAGTTATATTCCCCGATAAATGGGCCATCCAACACAAAAAATATTTTTCAATACGAACTAGTTGTTCCAGAGATTGTCGCGTTCAAACAAACGAACAAACAAACTCTTCAGCTTTACAATCTATACTAATAATATAAAGCTGAAGAGTTTGTTTCGAAGAAGGCTGTAGGCTATATAACATCACGCTACGACCAATAGGAGCGGACCTGCAATGAGAAATGTTGCAAAAACAGGGACAGCTAGTATTAATAATATAGATAAGTTTTTCAACTGATAGAGCTTAAAACGGTCATTGAAAGAGTTAATAGTGCTGGTCTTCTAACATTAATCATGGCATAGATCCACCAGCTTAGTCAATGGGATTAAGAGGAATACTTGTAATGACGACCTACATTCGTATTAATCTCATTAAAAACGTTACTAAGTTTATTTGTATTAGTCTACTTCTAGTACTTAGAAAGGTCCAAATGTGACATAATAGTGACCAATAATCACAAAGGTTAAGTATTGTCCACTGTCAAGTGCATGGATGGGCTACCATTTGTTAAAAGGTACTATATAGCGGCAGTAGTCTAATGGCTAAGGCATCGGTCTCGTAATCGTGAGGTCGTGGGTTCGAATCCTGGCCATTATACGACGTGAGCCCACTCCTAACACAAGCCATTGAGCTTAGCTGGAGGGGTTAACAGGATTGCTAGTAATGTGGGACGACAATCCCACATTGCTTACACATTGCCCACATATCTTTAAAAAAAAAATTGTTGATGCGTGCAATAGCTTTATTATCTACTAAGTATAAATAGTTTATGATTTTGAGGAGATGTATACAAAAAAAATTACACTTCAATCGCCATCAAAAGCTAATAACTAATAAAAAGATTACCCTCTTTTCACACAGTCGGAAAAATAATACCGGCTGTTCTACTTTTTACTTCCTTCCTACCATAAGTCACATACCTACGCTACTGCAAACGGTACGGTCAGCAATAGAAGTCGAATAAATTTATAAAAATTTAAATTTCGATTTGCATGATATACACAATTCCACACGGAAGTAAACCAGATCATGTATACCTAGTATAACAAAAATGTTGCATCACTTAGATACAAAAACTGGCAATCTCTTTGGTATTTTGGGAAAATCGAAGCTCATTGATGTCCGATAAAATATGCCCAGCATTTTATAATCAGTCCGGCATTAATCCTAAAATGACAGAGATTTCGCTCATCTCTACTCCAAATACAGTTATAATTTAAAATATTTAGAGTAACAAATTAGTGTTAGACTATTTAAAAGGTGTTTCTATTAGCTAAATTATTCAGCGACTTTTATCGTCAACAGTACTAAAAGCTATGTTGTAATTGCTCAATTATCGGACAACCGTATCTTGGGCCGATAACATAATACCGGGTAGTTGTGTGTGTGTGTGTACACAACACTCGACCACAATGGCCCAGATTCCTCTGACATTGTGCCAAATACTGCCTCTCATTGTGAAGTTGTTCGTCATGCCTTAGGGATTGAAAAAGGTTTTTAATCTTTGACTTTTACTGTAGATTTAGGAGTTTGTTGGAAATAAAGCGGACAAATTCTCAAACATACCTCTATTATACCTATGTCTGCTATTTTTAAATCTATACTAATATTATAAAGCTGAAGAGTTTGTTTGTTTGTTTGAACGCGGTAATCTCAGGAACTACTCGTCCGAATTAAAAAATTATTTCACTGTTGGATAGCCCATTTATAAAGGAAGGCTATCGCTACGACTAATAGGAGCGGATCAACAAAGAAAAATGTTGCAAGAACGGGGAAAATTTATGCAGACGAAGTTGCGCGGGACAGCTAGTTATATTATAAATTTTAAGGTATGTGTCTGTATTTTAATTATAGTACTTGTAAGTTGGCTTCCGTCAAGTCTCATGCTGTCACTCGGGTTGTAAGGTATATATACATATATATAATGTTAGCATACATTAGAAAGGTTTGAAAATGTCGAAATTACATCACATTTGAGATCATCACTATGCACGAAACAATTCAAATATCAATTGGCGAGAAATTAGTCCACATACCAACACTGAATAATACACTGGTGGACAGGTCTAAATATTTTTACAGGGAAATGACGCAACGACGTAATCCGCTTGTGGTAATGAGTATTCGTGTCACAGCTAACAACGTGCACCTTCCTTCTAGCAACAATCTTGACGACTTTAATCCCTGGGAATAAAGACTAAGATTGAATAGCAAGTGTGTTAGGTAGTGCGTGGTTGTACAGCTATGCGTGTCCGAGTATCGGCATAATTTCACATTCACAGCAAAGCAATGTCAGTACGTGATCGTCCTAGTGCTGAAGGGCCGTGAGAAAACCGCGTGCCAACGTGTTTTTCACCAAATACGTGAAATATGCACGCTTCCTTGTACTATGAGGGGAATGCTAGAAGAAATGCAATTAGAATACGTTCTATTTGAAAAAGATTGGCCTTATCTAACGGCTATCTAAATAGGACAAGAATGTGAGTACAGTTGTTGGGATTGTGTAATGTTGGAGTCTTGTAAACGCTTTTTTCTATGCTTTGTGCATCTCAATGATTGTGCATGTTTGGCCACTGATGTCACTTAGTAAAGATAACTCAAATCTTTTGCGTAAGCTAATAATTCCATGCAGTATCTTTTAACATTAATTGATTCTATTTATATCGGTACATCATATCACAATCTATCATCCAGCACCTCTTAGCATTTACCTATCATACATACGTCTGCCATGATGTAGATGATCCGCTTACTAAGCGTGGATACTGCTTATACCAGTGGATCTAAAATCGTGAAGGAGGTTCATCTATGAGCGAACGATGTTTATAGGCTGCGATAATGCTATCAATTATCTTTATATTATTGATAACTAGGCACATGCATTTTGTTATTGTTATGTAAATGGATTTTCCAAAACAAAGTTTTTACTCACTTACGGGAAAACCTACTAGTACTACTTCGTAATCATGTAATTAATTACATTAACATACTGTGCAAAAATTAAACTATATTCACCTTACTGACTTTAAAAAATAACCAAGTATCTAAATAGATACTTCTTTGATTGGTAAAAATACTGGCCAAATTTAAAAACCTAACAGCATTTTTATACGTTTAAAACACTGACCAAATTGAGATTTTTTTTTTTAAATATAGAGTTGAACTGTAAAGAGTTCCAAATTTAAGTCTGCAACAATTGCTTAAAGCTTTAAGTGATTGCTATACTAACAGAACATTCACAAAAGGTTCAACGATTGTTTAATTATACACATAATCTGATTGTTATTCCAGTCACAGTGTATTTAATTGGTCCTCATTACGAACAATGAGGACATAGTGTGAACAATAACTCATTCGCATTATATACCCGTCCCATTTGAAGAGACGGACTATTCGCGGTTTAACAAAGCTCCTTATTCATGGGTCTTTTGGTTATGCCTTAAGCAAAGTATTCACGAGGTACGAGTATAACTGTAACTATTGAAAAAAATATGCGTATGAGATTCGCGATGGTTGATTGTGAAGTCGTAACTGCAAATTACAAATATTTAACATTTGTTTACTTTAATATGGTTTATTTTTTTAGCAAACTCCATCAGTCAATCATTCCAGGCCTTTCGAAAATGACAAAGAGGAAATTTTTTTTGACAAGTATCAATACATAAAATTGTTGCAAAAATGTTGCCTTTACATGATTTTATAATCTTAATAAATAAAATAAAGGGTAATCCCATTTAATTTAAATAAGGAGGTGAACAAGGAAATTAATTTTAAGACATTTTTTATCAGTAATGGCGGCTCGTAAAACAGAAAGGCCATATCGTACTAATAATTTAATCTTGGGATCTAGACTTAATTTTGCACTTAGTGCTTACGAAATAAACAGATAAACTATCAATATGATACAAGGCTAACGATGCTTTATTAATTTTTACGCCATTTTATTATTTTTTGTTGAACTTCAATAAATTGTTGTATTAACGGTTGTGACAGTGACCTATAACTGTTATTTATTTAATTAAAACATTTATTAAGCAAGTATGTTCTGTTATTTACAGGAACATCGTTAAAAAAAAAAATATGGGGAAAAGTTTTTTAAAACGATGCACAGGACAGGTTTTAATATATCGCTGTAATAATAGCAGGGTGGGGACACTGTCGTTTAAGTGACAGATCAGTAATTGAAGAGTCGGCATCTGTTTTTTGTTTCCGAAAATATTTAGTCACCTTCAAGTTCAATAGATGGCGTTACCATTTTGAATAAAATTTTAGGTTTTATTTTGTTTTAAGAAATTAATAAAACAGTGCTTTTTTATTTGTTTTATCAAATAATGGTCTTTAAAATGCTTTATCTTAAAATAATGTTGTTTGTCACTACTAATTAATACTGGCCTCTATAGTAAGTGTCCAGTTTGTTTATGGTACTTGAAAAAAGTTATCATTTGACAACTGTCAAACAAGCCATCACAGAATTGGAAGTTTTATTCATTGGTGTATTATTTAAATTAATTTCATATGCAATAATTTCAAAAGCCCTGAGCTATCAGTTATTTGAATAATATAAGTGTTATCTTGGATTTTCGTGTTTGTTGTTCCATTTCATAATTGTGGCTGTGATAATTTCGTACAAGTGCGTTGAATACGCCCCGTGTTATATACAATTAAATCTATGGATTTAATTTTATCTTGCAACGGACACTTTATTGTTTAAAATATGGCCTTGTATAATGTCGCGTTAGAATAAATATCTAGACTTTGTGCTTTTGTTAGAAAACCTAGTTGTAAGTAGGTAGGTACAAAATAAATATTATATTAATATAAAAACTCATCTTTTCTTATAATTTCCTACCACAAATAACTGAATCATCGATCAGCAACAAGCTTGTTTATTAATCTCAACGATTCCATGACGTTTTAGCATTTTTCATGAGAGTCATTTTAAAGTTTGATATAAAACTTTAATTTCAATATAAAACTTAAAAATGCCTCTCTTAAAAAAATGAGAACATTTAAAACAATCGTTAAAATTAATAAAATGAGTTGTTGCTAATAAAACCTACAGATATGCCTAGCATACCATACCGCATAAATGATATTTCTGGAAACAAAATTCAGATGGCGCATTGTCGTCTGTCAAAATCAAAACGGTTTGCTTTTTTACACTGCAAGAGGGCTCTCTTTTTCCGTAGTATTAGTTTACTCTTTGAATAATAGTCATCGTTTTTAAAGAAGTACTTTTTGGTTTGATTTTTTTTTAATCCTTTTTTTGGCTGTTACATTATATTAAGCTGCCAATAATATCTGTAACATTTTTTTATGAATAATATAGGTCACCTAGTACATTGAACACGCACTAACTCAAACCCCAACTAAAAGAAACGATAAGAAAAACCCATAAATAAAACGAAACATTTTCCTCAAAAACTGGTTTTGTCCGCCGCACGCAAGATGAATGGAGTCACATCTTTCAACAAATAGTTAATAAAAGTACGGTCAACAATGCAAATGAATTAACACAACCAAAAGTTGAGATGCCTCACTACAAATGGAATGATTTCGTACAATAGTTTGTTGCTCTATCACGCAAAAAGCAATTGAACGGATTTTTGTGAAACTTTACAGTAATGTAGATCAGATCAGGCTTTAAAAATCAAACACAACTCGGGCGAAGCCGAGGGAAATGCTAGTTAGGTTAGTTTATTTTTTATAATTTTGTAGAGTTAACATAAGCTTTTAAAAACTAAAAGCGAATTCTTCTGCTGTCTGTACGCACAACGGGACTCTCAAGTTCGATTCAAGTGACGACCGGCTTACCTCTCGCGATTTGGTTCACGATACCGCACTAGGCAACTAGGCGAACAGTGAGCTTTCCTTTTAGATCACATGGGAAACTCGCACCCCTTGTACTAGTATACAATGAAGGAATTAACTATATGTATAACTATCTAACTATACGTATAACTAACTAACTATACGTATAACTAACTAGCTTATGCCCGCGGCTTCGTGCGCGTGGATGCCAGATTGTTACCAAAATATTTTAACGGCAAAGTTTCATACTAACTTTGTACCCCCGTTTTACACCCTTAGGGGGTGTATTTTCAAATATCCTTTCTTAGTGCTCCCCTATATGATAAAAGGATTTCAAGTTTCACAAAACAGTTTAGGCCCTGCATTGATATGTCAGTCGGTCAGCTTCAACGAACGAATGAACGAACGAAAATATTCGTTAATTGTAATGAAGTTTGTTAAATAGATATACAGGGTAGAGCGACACAGGCATTGTATTGGTTTTCGTAGGTACCTACCACCACTACCATGAAGAAAAAATAATGAGTATTAGTACATATATCTCAATTAATATGCTCGAACAAACTACTGAATGGATTGCATTTTAATACGCTGATACAATAGAACTGTTGGGATATTAGATAATTTGTTCAGTAGTCGGGTTTCGGTAAGAGTAGACCAGTATAAAGTTTCAACTTAAGGTTATTTCTACTCTGAGGTACTAATAAGCACTGCAAAGTCCATTAACTACCGTTAACCTATTTATTATCGATTATTATCAACAGTTTAATCGATTATTTATATTGTAATCGGTCATAATAATTCGAATTTCGAACGTGTTTAATGAATTATCCGTTATTCCGTTAAATTGTTAGTCATGAATGTTTCCAAAATCAATCTTTTAACTGTCTAAGTGTTTCATTTAACTGTTTTGACTAATTAAGTTTGCGTGCTATTTCAAATTTTAACATTATAATTACAATAGTTGATTCTCAGGCGAAAAGGTCAAGCAAAGTAAGAAATAAAAATGTTCTGTAGCGCCTCACAAAAGCGTGAGTGAAATACACACTTAGCCAGTTTATATTAGGTATATGTTAGTTTAAAGTAGTACCTACTATTAGTATTAATAATAAAAAGAAATAAGGAAATGCGTAGGAAGTGCTAAAATTCAAGTTTGTCAGTACCTACCTAATGGCCACCCGGCTGAGTGTTTTCGAAATTAGAACGTCTAACTCTAACTCTTTCGAATTTCAAACAACCTTCTTGATAGCATTCCAAGTTAACTTTTAAATTGAGTATGTACCTAATTATAAAAAGCTGTGTATCCAAAAAGTTTTAAATAATTCGAACAGACATTAAATCGAGAAGTCTAAATCGAGTCGTGATAATGATAACAGTAAACTATCGATTTGAAATAGGTAACGGTATCGAATAACTGGCGGTCCATTGTGAGCTGTGACACAGGCGTACTGTTTAAGACTCGGCACGTTTTTCTATACAATACTTTGTGGTTTTCGAAAATTAATTTCTTAAATGATTCAAACGAAACGGTCGGTTTTAATTGTCTGTTATTACAAATGGTCGGGAGTGTGAGACTAATCTCGTTAAATAATATAAGTAGGCCTGTATTTACATTTATAATGTAGAGGGTGAGTGAACGTATATGAATAAATATAAGAATTGTGTTAGCAGCTATCACAATACATTTATCAGTTACCTAGCTCAACAGTAACTGAAATTGATAGACAATAACACTGCAGAATGCATAGAAACCGGCGAGAAAATCACTATTTATTCATAGAATATCAGAGACCAGACTGGTAGCATTTGTAACCATTTATCTTGAGAGTAATTGGAATACTGAGCTTGCATACAAACTAATTAATTGTAAGTACTTGTTTGTTAATGAAATGGTAACAACTTGTTATCACTTCACTTTAAAGCCTTATTCCAATCGAAAGTAGTTTCGATTTGAATGAGGCTTTAAAGTGTTGCCTTAGCCATGGCAATGTTGGGTATGTTTATAAATACATATAACTAAAAATAAAAAAGTTGAACCTTCGAATTTTAAACATTATTTTCATTTTTTTTTAAATGCTTAAATCTGAGGAGTAGTAAAAATGGCGGCAAATTAACTAACTAAATGTTTTTACAGCTCCGCGTTTAACATGTGAAATCACAGAACAATTATACTCTACCAGTGCAAAATATACTTGAAATACATGATAACTGGATAAGAACGAGACTTTGTGTTTCAAAGAAGAAAACTTGAAAGAAAATAAACTTGAAACTGGCGAAGGCACAGAATGTGCGAGCCATAACACCTACCGAGTACCTAATATCGGCGGGAAAAGAAAAACAAAGCGGGAAAAGAAAAAAAAGGCGGCAAACTGAGCTGTCAACATTTTCTCAGCGCAGTATTTTAACAAATTTTATGATATTTGTGAAAATACGAACAAAACCCTAAGACAGACACAGATACTTAGTCAAAGAGGAGAATAAATACTTGACACAGCCAGATATAGCACGAAAAACGATCGAGGTAGAATTTTGATTTGAAGATCAATCAATTCGGGCATTGAATAGTTGCCAAATATAAAATCATAGAACTTTTACTCTAACCCAAAAGATAAGACAAAATTAAGTGGATCCATTCAAGTGGATTATCTCACACCTGTTTATTTTACCTTAGGTATGATATCACTTGAAGAATTCGACATTAGTCACTGTTGAATGGAAAATTCGCAAAACAAAACTTGAATATTAAAAGTACATTCAACTACCAAACCAACGACTTGACAAACACGAATCAAAGGTACATTATATACCTTGTCTTGTTTAGCATTTATTACCCGTCTGCGTTAGAAGAGGGGATAATTTTTTTTTGAGATGTGTATGTGCCTATGTTCATTTCTCTGGCACGTTCTATAGATCAACCGCCTTGATAGATTCACGAACGAGACGGATCAGGTGTTTTTTCGATTCTTCTTATGTAATTGTTGTGATATAGACTATATATTTATATAGGTATGATGACCGGGTCCACGCACGAAAGTGTCACAGTCACGTTCCCCCTGCTGATAGGCTAAAGTATAAGCCTATCAGCGAATAGCGGTTGCAGCGACATGCGATACAATTGGAACTAAATATGTCACAGGCATGGTTGTTTATTACAACGTCATCAATGTTTTCTTATGATGTTATTAAGTTAAATTATCATCAGTAAACCGACTTCTGACACGGATTATCTATGATCGCGTACGAGTCCCACCCGAGCGATTTAATATGGATAACAGAGATATATATATATATATAGATAATAATGCTTCTTTTTTTTATCCTATTTTCTTAAGACTCATCTCAACATATTTGTCATCGCCTATCACCTCCGACTCCGATTCCGACTCCGACTTCGGTTCCGATAAAAGCACCTCCGTAACATCCCTAGTTTGTAATATAAAGTTGGATAGTTTAATTATTTCTGTACTTGAGTGTGCAAATGCTTACTGTATTTAATGTCTGATACGCCTTACTTCATTGATTGACGACTTACCTGTAAAATGAAAAGTGTACAATTAAAATACTAATTAACAAACAAAACATGTGTACACAAGTATTTAGTCAATGCAATCCCTAAGTGAATTCCATTAATTGACTTAATTGATTATTTAATTCAATGAAGACGCGTTCTAAATTTGAATTTACTCATTGTTTTGTGTGTCACTGTTACGTAATAGTCAATTAATGGAATAATGAAAAGTCAATTTGATCTTATTTCAGAATACATAAATGTTTGAATATTTCTATACTTAGATAGTACATAATAAATAATGCAAATATTTCACACTAAGCTCTTTTTAGTTATCACAACAACGAAACAAAATATCTTCTACTCCTGGTTTCTGAAGTTACTTTTATATCAAAATTTCATTAAAATTAGCTTAGTAATAAAGTCGTAAAAATCGAAATTACTAACAGAACCTACCTAAACTAGTTTTCGTAGTTTAGGTAGGTTCTGTTAGTAATTTAAAGTAAAGTATTTGGTTTATATTGTTTGAGGATATAAATGTAAATCACTTAATGGAAACAAATGGAGTTAATTTAATGGCATGTTAACAATTTGTAGTTATGTATGTACGAGTATGTCATCTGCTTATCATGGGCCACTTGAGAAAGAAATAGGGCACTATGACTTTCGTACTCTTTCGTATATCTTATCTATGTTTGTTTGTGTCATTTACCTTTGTACCAGACATGTTACTCTATACTCTGTGATGTATTCAATCAAAAATATAAAATTTGAACCATAAATACTAAAACAAATAGTTACACAAGCATCTAATCTGTTGGTACTAATATTATAAAGCTGAAGACTTTGTTTGTTCGTTTGAACGCAATAATCTATTTCGAATTTTAAAATTATTTAACTGTTGGGTAGCCTATTTATGAAGGAAAGCTATACAACATCACGCTACGACCAACAGGAGCGGAGCAGCAATGAAAAATTGACAAAGTTGCGCGGTAGTCTGTACTATACAATATTTTATAGAGGAAAGATTTGATTGTTTGTTTGTATTGAATAGGCTCCGAAACTACTGGACGGATTTGAAAAAATCTTTCATCGTTGTGAAGCTACACTAACTCCGGGTGACATAGGCTATTTTTTATCCCTGTATTCCCACGGGAACGGGAACTACGCGGGTGAAACCGCGAGGCGTCCGCTAGTTAGAAATAAATATGTGTCGCACTAGTCACGCACTCAATAGATTGCGAATTTAATGAAGTTTAACAACGTTGCTACTATTTGCATAAAGATGGTCAACATTTTTCGAAATGACTAATACGTATTATTAGTTTGCGCCGGTTCTGTGTGTTAAGTCCAACCTCCGTCTTCGTACCTAATCTTACATTCCCGTTTTTAATATGGATTTTACGCCGTGTCCGAAATCTCATCAGGAGAACATTGTTTAACGCCTATTCTATTATATGCATAAAAAAACAATCAATTTATGAAAAAACCCGTTCACTCCCATAACCTCTCCCTTTCTCAGACGGTTAAAAATCAATAGGTATTAAGATCAGAAGCACCCAACAGCAGTACCGGGGACCTTTACAACAACTTTCACTACGATATAGTTGCGTTAACCTATTGTAGAAAGGACAATGGTGGTTTTCCGCTTTCACACGCCCGCGCCCTCTGCCGGGAGCCCATTCATCTCTAATGATCTATGAATAATATTTTGTTGAACTTCATTGAAGAGTGTTTAAACATAACCTTGCATAATACGCAGCAATTTACTGACTGACTACTATTACTTAGCCCCGAAAGATGGAAAATCTAAGTAAAATTGGTATTGGTCTCTTTCACACGCGAAGTATTAGTTCCGATTATTTGTACGTTTAAAAATAAAAATGTCGAACAAAAGTGCCGAAATTTCTATTAGTGAGCTAAATAAGACAGTGCTTTCACTCCAGAGTAAAGTAGTTTCTCTGGAACAGCTTATTTACGAGCAAAATAAGCTTATAATAAATCTAATAAGTGATCGCAGTGACTCAGTGAAATGTAAAGGTGACGATGTTGAGGGTAACTCTACGTCAGAGTTACCCCCGAGAGCCGTACGTGTGGCCCGCGCTCGCGCAGAATCGGCAATGTCCGTGAATACTCGGCGAGCGCTCGCTAAACCCGCTCCCACCCGTACTGCTGTTCGTGCGGCGACACGAACGGCGACCCCTACTCCGAGTCCAAATGTCGCTCAGCTGTCGCCGCCTGCGCCGCAATCTGCTAAAGATGTGCGCTCGCCTTCCGATGCTCAAGACGCAAGTGACATCGAACAATTAGTTAGTAACAACTGCGAGGCCGTTGAAGTCGTACAGTCTTCGAGTGTCAGCTGTGTAACTGTGGAGTCACGCCCAAGAGATGGTGGTGATCCCAGTGAGGTAAAACGATGGCCGCAACGAAGTACTCGCTTGAGTGAGAATGCGACTCGTGGTACCGCTGCACCTACCTCCACTTCGTTGTCGTCGGCCGAGCGTAAAACCTACCTACATTTATACTACTTAAAGGTGGGAACGACTACTGAGCAGGTATTGGAACATTTGCGCACTATTTGTCCGAATGATACTTGTACGGCCGAGGTTTTAAAATCACGCGGCGATTATGCGTCCTTTAAATTGTGTGTCCCAAGTAAACATCTGGTTAAGTATTTATCACCTAATAATTGGACTGAGGACATCCATGTGAAACTGTGGCGGAATGGATTTCGTAAGAAAAGTTTACAAACCACCCAGGGTTAAGTGTTATTCGCTATTTTACCAGAACGTTAGGGGACTGAGATCTAAATTAGATACTTTTAAAATTTCTTTACTGAGTGAATCTGCAGATGTATTTGCAATAACTGAAACATTTTTAGTTAGTAGCGTACTTAGTGGTGAAGTGGTCCCAGACGGGTATAATGTGATCCGACACGATCGCGTTAGCGATGCTGGTTGGGGCGGAGTACTGATGGCGGTACGTGCACGGTACCCACTCCAACAAATAGTTGATATTCCCAATTGTACCCCCGATATTGAGTTGGTTGCTGCTGTAGTCACTTTTAGTCATAAACGAATGTTACTGTGTACTGTTTACATACCGCCTAGTTCTACAGATGAGAAATATGTCAACACATTTACAGTGTTAGAGAATGTCGTTGCAATGTATCCTAAATTGGATATACTTATATTGGGAGATTTCAATCTTAACTCTTGTAGTCAAAATGTTACATTACACTATGCATATTTGTTATCTTTTTGCAAACTTAAGCAACACAATAATATTGTTAACAGCTATGGTAATATATTAGATCTGGTATTGAGCAACTTGGGAGAGGAGTGTGTGCGTATAGTTGGCGACGTGGAACCTCTCGTGCCGATGGACGCCCACCACCCCCCCCTCGGTATTCGCCTCAACGTGGCGCGCCCGGAGCCGATGCGGGCGCGGCTTATGTGTTCGCCACCACCGGCGGCGGCGCAGCGGCATGATGACGCTCCTCGGTGGAATTTTAAAAAAGCCAACTTTTTTTCTCTTTATGATTCTATCCAATCGTCTGATTGGTCAGAAGTAATTAGTTCCACTAATGTCAATCATGCTCTTGATTTATTTTATGCCAAACTTCAATCTTGCTTCCACTCAAATGTTCCAACCATAACATCTGTCAATAATCCCAAGTATATTTATCCCACATGGTACAGTCCAGAAATAATTAATAATATAAAAAACAAACACTATCACTTAAAAAAGTTTAGAGCATTTAATTTGGAATTTAACTACGAAATGTTTAAATTTTATAGACAACGTACGAAAGAACTAATTAAACTAGCCCACACCGATTTTATTAAGAGAACTGAGATGAGTATAAAAAAGGACCCAAAGACATTTTGGAAGTTTGTAAAGGATCAGCAATGTTCGCGGCGCTCCTGTTCTGAATTCGAATACGATGGTAAGGTCGTGACAGGGTCGGAGGCTGCAAATGCTTTTGCCACCTATTTTAAATCCGTTTTCTTGTTAAATCAACCGACTTTATCTACTAGTACAATTAATAATGAAGACCATAGCTCCTTAAGTTCTTACCGTGTTTCTATCGATAGTATTAGCCCATCAGACCTTTCACATGCAGTTAAAAAACTTAAATCTCAATCATCCGCTGGTCCAGACGGGGTGCCAGCTTACATCGTAAAGGACTGCATGACGATATTTCAGGAACCTCTCTTACATATTTTAAATTTAGCTCTGAAAACAGCCACCTATCCCACTTTATGGAAGATCTCGCGAGTTACACCTGTGCCCAGGGAAGGGTCGAAGTCCCGGGTCACTAACTACAGACCCATAGCTGTACTGTCGGCGTTTGGCAAGGTATTTGAATCCATTCTGAATCGTTACATAATTAGACAGATTAACCCACAGTTGAGCGAGTGTCAGCACGGGTTTCGAGCTGGTAGATCTACGACCACTAATTTGATAAACTTTGTTGACTATACAGCAGCTGAGTTAGAAGCAAAAAAGCAAGTAGATGTCGCTTATTTTGACTTCAAAAAAGCCTTCGATCGCGTTCACAGCGACGTTTTGTTAAAAAAGTGCTCTCTTACAGGATTTACACCTAATCTTCTAAAATTATTTGCCAGTTATTTAGCAAACCGTAAACAGTATGTCCAACTATCACACTATCGTTCCGACCAGTATGACACTCGCTCAGGTGTGAGTCAAGGCAGTGTGTTAGGTCCAACTTTGTTTCTCATCATGGTCAATGACTTGCCTTACGTCGTCAGAACTGCTCAGTGTCTCATGTTTGCTGACGACTTAAAGCTTTTTTTGGGTATCGGGTGCACTCAAGATTGCAAAGCACTCCAACAGGACATCGATAACGTAGTTGACTGGGGTGAACGCAATCAACTTGACTTTAATTCATCCAAATGCAAAATAGTCACTTATACCCGTTCTAGATCACCATATTCTTTTGATTATAAATTAGTAGACGAGCCTCTCGAGCGAGTAACACAAATACGCGATCTAGGTTTAATTATGGATCCTGGCCTGACGTTTAACACGCATATTACAACCATATGCAACAGAGGCTTTAAGTCTCTTGGATTCGTCGTAAGACAAACTGCTGGATTTCAGGACAGGAGTGCTGTGATTGTGCTGTATTTTTCGTTTGTCCGCAGTATCTTAGAATTTAACTGTATAGTCTGGGACCCTCACGAGGCGAAGTACAGTTTAATGTTGGAACGTGTTCAGAGGAAGTTCGCTAGATATCTGTACTACAAGCTGTATGGCTACTACCCCTATTTGTACCCATCTCTTTTCGTATCTGGGATGGTAAGTATAGATACGCTTCAACTAAGACGTAGGTGCGCTCTCATGGTCCACTACTACATGCTGTTAAACAATTCAATTGACAACCCCACTGCGTTGTGCCGCTGTGCCCTGTCGGTACCGGACCGGTATGCTCGGCTGCGCTCGTGTCGTCTGCTGGCGGTGCCCATGGTGCGCACCTACTCAGCGAAATTTGCGCCTACGAATCATGCCATGACATTAATCAACTCACTGGTTGCTCAATACCCAGAAGTTGACATTTATTATATTAAGTTAGGGCAATTTGTACATTTTTGCATGTTATTTTTGAGTAGTTATTAAGTCATTTTTACTGTAATGGCTTATTGCATGTTTTGGGTATCTGTAAGTGCAATAAGCAGTTGATTTAAATAAATAAATAAATAAATAAATAAAAAAAAGCCATAGGCCGTCTTAGGGGGTTTCACTTCGGTGTCAGTTATTCTTCCGTGAAATGGAGATGTTAACACATCCCGTTTTTTCGGTTAAAGGGCACTGTAGCATGTAAAATGACTGGGCCAGTGAGTCTTACGAACTAGGTGAAGTCTCAAATGAGAAGCGCAGTGCTGTAACATTCAGAACTATGTGCTGTAACATTCAGAACTATGCCAAACAAAGATTTGGGTGTCACTACTACAGGCTAGCGTGACGCTTACCATCAGAGTCAGTTCTGGGCCTTTAGACAAATGATATTATAATCGATTAAAGTTTACGCTAATCGAATAGAATGACGTACAATTTTAGTATTCACAGTGTTGTATGCGCAATGACGTCATTCTATTCGATTAGCGTAAACTCTAATCGTATAGAATGCCAATCGTCTAGGGGCGTCTCTTCATTTAGTGATTTAAAAAAAGATTATATATTTTCAAAACGATTGAACGGATGAATGGAACCACGAAACAAAACTAAGAATCGTCCCGTTAAAGTTAGTTTATCAAAATAAACGCATCCAAGTTCATTTGTGTCCGCTATATTATTGTTTTTCACATAGTCATAATTTCT
The DNA here is from genome assembly GCA_945859575.2 of Herminia tarsipennalis. Lineage (NCBI taxonomy): Eukaryota > Metazoa > Arthropoda > Insecta > Lepidoptera > Erebidae > Herminia > Herminia tarsipennalis. The sequence goes on from OX243830.2 coordinate 31,649,688, forward strand.
CATTTTAAAACTGAGACTGTAAATGTTGCAGCGCATTGCTGCATATTCCCCAGATAAAATACGGTCATGAAGTTACGTAATACTGGGTGGCGCAAAAGTAAAGACCCTATTTGGTTCAGCTATAACATTTTTTCTAAATTAGAAAACTAGATTTAGATTTTTTTAAATGTATATTTGTGCCATTAAATTTCGTACCATTAGGATTTAAAGATGATGTCTTTTAAATGGAGACCTCCAGAGTTGATATACATTTGAGCCCTATTTATGACATTTTGCATAACTTGCCGTAACACTTCCTGCGATATGTTCGTTATTTCTTGACGAATGTTTTCTTTTAGAGCTGCGAGAGTCTGTGGCTTGTTCACATACACCCGAGATTTCAAAAAACCCCAAAGAAAGAAGTCTGGACTGGTCAGATCGGGTGATCTTGCAGGCCAAGGCAAATCGCCAAAACGAGAGATAACTCGGCCTGGAAAAGCGTCCCTCACTAAGTCCATAGTGTCGCGCGCTGTGTGTGCCGTAGCGCCGTCTTGTTGAAACCAGATGTGCTCCAGCCCCAATTCGTCCAAACTGGGTATCAAAAACTCACGTAACATGGTTCTGTAGCGTTCTCCAGTGACAGTTATCGCATTGCCTCCAGCGTCTTCGAAAAAATAGGGTCCGATCACTCTGTCAACACAGATGCCACACCATACAGTAACTTTTAGTGGGTGTAGAGGTGTTTCTTGAATAATGCGCGGATTATCAGTGCCCCAGAACCGAGTATTCTGCTTATTGACATGCCCTGAGAGATGGAAATGCGCTTCGTCACTCATAACCAATTTTGAAGGAAAATCATCCTCTTCAAGGTTGAGGTTTATGACGCGCTGGCAGTAATCTAGACGAGCTCGGTGGTCAGCAGGCAGCAGCTGATGAGTTATTTGAGTTTTATACGGGAACATCTTTAAGTCTTTCACCAAAATACGCTGCAGGGTCCGTCTGGAAATGCCCAATTGCGTGGCACGTCGCCTCGTTGATGCTTCTGGACACTCTTCCACATCTTCGCGCACAGCATCGATATTTTCAGCTGAACGGCCTGTTCTTGGTCTCCCAGACTTAGGTCTATCCAATGTTGAGCCAGTTGCTTCAAGGCGTGTGGCAAAGCGTCGAATTGTGCGACCAATCGGTGCCGGACGGTGGGGAAATCGTCGACGAAATTCACGTTGTGTTCTTATCACTGATGAATTATTCCGTAAGAACATTGACACAATTATTCCACGTTCTTGGGGAGTAAAACGGTCCATGTTTATTTTCAGTGTATTTTACATTTGTTCACTACACAATTTTCAACAACAGAATGACAGAAAATGTCATATAAAAAAAAAAAAAGTATTTTCTTTAGTGCCAGTACTTTTGCGCCACCCAGTATAAGTAACAACAAATTGTGCGTGAAAAATGAAAATGCATTTCGCAACACGGATCTCATTTCGCATTTCCTTGACATTGTTGTTTAAGTAGTGCGATAAAATTGAATTTAATTTCATATGTTTCATATTACATTGTTATTTATTCACATTTTCGATATCATCGTAAAATAACTTTTGTGAAACGATCCGTGATGCCACAGAAATAAGTCGAGATCGAACGATTACAAGCACTATTTTACATGAATTTCGCTTTGCGAGCGTAACTTCGGGCAGTTTAATTACTTACCTATTCCAGGGGAAGACGTGGAGGTAGAATCCTCTCCCCCAGGAACTACAAAAAGGTGTTTAGTCAACTGTACCACATAAATCGCCCGAATTGGGCGCCCATTAAGTAGTAGGTATTTTGTTTTGAAGTCACTGAAATAAATAGATATAATTATCTGAGAAGAACTTTGATAGATATATTTATCTGACTATAAGATTAAAATTTCTTCTACATTTTTCATTTATTTTGTAAGTTCACATATTTAAAATCCATTAGAAAATACTGTCAAGATTCTCAACACAAAACTGAATAAATAGGTAATAGTAGGTATCTGTCTTATATACTTATATTGTCGTAGAGGTCACAGACATATCCCGCCCTCTTTTTATAAAGAACTCTTAGATTGTTCTGGAACTCTTTTCATTTCAAAACTATATTTGGGTTTGAATTCAGATTGCCTTTCTATTTCATGATATTGTTATATTCCGAAAACAATAAAATAATAGATGTATATCCAGGTATATCTGTAGGTTAGTGGTAGGTACTCTACATTATGATGAATATTTTATTGAAGTAACATTAAGATCGTTCAATTTTAACGACATTTTATGCCCTCAACTCCAAATTTATAGAGCACTTCCATTTTAAAGTTCAGCAGACATATCCATAAACTTTAATACAATAAATTGTAGGTTAAATAATAATAATAAATCTGTAATAAATTCGTTGTAAATTACATGGTAAAATCAAAAATGTCGGTTTATGAATTAGAAATCCTTTTTCAAAAATACATAATTATGGGTACCTACTTGTTTTGTCTCCTAAAATTTTTTTTGCCAACCTCTTTAATGTTTTTGGCAGTTGTAGCTAATCTCAGTAATTATTTTGATCTTTAATGGATCTAAATGGCTCTAACGTAGGCTTTTAATTTAAACAGTTTAGTGAATATATGATAAAAACATTTAATATCTATTTCGTTATTCCACATAGATAAAGTCGCGGTTTGGAGATACCTATTACCTAGCCAATTGCCACATGTATGACAAACTTGAAAACAACTCGACTGATTTGGGTTCTGTTTTTAGTTGTAAGTAATTGTCAGAACGAAGGTTTTTTTTTTCATAATTCACGAGCAACTTCGAAAGTTCTGTGGTATTTAGTATTCATAGGGTACTCTCTGCGTGATTGTAAGCGTGCGAAGTCGAGGCGTTTCACTAGTATCCAATAAAACTGAGTGTAGGGAACTACAGCTGTAAGTTGTCGGCCTCGGCGCAGCGCCACCCCAACGACATTCCATCCTATATGGTTCCATTCCATACCGAGCTATGGGAATGACCTCCAATGTATATGGGCTTTAAGGAAACCGTTCTTCCTTCATAATTATCTTAAGAATTTAATGTTAAAACGATGACTAAATGCAGAAATGGCGATGTGTTTCATTTTTAATTTTCTGATGATACGCGCTTCGTTGGGCCCTGTGAGTGCTGCGGCGTTAATATGACTATGTTTATAGGTGGGCTATTGAAGAGTGACCCAAACCTATATCTCGTGATGTCGGCTCCACAATTTTTATGTGTTTTTATTAAGTTTTCTGTTGCACAATGTCCTAATATTAAGTAAGTATAATGATTTTAGAAATATAGTATATACTAAGTACCTAGTTGACTAGCAGAGTTTGCAAAATCGGTTCAGTAGATAGCTCACATAACTCACAAACTCTACCTATTTATAAGTAAAGCTTATAATTATTATTTTCCCAATTTGAATTAAGAACATTTCATTAAATAATGTTCTTTCTACGATTTAACAATCGAATATAATGAAATGTACAATCATGAACGTGTGTTTATTATGTCCAATCAACTTTTATAACCATTTAAAGAATGAGGAATTATAAAACGCGAGCAACTCATAAAAAACGAAAGCGTCTATTATATAAAACAAGAAGTTACTCGAGTTAGATAAATCTTATGATCTATGTCATCTCAATTTAAAACTATGAAGATTAATCAAATCTGAAAGACTTTGGAGCAATGACCCGCGGAACTTGGAACTAATTTAACGTCTTATATGTAGGTAAGTCTGTATTTTGTTTATATAATGACATTCAACCTTTCCAGATTCAGGATTTTGATTTGAGTGAGGGGGGTGACCAATCCAGGGCCTCGGTTTAAAAAAAAACATAAATCGGCAAATTGTATCGCAGTCAGATGGGTAGGTATAAACTTAGATTATTTTTGTTTAGAATGGAATTCTGGAAGCTCGAGCTCTATGTGGGCGATACTAGTGAATAAATGTGATAAAAATGAGATATCTCCTTATAAAAACAACCCTGAAATAACAGCTTATTTCTAATTTTGATAATGGTAGCTTGTACTAAGCTTGGCTTTGGCTTAGGATTGTACCAGTACCACCCTATCTCTTCCCATGGAAGTCGTCAAGGCGACTAAGGGATTTCACACCGGCGCTGCGAAGGCTTTAAAGTACGCAGAGAACGCAACAGTGTCCTCTGCGTACTTTAAAGCCTTACTGCAATCGCCTACCCGCTCGCCAAGCGTGGCGATTATGGCAATTACCCCCAGGGTCTATAAAAAGTAGGTTCTACCGGGGAGACCCGTGCCCAGCAGTGGGACATAATATAGGTTGAAATAATAAATGGTAGCTTACATCGTATCTATATCTACCTACCAAAAACAAATTCATCAAATAATTTGTCTATTACTGAAATGAATTTCTAAATAAAAAACGCGTTAGATTGTTCTTACTAAGTATAAATACATATTACGCAAACATGTTTATTCAATGATTTCGTTTATGTTATTATAACCTAGTTTGATTTGCAAATTAATTAAATAAGTGCAGCACTCATCAACTCATACATACTTAACTTACATAGCTAAGTAATATTCAGTGTAATGGAATTAGAACAACTTCGTAAGGGCACGTAAGCAATATTGGTTTTTGTGATCTTGCAATATATTTTTGTGGTAAACAATCTTAAGGTTTACCAAAGCAATTAATGCGATGCAAGTGTTTAGACTATTGCATACAATTAAATTAGCTGTCCCGCGCAACTTCTTCTGCGTAAATGTTCCCTGTTTTTGCAACATTTCTCATTGCTGCTCCGCTCCTATTGGTCGTAGCGTGATGTTATATAGCCTATAGCCTTCCTCGATAAATGGGCTATACAGCAGTGAAATAATTTTTCAATTCGGATCAGTTGTTTCTGAGATTACCGGGTTCAAATAAACAAACAAACTCTTCAGCTTTATAATATTAGTATAGATAAAAACTGTCGTAGTCTCAAGTCTAGGTTCCGAAACTGAGGGTAGTCACCCACTTGGGGTGTAGTCGCACTAAAATAGGTATCCTTTGGGGGTAATGCAACACGGGCGTACCCAGGATCACTTTTCGGTAGTGGAGGTTTAAGTAATTGGGTATTTGACTACTATCAAAATAAAATATTTTATACTAACCATGTAAAAATATGTCAATAAGTGTTCTGTAAAAAATATTCATCTATAATGTAACGTGTTTATTAATTTTCATATTTAAAGTAAATTTGATATAAATTAGATTTGACCATAGAAAACTTGACGTCACATGCTAGCATTTGTACCGAGCGGATCGTTTTCGACGTTTCTTAAAAAGAGGCTAATTTGACTTCAGTCAAATACCCTATTTCAGTGAAGGGTTTCAACCTCCACACCCCTACTGGGTACCTCCATGGTAGTATTTGTACTGTGAGCGACTCACACTTGACCGATGTTTTCATTTGCACACCCCTCCCTCGCTTGCTCGATCGAGCGACTCATATTTAGACGATGTTGGGAGAGCCGACGGCTAAAGCTAGTATTACAAGAGGAGTTCAGAATGGCTTCAACTAAAGTCAAGTAACAACTGTCAAACTCTTGTTCGAAATTACTAATTTCATATTCTAAACCGAGCGTAAATAAAAATAGCAGAATTACATTTTCCAATTCAGGGATTTCTGAACTATATAACAGAGGCTAACTTACCTAATTACAGCTCCAAAATATCACCTAATGTTCCTTTTAGTGCCTTCAATTTCTATTCCTTTCTAAATTACCATAGGTGAATGTGACTTAAGATACATATACCTAGCTATATCTATAGGTATAACCGGTTCGGTGTGTCTACCGCCTATAATATGTCAGGGTTGTCAAGCAAGTCCACCAAGTATTTCAATTCTTTCATTTTAGTACACAAATAGGGTTTCTACTTTTTACTGCATCCGGCGCCCAGAAACATGTTCTTATTTTAAAATTATGTTCTGTAATTAACTTAGGGTCTTGCTGGAAATGAAAATGAGGACCTCAATATTTATAAATAACCCTGTTAATTTTAAATAAGTAACACTGTTTTGTCACTATTACGAAATGTTTGCCATTATGTAGGATACCTAACGCAAAAAATTGCAAGGTGTATAGATTTTTGCACTCTCTTGCTTATGCTTGCGAATTACTTAGCTTATTTTTTTTTATTATCAGCTTCTTTTAAAAGCATAAATTTATAGGACACAGTCACTGAATAAAGGTTGTCCCAATAGAGTTATAAAACTCTATTGGTATAACAAAGAGAAAGGTTAAGTTTATAAAAATAAAGTTGATGTTAATGCTATTTATTTTAATAAGCCATTAATAGTCAAAATTATTGATACGTGTAATCGAAGCTGTCTAGATTATAAATATCATGATGTCACGTTCTGATTTAAACAGACAAACATACCCACAATCAAAATACAAACAGATTAATTTCGTCACAAAATCACATTTCGTTATATTATGTATATTATTATCATCTGCCTGTCTAGTAGTAGAGAGGTAGATAAAATAGTTTATCAAACTTATCATAATCTATAAATCTTAATTAATTAAAATTTGGTAAACACTACGTAAAATACACTGTAAATGTAGTAGGTACTTGTACTAAAGATGTGAAGTGGCAACCCTGTCCATAATTTGAAGACGATACTAATTTTGGATTTCGCCAGCAAGTGTCGACAAACTCAAAGCAGTCAAGGACGGTTGAGCGGCGAAATTATGTTCAAACTTGTTCATATAATGTAGTATGTAAGAAGCCAGGGCCCACGTGAGGTTTATCGTGGTGTATTGAATGTCGTGCGTGACAGCTACCACCATATAAAGACAAGAATCAAGATGTCTGCCGTCAACCGCCGGCGTCGAAGTATTGATGTTGATGAGTTCATTCGCGCGGGAAACCATTCACACAAGTATGGAGCGTTCAAATTTGGAATTAATATGACAGAAAAAAACACCACCGCACCGGAAACAAACCTTATTTATGTTGCCATTGTACTATTATTTTTTATTGTTATTTTAATAAATATTTAATTACTTAAATACTTTTTTACTATTATTTAAGCGGCAGTAGCCTAATGGTTAAGGCATCGGACTCGCAATCGTGAGGTCGCGGTTTCAAATCCTACCCATTATACTACCGACGTGAACCCACTCCTAACACAGGCCTTTGAGCTTATCTGGATGGGTTAACAGGATTGCTAGTAATGTGGGATTCAGAATCTCACATTTCTAGTTATCTTTAAAAAAAAACTTTTATCTTACGCACCTACTTCTTTAGTAGGCATTGTAAAGTGTTAGCAACACTGATAAATTTAATTAAAAATAGTACCACAGGCAAAGATAACATAATTATATTCTGATTACAATCCTAAAACAGCATTTTTTCTTGTTAATAAAAAAGTTGTTAGCATGAATCACGCTCAGTGAAAGGTTAAACTTAGTGACATCATTCAGATTCGTTCACAGTTTATATAAGACGTCGGTAGATAGTCAATTTATTAAGTAAATAAAGGTCATTACACCAGGAATAGAAGAGCGAATTCTCTAAGTACCTACCATAAATATTACAATAAAAGAATACTTGTACCGTGGAACAAGAACCTTGTTCTTTTGCGGCAGGAGTTAAAAATAAATAAATATCTTTGGGCAACTCACACAACGTCATCTGATCCCAAACTAAGCAGAGCTTGTACTATCTTAACCAGGCAATTGATGATATAGATAAATTACATCCAGACACAGAATAAACCATTGAACTCACGGCCGCCAGCTTAGCAGTCAGGGTCACTAACCACTACACTAACAGGCCAATCTAAATAAACATTGATGATTATAGTAGTTTTTCCAAAACAAACTAAAATCTGAAAAAAAATATTTGTTTATTTACCGAAATGAAATAAAATGTAATCTCCTTGTAAAAAAATACACAATGCATTTGAAATCATTATCCTAGCTTCACGTAATTTAAATATTGAAATTATACAATAGTAGAACTTAAGTAAAAACTAAAATGTGAAGTCTGTATAGCAATAACTACTGTTATTTATATATATAATCATAATGCATGAATTTACTAAAAAGAACAATGATTCATTGCACCGTGTTTCGCAAGTAATAACAACTAGTATGATCAAAGGATATTAACAAAAGAAAATAAACACAATCGCAATCGGTTATCTAGAATCATCTCTGTATTGCAACAGCTAATAATCCTAACAAAACAATCGATTTAGCTCCGAACCGATCAATCGACGTGCATCGAGATATCGGTTCGATAAATTCGTAATTAGAAGACAATAAATAGGTCGGCAGTCGATACTCGATTGCATCACTAGAAAGCGTTCTCGTAACAATCGACTTTAAGGTCGATTCTGGCATTATCATTGGACATTGTAACCTGTACCGCGAACCTGCCCCTGCGCATTCCATTTGTAATCATCAATATTTATATCCAAGTAAATGTTGAAAACTGGAGTGTTGGTGTATTTATTAGTTTGATTAAGTACTGGAACGGCAATTTTAATATTAAACAAAGTTGTCAATAATTTATGTAACTGCCCCATTATGATTACGTTTTAATTTATAGGTACTATTGCATGTCTAAGGTTATTTGGAGACAAGAAATCTAATAAACATGCAAATATTTGTATTCCATTAAAATTACAGATCAAATATTAGTCTGAGCAAGCTGTGCTATCGTAATTGGACCTCCAGAGATTCCCAAATGAATATAGTGAATGTAGGACAATACCATAGAGGTTCGAGAGGCGTTAAAACTACGTAGTAGGTATGCCAAAAACAAGTCTATAAGTTAGCCAATCTTTATCGCGAAATTACAAGAACCAACCTCTTTTTATCATACAGAAAAATAAAGAAATTTTAAATTTCGAACTTGCATTCAAATACGAGCACATGCATCTTTTTTTTTTCTTTTTCCTCTTCCCTCCAATATTAATCGGTAGAGATTATGGCTCGCACATTATGTGCATACGCCAGTTTCAAGTATAATTTCTTTCTAGTTTTCTTCTTTCAATCACAAAGTCTCGTTCTTGTCCAGTTATCACGTATTTCAAGTATATTTTACACTGTTTTACACTTTAAACGCGGAGCTGTAAATATAGCGCCATGTCAGTTTGTCGCCATTTTTACAACTCCACATGCATCTTTTCTCTTACATAATACCTTTTACCCAATGAGTATAATAATATGCTTTTACGTTTGGTCTACGTCCTTTGCATAACCGTCCTTAAAGTCCGCTATAAGTGATGCAGACCACAGATAACATAAATATTGGCAAAGGTATTTTGGTGAAGTTCCAAGCGACGCAATAACGCATTTGTATGCAACAACTGAAGGCTTGTCAGACACTCAGTCAGTCAGTCATTCTGCCTCTGTGGCGCGGTGGGAGTGTATCCGACTGCTACGCAAGAGGTCGTGGGTTCGATCCCCACCCAGGATAAAACTTTGTGTGATGAGCACGATGGTTTATTCTGTGTCTGGGTGTTATTTATCTATAATATGTATGTATTTAGAAATATATATGTATGTTTATCAGTTGTCTGGTTTCCATAGTACAAGCTCTGCTTAGTTTGGGATCAGATAGCGTTGTGTGAGTTGTCCCAAGATATTATTATTATTATTATTATTCCCGTAGTAGTTCTAAACGGTAAATTGAGCAAAAATTTATTCATAATGTGTTATGTTTGAAAGAATATATATTTGATTATAAACAAGGCCAGGTCTATTTTACAGAAGACCGAAGAATTGCTACAGTCAGTTCTAGAAATATAGCTGTGAGAGGATGGCCGAGTTGCTGGGTAACGTTAATATGATAAGAATCGATTGTGATAATAAGTAATCTTCTTGGTTAGCAACAAGCAGTATTTCTACAGAAAAATCTTGATTAGGAAAGGAAGAAAAATCGATTTCCATGTAAGAAAATCGATTTCATTTTCTACGCTTGATTGGGAATAATGAACTTCAATTTTATAGGTCGATACACTTATTGACATTATTATGCGCAGTTTGGATTGGTATGTTAATTGGTGGTGATGATTAATGGCATTTTAACGATTACTCTTAAGGCTCCGCGCAAACTATCTATTAACTACGGTTACCAGAAGCTGTCGCATGCAACCTTCTTTGGTATCTTGAACCATTATTGAACAACGTTAAATGTTATGAATTGTAGCGACTACTGACTATAGTCAATAGTCTAGTAATTAGCAAAATTTTTACTGTAGTGTCTCACCTCGTTTGTACCTACAGTGTTCAGTTCTATTTGTGGCACGTAATTAAAAACATTTTTTCGGGCAAGGTTTCCAATTTATCTCTTCAAAAGAACTTTCATCAAAATAGCCGAATTGGTGTATCCATATTCGAGATTGGCGCTTAGCAATGAATTTGGCGATTAATTTTTATTTATGTACATTTCATAAAGAAAGTGAAGATAATTCTATGCGAATCGAAGGGTGCCCCTAGTTCAATATAAAAATAAATTAGCATTCAATTACAAATAATTTAGTCCACCAGTACCTAAATGGCGCTCTGAAAACATTTCATTGTCTAATTGTAAGTAGTTTTTAATCACCGGGTCATTGTGTGTGGATGAAAACAAGGTATTGTATAGACGTAAGTAGTTGGAAAGATTCAGGATTTTCTGTAAGCATTCACTTCGGTTCTATTGCAAGACTTCGCTAGACTACTATAGTTTTTCTCGCTATAGTATTAGTTGTAAAGTATCGATTCTTATCCATACTTAATGTTATAAATGTGAAAGTAACTCTGTCTGTCTGTCTGTCTGTCTGTTACGCTTTCACGCTCAAACAGCTAACCCGATTTAGATGAAATTTTGTATGGAGATAGTTTGAGTCCCGAAGAAGGACATAGGATAGTTTTTATCGCGATAACCGACATCCACGCGGGCGGAGCCGCGGGCGAAAGCTAGTTCGGTATAAATTACAAAGTATCGAAATTTTATTGTCCTTAGCATATATTTTTTTTATTTATTTATTAACATTAAGCAGTTTTCTGCTTTCCTTGAGTTCGCAGTCTCAGTCTGTGACTTCAATAAACTAGAAAATTATATTTAAAAGTTGAAATGGCTACTCCAGTCATACATAATACCTAATTGCAGTAAAAAATATTATTTTTTGTATGCATAGTCAATTGCTTGGAAGTTGCGATTATTTTTAAGATGTTGTTTTAACCTTATGACCTCTATTATGTAGATAAATTACTCGTAGCGTGAGTTCGCGTGAATTCCCAACAGACGTAAACATTGAGCAGTTTCACGAATTGAAGCTTGCTACTGAATTTCAACACCTATCAGTATTGTTGTATCTTCATCTCTTTCTATTGGTGTAACTTACTATTTGCTGGAAAGTGTCAAAGTGTCAAAGTTTATGGGCATCGATCACGGTAATATATAAATTATAGTACTTGGATGACCGAGCATCGCTCAGTATTTGTTTTAAACGATATTTTCCAGAAATGAAACCTAGCTACATCGATTTATCGCCCCCGAAACCCCATGTATATGATATATATATATATATATATATATATATATATATATACAAGAATTGCTCATTTAAAGGTATAAAAATAAAATAATTAGATAGATTGGTAATCTATCTATCTACTACCGTGCATCGCCTTACTGATCCCTTCCACTTTCAACTAATCTAGGTACTCGTACTACTACTTACTAGTAAATACTCATATTAATTAAAAATATTATAAAGAAATTATCTGAATGACAGTGAAACCCACATAAAAATCCGTTGAGTAGATCTAAGCGTACAGGGACAAACAACTGCAAACGACTTCGTTTAACACTAAAGATGAATATATTATTCAATAGAAAACATGAGATATACATACATATGAGATGCAAAGACACTGCGAAATCGACTCACAGGCCTTTAAATGTCAGTGTAATGTCAAGATGTAATTTAGAAAGTTTTAATCGCATGCGCGCGCGCCGTGATCAAGAGGATCGCATGCGTTGGACTCGAGTAATTAAGCACTATCATAGCACGATTATGAGACGCAATACCGAGATGTTATTATGTTCTCTGTATATAAAATATGTGCATTGTCGTGCAAATTGAGCTACGTTACATTGTACTGTATTGTTTTATGTCGTCTAGCGACCGGACTCAATAATCTACCTATCGATGGATTTGGCTACTAGAGGTAGAATTTTGGCATATTTTGTATGGAGCTTATGTCAAATATATACCTCTAGTAGCCAAATTCATCGATAGTTAGATTATTGAGACCTGGCGTAAATCAGTCCAATTTTTTTACTGGGTCTAGGTACAATCAAAATCTAATTAAAATCGGCTCAGTGTTTTAAAAAAACGGGTTGCACTCGGGGAGTGCCGGCAGAAGTGAAAACTTGAACATTAGTAACGTCGTGCATTTTTGAATATTTTGGAATGGTTAGGTATTTTTTTTACTATCATTTATGTGGTTAAATACAATATTCTTCTATTGCGCTATCGTACACAAGCATGACAATGACAACGACATGACAATTAAAAAGTTTATCTCTCAGAAAAATGATGACCACCTGAGTTATAATAGCCTGTAGATGGTGGCGAAATTTACCTTCGTATTCTAATGATATTGTAGCAGTTTTTCATTGCTCTCCTTCCGTCTTACGAAATTTCAATCACGGTCACGTGATCTACGAATTTTAGAACACTTGACACGAGTTTAAATTTTTTTACCCATACCAAAAAAGCGCGCGCTACGCCGCTAAAGAAATTTTCACTTCAAAAACTAATGTTGCAATAAGTCATGACTTCAAAATTTTGGGTCTTCAAAACTAAAAAGTCAGATAGATACCAAGTTATTTTGGCATTTTTTAATATGTATTAGCATTAGGTAGGTAGGTGTTTACCTAATGTACGAAATATAACTCAATATTAAAATTGATCGCAGGAAGATTCTAAACAACGGAAATTACATACATACATATTAAAATTCTTGTTAAGATAAGTATGAAGCTTGTAATCCCAATATATACGTAATAACTCGTTGCTGGTTCCTCTATCATTTGAAGATGGCCGGCCGTATATGAAGCGTCGGTAGCCGAAAGGCTAAGGCATCGGACTCGCAATCGTGAGGTCGCGGGTTCGAATCCTGGCCATTATACTACCGACGTGAACCCACTCCTAACACACAAGCCATCAAGCTTAGCTGGAGGGGTTGACAGGATTGCTAGTAATGTGTAATGTTATCTTATTTAATTTAACAAGAACACAAGAATTAAATCAGTGAAGAGGTGAATTAGAGCTTAGCTTATTTAATTTAACAAGAACACAAGAATTAAATCAGTGAAGAGGTGAATTAGAGCTTAGCTGGAGGGGTTAACAGGATTGCTAGTAATGTGGGACCACACTCCCGCATTGCTAGTTATCTTTATTTAAAAAAAAAAAAGTATACCAAACAATTCTGACTAATGCAATGTAACCCTAGGTAACGTACAAAATACTAGTTACATCTTGCGTCTAGCGTGATCGGTATGTGTGGGTACTTTCGTCGTACGGTATAACTTTGGCCGATACCGTGACTTTGAAAAAAAGTTAAGGGCCAAAAGGAATAGGATGGAGAAAAAAAGATTTTTAGAATAATGTTTTAAATTTGCGTTTTAAAATTAATTTCGGTTTGCATGAGGGTAATATTAGTTCAAATAATTCGATCAGTTTAACCCTTTGCTGATGTGTTCCAACTAAGCATAAACATTTTCGAATACTTCTGAAAAAAACACAAAAAATACTTAGCATATAACTAAGTCTTTGTGCAGTTAAAGTGTACTACTTAACAACTAACAAAATTAAATGAAAAATTGCCTAATAAACTAAAAGTTTCTTAGATAATGTAAAAAAAATAGGAAGAAACATTTATACAACGTTTCTTGTTATTTTTTTTTTACTACTTTAAAATATAACAACGTGTTCCATGTACCCACGTGTAGGTTCTTTCTAACATGCGATTCGCTTTCCGACATTTCTCGAAATCGTTAAATAACGTAGGTAATTAAATCTGACAAGACAGAAAATATCAGATTGACTATAGTCAGTACATTAATCTCGATGAACAATTATTTTCTTACTGACTATACTCGCACTTGTTTTCTAAGCTCTTTATCCATTACGTACAAACGTACAATACGTAATTTGTTGATTAATAGCTATCGACCGCGACTTCATTCGTGAGAACATTTTCCGGGATAAAAAATAGCCTATGTGCTATTCAAGACAGATCTATCTCTGTGCCAAATTTCGTCCAGATTTATTTAACCGTTGTAACGCGAATGAAGAACAAACATCCATCCATACATCCAAACTTTCGCATTTATAATATAAATATAGATTATAAAAACTAAAAAAATATATAATGTAACACAAACAAACCAATTACAATCCTAGTATACGAGTAAACTGTGATGAAGTTATGAATTCATGTAGAAAATTGCGATGTCATTATAAACGAAAACATAATATGAATGAATGATGCACGCAATGTGCGGATGTTGTGGAACGCTCGAGTGCACACATGATATCAGATCTAAATGATAAGATAGACACAAAATACACAGGCACAGGTCGGCTCACAGCTCAACAGAAAAACCTCACACACAGATACGCATGTACAACTTGATCTGTTTCGGATGACATTCGACCGAGATCTGAGTACATGCCCGTCTATGTATGCGTGGGGTAATGTTTTCGATCGTTGTAGGAAGCCAGCTTCTGTGTCTATTATCTATCCATGTGTTCTGTGAGATAGATGTGGTGGGAACATTTATATTAATTGTGAGAGTGACGCAGGTATCGAATGAACGGTATCTCGTTGGGAAGCGTTACGTGAATGAACTAGTACTACCTTGAGAATGAGAACCGTTGGACTTTCTGGGAGCGATAGTTTTGTTTGTTCTACGAGTAGAGGATGTTGGCTTAAAGTCGTTGTTGACTCCAGGAAGTAGTAGGTATTTAAAATTGGAACGAGTATGAATGCATAGACTGTTCATAACCCTTCTAATTTTAAATACCTAAGTATATAGTTGAGCTAACATCGTACTGCCAACATCGTACAAACAAAAAATGTGGTTGTTTGTTTTACTTAAATTCAATAAATTTTGAAAAATTTTGTAAAAGTTTCGCCAAGGCAATTATTTCTTATAATAAGACTAGCGTTTGGCTGTGTGTTGTTGGAGTTGGAGTTATTTAAAAGCATGCATATTTAGAACAAAAAGTTAGATACTTTCTGTCTCTCTGACCCGTTAACTTTGCATAAAATGAGGTTGATTTGTTGCCCGTAGATGCGTAAAAGAATTACAAACCAACAGACAAACATTCGCATTTCATAATAAACAGTAAGGATACTTTTTGTGAGTGCCATTAGCTAGATCTAATCGGAAAGGTTTCTCAGTAAACAATGAACCAGCAGTGATTATAGACTACACGTAATCAAATTAACTCTTTTCGAATTACTAGAACAATTGGCAAGAACAACGATTGAGCTGTCAATAATAAGCCTTAGAAAGGTAATTGTTTTGACTTTGAAGTTCCTGGGTATCTAGAGTATTGGTTCCTATAGGAATGCAATAGAGGTATAATAGGTCCGTGCTTGGTATTACCCTATGTTATGATCCTCATTTTACTCTACTTTTTTTTTTAATTTAAAAAAAGATAACTAGCAATGCGGGATTGAGTCCCACATTACTAGCAATCTTGTTAACCCCTCCAGCTAAGCTCAAAGGCTTGTGTTAGGAGTGGGTTCACGTCAGTAGTATAATGGTTAGGATTCGGACCCGCGACCTCACGATTGCGAGATCGATGCCTTAGCCATTAGGCTACCGCCGCTTTTCATTTTACTCTACTGACAATAGCATGTGTCAATTCTATGCTCATTTTACTCGACTGACTAATACCAAAAAGAGGTTTTGGTTTTCGCGCGTTTGGGAATGTACCTACCTACCTATGTTTGTAATACTATTTATTCTTTTTTTTACATAAAAGACGACCCCCGCAGTAGGGTACAAGCCCAGTGTCGCGTGGTACTTTACAAACATACAAGTCACGGACACAAAGTACACCCAGACTTGGAACAACAATTTGTGAATCCTTATACAATCTAAATAGATTTCCACAATTGAGGTATATGTAGTTGTTAAACAATTTTCTAACAATGTATAATTGCTTGAAAACATTTATTTTCATATCGATATAATGAGAGCATTACCAGTTTTCCACGTGGAAACCATTATTGTGATTCCTAGTTAACATTATAGTAAGTAGGTGTTGTTTTTCCGTATTATTCGTAATATTACAATACGGTATCGTATCCTTACTTCTCAGAAGGGGATGGTGTACAAAACTCATACTTAGTCATCATAACAGACAATTCGATTTGCTGTTTTCGAAACGAAAAATTCAACAATACATCAATGAAAAACCTGAGCCTTATGCGTCCTTACCCATCGTTAATTACCGTCGTAATAATAGTAAAAACGATTAAGTACGTAAATGCCCAAAATTATGAAAACGAAATACCTGTTTAACTTAATGTGAAATGAGTAAAAATATTAAAATAGAACGGGTATTTGTCATTTCAGATTGCGTTTCCCAAGTTTATAATAAAATGGGTCTACCCGTCAACTAGATTGCTGCAATTCAATCGAAACATCGATTAAATAAAAGGTACTTATATTTCACGCGATTAAGTCCCGATTGGGACCATCGGGACTTAATCGCGTGAAATAAAGTTTAAAAACAATGACGTAAAATTTATTACGGAAGATGGGTACATTATTATATTACTAGAATCAATAAAATGTTGCTTGTAACGTAACGTTTCCTTTACCTGCAATTGTTTATCATTATACGATATTATCGTGTTACTAATATAAATTGTCCATTATAAGTGCCGATAAAGAAAAATAACAGACATGCCGAAACGAAGTAATCCTCATAGTGATAACAAACTATGTGAAGGAAATGGCTACATCGTTACGCGACAATTTTGTTGTTATAAAATTATTTATTACTCTATAAAATAATAACTAGTAGCATTTTAATATAAGTAGGTACGTCTGCACTGTTTCCCAAATATTTTCCAATGTAAAGAAACATCACGAGATGTTTCTTTACTTTCGCTTGCGAGGGATTTAGACTTTCACGATGCATGAAAAAATGCAAATACGATGAGGTTTCGACCAAGTTTCACTGGTCGTAGACAAAATGTTAAGCAACCTGAATATTAATCACTAGCTGTCCCGCGCAACTTTGTATGCGTAAATTTTCCCCGTTTTTGCAACATTTCTCGTCGCTACTCTACTCCTATTAGTCGTAGCGTGATGTTATATAGCCTATAGCCTTCCTCGATAAATGGGCTATCCAACAAAAAAAGATTTTTCAAATCGGACCAATAGTTCCTGAGATTAGCGCGTTTAAACAAACAAACAAACAAACAAACAACCAAACAAACAAACTCTTCCGCTTTATAATATTAGTATAGATATATTATGAACACGTTAATCCCTGCATATCGTAATTATATTTTATCGATAACATTTGGTACGAGATAGTCATTTTGATGTAGGCATCTAAGGCGGCAAAAAAAGGAATTTCTGAAATTCACCCGGCAAGGGGATGATCAACCGATATTTATCATTACCACAGCAAAATTTACCTAACCGGAAAAAACAAAAAGGATATCTATGAAACACTGATAGCAGATAGGTAGGTAATCCTATTATATTGCACCGATATAATTAAATATTATCTTTGAAAGCAGACCTTGATATCACGAGAAACAGATTTTCATATTCAGAGTTTGATTACACAGAACAAAATTATGAAATAACAACAACTAGCAAGTAGCAGAAATTTTATACACATACATATTTATAAGTAGATTCCTTGATTTTTTTAAACTATAGTTTAACAAATTGTTAGTGTCAGTAAACTCCGGTCTAACATATAAAAAATAAAAACAGTTTTTAATCCTAGTCCAAATTTTATACCGTTCCAAGGACACGACCGAGTTGAGGTCCCCTGTTCGAATAACTAGTATAAATTGATACGTGACTGATACCGTATCGCGTACTCGTATACTGTCAATCATTTAACAGATATTAAGAAGCTATAAAAGTATTAGAAGTGTATCGATAATTTACCGTTGTACTTGCTGTACTTAACTAAATTAGCTGTGAGTAAAAAAGTCAAACTGACATATTTTACAGATAGTTATTGTTAATTATAATATAAATATTCTCAATCATAGCAACCCATGTGATATCCCACGGGTCTCCCCAGTGGTCTGGAGAATCTAAGTACTTATTATATATCCTGGGGTAATTTACCATATCGCCACCCTTGGCAAGCGCGTTTACCATCGCAGTAAGACTTTAAAGTACGCAGAGGACGCTTGACGCTGCCACCCGTCCTCCGTTGTGAAGTCCCTTAGTCGCTTTGATGAAACTCACGGGAAGAAATAATATACCTACTAGAACTTCTTTTTAAATCTCTCATCAGAGATCTCAATCAGTCTTTGACTTGTTCCTAAATTCCAAAAGTTTTAAATGCATTATTTATAGGTAGGTAATTGTCTGAAGTAACAGGGCGTATTATAATTTTATAAAAATTAAGTTACTTTTTTCAACATTATAACAAAGAAGTAACTTATTCAAAGAAGTTCATTTTTTTTAATAGAGATATTTAAAAAAATGAACTAAATAAGTTAATAACTTGCTCTATGATCATTTCAAATGTTGTCCACAATAATTTTATAGGACTGCGTCAATTTTCCCCGTTTTTGCAACATTTTTCATTGCTGCTCCGCTCATATTGGTTATAGCGTAATGTGATAGAGACTATAGCCTTCCTCGATAAATGGGCTATCCAACAGTAAAATATTTTTTTGATTCGGACCCGTAGTTCCTGAGATTATCGCGTTTAATCAAACAAACAACCTCTTCAGCTCTGTAATATTAGTATAGATAAATAAACTGAATCAAGATTCAAAGGTCCACTTGCATAAAAGAAGAGTATGTTGACACATAGTTACGTTTTTTAAGGACCGTGAGTCCACAGGACCGTGTTGAATTACGCTTTCAACCCCTCGAATGCGAAACCGATACTTTAACCATTCCAATTACTATGCGATTTATAGGTTCTCTTCGTTACAGGGCAGAAGACCACTGATATACGAGTACAATCCAATTTAATTCCCGTACCATATTAATCGAATAAATCATTTTAATCGAATGCATTCCTCATTGGCCTACTTAGTTCACACGATAAGTATCATGACTATGTTATATGCATGGTTATATGTTATGATTTAGCGAGGTGTCAACTCGATAGACCGTGGCGGCGCCTCAGGGAAATTTCTGGGTTTCGATACGCTTTCCTAAGCTCACGAGTCGTAGGGCTGTCCCAACGAACACTGTTATTTGTTAGGTAACTGTACTTGAATAACGGGCTATGTTTGCGAGTGACTTCGTTTGTTATAGTTGTTATGTGGTTTGTTGAAAGACATCTTTCGTTCTAGGGAATAATTCCTGAACGGAACCTACTAGTTGTAAGTTTTCTTGAAAAATAATTATTATGCTGTCGTTTCAGAGGCTTCTATAAATACCTATTGGTATCACGGACAGAAAGTATACTCAGAGTCAGATTAACAATTTGAATTTGTTCAAAACACTCAATTTTGAGCACTTTCTGATAATAAAAGGCGAAATCACAATTTTTCCTCCTAGTTCAGCTTTAAAAAAAAAAAAAAAAATATTGCATGATAAACAAGTCGCTCCCACACATTTAACAGGAAATGAACATAAGGAATATCCAGAGATGAGGCCCTGCATTGGGAACGTTATAATCAGCCTTAGATATAATGTTCCCACTGCTGGGGTACAGACCAATAATTTATGAGTTGCTAGCTGTGCACGTAACTTCGTTTGCGTGATGACGCAGCGCTTGCGATGACAGAAGCCTAAGTTACTCCTTATAACAAAATCTGCCAGTGAAAGTCCCGTCAAAATAAATCTACCCGTTTCGGAGATTAGCCGAAACAAATAGACAGACAGATAAAAAAAATTGAAAATTGTTTTTTAGTCATAAACATTGTGTATTTTCATAGGCATTTCATAAAAAGCTGTTATTCTGACATTCAAACAGACACTTTAATTTTATTTATATGTATAGATGCTTAGGAATTATCTTTCCAAATATTCCATGATATCGTTTCTGTTCATAACAAAACTTCAAGGTATTAGTAACGTAACATAAATTGTTAGTAGATAACACATTTAAAAATAATTCAGAATTAGAATAAGAACACAAACCTAACAGAATTAGTTTATAATAATTAGGTTTAAAACCGTTTTAGCATTTGACAACCCTTTGCGTTCAATTCGCTAGCAACATCGTGTACACGATTGACACATTTTTCTCAATTAATAGTAAGTGATATCTCAGTAGATAGAAGCGTCAAGTTAGAACGCCAAGATCAACATCGCAACAATGACTCGGCGGGTATTTGAGGAAAACTGTACCGAAACTGCGCAAGCGCACCTATTGGAGAAAGTTCACGTTTTGTTGCGCGTTTTTCTCAATGGAATACTGATGATACCGTTTTAAATTTTATAAGGTACTATTCTATTGGTGACTGGGAGTTTTCATTTGGGTACATAATTATAAATTTACCGTCAATGTAATAATTTATGTAAAAATAGCTTTTGACGCGGCTTCGCTTGCGTTGATGTCTTTATCCCGTTAAGGGTGAATTTTCGCTTTCGATCAAAATCCGTGAAAAATATGTTTCATTATTTTAAAGAAAAAAAGGCAAATACGAAATTTCACAGATATAAATGAAAAATTGCAATAATTTACCCTATTTTAGTCTATTAGGGGTTGATTTTTTAAAAACGTTGAAACTGTTTCTCTATTTTAAACCAAAAAGGAAATACCATTCGAAATCTAAATTTGGGGGAGTTTTAGTTGGTACAATTGACTAAAGACCGGCCTAGGGTGTACCTTTTTGCGATTTCGAGGGAGGTTTTGAACGCCCCCCCCTTGGGTACGCCCACGTCTTTAGCATTGTAGTATTAAATGGATGGAGGCCTTTGGATACAGTTTATTATTAGAAAGATAGTTTAATCGAGATGATTCTTGGTTTTATTTGAAAAAATCTTTTTTACAAAAAAAAAAATCTAACCGCCTTCAAGCACGGTTGATTTGCTGGCATTTATTGAGGAGTTTCGTTGTCTATCTCCGAAAAACAGAGGCAATTGTTAAATCAAACGCACCTCCCCCTTCCCATCACACAACCGACTCACAGCTGAGCCAATTGCCCCCCCCCCAGAATAAAGTTCTGGATCCGCTGCTAAGCTCCTCTCACCATCTGCGACAATGTACTGCTATGTCGCTAGTTGCTTGCCATTTTGTGAAAATATTGTTATTATATTGTGCTTAAAAGAGTTACTACATAACTGTATCTACGAGCATTGTGAGAATATGACGCATAGACAAAAAACATTCTACTTTTTGCTTCACACTAATAAATAACAATTGGCATGAAGAATTAGAGATTTGCTCTTCAACTTAAACAACGCGTAACTAAATTATTCGCTTTTTTATTACTCAAACAAAACTTCGTGTTAAACTTTATCTACAGTGTCTGAAAAAAAAGGTTTTATAAAAATACATTTCTAGTGATATTCAACGACATTTTAATCATTGATCAGACAGCAGACATTACTAGCTCTAGTGCTAATCCAGTGCATACTTTTGAAAATTCGAGTAGGTAGGTACCAGTTCCTACTGAGATAAGTGGCATTAAAGTTATTTTTTCTTCACGTTGATTTTATTCGGTAGAGAGTTTTATTTGTTTATTGCCCGACGTTTCGACCGTATTGCAACGGCCGTGGTCACGGGCACAGCCGTTGCCATACGGTCGAAACGTCGGGCAATAAACAAGGTATTTTACCTTAAATTATTCACGCGATTAAGACCCGTAATATATATATTTTAATAATGTGTACAAATCGCGAAAGTTTATCAACAGATTATACATTGTGTGCATTCGCCAGTTTCACGTTTATAATCTTTCAAGATTTCTTCTTTGAATCAAAAAGTCTCGTTCTTATCCAGTTAACACATATTTCAAGTATATTTTGCACTCGTAGAGTATATTTGTTCTGTGATTTTACACGTTAAACGCGGAGCTGTAAAAATAGCGACAAGTTAGTTTGACGCCATTTTAACAACTTGTTAAAACGTAGTGAATACTTTCTCTGTGCAACTCGTCATTAGAGTTATAGCCTTGGTGCCAAACGCTACAACTTTAATGACACTTCTCAACGTATCAACGTGACACTGTCAAAAATGGCAAATGTTCTGTACATTCAAAACATTCGAAATTCAAAGAGAATTCGTTTTGTGAGCGTTCGTACCTTTGTGTTTTATTCTGTCCCTACGTCTTGGTAGGGACAGAATAAAACATCATTGATGAGCTTGGGTGCGGATCATTTTACTTGTGCCACGCCAAAAAAACAAGACAAAGAAATACTTATTAGAGATTATTCATTTGATAAACGGTTCACACAGAATTGTTATATTTATTTCTTAATAATTATTACTGGAAAGTAATTAGATCAGTGTGTACAATACCAAGCGGCAAACACAGCTTTCTTAAAAGTAATAGTGATATTTCGATTACATATGTTACTTTAATATATGATAGAAATATATACTCCATAGAAGGTATAACAAAGTTATAGTAGTACTTACATCTAAGTATTCACAAACAAACACTTTATCTCAACAATTATATAAAATACCGCCGATTACAGTCATTTTCCGTGTCTCTTACTAAAATGTCAGCATTTACAGTTAAATGATTGATTCACGCGTACTTTGTGTTGACTTGAGAGTTATTATAGACTTTCACTGACGCAATGTTTCATTATTAAACCTGTGGGACTATGCGACAGTGCCAAGGCGAGGTGCGACTGCAAGCTAAGTGCACGCACGTGACGTGCACTAGCGGAGCGGAGTTTCGTAAAGATACGGGATCTTTATTTATTTTATTTATTTAAAACTTTATGCACAAAGTTGTACAAAGGTGGACTTAATGCTAAAAGCATTCTCTGCCAGTCTACCTTAGGGTGATGTAGAAATGGAATGTGTAGGCAACCTAATTGTAAAATAAGAACTTCCTTATTATTCTTACATAATACACAAATAAAAATAGCTAGATAGAGAATATAAAATAAATACTAAAATCCAATATAACTATACAATAGTATACATACTTACAAAAATACATACATACATATATTCCTACATACATAAATAAATACATAGATACAGACTAATATTTATGTTACTAATGTTGTGATGATTCAGCTGATCCATCAGTTTATTCATCCTTTACGGTTAAGTGAAATTGAAATGTAATATTTTTAACGAACACTAACAAGTTTTACTGTAAATATTGTCAGCAAGACCTATGATTTATTTATGCGCACGAAAGCTGTCAGCGCAATTTTATTATTTATCGCCTTAGATTGGTTCGTTATAATAAAAATATATCGTGGAATACTGGTTACACAGTGCGATTACAAGCACGTTGACAATGCACCACCAATTATTGCAACAATTAAATACTTATTGAAAATTCAAAGATTTTTTAAAACCTAACTTCGCTCATCTCCACTTCAGTCGCACCTCATTCTTGTTTCTAACTGTTAATGCGGTATAAATGAGTCTTAATCGTACCCAACAAACCAAAAAGTGACAGCATACTAAGGTCTGTTTTTTTTTTAACGCTATATTTATAAAAAGTGCCTAGTTATAGTGATGTACCATATAACAATATAATAGAAGTACCGTTAAGCAAAGCTTCCACATGAAAACTTTCATCTGTATAGAAACTTCCGTGAGAAATGATGGAGTTAGCTCGGCAAATAACTAGAGTTGATGTCGGTCCTGAATACTACTAGGAACGACTTTTGAATATCATGTGAAACCCCTCTCCAAGTCGTGGCTAGGATTAACCAGAGACAAACAGAATAAAGAAACGGATAAACTAATATTACAATAAAATGTGATTAGATGCCATAATAGTGGACAGCTACTTTGTAAACATTATGTAGCAGGAAAAGCGATAATTATCAAATGACAAACAGATAATATAATTCAATAGATTGCTTCAGCTCAGCTCATTAATATCCGTAAGCATCAAAACTACGTTGCAAACGCCTAGTAACAATTCAAAGTATCAAAATTGAATGTAAAGCCTCGATAAAACATTATCAGTAAAAGTGTTTCCACTTTTTATTTTTGCACCTGCAATCATTACAGGATTATCGTATCATTGTTTATCATTATTTCAAGTAGAATTGTAGCAACAATTAGGTCAAAAATGCAGCGAATGAACGCAAAATAGCTGGCAGAATGTAAAGTTGTGAAAAAATGAGTAAATTCCGCCCATTTGCTGTAATTACTTCTTATCTAGTACGTTTTCCAGAGCTTGTTCAAGGATTTTTCCTTTCTCGCTGTGATTTGCATAAACACATTAAAATAATTGTTGTAGTAGATGTTGTAAAAGTTTTAACAGATAATAGTTTTACTTATAAATTGTTTCACCGAGGGAATCGAGCAATCGCGTTCGTGTTTTGGTCATCAAACTATAATCGCGGTCCCTCTTATGTGTTTAATAAATTGAACGAATATTTGCACGCATTTATGGGGCGGACATCATATTATCTCAAATCAAATGTAATGTTTATCCAATAGACATCTGTAAACCTATTTGTGAATTTCTTTTTGAAGTTTTCAAGATTATCGACAAATGTGTGGGAGACTACGTGAAGGTTCGAGGTTACCGCGTTTTGTAGTGTGTCAAAAAACTAACACTGCTTTGAAATGTGTCAAATCTTGGCATATTTATTCGCGAATATAGTCCTGTGCTTGTACCCATAAGCATTGGACGGTACCTATTCGGTAGGTAGAAATTAGCTTTTTTAGGGTTCCGAAGACAAAATGGCAAAAATAGAACCTTTATAGTTTCGTCATGTCCGTCTGTCTGTCTGTTTGACCGTCCGTATGTAACAGGCATTATGCTGAAAGACTACCCAATAAAATTTGATGAATTTTAGTGAAAAGGGGTCTTGTAGTAGCCGCTACTTAGTTTGATAGCTAAATAATAAAATTAATATATTTAGAAGGGGCATACATGTAACAGAAGCTGCAAATTTTTTTTTGAAGATACATTAACGTTAGGCACATCATTCGACAGGTCATTTGGAATATTCAACTGATAGTATACCTACTTGTGCCATAAAGATTTAAAAGATAGTTAAGATTTAAACGGAGGTCAAAATCTGTTTATATAAGTGAACTATACTTACATAATAGGATAAGGAACAGTAAATAAAGATAGACCTTTATTAACAACTAGCTGTCCCGCGCAACTTCGTATGCGTACATTTTCCCCGTTTTTGCAACATTTCTCGTCGCTGCTCCGCTCCTATTAGTCGTAGCGCGATGTTATATAGTCTATAGCCTTCCTCGATAAATGGGCTATATAACAAAAAAATAATTATTAATCGGTCCAGTACTTTTTGAGTTTATTCGTTACATACAAAAATACAAATCTTTCCTCTTTATAATATTAATAATAAAATAGTGTAGAAGTGTAGAAGAATGCTTCAACCAATAAGACAAAGTAGTAAATGCTAGAATGTATATGGTAGTTCTCGTAATACTTTTTGTTCGATGTTCTCATCACATTCAATATATCGTTGTTCACACATTGTTTACTCCGTTTTATGACTCAATCTAGACAGCTACAAATACTTTTTTCTTCTGTGTTTGTTCAACAAAACTTAGCAGAGGTTTTTTACCAATGTCTACTGCTTACAAGCCGCCCAGACGCACGGACTTCATTAAACTTTATGCATATAAATACCTACACTTGCATTGCTTGGCTTCATACTTGTGGACTGGATCTGGACTTGTGATATGAAGTCCTTCCTCAGGTTTCTAGCTACCTCCATACGAAATTCACAAATTACGATTAAACTAGGTAACCGATTGAAAAGACATTAAAATTAATTCAGCCGTTTGGGCGCTGCTATGTCACAAACAGGTATTTACAGAAAAAGATACAGATATACAAACGATTAAACTTAAGCCTTTTATACACCTATAATTTAGATAAGTCACCAACGACTGTCACATTTCTAGGAAATACCTAATTATCTATATGTTCTGTAGATCATTTTAATTAAATCTTACTACTTATCGTCAAAATAAATTCCATAATTTTCATAAATCAATAAGGGCATTAACACCTAACGAGCCTTAAGAGGAGTAATCTAGAATGATTAGCATTCGTTCGTATGTAACCTTGAACGAGGCTCTTACTCCGTAGTTCAATAGACGGAGAGGTGAACAACCCTTTTTGGCAATATACACAACCTGTTTGGAGAATGTTGCTGATAAAAATAATGTTGTGCTAACGTCTAACTTCGAAATGTTATATAATCTTTATTTTTTGTTAAAATGTCAAAAAGGAAGGTTTAAAACATTGACGTAGAGACCTGGACTGCGCCATAATCTCACAAATTTGACCACTCTAGAAAGAGACAACTTTACTTTTCAATACCTGTCAAAGGCCGCACGAGTTTTATCTCTCTTTCACGCTTTGCAGTAAATATTTACTTTTTAGTTAAAAGGGATGGCACGGTCCAGATCTATACGTCAATGGTTTAAAAACAAAAGAGGTTAAGACCATAGAGGGTTTGCCAGCATACGTCAGATTTGGTCAAGATTTGACAAATCTTGTGTAAAACAAATGGCGGGAAATTAGCTGAAGTAGGTATGTCGATAGACCTTCGTAAAATAAGAAAAGATTCGGATCTTTGTATATTTATAAGGTCTGAAATAAATTATTTGAAAAATAGGTGAGAAGAGAAAGAAGATTCATTTATTAGAACCCACTTCAAAAAAATAAAGGAGAATTAAGTAGATTTTTTTGGTATACGAGATACGAGAACCAATTATATATTTTTTTTTTGTTTGCTTTAATTATAATATCATGTTTCTTGTTTGATTGTATGTAATTACATTTCCCAAGAGGGGACGAATCTAGATAATTACTTTACTGGATAGTAACAACCTTGAAGAAGCTATAATCCGTATTATTAGAGACAATTACAGGTTCCGATTACAAATTAATAAGTAACGAGATTTCAATGTGATTACTATTGCGTGCAATAATAAAAAAATGTTCCGTTTCCTAAGGTTTCAGCTATCTGCATACCTAATCGTATCCAAATATCGCTGGATAAGTTAGCCGCATGGTTTATTATGAAAATCATATTTTTAAGCACTATTCCAGGTATAAATTGCATACAAGTTGTATGAAGTATTCGAACCTGATCAAAATATTGATATCAATAGTGTTTTGTTGTGACGTCGTACCCACTTATTTAAGACTTGTCTAATGGAATCTTTTGGGACGCCATATTTGAATATTCTACTCTACGTACGTCACCCCTGCACCCAAAATAAATGTAATGATAACCATATCATTACATTTATTTTTAACTGGTGTTAAAATATGTCAAGTTTCTTAGGCTACAGAGTACGTCACTCCTGCAACCAAAATAAATGTAATGATAACCATATCATTACATTTATTTTTAACTGGTGTTAAAATATGTCAAGTTTCTTAGGCTACAGAGTACGTCACTCCTGCAACCAAAATAAATGTAATGATAACCATATCATTACATTTATTTTTAACTGGTGTTAAAATATGTCAAGTTTCTTAGGCTACAGAGTACGTCACTCCTGCAACCAAAATAAATGTAATGATAACCATATCATTACATTTATTTTTAACTGGTGTTAAAATATGTCAAGTTTCTTAGGCTACAGAGTACGTCACTCCTGCAACCAAAATAAATGTAATGATAACCATATCATAACATTTATTTTGGTTGCAGGAGTGACGTACTCTGTAGCCTAAACACTTGACATATTTTAACACCAGTTAAAATATGTCAAGTTGCTTAGGCTACAGAGTGCATCAAAGAAATATACTGGAAATTAGGTAAGTATATTATCTTAATTATAGAAGTATACATATTAATTAACATACTCGTATTTAAAAAAATAGATATTTGCATCGTCCTCCGGCAGTCACGTATTTAATAAAGAGTTATACGGGTATATATTAGGTAGGTACTTTAGAAATAGGTGCGTATTGTAGATCACTCGATAAGTTATGAGATGCTCGTTATAAATTTATAAATATGTATACATATTTTTAAAAAATAAGTTTTAATATTGGTTTAGGCGAACGACTTTGCATAGAGAATGAAGGAGAGTGTTTTTCGAAAAAATGTTAAATAAATAATGTTAATATCTTGTACCTACTTATATTTTTTTCTTGTCTTAAAACTTATCGAGTTAATTACGTATAATCCTTTCTTAAGAAAATTCAATTAACAATAAAAACAGTTATCATAGTAAATAAACAAAAAATACACAATAGTTAGAATTTTTTAAAGAAAATTGTACATAGTTATCAAGTACCAAACCTTGTCCTAATATCCCGATTCTGTGACAATCATCATCACGAAAAAGACGACATAAAACCAAGTCAATGAAAATAAAATAGTTATAAAACCAATGTCAATAAAATAATTAATTACAATTAATTGTTTCGCAACGAAAGATCGGAGTCATTCATCCTAACTAATATTATAAACTAGCAGTCCCGCGCAACTTCGTTTGCGTAAATTTTCCCCGTTTTCGCAACATTTTTCATTGCTGCTCCGCTTCTATTGGTCGTAGCGTGATGTTATATAGCCTATAGTCTTCCTTGATTATTGGGCTATCCAACAGTGAGTAGAAAAATAACTTTTCAATTCGGACCCGTAGTTCCTGAGATTATCGCGTTCAAACAAACAAACGAACTCTTTAGCTTTATAATATTAGTATAGATGAGAAAGTTCTCCGTCTGTCTGTCTATTACGTTAAACTACTGAACTGATTTAGATGAACTTTGGTATGAGTCCCGGGAAAGGAAGTAGAATATTTATTATCACGATAACCGACATACACGCGGGCGAAGTCGCGAGCGAAAGCGACTAATCTTTAAATTATAATACTACTAGCCGACCGAATTAAAAATATAGCAAAAACGAGGAAAATTTACGCAAATGAAGAAGTTAAGCGAACTTCATTTGCGTAAATTTTCCCCGTTTTTGCTATATTTTTAATTGTCGCTCCGCTCCTATTGGTCGTAGCGAGATGTTATATAGCCTACAGCCTTCCTCGATAAATGGGCTATCCAACAGTAAAATCACAACACAAACTAAACAAACTAAAGCCGAAGGCTTTATAATATTAGTACCTATAGATTATAATGTTAAAGTTTGGATGAATAAATGTTTCATTACTCACAACAAAAGTGGCAAAGAGATCGATTATAGTCTGGAATAACACTGGTGCAGGAATCCATTACGGTTCCACACGAACGAAGTCGCGGGCTCCAGCAGACGTAAAGCCAGTTCATCAAGGTCTGACTCCAAAGTCTGTGAAGTGACAGTACTGACGCGACACAAGCGCTGCATTCAACAAATTACCATCGTGAGATTGATAGGATTCGTTTGAACATGATTCTATTAAGTTATAGAATCAAGTTCCTCTCCTGGATTGGATCATATGCCTTTCACTGAACATGATTCTATTAACTTATAGAATCAAATGCCTCTCCTGGATCACATGCCTTTCAAGTGAAAGGCATGTGCATGCCTAAAGGTAAATAAACCAATGTACAAAGGTTATAGCTCGACTTCTTGATTGAAAACCAAGTTGAATCATCTGTTAGCACTATTAGGATTTCAATTATTGTTGACCCTATTCTAATTCTCAAATTATCTGCAATATCTTGGACATTTTTTTTTTTAAGACGAGTTCCGCAGTGTTGTACAGCCATATACAAGCCCTGTGTCACGGGGGACTTTACAAACATACAAGTCACGGACACAAAGTACATTCAGACCCGGAACAATAATTGTTGATCATCTTAATTCACTCGAAGAACCGATTTGGGGGCTTGGCCCATTGAGAAATACTTTGGTGCTAGTGAAGAAACGCAACTCTTGCATTGTTTCTGTAAAAGCAGTTAACTTTCTCAATATGAGTGATTCTACCCTTTATAATATACTTATAATAAAATAGCAGTAAGTACTTTGTTTTGATGTCTGTATCATTCCGCTTGAGTGACTCACACGCAGCTCCGGGACACGATTGTTGGTACAAATCTTAGACCAATCATGACGTTGGAATTGCTGGTCATATGACTTTGTTGTAACCTTTGTAAGGAGTAGGATAAATAACAAGTTTTTATTACGAAGAGTATAAGAAAATCAATAACATTATACCTATAAAGGGACCTACAGAGATCATACACTTTAAGGTGGTGGTTTATAGCATTGTTTTTAATTCAAATACTTGAACAGTCTCAAGGATTTCGCAGAAAAGCAAATACAGGCAAGAAAATAGTTGAATCCATTTTGCACAAATACCTAAAATATGTGAAGTACTGACACCTCAAAAATAACAATTTATGCAGATTGCTTGCATGTTATCTATCATCTAATAGCGAACTTAAGATTGATTTTCAAGCTATGCTTTATAAAAGTAACAATCTCCCAAAGAAACAACAAAAAGGTTATCATTTAGAATAATTTATACCTTGAAATTTTTTTTTCTTTTTAAAGTTTCTAAATTAATATCGCACCGGCACCTACATTAATTTCTAGAATTAGTATTCAACATCTGCACGGTACCCCAGAAACTTTAAATTCAAATCATAGCATTCTACAGCAGAATAATGATAAATTCTTAAACGAAATCAGAAAAGAATGGAGCGAAATCGACATTAAGTCAAATGAAATCGAATCTATAATATACTTTGACAAATTGAAATTAGAATGCAGTGAAATCTTTTAAATGAACCTGCATTTTTTATAAAACTGTACTATCTATTAATCTACGTTGTGAACGCGAAATACTTCGTGTCAAATTCGTTTGCAGTTTATTCATCACTTTCGAAACTACCTATGAAATATGATACTAAATAGCTGCGTAGCTAGTGTGTCGTAGACTAATTTATTGATCAAATAGGTTGAACTTAAATTTCAACGTTTAAAGTTGACTCATTTGTGAATCCTAACTACAACAATCGAAATAGATTGACAAACCTCGACATCGGACATCTCATGATACTGGAAACGCAACACAGCGACAGAAATACCGCACGTCTCTAAGTTGAAAATCTCCTGAAATTAGTGTATGTAAATTTCAAGAGTATTCAGCCATAAAATAATGTAGGTTAGTCAAAAGTTTAAGCCGTAGATATAATACTACGAAACCGGGCAACGGCATTCTGACCAAACAGCTATTTACTAACAGTATCTATTTGAAAATCTCTTGTTGAATAGAAATGTCTAAATCATTTATTTTAGCCGCTTTCAGAGACATTTTTTGCTAATTTAGTTTAAAATGCACTAATACCGCCAACACTACAGCAACTTTTAGTTTCCTTTTACACGAATTACGGTAACCCACAAATACCCAATGATTTTCAGTTTATATTTTGACTTACCCACTTACATATTTCTTTCATTCGCTCAGCAGCAAAGTAAAAAAATCAATAAATAAAATACCGCTGATACAATCACATTTTAAAGTGGTTAGTTGCAGAACTGCAGACATGGCAGAAATTAGGTCAAAATCGGCTAAATGCTTAAAGAAATTGAAGAATTAAGAAAACCTAAATAAGTAATAACAAATTTCCTGTTAAAATAAATTTAGTACATGTGTATTACGGAAGGCAACTTGTCTTTTTTAAATAGTTGACAAGGAAAACAAAAGTTTCAATTTTGAACTACTTCATATCAACCTATATGACGTCCCACTGCTGGGCACGGATCAGCCCAGTAGAACCAACTTATTAAAGATCTTGGTGGTAATTGGCATAATCGCCTAGCTTGGCGCGCGGGTTGGCGATCGCAGTAAGGCTTTAAAATATGCAGAGGACGCTGCTGCAAGTTCTCAGGTGTGAAATCCCTTAGTCGCCTTGACAACACACACGGAAGGAGATAGGGTGGTACTATTTTTAAGCGGGTACCACACGTCCATCTACTAATATTGACGAATGGGGCAACGGATGGATAACTACTGAACGGACTTACAGCTATAAAAATCAAGCATAACACAGGCGAATCCACGGAGAAAATATAGTTACATAATGTTGACATGACAGCGACCTAATTTTAATAGCGTTTTTGCGAAACGAGTGATGGAATAATGAATGAATGTAGTCAATTTACATCATACGGGTGATTTTTGATGCGGGCCCTTGCACGTCAGAAACTCAGAACATATCAAGTGTGTGTTTGTAAACAAAATCCATTGAAATTTATGGTCTATCCTGGTGAGTTATGGACTATTAAGATTCAGCCTGTTTGGCCAGTTCAGTCATTACTAGTGAGGAGAAATACTGAATACTTGTCTATGTCTTTTCGTTTGTCTATTTCTCTGATAACTTCTAAACCACGTAACGAATTTTGATATGGTTTTAGCTATAAATTAGAGCTCATTCCGAAAGGTTAAGGGGTTAGGTTAAATATATGCTTATTATGTGCATAAGTAATGGAGAAAAGTACATATGAAGTCGGTGCGGGGCCATAAAGAAAGGACCGTCTTGAAGATGTGGACAAAGGTTATCTATACTAATATTATAAATCTGAAGAGTTTGTTTCTTTGTTTCCTTGAACTACTGGTTCGAATTTTAAAATTATTTTAGTGTTGGATAGCCCATTTATCGAGGAAGGCTATAGGCTACATAACATCACACTACGAGCATCAATAAAAAATGTTGCAAAAACGGGGGGAAATGACGCAGATGAAGTTGCGCGGGTCAGCTAGATAAATAATAAGAGAATAAATAATGATCTCATAGAGATAGACAAACACATTCTTGACCATAAAATTATCATCTAGACACGATTGACTATTCTTTGTGGAATTTTATACTAGGAATCTATACCTTTAACATTTTCCTTGTCAGTAAAAAAAATAATTATGTAAGTATATCCATATATTTCAGGATATGAATATTACCATTGGAAGAATTCCAGCAATACAGTTAGTATTATTGCGCATTATTTATTTACCGTAATTGTATATTACAATTTACAAGTTAGTAAGTAAGTAAGTGCCTATATTTATTCATAATGTAAAATTCATATGTCTGGCCTGTTGGTCTAGTGGTTAGTAACCCTGACTGCTAAGCCGGAGTTCGTGGGTTCGATCACCATCCAGGATACAACCCTGTAATTTTTCTGTAATATGTATGTATTTAGAAATATATAAGTATTTTAATCAGTTGTCTAGTTGCCATAGTAGGTAAAAGCTCTGCTTATTTTGATCAGATGACGTTGTGTGAGTTGTCTCAAGATATTATTAGGAGGATAATAAACTATACACAAGTATGGTAGATAAAAATCATTAAGTACCTATTCAACTCATATAAATTCACATAAAGGTACCTACATAATTCAATTTAATATTTATATATAAAAGTATCCCTACAAAACAAATTATATAAAAATCGTCTCAGCTTTCCGCCGTGACAATCAAACAGAAATACTGTAATCAAATCAACAAGCAGGCATACTGATGACAATTCGCCCATTGCGTAAAAACCACTTTGTATCCCAACTTAGCCTAAGTCTTATCAATAAATCATGTTTACGCAAATTTGCGAAATATCTTAAAACCAAGCGATAAACAAAAATTACCAGTATCTAAGTAAAAAAAAAAGCATAACACACTCATATCGCTAATAAAAATAACGATATAAAAATCCCAGTTCCGTGATAACCGATGGTTAGCAATAAACAATAATGTTCTGAGAAGTACGCGTGCGCATCGATCGTGAACTATGCTATATACTTACAATAGTTGTTAGTACTTATTACCGTGAAGACTATCTAGGTTTTATCTGCAATTCCGTATTTAGAACCTTATTGATTCAGTGTCGAATCTTTGATTTTGGAAAGGTTTGGCACAACTATAATCCAACCAAGAATATTGGCTTTTTCCCGTTGAAAGTAGTTTTATGAGGTAAACACTAAAAAGCACACATTTGGAAGGAGCTAGACACTTTGGAGTCTACCCCTATCAAAGTCTACCCCTATCAAAGTCTCCCCCCCCCCCTCCTTCGAGCTCCTCTTTGTACTTTTACCCAATTTAATATATATTTTTTTTAAAGATAACTAGCAATGTGGAATGGAATATTACTAGCAATGTTGTTAACCCTTCCAGCTAAGCTCAATAGCTTGTGTTAGGAGTGGGCTCACGTCGTCGGTAGTATAATGGGTAGTATTCGCACCCGCGACCTTCCAATTAAATTGTAGTAGGTACTTAAAGTGGTTTCATTTTTATTATTTTTATTAAATAGATACTTACCTAAATGTTTATTAGTAATGACAAAATATGTTTTTTTTTTAATCTTGTTGTTCACAATTTTCTTACAAATAGGGGTTTTACCTCACACACCAGTGGACAGTGCTCGATAACCTTTACCCAAAGACAACAAAGATAAAAAAAATAAATGATGTCAGCCAATATTTTGTGTGTAACCAATATGTTAAAAATACCCGAACTTTACTAAAGCCGAAATCGATGTGAAATGTTTAATAACAAAGTTGCTTAGCAACCATTCATAATTAATATCTTTGTCAATGGTTGCTAAGCAATTTGATTTAATCTTTAGTATCTACAGTTCGGAAATATTGCAATGCAAATACTTATTCAATCTCTTAATTTCATGTCAAATGCTGTCGGAGCGGCCATCTTTAGTAGCAGATCCTCCGATTACCTTATGTATGAGCCTCAAGCGTCACGCAACGAGTGAAGCGAGTGAGAGTATAAGATTGTGTCGTTTGAGGGACGATTAGCTAGCCGCCCCTCCGCTCCCGCTGGGCAGAGTAGAATTTTGTTTGAGCCCTCAACCATAATCCTACTCTGCCCAACATGATCAAGAAGCCCCCACATACAGATCAACTACTTATAGAACGCGAATATTTTTATCACTTAAGCCCCAAGACTTATGTGTATGAACATTGCGTTGACTTAGTTACAACAATATTATGGATAGTGCAACATAATGATTATAATTATACGCGGCGCTTCACGATGAGACGAAGGTATTATGTAAATATCTAGTTATCAACATAATCTACCTCATACCAGCCATCTGACATAATTCCAAACCTACACTCGCGGTAAAGGCCAACTTATTATATCAAATTTATTCAATATTATGGGTTTTTACGAAGCGGGAACCTATAGGTGTTTTCCCACCTGAGCTCCGGCGCCAGACTGATAAATTGATAACCTAATGACTAAATACTGAATTCATGTTTGAATGTAGCAACTAGTTGACCCGCGCAACTTTGTCTATGTAAATTTTTCATTGCTGCTCCGCTCCTATTGGTTGCAGCGTTATGTTATATAGCATTTAGTTTTCCTCGATAAATGGGCTATCTAACAGTAAAATACCTTTTCAATTCGAACTTTCTTCAGCACTGTTTTGGCCCTCGTTGGGCATATGCCTCTCCAACGGCTTTCAATCGATGCCATAGGTAACCCGCTGTTGCTCTTACATCGTCTGACTGCAATTCGTTTCATCGTCACGAGGTCTCTATTCTACGTTTTTACTCCACATGCATCTACTTCGGCGATATAGAATTAATAAAAAAAAAATAATAGGTCAATTTATCATTCGCTAAACCCTAATAGCATCTATGAATATACCCAATTATCCAATAACATTTCCTCAAAACTGAACTAAATATTGATAAGCAAAACTGAGTTAATTAAATGCTTTATACCTACTAAATGTATTTATAGAGACCTTGAACGATATAAGATAATAAATACAATATTAAAAAGGACCAATCGAATTCAAATTATTGAAGGATGAATTTCATGAAATTTAGTATGCAGGAGGTTTCGGGGGCGATAAATCGATCTAGCTAGGTTTCATATGTCGTTAAAAAAAATATGCTACGCTCGGTCATCCAGGTACTTAATTTTAATCTCGCTTACGAATAATTCTTAGATTTCTACGTCAGATTCGATCTTTATTACAATAGATCATAAAAAAATGAAAATAATCACTTGAGTTTTAGAAAATAAATTGGTAAGCAGTAATGACCACAAAGCACTTGAACTTGAAAAACAAATCACACAAGAGAAATGACCCACAGACCGTAATCTTGAAACATCTGTTTACGTACCCATTACAAAGTTGAACGCATTATCTACATTGTTATCGTTATATAATCGGTTAGAGGGTTTCCCAGTCCACTGTATCATAGAATGCATAGGTACAGAAGGCCGGCTGCCTACAGCGAGCGATAACAGGCGCACGCACACATAGACACGTACTCAGATCTCGATCGAATCTCAACATATACTAAAGCCAAAATGGATATGAAATGCATTATAACAACGTTGCTTAGCAACCATTGACAAAAGTATTAAAGCTTGAATGATTGCTAAGCAACTTTTGTTATTAAACATTTACATCCATTTCGGCTTAAGAATGAACAGAGCACATAGACAAGTTTAGTGGCATAACATAATTGCTAATCGAATAGAATGACAATAGAATAGAATCGTTGCGCATGCAAAGCCATATTAGATTGTCAGTTTTGCAACAACGTCTTTCTATATGATTAGAGTTTATGCCACTTGCCTAGGGAGGCAGCGCACGTTGATATCGTCCGTACATGCGCGTCTGTGTGCGTGCACTTGTTGTTGACTTATGAGCCGGCCTTTTGTATTTAGTGACTGTATCATACCTATAAACACGAACGGCACGTGTTTATCAACTAATGTATAACTATACGTACTTAGATTAGATAGATTTATTGACCGCAGTCTGTTTATTTGCTTACTTTGAAAGTTTCGAGTGTATATCGTCTGTGTAGAACTTTGGGACATTAGAGGACGGTTTAAAGGTCGTTAGGGTAAGTAAATAAATTTCGGTGGTAGCAACAGTTACGTAAAATATGTGTATTTATTTTGTTTAAAGTAAGGTGTACTTATGATACTGGTGAAAAAGTACATTTAGCAGAAAATACCAAGAGTTTGGAAATAAAGTTTCATTCAACGCACTCATAGGCATCGCTCAAAATCTCCAGATTATAATATAATATCTTGGGACAACACATACAACGCCATCTGATACCAAACTAAGCAGAGCTTGTACTATGGCAACCAGACAACTGATAAACATACTTATATATTTCCAATTACATACATATTATAGATAAATAACACTCAGACACAGAATAAACAATCATGCTCATTACACAAAGTTCTATCCTGGGTGTATGTAGATCGAACCCACGACCTGCTTAGCAGTCAGGGTCACTAACCACCAGGCTAACAGGCCAGTCAGATTAAAACAGCTATAAATGATGACCAACTTCAACGTAGGAGCAGGGCCCGATCTAGCCATTGAGCCGCTCAGGGTAAAACAATATTTGCCGCCCTTTTTCACTACCACATTTTGCCAAAGATGGGATGGGCTTGTACACATTGCTGGCCCGAGGTCAGATTTACGTTGGAGCGAGATGCATTACACCCCGTAGCCTTAAATATATATCGGGCGACGGGATGTAGTGCATATCATTTCATAAAATGTTTGCCTTCTTGCCTCCTTTGGGCATGTCATCTTTGCCCGGCTTGCCTTGCCATAGATCGGGCCCTACGTAGACCTAGGTGTCAGCAAAAGCTGTTAATAAAGTCCCCGATTTAATGAAACCCAAGAAACAATCAAAAAAATTACATAAGGTGAAATAAAACGGCTGTTATCGTAACCACGCCTCAAATATTTCCACTTCTCATTCGTGTGGCAAACAGGAAATTATAATTACAAAGATAAGATAATTTCTTAACAGATGTGTTGGCAGGAAGTAGTAAGTATTAATGAGATAGGAAACATTCACTTTCCATTACGACTATTACTCTTTTCAATCCCCGGTAGTACCTAATACCTACCTGTAAGTTATTATTTTTAAGTACTACTTAATCAAAGGTTCAACCAAGTTATTAAGAACTAGCGGACTCCTCGCGGTTTTACCCGTGTATTTCCCGTTCTCGTAGGAATACAGGGATAAAAAATAGCCTATGTCACCCGGGGTTAGTGTAGCTACACAACGATGAAAGAATTTTTCAAATTCGTACAGTAGTTTCGGAGCCTATTCAATACAAACAAACAATCAAATCTTTACTCTTTATAATATTAGTATAGATATAGAAAAGTCGAGAAAATAACATTCAATTTCTTTACCGATTCAAGTATATTCACTTTGGAAGCAAATTCAAGACAAGTTCTCAAAGCAACAGTTAAGCCGGAGAAAAGAACAAAAACCCAACCATGAATCCTGAAACATTGTACTTCTTTTTTTGGGAAAGTCTTGTAAATACAGATCCAGGGTGCTAAGGGTGTGAAGATCGCAAAGAATCTGTGCATATACTTACCTCCCGTGTATAGACCATGTTTTTTCTCGATTAAACCTACCCACAACGGGATCAAGCTGGGACAGCTTCTTCCCTTCCCAACCAAGCCATGGAACTTAGCACCGGCGGCGTAGCATCACCCCCCCCCCCCCCCCTTACAATAAAACCCTGGACCCGCCACGGAACTAATGTTATGTATATCACACGTCTTATATACATATTATGCATAGTGTATCAAACTAATCATGTATGGATACTCATAGATAAACCATATAATAACTTTAACACCACGCAATAAATAAAATTCAATAGCACCGTTATCCAATTAAATTTAGAAATGTCCATTCTTATCAAAAGTATTATAAATAATGATAATAATAGGCTTATGTATACGTGTGATAAGAGATTTAAAATAATATTATTGTGATATGGTAATTTTGTCAAGGTTATTTTTGTGGCCAGCCTCTAGTTCAGGGGTTCCCAAACTTTTAACATAATGGAACACCCACTAAATAACCCAAATTCATGACGAGTTGGGGGTGTAAAATTATTCTGACAAAGATCTATATGAAATAATGAATAAGAACTATCAACGATGAAATGGAATTATCCAACGTGTTTTGTTTTTGTTCCTTCCGTGTTCCGTTGCGTTACCTATATATAATTCCCAAACTAGGTTTACAGTACGATCAACGTAACTTGACCGGATTGAAGTTAGGTTTTTATCACTTTCGCGCATGTCATAGAGATGCGACCCTAAAATTACTTACGAAAACGACTAAATATGTTAAATCGATTAAAAATACTAACAACATTTTAATTCAACAATATAAAAACATTATGAGGTCATAAAAGTTTAAATTTAGAACATTTACCGTAAATACTAAAGAAACTTAAAAAAATATATATATATTTCTTTACGAAAATAATCACAAAAAAACATGAGTTAGTAATACTAATTATGACAATGTAATGCGTAATCGCATCTCTAATTCTCTCGGTTTAGTTACCGCCCGCGCCCTCCTGTCACCATTTACTCTACTTCCAAAAAATGCATCTGCGCAACCACTTGTCGCCTACTTCAGTCCGGCCTAGTTACGTTGATCCAACTGTAGTTTGGGAACTTGTAATAATATAGGTACAAAGAACCATGTCGATAAAGATATATTTTTGCATATTAAAGGTACCTTTAATTCTAATCCAATAGAATAAAAATGTGAACCTGGTTTGCGCAGAGTTCCGACAAATATTGCGCGTTAAAAATTATAAGAAGTGTTTTATTGCGCAAAGCTGACTTTCACTTGACCAGTGTTTATTATACTCTGTGACAATGTCCAATAAATTAGCAGAAGATTTGTAAAATGGCGGGAAACTCAGCTGTAATTATTTTCTCAGCCCCACGTTTAACATATTTGAAATACGTTTAAATTTGACATACAATAGGTATATGCATTGAAAAGTATGCAATAAATTACATGACACTTGCATATATTCGCTTAAAACTCAGCTAGATTGCTATCAACTTGAAAAAGAGAACAAAAAAGCAAAAAACCCATTCATTATTAACAATAACACTATTGGCTAACATGTCAAAAATATGAATAAGTGTTTAAAAGCAACTATTATTGCCAATTCATGCAAATATAACGTTTTGCAAACTACATATGACATACATGCATTCATAATAAAATATCTTGTCTTGCAAATTCTGATTAGAAACGGTAGCATAAGTTTTAAAAACATTTTGTTTGTTAGCGTGTACTTCGGAGGTTGATGACCTAGCAGCGTGATTGGCCATTTATACATATATACCTACTTATATGTATAATATGTTTATTTATGTAACGAAGTTGACATTAAGAATTAGCATGTTTATGACTAATTCACGCCTTTGTTAATGTGTTTAGAAGATAGGTGGCTTATTATATTTTACCACGGAAAGAAAGATGTAGAAATGGTTATGAATGTAGGAAAGTCTGGGGATGATGGTATGTTACAACAACTAACACATGGTCATCTGATCCCAAATTAGGCAGACCCTGTACTCTGGTAAGCAGAGAACTAATAAACATACTTAAATATTTCTAAATACAAACAAATTTACACTAATACTAGCTATTAGTGTAAATTTGTATGTATTTAGAAATATTAGTAGTAGTATCGCGATAAAAACTATCCTATGTCCTTCCCCGGGACTCAAACTATCTCCAAACCAAATTTCATCTAAATCGGTTTAGCTGTTTGAGCGTGAAAGCGTAACAGACAGACAGACAGACAGACAGAGTTACTTTCAGATTTTTAATATTAGTATGGATTATAAAGCTGAAGATGTTGTTTGTTTGTTTATTTGAACGTGGTAATCTAAGGAACTACTGGTCCAAATTGAAAAAATATTTTTCTGTTGGGTAGCCCATTTATCGAGAGGGAACAGCAATGAAAAATGTTACAAAAACGGGGAAAATTTACGCATGCGAAGTTGCGCGGGTCAGCTAGTTATAGATAAATGACACTCAAACACAAAATAAACAGTGATGCTCATCATACAAAGACTTATCCAGGGTATGAATTACGTAGGTTTAATTCAGACCCTGGATACTGGCTTAGCAGTCAGGTCAATAAGCACTAGGCTAACTAACAGATCTGGCTCATGTTATGAGTTTTATGCAAATATGCTTTAAATAATGAGAAGGAAACTTAACAAATATAATTACGTAAGTATAATGTCTATTTAAAACCACGTGCCGCATTAGATAAGGCAGTAATGGTCTGAATGACATAAATACTAGTTTCCTCTTTGATTATAGTGTCATACAATGTTTTAGTGACTTGTGTTCGGTTTACAATGGAAAAGCATTTGAAATTCGTACCTATATAGAGCCTTGGGGACCACAGAAATAATGCTTTGAAGAATATTGCTTTGCGTAAAGAAGTGGTGTTCAGTAGTCACCGTGAATGGAACCAAGCAAAGTGAATGGTCGCAGCAAGCACTAGCTAACAGACCCAAGTGAAGACCAGACCCAGAGTGAATTGTGAACATAGGATTTAAGCGGCGGTATACTATACCGGCGACGGACGTGAGCCAACTCCTAACACAAGGCACTGAGTTAGCTGGAGGGGTTAACAGAATTGGTAGAAATATAGGACCCACAATCCCACATTGCTACTTGTCTTAATAAAAAATAAAACTTGAGAGGTGTCAAGGGACACCCGGATGGAACGAAGTTCTTATCTTATTTTTTTATTTTTTTTATAATCTTCGCAACACCACACTGTTCAATGCGAAATAGAAAGACGAAACGAAAATAACTTACAAAAAGATGATTGTATACCGAAGGCTCGAATCCACAACTACACGTTGTCACCAATACTGTGTACCGAATTTTTGCCTCTAGACCAAATCGACAGGTGACTTCTTACGCGCACGCCGCACGGCTTTTGTTTTTGTCAAAAAGTGTCGTTACAACTTTTCGTGAGATTTTTCCGTCTAGCCCCCTTTCACAACGCGCGATAAGGCACTTCGTTCCAATTACATCCAATTTATCGTAAATACCATTGACGTTAAGACCTGGACTGCACAATAACCTCACAATATTGGCCACTCTCTACAAAGAAACAACGCTACTTTTTGGAGAATACCTGTCAAAGAGACAGGGCCGCAGGAGTTTTTTCTTTCTTTCACGCTTTGCAGTAAATTGAAAGGGATGGCGCGGTCCAGGTCTATACGTCAATGGTAAAGACAAAGTCATTTGGCAAGAAATGTCTATAAAACTACCAAAGCGTAGTATTATATCATGCCTCAGTGTACCTTGGACACTTCCGAGTTGAAAAATGTATTGACCTGTAAACCTGAAACGACCTTTGCTTATTATAGCAATGATTAATAACAGTACTGTCGTCGACAAGTTGCTTAATTAACTGTCTGACTGACACCGCTGACGTACCTTCGTCAACAGTGGAACAATCTCTCCTCTTTTGAAAAGGAGATTGCCCGCCCATAAGATACAAGCGTGTCGCAGGCGACTTTACAACTAATACTTACAATCAATAGATTTAAATAATAATGTCCAATAATAACTTGGGATAACTCACACAACTCTATCTTATTCTCAACATACTCGTTATATACGAGTAGTAGATTATTAGGAAGGGATCCCACCACCCGCTCCCTATCTGTGAATCACCGCGTTAGATCAGTAGCGGAGAGTCGTTAAAACACCTTTCTTTTTAGCTTCCCTTTGAATTGTAGTTACTAATTTATTATAGGTACAAAGAACCATGTCCACCAAGATAGGTATATGGTGTAGACTGTACATTTTTTTAACCCTTCGCTTCTGATTTAGATCAACACTTACACCTGAGCAACCACCGAAGCAATAAGAAAAAGTGATTGTTTTTACATTATACAATACGAAACTGTACACAGCAATACCGAAAATTGCCGTTTTTTTATTAAAATTTGGTATACATAGTGGATTACTTGAAATCTGGATTAACAAAAGATAATTTTTAATAGATATCCATACGGACAGGCCCACCTCAACAGCTTTATCTATTCTAGATAATATATATATATTTTTTAAGATAACTAGTAATGTTAATTTACTAGCAATCCTGTTAACCCCTCCTGCTAAGCTTAATGGCTTGTGTTAGGAGTGGGTTCGGTCCCCACACTACCTCCACCGTCTTCCCCGGACGGTGAGAGTGTTCGTAAGGATTTTTTCCCGCCACATCAAAAAAAAAAAGCGTGTGTTCGGTAGTATAATGGGTAGGATTCGAACCCGCGACCTTACGATTGCGAGACCGATGCCCTATCCATTAGGCTACCGCCCCTTCAAATTCAAATCATCATAATCTTAAACATTGTGAGTCTATATTAAAAGCTATTTGTCAGTTTTATGAAAAATTGCAAATGTTGAGCGACTTTTGTGTTTCTGTCACTGACTGTACGTCCCCATTTAAAAGATGTTGACTGAAAGGCTATAAAGTATGCCAGTTACTTGCCTTCGTTTTGACAGAAGGGCGTATATGCTACTTTCTTGAAGGCACTTTTTATGTAAGTAGGTACATTTTTTGTGGTCAAATAGTGGTATTTCTTATTATGGAATCTTTGATTGTAGGCCTCGTAAAGAAGTTTAAAATAACAAAACTTGTTCACCAGCGGAACATTAAAATGTAATGAGAATTACGTAAAAGAACAAGCTTCTGGAAGTGAATTGTAATATTTTTCTCATATATCTACATATACTAATATTATAAAGCTGAAGAGTTTGTGTTTGTTTGAAAATCTTTTTCTGTTGGGTAGCCCATTTATCGAGGAAGGCTAT
The DNA here is from genome assembly GCA_945859575.2 of Herminia tarsipennalis. Classification (NCBI taxonomy): domain Eukaryota; kingdom Metazoa; phylum Arthropoda; class Insecta; order Lepidoptera; family Erebidae; genus Herminia; species Herminia tarsipennalis. The sequence goes on from OX243830.2 coordinate 31,693,677, forward strand.
AGAGTATATGACATCACGCTAGCTAATAGGAGTGGAGCAGCAATGAGAAATGTTGCAAAAACGGGGAAAAACGAAGTTGCGCGGGACAGCTAGTAATTCATATAAGTATTTGTAAATACGAGCTACTCGTATAGCCAGCGAGTGTCAGTCTATATGTGTTCATGAGTGTGGATCTGAACACACAGACTGACACAGTTAACTGTGTGTTGAATACCTTAGAAGAACTCATGGTCTAGACAATATTATAGTGCATTCGGCTTTCTAGCAAAAGTCAGCACTTTGAAGGTTGTAAGAGCGCTGATGATGAGTACAGCGCAGTTTATCTATAAGCCTTTGAATAAATGTTAGTTAACACGTATTTATATTACATGCAATATAAACACGTGTTAGATTATAAGAGGGTTTTTTAAACAACATATTGTTTAAAAAACCCTCTTATGTAACTATTACATAATTATACATTAATATAGCTCAACCTGTCTTGACGGGTAACACCGGAAGAAATAACTCCGAAACGGCATTCCATTCACGAGTCGACTTACCTGTAACAAAAGCAAAATACATTAAGAAACAAAACTACATAGTTTCCACGGTAATGAAAAGTAACAAAAATTTGCATAAAAAAGTGTTATCGCGTCGATATCGGCTGTTTTGCTACACTTCGGTAAACTCGTTGAGTTCGCGGCGAAACGAAAACATTGACATGTACTCACGTAGTAAACTGTACTGCCTTTAAACATTTAGTGAATACTAGGCTTGTTGTCCAGTCTCATATCTGTTAGTATTGACAGCTATATCCACTCTATTATTGTACCCTTTACCTATATACCTAATGTAGAGTAAGGTATGGATATTCTGTGTATAACGAAGCAGTGGACATCTAGATGACTATAAATATTCCCAAACGGTAAACTTTACAAATTTATGGAAGCTTTCTCATGGCATACCTGTTTGATTTTAGCCAACTTAGCTTAAACGAACCAACCAGGGTCCTTTCACGTTCTTTATTTTTCGAACTGTCAAAATCTTGTCATAATGGTAAATAGAGAGCTGCGTTTAGAAATGCATCAACAGCGCGGCGGACATCTTTGAGGCTTGCCGCGAGAACGGAAATAAAACGTGAATAAGGACCCAGATGAGCTACTTATATCGCTAATATTTAGTGTCCCCTATGTTAAATGGCGTATATTCCAATAATCCCCATGGACTTCAAATTAATTCCTGTTAAAATGCCAACACAAAAACCCTTTTCACCTAAAAAAACATAATTTTGTCCAACTCTTACAACGAATGAAACCTGATCTTACTAATGAGTATCAACAGGATGCACATGTGGACAGTGAGAATGATTGTCCTACTGCAATTATCTTGACTGTGACATCTCATTCATAGGCTGTGTCTACCAGATGTTGCATATATCCGCTTGGGACAAATTGACCCGCGGTGTCGTTGAAAACTGATAACTAATAGGGTAGAATATCCAATTACGACCCATCAAATTGTAAGCAGATGTAGACGAGTATCAAATTTTGTATCGCATTCACAAAACATAAAGTATCGAACTATTTATTGCTTTAATTAAGTGTAGAATAGGAACAGTCACGCCGTAATTTCGTGTCGATAATGACTATATCGTAAGGTTTCGTTGTTTAATTAGACTACACTAATTTCATGTAAGTCGTTTTTATACTATTGGTAAATAAGCATTCGGCCCGCCGAAAGTAACTAGGATGTAGTTATCGTTTAAGTACGTAGAAGCCTCGGCAACACTGGGTTGTTAAGTGTTGCTAACTCCGATTTAACCAAGGTACTAATTGCACAATAGTACTAACAGAATATAAAATTAATTCTTCGTTCCTTCAGGCCCTGCGTCGTATTCATGAGGGACGGACTCAGAGCAAGCACATAAGGAACTCACAAAGATCTTTCTCGTGTGGAAATCAAACTTCCACTGTTGTTTTGCATCGCTAGAGGCATATGCCTAGTTGCACGTTGAAATTAATCGTAAGTACGCAATGCATACAAAAAACAAAGTAGGTGATTGTAGGGTATTGTACCCTACAGTTTTTTTTTTAATTGATACGAAGTTCACAAGAAAATATTATCTCGTGTTTACGATACACATTGTAGTTATCGTTACCACACTTTAATCAGTCCAATTACTTATCGAAATTGTAATTGCAAACACAAAACAATTGCTTGTAGTTCAATTTTGAGATAATTTGTCTTGTGTTATGGAAAGTCATTGGTAATGTCAATTGATAAGCGATAAAATAGGAGACGAGGTTGGTCAAGTAAATTAATAGATTAAGGAAGTTTATAAATAAAATACTTGAGTGATTAATAGAGTATTTGACTGTATGAAACTACCCGTGAACACGGCCGTTGGAATACGGTCGAAACGTCGGGCAATGAACAAAGGTATTTAGCCTTAAAATAAAATATTTACGCGATTAAGACCCGTAGCTTATAAAATTCTATAATCATTCTCTAGAAGTGATAAGTGTAAAGTTCGCGGTAATTCAGCAACTTGCGCTGACTATATCTTTGTTGTTGCTTGCTTGGCGCATGCGCAGTCGTCGAACCCAATGTCGTAACCACAATTTAACGTTGCACCGAAGCCACTGTTTTTGCCACAAAACGTAATTTAAAACCCTCCTGCCAACTAATCAAACCAACTTTACCAGACCTCTTCTAATCAATTAATGGCAAATAAAGTTGTACTGAGTGATGGCTCTTCTTAAATGGTTGCTTTCTGTTCACGTTTCCGTAATCGTCCGTAATGCGAAATAATTATTTGATAATTTATTATTATTTCTTTGAAAGTAGCACATTGACTTAATATTTATGAAGACAAATATGCAAAACGATATAGCTACTAAAATAATGAAAAAGTTCACAAACCATTGAGAAAAAAGATATGAGGAACACTCTTAAGTAATTTGCTATCGGTTAGATATATTACAGAACTCCTCGGCTACTACAAATTCTTTATCGTAACCAATAGGTTAGGTAAAAAAAATCTAAACAAGAATTTAAGTACTTTTATTTTCGTAATTAGGTACAGTAGATTTTGATTGTACATTCTGGAATGTTCCATTACAAAATTGTTTTTTAAGCTACATATTGTATTCAAATTGTATTTTCAGACCCATGTGGAACAAAATCTGTACATTGACACGTGTCAATCTCATCACATTACCATGACTACACAAACTCACAAGCTCCACAAGTATTACGCCGGCTTCAAGCGTTGGTCCCAACGTCGGTACCAAGCCCAACGCCACTCGTCCAACCTGTGGATCTGGAAAACTGCATTGGCGCCAACGTTGGGACGAGCGTTATTATAGATCCAAATGTGAGGCAAGTGGCGTTGGTGCCGAGGTTGGGCCAACATGTGGAGCTAATGTTAGACGGCTATTCAAAAGCAAAGTTTTTGACACACATTGTCAATTTTACCGCAAATCAAAACGGCGAACCTCGAGCCTTCGCATCTTCCATTCATTATTTATATGATCAACATTAAAAAGGAATTTACAAAAGACTTTGCAGATGATAAAGAACTTTTTTTTTTTTGACAGCTCCGCAGTACGGTAGCAAGCCCTGTGTCAGGGGGGGGACTTTACAAACATACAATTTACGCCCAGACTCAGAACTACAATTTGTTGTAAAGTGGTATCCCTTGTGGGAATCGAACGGACGACCTGTGGTTTAGGCAGTCAGGGTAACCCTAATATGGATACAGATATATAAGCAAGGAAATAATAGACCGTGAATAGATACAAGACTATACAAACTATCGAGTCACGTAGGTACCATAAAATATTATCTATACTTTCATAGATAGTTTTAGACTATAAAATTAGACTAATTATACACCTCAGGGTGATTGTTCTCATAAAGTTTACAGCTTACAGTATGTGGAGGTGATCCGGTCGCACGAGCATTTAGTAGTTACGACACGATTTATTTAATGGCTTCTAGAAATTGTCTGTTTCATAGAATCGTATAGAAATTATTTATTACTAGCTGACCCGCGCAACTTCGTCTGCGTCAATTTTCCAGTTTTTGCAACATTTTGCATTGATGCTCCGCTCCTATTGGTCAAAGCGTGACGTTATATTCCCTATAGCCTTCCACGATAGATGGGCTATCCAACACTAAAATAATGTTTGAATTCGAACCAGTAGTTCCCGAGATTATCGCGTTCAAACAAACAAACTCTTCAGCTTTATAATATTAGTATAGATTAGTCATTTTATTATTGAAAATTCTGTTTGAACCAAACGTCTTAAAAAATAGCTCTATGTATCATTTTCCATACTTAGGTAGGTAGTATCTCAAAATAAAAAAAAAGTTTTGTTCTGTGAAAGATTAAGTCCCACATTATAAGCAATCTTGTTACCCGTCCAGCTAAGCTCAAGGGTTTGTGTTAATAGTGGGTCACTAGTATAATGGGTAGATGTAATAAAAATTTAATAAATGTATACCTTTTGTGTAAAAATAGACAAAACTCCATGCGAAGCCGGGGCGGGACACTAGTCAGATATAAAAACAACATTCAATTTTATTACAAATGCATCGACCTTCATCCAAACATTGACCTTTCTCCTTCCAACACAATAATAACCCACACACGCTTTGCCAAAATAACTAATGACGTAAATAAGTTTCCTGGAACCACCATTATCATACATAACTGACAAGAAAATGAAGGTAGGTAGGTACACTGCCCGACAAATAAACTAACTGCATCAAATTTTAGTTAAACTTTTAGATAATTCGCACCAGAACTACGGAGCTTCGACTCCGACTCCGAAACTTTTAAATCGGACGTTTTAATCGGAGGCACCCAGCGTGCGGCGGCCGGGTGGTTTAAGCTAATTTATATAGATACCTCTAATAAAAGTATGAAGGAAAAATTTACACGGATTCTCTATGATCGCAGGTTCTAGTCCCGCCCAACTGAGCGATTTTTTCCTTCACACATTTAATATGAATAACTGAATAATATTTTTATTTTTATCTGATTATCTTAAAACGTATCTCAACATACTTGTCTTCGCCCACTTCTCCGACTCCGATTCCGACTCCGACAAACCAAATTTAAAAACTTCGTCTCCGTTTTCGGTTCCGATAAAATCACCTCAGTAACATCCCTAATTCACACTGTAGCAAGTGTAGTAGGTATCTACTTACGAACTGCTATTTCATCTCAAATGAGGAGCGCGATGATATGCAGATCTTTGCCAAATAAAGATTTGGGTGGCGTTGTACTGTTATAGGCTCGCCGTGACAATCGTGACATTTACTATTAGACAGAGCTGCTCATCTCTTCATTTAGTTGTATAAAAAACCCAGACACAGTGGCGACCAAGCAGAGGTTAATCTCTCTCCGGTCGCGTCAGATTTTCGTTCCAACGGGCCATGAGAGTGAGTCAACAGAGAGTGCACTTGCGTTTGCACATACACTTGTGCACTATAATATCTCCTGCGCAGTTGGCTATTCTCTGACGAAATTGTCCACTCCTAAAAGAATGAACCGATTTTGATGCCGGTTTTCATATTAGATAGCTATGTACTTTAATTGGGATGGTTCTTATTTTTTTTAATATTAAAATCGGTTCAGTTATTTTGAAGTAAATCAACTTTCAAACACACTTAACGGTTTTTTGTATTTATTATAATTAGCTTGTAAATTAGTCATATTAAATTATACCGCCACTTGATTCAGTTAATTTGTCAGTCAGTGTACAAATAAGGTGTTGTTTATACGATCAGCAGGTAAGCGATTAGTCACACTCGCACTCATACCACACTATCAGAGGCGCGCGCGCCGATTGCGAGGGAAACCCCTATCACCTTACATTTTATTTATACTTGTGGTGTGAAATTACATTTAGTTACTTGAGATTTAATTGCGTAATAAGCTCAATGATAATAAACAGATTCGGCGAATTTGAAGCGTTTTTCAGGAAGAGTTTAAACTTTATTTGTGTGCATTTCGTATGTGTTGCGTTTAAAAAATGCCTTAAAATGTGTGTCAAATATATAGAGCTAGTTTTTATTTGTCAGAAAGAGTTGTTTCCATCTACATTCGTATTTGTCATGAATGCACAATTTATTGCTCATGGTAAACGATCCTGTCGTGTAAAGTGTTAATTTTAATTTGTAGTGCCTACTTAAAAATAATTCTCCAATGTGTTATTCTTCGAAAATGCGCTACTAGAGTAGGGGAGGGCGGGGCTGAAAGTGCCGGGGGTAAGTTGTTCCGATGAAAATATCTTAAAAATGGAAAGAGATAGCTATATGTTCGTATTACGTCCGGCGTCATGGCGATCAAGCGCATGTGCGGCGGCCAGTTTAGGTGCGCCGGAGACGCGAACCAAGCGGCAGTGCGTGTATGATCCTCCAGCACCACGTGAGTAAATATTTTTTTGTCTATACTTTTTGGTCTTAATTGACCATTTTTGGCGTTATGGATAAAGTAGTTTATCTAATGTGTTTGTAATTTATTATGGAATGTTAGTCTATGCATTTTTACCGCTTTGTGCAAAATGTTTTTTCGGCATATGATAAAAAGTAAATGTCCTTGAAACGGGGTAAAATGTGCCGTTCAGTCGGGGTCAGTTGTGCCGCGGCACAACCAACCCCCAACTAACCTTTATTGTTTTGTTTGATAGGATGAGAACATACAAGAGAAAAACACAAAGGGGAACCACTTCCCAGGACCTTCTACAGAGGGCTGCTGATGCGGTCATTAAGGACGGGCGTAAATTAAAAACCGTTGCACGTGAATTAGAAATTTGTCACACAACGCTACAATGATATGTCAAGAAAATAAAGAGTGGAGTTACTCCTACAGTTGGATATAAACCAAGACTAGTTTTTAATGAGAAACAAGAGACGTCAATGTCGTCCTATATCCGAAGAAGTGCATCAATCTACTTCGGACTTCTACCTGAAGAAGTGAGACAACTAGCATACCAGTGTGCAGCAAAATTTGATGTTCAAAATATTCCACCTTCTTCTTTTTATAGATTTAGAAGATACTTTCTGTTTCAGAGAAAAAAAAGATGTTTATTTTGTTAATTTTAAGTAACTTATTTGGTAAAAGATTTTTACTTAATAAATTTATTATGATTATAGTTTAAAAACACAAAAGTTTTATAAAAGGTTTATTATTTATAATATTAATTTAAAATAAACAAAAAGCGATCAAAACCTATGTTTTTTATTCTAAAAAAAACATTTAAACTTGAATAAAAGACCAAACATTATGAACGGCACAACCGACCTCAGCTGCGGCACAACTTGCCTCAGCGAGGGGTCAGTTGTGCCTTACGACCTCTGCTTATAAAAATACTTCTCTAAGTAAAACCGTTCATAAACCACAAAAACTAATTATAAATTTAAAATCTATATTATATTTTACCTAAAATAGACTAGAACCATTAACCGTAGCATTAGTCTTAACAGATTTATCCAGGAATTAGTCAAAATCGGCACTTTCAGCCCCGCCCTCCCCTACTGTTAATAGCAAAATATAACCTCGGTGGTCCAACTGTGTCAAAAAAGGCATTTACTGTACCTTTTTCAATTTCGAATCATCGGAATTTGATATACTAGGTACTATACCTTGAATGATTGAAGGGACAGGCACCTGTGCCTTCATTTATTCATCATTAAAAAAAAAGAAGTTCCGTCTTTGCTAAAAAAAAGCGATTACATACAACTACAACCAACATTACAACAATAACACCGAACTTTTAAATTTCAAATTCAGAACTAGTAACATTCAGCAAACTGCCAACTTCATACAACGATATCTCTGACGTTCCATTTCATTCTATTTTCAAAACAATTTTTTCCCGCATAGTGGTCCAACCCAAGCGTAAAGCACACAAAATAAATAAAAACACGGTGCGCGTTGCCGGGACGGACCGGACTGGGGTAACGGTACAATGGAATGCAGACAACCAGGTGGATCTATCGAGGTACGTGCTTGAGGCCAATTTATTATCTGCTACTGCACATTCTGTCGTATATTTTGGGGTTATAGTGGTTGTAAAAAGAGGTGCAAAGATTGTTCTCTTGGAATTGTAAAGAGTTTGTTGTCAACAACATTCTCTACACCTACTACATACATATTTGTAATAAGTTTATAGTTGCCTTCCGCTTCGCCGTTTTATAAAAGATCAAGATTTTGTTTGTTGGAAGAGCTAATCTCTGATACTGGGCCGATTGATATGGAAAGTCATATGAAGGCCTTTAGCCTTTTTATCATGATCCACGGGGCGTAGCTCCAAGTACCTAACTCATATAGAATTAGAAGAAATAGGGAAACGTCTAAGAGATGTGAGTAGGTTCTTCTTCTTTGGCACTGCTTTGCCCACTAATTAACTGTCACTACTAATTTTCCAGTCAATTTCAGCTTTTAAAGAATCACAATCAAGCTTCATAACTTGCCTTAGTAAGACATTTTCCTCCCTTGTTCAAGCGGTTTGCCTTCCAATGATATAAGATTTTGTGAAACATCAGTTGTAGTCGTCGCTTTAATTATTAATACTAAAAGTAAAAATAAATTCAAATCTTAAACTATTATTAATACTAAAAAGCTGAAGTTTGTTTGCTTGAACGCGATAATCTCAGAAACTACTGGTCCGAATTTATAAATTTAGGAAGGCTATAGGCTATAATTATAATATCACGCTACGACCAATAGGAGCGGAGCAGCGATGAAATATGTTGCAAAAACGAGGAAAATTTACGCAAACGAAGTTGTGCGAGTCAGTTAGTATGTAATATATGTAATAATGAAGTAATAGGTTAATCTTTAGGTACAATTGAAATTATAATTTTGCGTTCTAATTAATACTGTCCACAGTGATTGTGCAGACTAATTTACTTTATCGATTTTAGAAAATAATTAGAAACATACGGTATTACAGGAATAATCAATTAAATGTTAGGTAATTATTTGAAACAAATTAGCAATACACAATCAGCAACCCAACCTTAGATTACCTACTGCCAAACGACCTTGTCATGAGCAAATGTAAACACTAACAAGGATAGCTTTATTATTTCTATACTTTTCATATCGCCTATGACGTCATTGACGTGGCACTTGATTTCACATTTGCTGACAGTTGTTCAGTTAACAATTACCAAAATTGCGACTAATAAAGTTCGCGAATTGATTGATTGCCTCTGTGGCGCGGTGGGACTGTATCCGACTGCTAGGCAAGAGGTCGTGGGTTCGATCCCCACCCAGGATAAAACTTTGTGTGATGACCACGATGGTTTATTATGTGTCTGGGTGTAATTTATCTATAATATGTATGTATTTAGAAATATTTATGTATGTTTATCAGTTGTCTGGTTTCGATAGTAAAAGCTCTGCTTAGTTTGGGAACAGATAGCGTTGTGTGAGTTGTCCCAAGATATTATATTATTACCATCTAGTAACGACAAAAACGATACCCGAAAGCCATTGGTTAATTTCATCGATTAATCAGCCGAAGACCTACCTACATTTTGGTACGACTATTTGTTGGTACACTTTATTATTATGTTTAGTTTAGAAACAAGAAGCCTCTAAGAAAGTATTGAACAACGTTTCCAAAACAATAGTGTTCCATTCAGTTAGTTCTATTGAAATTTTAATAATAAGACAATAGGGATGACATAATACGTACTTGTTTCTACCATAGCAATTATTGACGCTTCGTACTAAAATTCTGTTTATTAATTATATGTGGGTAATGACGTGATTACATTCTACATGTAGTAGTACCGCAAAATATTCTATTCTTTTTACAAATTATACGAAAATTTAAACTACGCAGCTGTAGTCTATGACTAAGGCATCGGACTCGCAATCGTGAGGTCGCAATACTATCCCTAAGTCTATGAATCGATTACAAGAATCTAATGTTTTACACCACAGACGGTTTTTGCTAGTCAGTTTTAAGAATTAAAAAAAAATAGCTGCACAACTAACATATGCAAAGTTTTATAAATATTAAACTGCAATTTACCTCAACGTTCTACTGAATGTCCGCTTCAAATGTCACATTATAACAATATCCTGTTATGTTAACATAAACAAAGTAGTTCCATTTAAATGAGTTGGGAGTGTCTTTAAAATGGCGTACTTACATATTTTAGTCAGATAAAACAAATTAACTAACATGATAACTTATTAGAATTGATTTGTTATGATTTTTGCATAACTACTTACGACTGGCATTTAACTAAAGTAGGTATGCAAACTAGATGAAAAAGGGGAACAAAATCGTATTAAATTTATTTCAAATATTTATCAATGCTAATATAAGTAAATAATGCAATAGCAACGAACTACTTGTTGCCCTTTCAATAAAAAGTAAGATTACAAGTTTGGAGCCAGTTGCATACTAAATTTGAGACCAATTTTAAATTTTAAACACAGTTTGGGGCCAATAATATGCAAAGTTGGAAACTAATAATACAGAGCCAGTTCATAAAAAGTTTGAGGCCAGTAGTAGTAGAGTTTGACTCCAATTAAACAAATTAAAGAATCATTAAAACAAAAGTTTTAAATCCAATAATATTGTGTCTAGTTAAGAACGAATTTCAAATTGTTATGTAATGCTTAGTTATTTTATAACTTAGTACAAAAGGTTTAGGACCATTAATATTTTACAAAGCTGGGTACAGATTCCATACATGACTCTTGGCGTGAAACTACGTTGAAAGCTCACATCAAAAAGAAACGGGAACCACTAGATATTTTCCCCAAACAGATGTATTGGCTAATCGAAATGACTTCTAATGAGTCAAATTCTAACAAACTTTTAATATATAGGCAAGTCCTTATGCCCATATGGACTTATGGAGTGCAGCTTTGTGGCTACAGCAAACAGAACCACAGAAATATAATTCAACGCTTTATATTTCTGTGGTTCTGTTTGCTCTAATGATCATTAGATTGTAATATTTGTAAATTTGTAATACATAATTAAACAGTAGGTAAATAAAAAAAAAATGGTTGTCTGTAAAGTCGGTTTACGGACGATAATTTTACTTGATAACGTCATAAGAAAACATTGATGACATATTGCCATTCGCGTTGCTTAACAACCAATCAATAACGTTAGTTACAATTTATCGCATGTCAAAAACACGTTATCACGTCAAAAACATTCAAAACTTTGAATGAAAATAATGAAAATTTAGAGCCAATTTGCACATTGTCATAATGTTAATCGCTGTCAAATCTCCTAAAGGAACGCTACCACTATGAAGCCAAAATGAGAAAATAGCTCACGAATTTGTTGCTTAATAAAAGCTAAGATATCCAAAAAACGACTATTTAATTAATGAAATATCTCGCTCATTGTTTATAATACGTTTACGGCATAAACAGATCGTGAGATGGGAACTGTGTCACAACTACATATTCCATAACACAAAAACAAGTTCGCGTACCGTTTATAAACTAAAAGTAGCAATTAAATATGATCAGAACGGATATTTGCCACTTTCTCCTTACTTAGTTACCAGTATGTCTGACTCTGGGGCGTAGCTTGCCTTAGACTGGCCCTGTATCAAAATTTATGGGGGCCAGGTGCCCAAATGCCAGACTAATGTGAGTTGTCTTGCAATTATACCGCCTCGGCCAATTGCAAATGCACAATCAGGCCCCCTGTAGCATGAGGGCTCAGTATCATTGATACGGCTGATATGGCGGTAGCTACGCCCCTGGGGGCTTAGACAAGGTACATTCGTTCCGTGGCAAATTTGCTAACGCCTACAAGAGGTTTGTACCAAACGATCGAACGATCGCAAAAAAATAAAAAAAATGTCTATAGTCTCCACCGCATACGTCAAATTCTTAAAAAATAAAATCCGCCATTTTATTTCGTTTTCTACACGGTCTCACCATTCGCCAGATTAGTGATCAATCGAATTTTAAAAAATGCGGAGATACTGTCAATAGTGCAGCATATCTACGCATCGATTTAAATTGACCACGTGACATATTTCAATTCCATACATTTTGTACCTACTTTTCCATTAACGACATCGCTGTTCGAATGTAACTTTGCCTGGTCTCATTAAGCTTGCCAACTGTGAGAGGCTGGTAAGAATTAGATACCTATATTATATTTATCTATTCTTTTTTATAGCTGGACATTGGAAGTAGCTAAAGCTTAGGTAATATTTAGGCAAATACCTAATGCAAGTAAATTATAAAACGAGTAGACTGACTATTTAAAATCGTATATTGAAGGCATCACATTTCACAATGAGTACATCGCAATTAAATAAATATAACCATACTATTTCTTGCCAAGAAAATATAGTTAAAACATCGCGGTAGGTAAGGAAGTAAGCGCACTACGCTTAGCTATCAATGAATTACGATTCTAGGTCTGCAACGAGTTAACTTAAACCGATTTACCATGTCTGTGTTAGCCGTTAATCATATTTTCACATTCTAAAGTGAACGCTATTCTTAATAAGTTACAGTTGCATTTGCGTCAAGGTGTATAACAATAATAACCCTGCACCTAGCTCTGATGTGCACAGGGATATTCGGAACAAATTCTTACCTAACAGCTTCGACGAACTGGCGCAATACTTTTAGTCAACAAAGATGACTCGTTTTCCTTAAAGAAATCAAGCGAATCCAGGCCAAACAGTCTAATACCGAAGAAAATTCAACCCTATTACTTAACGTTACGAGATAAAACTAACTGAAGACTGAAAATACTAAACAACAATAAGAATAAAACGTGCGCATCTAACAAAACACTATTTTATTTAATAGAGTGTAAGAGGCAATGAACTCCACATATCGGAGGCATCAACGAATGTCCGATTTTTTTTTTTTTGGTTATAGTACCGCTACGCCATCGTTCATTATGCCAGTCTCTAACACCGCGAGAAACAATTGCCCTCAATTCATCAAGGAGGTTCAGAGAGTGGCAACACTTTTTGGTCATATTTTTGCTGTAGGCTGAAAAAAAAGCTTTCTGACTAACGAGGTTGTGTACTAGAACTGACTGTAATGGGCAATTAAACGCTACTGCGCTTATTTTTTTGTTTTATTTTGCTTTAGAATCTATAGAAGAACAGAATCACCATCAGAATCTGGAAATAGTTGCCCTATAAAGCAGGATAAGGGCATATGATGAAAGACAATGCAAGTTGAAGGAGGGATATATATCGGCCGCGCCCGTCAGCCGCTTGTCGTAAGCCGCGCGCGGCTTGCGATCGGCCGCGATGCACGGAAATAAACCTTTAAAGTTACATAACTTATCAAAACATACTATCTAACAAAATATTATATAGGTAACTAGCTGTCCTGTCCAACTTCGCCGCGAAAATTTTGCACGCTTTTGCTCCGCTTCGATTGGTTGTAGCGTGATGTTACTTAGCCTAGGGCCTTCTTCGATAAATTGGCTATCCAATAGTAATATATTTTTTCAATTCGACCCAGTAGTTCCCGAGATTATCGCGTTCAAACAAACAAACTCTTTAGCTTTATAATATTAGTATAGATTTAAGACACTAATATATTTTTTTAATGAAAGGGACAATATCTGAAGATAGTTAGACCGCCCGAATCTTGAGAAAGAAGAAAGAATCTTTAAGAAGAATATTCTAGACACTGATCGTTTCAGACTCAATATTTAACCATTTTCGCATATACTTATATAAGTTTCAAAACATCAACATCACAAATAATAGACTCATTTTCTGTCAAACAGTTTCCTGTGTAAAAAACACACATACAAACAAAACTAGATGCAATTTTCGTAACACGTCAAGCACATCGTACTTACTACGGAATTCATAAAAACATCATACCATGAACATTGGGACTGCTAGCTAGAAATAATAAACACAGTTTAGCTAAGGTGTAACGGTGCGGAGCGGTGTCAGTAACGGTTGTCAGTAAATACACAAAATAGCGAGAGTTCAGAAGTGAGTTCTTCATGCAACGCGCGCAATAGCAATGCACATATAGACACCGCTGACGAACATGGAATATTGAACCACTTTGATGCCATAAAACTAGGAAGAGTATATAAGGAAAGTTTTAAACCAGGGATGTTACGGAGCTTCGACTACGACGGCGTAAGGTCGGAACTTTATACCTCCGATTCCGACACTTTTAAATCGGAGGTCGAAACATGGGTCCTACCTAAGCTGAAAGCGGTGCGGGCGGCGGTATTGGGCGGCCGCTGCTACATGTTAATATGTGGATATTAAAGCATTAAAGTAAAAATTCTCTCGGCGTTCTTTGTTTTGAACAAAGAATTTCGTTATTATTTCCCATAATTTTGTCTTAATTTCTTAACATCCGACTCCGACTAAGACTTCGATTCCAAAAAATAAAAATTAATAACTCCGACTCTGACTTCGGTTCCGATAAAACCACCTCCGTAACATCTCTACTTTAAACAACACGCGCTCAAGCAACGCACACATAGACATTGCTCATGGACACCGAGAGAAAAGCACAGCTTCATACAACGCCCGTTCGATCGACATACTCATACTCTATCATACACACTCATAGAGTCGTACTCATAGTTGTCAACCACGGACGGGATCCACGTGCGTGGTGTGATGGAACGCTCAATGTAGTAGTGTAAAGACATCGCTGACAGATAGGCATGGAATTACGGGTCACTTTTTCTGAAGATATTCCAATATTCCAACACAACGACCAATTTAGAACATTTCAGAACATCTTTGGAAAAAGTAAAATTTCGTGAATAATCGAGCGAATTTTGTATGAAGCCTTTCTTCTGTACCTCGGTGTTTTGCGGCACTAGTGTGGAGCTTCATTAATGTGGTAGAACGTCAGTCCCACGAACTTTTACTTACGTTAGAAAGGTAAGAGATATGCTCGGTATGTGAAGATGTGCTCGCGATATTTGCGAGATTATCTTCTTAGGGAGATACACTTATGTGATTATAGTAAAATGTTATAATAGAGAGTGACTTTATTCTGTTGGCAATGTTAACCCTACGGAACGAAAGTCCCACTAGTGCCGCCACGGAACTACTGGGAATAAAGTGTTATAGATATAACTTTGACGTGTGTGTCTGTAGCATTGTAGCCCAAACGAATAGACGGATTCTAATCTAAAGACTAGATTTCTCTTCTACACTTCATTAAACTACATACTTGTTAATAAAACAATACGATTTCTCAATACAGTTCAGGCAAATATGCGCACAACAGACACTTAAAATTAATTAGAACATGATGATTATCACAAAAATATGAAGAAACAACACTAAATATCAAACGTTGCAGTTTTCGTATAAAAATCTGAACGTTTCAAAATATTAGCTACAATTTCCTCTGCACTTTGGCCGACCTCATTTTTTGTTCGTACACGCTACTAGTAACACATTATAACACCGTTTGGTTAACCATCTACACACAAATTTCCGATTTAAAAATACCGGATAATCGCGATTAGCCCAACATCCGGACGTCTGTGCATACACCGCGTATTGTTTCCGTCACGAATTGAAAAACACTGACACTGATTGAAAGGAAAACCTGAAATATTCGACATTGAAATATCGTAATCGATTTTGACAGACATTGTCAGAGTTGAAGTTCGATTTATTGAGTGTCAAAGTCTTTTCCGCCGTTTGTTTTCTTCGAATGGTAATGAAGGCCTTTTTTGTAATAATTTCAGCTTTATTTTTTTACTGTGACGTGATCAAAACAATTGATTGATATAGTTTTTGATTTGAGAACATAACATTTATATTATTGATTTAAAACTATATTTTTTAATATTTCAAAATGCCAAGGATGATTCTGGGAAACATCGGACTTTCTTTTTATAAAAAAACTAGCTGAACTCGGTCACGCTTTGCTGTGGCTTTTAAAGCGAGGAACACTCGTCGGCCTTCCCAGAACATTCTGCTAAAGTTTCATCACAATCTGATCAATGGTTTCGGAACGCATAGAGGACATACTGACATACATTCATTTTTATATATATAGTTAGGGAGTATAATGTCAAAAGAACGTTGGAAAATTAGAATGTAAATCTTGTTTGCAACATTGTAATATTCTGCGGTTATCTTGACCCTAAAGCGCTAAGAAAATGTTTGAATTATGCACAGATAGGACACACCCAGGGCTCGAAATACCGAGTGGACAACCTGTAACCTTCATACATACTTTGTGCCCAGTGTCCTACGAATTATAGGCGTTAAGTGAAGGGTTGCGATTCCCGTTAAAAATCTTCTCATCCAGCTCATGACTCATAAGAATGTGATGAAGGCATACGTAGATGCAGCTAAGCTAGAATTACTATGTTCACAAACGACCGTTTTCAATATTCTATCTATTGATCGATTTGGCTGCTAGATATATATATTTAACATAAGCTCCATACAAAATAAGTATGTCAAAATTTTATATATAGTAGCCAAATCCATCGATAGATAGATTATTGAAAACGACCGTAAGTCATGATATTGATAGGATTTTTGCTATCGAGTCGTCAATAAAAAATAAGAAAAAACACAAAAAGTAAGTTTTCTTACAGCTTGCTCGAATATGCCTGAAAACGCAAGTTTACCCCATTGAGATAACTACTACTCGATGGTTTAGCCAAGAGACTCTTTAAGATTCTTTAAAACTATAATTAAATCACCATCGCTTTTGGAACTGGAAGGCTTTTATGCTAACAAAGCAATATAAAAAAAAATACTTGTTATAGTAATTTTCTCTTGAAAAACAGAAATTCATATAACTGTTCGGAATGTAGGTAATGTTATACACAGAAAAAGTAATAAAGCATCATAAGCCAATATGTTACAAGATCTCTTGGTAGTTAAAGGCGTGTGTTATTCCATTCACTTATCAAAGAATTACTAAATTCACATAACCTAGTTTTTTTGGTGGACTTTAAGGTTTACATTAGGTACTATTTTCTTCTACATAATATATTTATACCATAGTCCTCCAGAATTACCGAACGGTGGAAAAATATATTTAAGTATACCTAATGATAAAATTCAGAGGCAAAAGCATTCCAATCGCGCAGTTTTTTTTTTAAGACTTTTCAAAATTTAAACCAATACATATGTACTATCATGTCTATCATAACTAATGTCGTACCTCAAAACAAAGCTTTCTTTATCCATATTGAAATCCTATCCTATCCATAAATTAAAGAGGGATGCTGTTTATTTAGGCGCAGGCGCAGTTAATGGTGGCCAAAAGTCAATATTTGAGATTTTAGTACCAACTTAACATAATTCAAATATGGAAGTCGATTATAGAATATTTTGTTATGTTGTCGGTGTGCTTGATCATGAATCATGAAAATGCCAATATTAAAAAAAATAACTACCCATGTGCGTTGCTACCATTGACGTTGAGATCAGAGGGTCAATTCACGTAAATAAAGCAGTGCAGTTGCAGTTAAGTTTCGATTAAAACGGCCATTTTTGTATTCTTGTAACTTAGGGATCGATCTCAAATACGATGATACGCCCAGGGCTGCGCCATAACCTCACAAAATTGACCACTCTCTAGAAAGAGACAACGCTACTTTGTGGACAATACCTGTCAAAGGCCTCACGAGTTTTTTACACTCTTTTACGCTTTGCAGTCAATATTTACTTTTTAATTTAAAGGGATGGCATAGTCCATGTCTACGTCAATGATTGCTACTTGCTACGAAAAAAAATATGAGAAATCATATAAACCTACTATTGCCGTCTCTGTTAATAAAGGTGATCTTGAAGACACATTTCTTGTTGGCTATACCCATCTGATAATCAGATGAGACATATCGTATCTACACTAATATTTTAAAGCTGAAGAGTTTGTTTGTTTGTTTGAACGCGAAAAAAATATTCTTTTAGTGATAAATATCTATATAACACAACGCTATGACCAATGAAAAATGTTGAAGAAAACGGGAAAAATTGACGCAGACGAAGTTGCGCGGGTTAACAGCTTAATACGACTATTATAGCTCGCCAATCGAAAAGTGTTTATGACAATTTTTTTTTAGATTTTTAAACTTCATAGCATGAACAATAACATTCCATAAACGATTTTTTGCAGGCCTTTACAATTATTATTTTCGTAATTAAATTATCTTTTTTCGATACCAATTTTTATTGGTTATGAGATCGGTGTAGTGTAACATAATTTACTTACCTGTTCATACCTTGCCAGGTAGGTAGCTATGAATATACATAAGTTGGCAAACCTATCAAAACATAATATTCATGTTAAAAACTATCAGTTTAAACTTAATTTGGTCGGTTATCAAAAGAGTAATGTTATAAAAAAAAAAGGAAACGAACAATTTTATTAATCTATCCAAATTTCCAACTAATTGCAATGTCAGGTATCTATTGTACCTACCCTATAACTGACTAAAGACTCTGTTTATAAATTTTGTATCGCACTAATAATACAAGACTATTTTAACTCAAAATATTACTTTTTTCCGAAACGACAAAAAACTGTTTAGGTTTCAATTATCGGCCAATGAAAGAATGATGATTGATTCATTGTGCCATTTCTGTACATTTGGAGACCTGTACATTTTGGGATCTGCACATTCCGCGACCTTCACATTTTGCGACTAGCACATGCATATTGATCCTGTTTGTTGTATTATTAATGCGACATTTTCACAATTTTATTTTTAACTTTTCTTCTCTTTATATAATTGATTGTCTGACTGCCTCTGTGGCGCGGTGGGAATGTGTCCGACTGCTACGCAAGAGGTCGTGGGTTCGTTTCCCACACGGGACACCACTTTGTGTGATCCTCAAATTGTTATTCCGAGTCTGGGTGTACTTTGTGTCCGTGACTTGTATGTTTGTAAAGTCCCCCGAGAGGCAGGGCTTGTACCCTAACGCGGGAGTAGTCTTTAAAAAAAAAATACAAAAAATAATGAATACTTACTTAAACATCTTTGCAACGTAATATTACAGTCCTCAGCGAAAGGCAAAAAGTCTTAGTCACTAGGTATGTGCAACTCCATCGGTTGTACAACGCAATTAACTTATAAATGATTTACCTATGTATTATTTACATTTACATAATGATGTTTCTAAAAACACAAATGAATACTAATTAAACGTTTATTATTATTGGCTATTTATTCTCATTCAACTTTCTCCAAAAAAGGTTAGCTAGCCTTTTTTAACTCCAAGTTATCAGCAAGTTATAAGTCACATTTTTTAGGGTTCCGTAGTAAACAAGGAACCCTTTTTTTGTGCAATTAAATTATACAATAAATATTGACACTGGTATAAATTGGCTGGAAAAGTCTATTTTTCATCAACTCAAAAATAATAGGCGGAGGCACTTTACTAAGTTCATCAAGATTAATAAATGCCTCCGACTGCATGATTTTAAATGTGTACCTTTTTTTATTTAATACTTTTTATTGGTGCTAGGATGTAAATCTAACTTTTATCACAGCCACAGTAGGTATTGAAAATTGAAAAAAGAATGTCTGATAACTAACTTTTTTAGTATTACATTCAGTTATACCTTTTTGAAATGCTTACGATGAGCCCTTTAATTTGATACCTATATTGCAGGATTCGAAACAACTTTTTTCACACCTCCTTATTTTGACATCTCACAGCCGCCATGTTTGTTTTAAGAATATTTAGGCGGTCAAGACAAATCTAACGACGTCTTATCTGTATAAATCCGTCTAGTGGTTTGAAAGATATGAAGTAATAAAGAATTATTACACACATACATACAAGATACGCGCAAAACATAACCCTTCCTTGCAGTCGAATAAAGACTAATATAGCCAGAAAAGTATCTCAAGGTCAGTCTCAATATGAACATAAAGGGACAAATAATGTACTTACATAATATTTGTAAAGTAGGTACCTAGTCAAGTGCGTAAGGTTTACTAAACAATTAACAAGGCCGTCTGTATACAATTTTGACATACAGGTAATTGTTATAGATGAATAAGTTTAAGAATTAACCTACTGATTGAGCAAAGATAATAAGTTACAGACTGGCCTGACAGGCTGGCCTTTGACTTAAAGCCACTGTTTTGTTACAAAACCAATCCTAATGGTAGGTATACTACTTCTTTCAGAAAAAACAAAACGTAACATGGTGTGGTTACCACTCCACTATATCCATAGACTAGATTGTCCATTATCATAGACTAATCTAGACAGAGTATTAATAACTTTTCGAGCAGATTATATTGATATTTTGTTTAGCTGTAGAATATCTGCATGTCATTGTGTCTACTAACTACACATTAATACACACTATTTTTCATGGCGATTTGTGAAAATGGTCTTTGTGCAATTGAAGTATATATACAATTAATAATACATAGCACTGGTGGAAAATAAAAATAAAAATATTATTATTTAATTTTAGATTTTTTTAAAGTTACTTAGGGCAAAGTTTTCTATGATGTGAATTTTGGTTCGGAAAAAAAGTCTTCGCGACTAAGCTCCTTTACAGACAATCACTCTCTCGGGAGAGAGAGTGAAACATTTTCATTCATACAAGTTTCTCTGTTCATAAGTCCAATTAAAACATGTTAATTAGTCTTATTACCATATAAGTATTTGACGCAATCATGCCGTCATTCACGTTGTGCTCATCGATTAACAGTACTCAACTCATTCGCTAGAAAATTTTCTTTTTTTCTGCACAATTATTAGTTGCTGGCAACATCGAGTTTTCTAATAACTTGACATACCGAGCGCATGTACCACCTTATAAGCAATGTATTAAACAACATGCCTTGCAAAGTATCTGTGAAATATGTTGGTTAATATTTTATAGGTTTTAACGGATGCGTATAGAAGGAAAGCGACTAAATAATTCACGCAGCTCAGTTACTTCTTAGGTTTCTTTTAAGTACTTACTACTACTTAGTGGATAAATGGCATAATTTTTACAGTAGGTAATTATGTTTCTCCCAAGACAGTTCTTGTTATGTTCATGCATAGTATCTTACACTTATGATAGTATAGATAGAGTACACATTATAAATATCTACTTGAAATAAAAAAAACAACGGGTTGCACTCCGGGAGTGGCGGCAGGAGTGAAAACTTGAACATTATATTACATACTGATGAAATTTAAATATTATTTTCGATCTTACTGACATAATAATAAAAAAATATCAAATAATAAATGACAACCCCAAAATCAAAAATTAAAATAAAAAAGGCAAAAACAATCGTTACTCGGACTTGTTTGTATCGTTTCTGGTTTATGGACCGCCCGATTTCTCACCTGAGCTATAATAACATTGTAGATGGTGGGAAATTTACCTTCGTATTCTAATGATATTGTAGCAGTTTTTCATTGCTCTCCCTCTGTCTTACGAATTTTCGATCAAGTCACATGTCCTGACGCGAGTTTAACATTTTTACCCATTCCAAAAAGTGCGCTACGCCGCTAAAGAAATGTTCACTTCAAAAATATGTGTGGGCGTATGATTTTACGTCGTAGAAAGAGATAGATGGACCCTTCAAAAGGTCAAATATTTTGTCTCAAGTAAACATAAACATGTAGATAGATCTTCATGCCATCATGGTGGCATAGATAAGAGTAAGAAGTTCACAGTCCTTAATTAATTGGACGATGCATAATCCAAAGTAGGGACTGTTCTGGGAGGATATTGTTGAAATGTTTTAGGGTCATCTTTTTTCTTTTTCTGGTAGGTATAACAACAATTGGGAGAGTTACTTTATCACTATACAACTTCCATCAAATCTCTGTTATAGAGTTAACAATGTTCTAAATTTGAAGCTCATATTCAACTACTGATTCTTTCTCTCAGTCCTGTTTTCCATGCTCTTTGTACTCCCTATCTCTTTGTAACCTGAACCGCGCTATCCCTTTCAATTAAAAAGTAAATATGGACTGCAAAGCGTGAAAGAAAGAAAAAACTTGTGCGGCCCTGTCTCTTTGACAGGTATTGTCCACAAAGTATCGTTGTCACTTTCTAGAGAAGAGTAAATTTTGTGAGGTTATGGCGTTCAGGTCTATACGTCAATGGTACTCCCTAAGTAAATAACATTGAAACAACGCTACTTTGTGGACAACACCGTCAAAGGCCGCACGAGTTTTTTCTCTCTTTCACGCTTTGCAGGTCAATTTTTACTTTTTAATTAATAGGGATGGCGCAGTCCTGGTCTATATGTCAATGGGTTTTTTTATAATCTTTTATTTTTGGGGCTTTTATTCTAGAAACAGGTCAGCCCATGTCAATGGTAAGTAGGTATCTAATTTTTTCTCTTCATTTTCACTGAATTTCACTCCAATCAATTCCGATGCGATAAACGACTAAATTATGATATCGCTAACCTATGATTTATTCCGCAACCACATAGGTACAGCATAAAATTGTCTATTCAATTATGAACTACAGTAGATGTGACGTAGGTCAAAGAGCAATACTTGTAATAGCCTGTAATGTATAGAAAACGATACAAACCGCAACATTAGTATCAAATTTATTACTTTGACAATGAAACTACAATGATTCACGAGGTATTTCCTAGGTTATGCTGTCATTTTGCATCAATTCTCATGATGATTGTTGTGCTAGCCTTGCTATATAATTGTTATTTATTGAATTAATTAGCAATAATGTCACCAAACTGTTGAATGTGTTTAATCTTGATACTATATATTTCTCTCGAATTATGAGCAGTGACGATTCATTCAATCATAGGCAGGTACAACGTGTGCCTGCCACA
This sequence comes from Herminia tarsipennalis, assembly GCA_945859575.2. Taxonomy (NCBI): domain Eukaryota; kingdom Metazoa; phylum Arthropoda; class Insecta; order Lepidoptera; family Erebidae; genus Herminia; species Herminia tarsipennalis. The sequence continues at coordinate 31,716,455 of OX243830.2, forward strand.
TTTGTATCTTATGGTGAAGGTCACCACTGCTACGTGACACATAGATAATAATAATAATAATATCTTGGGACAACTCACACAACGTTATCTGATCCCAAACTAAGCATCGCTTGTACTATGGAAACCAGACAACTGATAAACATACTTATATATTTCTAAATACATACATATTATAGATAAATAACACCCAGACACAGAATAAACCATCGTGCTCATCACACAAAGTTTTATCCTGGGTGGGGATCGAACCCACGACCTCTTGCGTAGCAGTCGGATACACTCCCACCGAGCCACAGAGGCAGTCAAATAGACCAAAGTCTAGCTTATCATAAAGAATGAAGCCTGAAAAAAAATAAAACTACAAATAGAGTGAATTGTTTCTAAACCAAACTCATCATCAAGTCTTTCATCCAAGACAGTTTATTGAAAATGTTACTTTAAGACGCTGACAACAGCTACTGAACTTCGATGTTTCACTATTTTAGCCACGCCCACTATTTCTCCGATGTCCTAGTGCCATTGATAAAGGACGGTAAAAACAGCGAACTACCAACACAAGGACGCGGTCAATAATAAACAATAAACCAATAGATGGCGCTTTATTTTTTGTTCTATATGAAGAACTAGAAAGAAATTAGACAGGGCGATTAAAAAAAACAATAAATATTTTTTATACGTTTGTATTTTTAATTATTTCAGGAGACTTTATTTGCTATGAACTTCAAAACAATATAAAAGAAAGAAAAATAAAACTCGAAAATATATTAGCAACATTTTAAATATTTTCGCATAATTATAATTTATTTGCTCTCGGATATTTGCCGGAACAAACAGACAGACAGACAGACAAAAAAAAACTGTATTTTTGTTATCAGTAATTATTATGGATATATGTTATCCATAATAATTAATATATATGCATAAAACTGTTATTTTGATATTACAAACAGACTCTTCAATTTTATTTATTTGCACAGATAGTTAATAATATATATTATTTTTTATTAATAATATTATTATTTATTTGACATAAGGTAAATTTAGAGCTGAAGAAAATTCTTCCAAGTTTGAAGTCCTCCGAAAATTGATAACATACCTGCTACAGCACAATAATTGACTGGTAAATAATTTTCGTCACTGGAATCACTTTTAATGATAAAAAAATTTAAATTGCACATCCTACACAAAAGAGTGAACTTCGACAAGAATCCATTTATGTTTTCTCCTACCAAATTAATGTGTTTTAAATTACAACCCAAGGGTTTAGGGGTAAGGGCGAGAAATATTCTGAAGATTTAAAAATAAATGCGATAAGTTTATTCGTCGTCCGATGTAATAATAATAATAATATTTATAAGGATTTTTTGTTGTGCAGGGTGACTTGTAGCAGTCTAAAAAAAATAATACTTAAAGCGTTACCTACCTATGCGTTATAGTCCGGTCAATTTAGACCAAAAAATGAGAGTGAAGTTACATAAAGTCCCAACAAGCTGAATTTCAGTGAAATTGTTCAAAATATAATTATAAACAATGTCTAGAAGTTCCCCATCATTCCCCTGTAAGGAAAAAATTTAATTCAAGGTCAAAGGTCAAAAAAATGAGATTTTCGCGATTTTCAGCAAAACGGTAAGTTTTATCATAAAAGTACCTCAAATAAAAATTGTAGATCATAAAATTATCTATAAAAAATGTATCAATACTTTTTTTCTTACGAGCCATCCTTTCTGAGAAATAACGATTCAAAAAGTTATAAAAGTTGTTATCGTCATAATATGCATGAGTACGCCACGTATATACATCTAGAGTTGTAATATTTTATATAATATATATATGTATGTATATATATATCTAATTCTGGGGCAACCTGGCAGATGCCAGAGGGCGCAAGAAGGCCATCATCGGAGCCCTGCTGCTGGACGCCACGGCTGCCTTCTTCTCCTCCGTAGTTCAGTCATTCCACGCTTTCTTAGCTTGCAGGTATCTATAAATTAACGTCAAGAACTTGTCATACTGTTTCTATTATTGTGAATCTTGTAAGCGTTACCGTATACGTGAGTGGTAGTGTTTTTCTTAGTATTACTAGGGCAAGTTAGTAAGTTTTTTCATTGAGGCACGCAAGTAAACGACCAAATAAGATACTTGTGAAGTCCCAAGGAACAAATATAGTACGAAATGATTAGATATTATGTTACTGAGTACGCCGTACTCATGCATATTATGACGATAACAACTTTTATAACATTTTGAATCGTTATATCTCAGAAACGGTGGCTCGTAAGAAAAAAAGTATTGATACATTTTTTATAGATAATTTTATGATCTACAATTTTTGTCTGAGGTACTTTTATGATAAAACTTACCGTTTTGCTGAAAATCGCAAAAAACACAATTTTTTTACCTTTGACCTTGAATTAATTTTTTTCCTTACAGGGGAATGATGGGGAACTTCTAGACATTGTTTATAATTATGATTTGAACAACTTCACAGAAATTCAGCTTGTTGGGACTTTATGTAACTTCGAATGTCTAAATTGACCGGACTATTAGTAACTAAATACTAACTGCCAGATTTTATCTTCAACCTACAACCTGTTCAAAATAATAATATTTACCTCAAGTTTAGGAATATTATCGGTGATTTCAACTGTCTCAGATACCTTTGCCGATACTTCAAACCAGTGATGGAAAAAAACTATGACTCACAATAACATAAGAAGTATAAGAACGATCATGAGGAAGTTTCATATCACTTGGGCATCATCTTTACCTGGTAACATTTTCTAGAGGAATTATAACATCACTTTCTAATGTAACTGCAACAGCCACATTTCCTAATCTGTACAAAATATTTATTACATTTAAACTTAGAAAAACTTTCTTCAGCACTAATCTTACCTATTATGTCTAACTAGCTGTAGACTAGTTGTGGACGTAGCCTAAGTTACTCCTTACATCATTAGCTGTCTGACAGTGAGTCCTGTCAATCTCCGTACAGCCGTTTTGGAGATTTGTCGAAACAAACACACAGACAGACAGCCAGATAAAAAAAAACTGGATTTTTGTTTTAAGTACTATGCGTACTTTCATAGCATTTAGTAAAAAACTGCTATTTTGACATTAGGAACAGACACTTCAGTATGTATAGATCGCCATATATAGGTAAAAAATACTAAAACCTACACAACTATTTGTATGGAAAGGGCAAGAAACAATGGATAAAGCTACAAGTATTTTAGGAGTATTTTCCTATTAGGCCAGTTCTAAGATAGTCGTAGGTCTATGCAAATGTGATAGTTTATCATTATACTTGTTTGTAACTATCTTTCTAAAATGTAAAGGGGATCCTCTTTGTCCATGTGGCGATTCTTTTTGTGTAATGTTTTAATGTAATATAAATAATAAAATTATTATCTATATTAGTATGTAGGTACTTATTACAAACTTATTGGTGAAAAACTTTCCGAAGTTTCACCTGCTTCTGAACTATTCGCCAAACGTCTCTTTTTACTGAAAAGATAAAAGAAAATATTAAAAATAAATACAAAAATTGAACAGGCGAACCTAGGTTTCGAACTCGAAACTTGATATTCTGAACCAACGCAGATACCGCTAGACCAAACGAGCTTCACAGTTGCAGATGAATTTTCGCTATACGTTGTACAAAACAGCTTAGTGTAGCTTTTTGGTTTGGTTACGGTTTCACTTCTGTTCGTGCAATATTTTGTCAATATTACAATATGAAAAATATAATACTTACTTTACTACTTTTATGAGATGTTTTTGTTTGTTGGTATAGGAGCGCTTTTTGCTGGCCTCCGACATTTTTGTTTGTTTCCCAATTATAGTAACAAATATTTTTAAACTTAGAACTAAATATATTTAAATTTACAACTTAGATAGTATAAATTAATAGTATATTTATTAAACTTATATTCTTTACCAATGTCTATAATTTTTCAAACAACAAACAAAATATGAAGTGAATGGATGGCGAGGCAAAGCGACATACGTCCGTCTAGCTGCGCGTCTCTGCGATCACTGTCAGATTGCTTAAAAAAGAAAGAGAAGCGCGATCACGCAGCGCTCGTAACTAATTATAAACCATAAAACAATTAATTACTTGAAAATAAGTCGAGTAGTCGAAAATAAAAAACAACCAGATTCTGTATTATAACATGATACGTTATTGTTAATTATTTTACCAACGTACGTTGTTAAGTAATACAGATATTTTTGTTAGAAGATCATTTTAAGAGGTTAGTTTGTATTTTTTTTTTATCGAGAAAAAAATTCAAATTCGTGTTTTGAATACAACAGGGTTCTTAGAAATATGTTCAAGATTAACATATATTTTTTCTGCCGTCACAAACTACGTAGATTTGGCTAAAAAATTGTTTAGGATAAGCCTATTTGGCTGTTGTCAGCGCCTTAACAGCAACAATAACAGTGATATCCATACTAATATTATAAAGCTGAAGAGTTTGTTTGTTTGAACGCGGAAATCTCAGGATTTACTGATCCAAACTCAAATATTCTTTCACTGTTGGATAACCCATTTATCGAGGAAGGCTCTAAGCTATATAACATCACGCTACGACCCACAGGAGCGGATCAGCAATGAGAAATGTTGCAAAAACGGGGACAAATTTACGCAGACGAAGCTGCGCGGGACCGCTAATTATAAACTTAGGTACCTAATGTTTATTTTTTGACGATCTATACCAATAATACTTATAACAACTTGTATTACCAACTCAGAGATTGCAAACATTCCAAGTAACGAAAACGATTGCCCATAAAGACGGTAACATAACTTTAGCCATATTTCAACCCTCCCTTGACCTAATTCAACAAGTGATCAGCTCAACAAGTAGTCGTACAAACTCAGCCGACCCGACGCGACGCGACGTCATGTCGGGACACATTACACACGGTTCATGGCGCGTCCCATTTACCTTATTATCACAGAATACATAGCTACATAAGCCGACTCCCTACAACAAACGAAAAAAAGCTCACGCACACACGTATTGAGATCTGGGTCGAATCGAAACCGAAACAGAGCAAGTTAAGATCGTCCGTACGGAGGTGTCTCTGTTTGTGTGGATTTGTTGTTGACCTATGAGCCGACCTTCTGTAACAATATATTTTATGTTATATATAATACTGCTCTAGTACCAATTGGGTTTGTGTGGGACTGGGAAGCCCCAGGGATGCTCAACCATAACTGCGTAGGTTTAAAGGTCAGGTGACACTACTGATTTACAACTTTTGTATTAAAGCAATCTGTTATATTAATATCTCTACACATTGTCTCTTACGCTTCATTGACATGGTTATTAATAGAAAATGGATGTTTTATCATATGTACAAAGTGTTTCTATTTTTCAATGTTTATTTTGCTAAACAAGGGTACATATTGTGTTATTAGTTACATTAGGTACTATTCAATCCATATTTTACCGTTGTGGTGTGAAAATTTTAATAAAAGAATATCTTTTAATATAAAATAATTGCAATCATTATTAAGTGAAGATGAGTAGGTAGTATTGAGTATTAAATTTAAGGCAGTTATGTTTTATCATCAAAATACTCTTGAAGTGAGTAAGTGATTGTCCGTCGTTTAAGCATTTGATTTTATTAATTACTAGCTGTCCCGCGTAACTTCGTCTGCGTAAATTTTCCCCGTTTTTGCAACATTTCTCATTGATGCTCGGCTCCTATTGGTCGTAGCGTGATGTTATATAGCCCATAGCCTTCCGCGATAAATGGGCTACCCAACAGCGAAATATTTTTTCAAATCGGATTGATAGTTACTGAGATTACCGCGTTCAAACAAACAAACTCTTCAGCTTTATAATATTAGTATAGATTTAGTCTTTATGATTGAAGGTAAGTAAGTATCAAAAGTTATACTAGGTAAACCTAAATGAAATTACCTAAAAGGAGGGTTTGGAACACTCAAACGCCACTGGGGGTAAGCTACATTTTGCTTTACTTAGTACTAGGTACTATTCAAGGACAATTTTTTTAATAAGAGATATTTCTTAATAGTCTAGTGCATGTTACTAAGTCAAATTATGCCCACCTAACAATTAGGTCAAGCCTGTGGTTTCAGTAACAATTCGGTAAACTGTATTGTAAAACTTTTCAACATTGAAAACTTTGGAAGCTTCAAAAGAGTTGTTTATTTAATTACCCAGCTAAATGGTTTCTTCAAGTTTGGAGTCCATTGTTTCTTTAGGTCGGTAATAATAATACGTTTCTATGCCATTTGTTAATAACAACGTTGTTATAAACTTCATTATATAACTACCTTAAGTAATCTATACTAATATTATAAAGCTAAAGAGTTTGTTTGTTTGAACGCGATGATATCTGGAACTACTGGTTCGAATTGAAAGAATATTTTTGTGTTGTATAGCCCATTTATTGAGCAAGGCTATAGGCTAAATATCATCACGCTACGACCAGTAGGAGCGGAGCAGCATTAAAAATGTTGCCAAAAAGGCGAAAATTCACGCGAAGTTGCGCGGGTCAGCTAGTATCTAATAAAGCATTACAGCCGAAAATCTTCAACGTCTGCACTGCGAAATACATTTTACAGATTTTATATTCACTAGGTATACTGTAACACATCAAATCATAGGGATACACGCTTCTATTTAAAAAAAAAAAAAAATTGATATGACGATTACTGAAAACATAATAATATAGTGTAAGTATAAACCGCGTGGTAAAATTCGCAGCCAGGTTCGTTAACAATGAAGCATAAGGTATTAATGGAATTGGGACTATGGTCTTGACCACGATAATTGTCAATGGATAACTATCGTAGTTCCAAACATAGATTTAGAAATTGACTGCGCCCAGGCATGGATCCTAAGATAAGAAATTTAATTATTTACAATAAAGATTATTATTATTTTTGGCCTCCGGTGCACGATTACGGAGATATATAGGCCAAAACGGTTTTCGAAAAATGGCGGCACTTCCGCTCTCCTTATTTGGAAGTATTTTGTGCATTTAAATTCAGTACGTTTGCCGTAATAGTGTAAGACTAGTGTAAGTGGCAAACGTAGTGTAGGACGCCAGGTGGAGTGATGATATACGCAAAACGGCTGGCAGGAGCTGGATGCGAGAAGCCGAAGATAGAACAAAGTGGCGTGCAATTGGAGAGGCCTATGTCCAGCAGTGGACTGCGATAGGCTGATGATGATGATGATGATGAAATTCAGTACGTCATACTGAACCTATCTAAAATAAATAACTCCTGCAATTTAGTACAAGATAAAAATTTCTCTATTGCGTGTATTATTTTATTACCTACTTACATTTTTGCATAGATATATATTTCTTTAGACTGATATAAACGTCAATAACTCTCAATCTTTTACTGCAAACGATTTATAAATATCTTCAACTACAGTAATAAAGAGAAACATATCAGAAAGTTTTCACTAGTTATGACAGTAAAGAACAATAGCCGACGTTCTGAGGCGAGGCGCACATAACTCATTTATGTTATGATATGATTCGCTAAGAAACCGTACGCATTACTGACTACCGCTGATTGTATAGCCAACGCCGCGAGCGCAAATTTGACTCTTCTGTTATTGTTACTCTGTGTGAGACTGCATTTTTGAGAAGAAACTAATAGAAAATAAATCTAAAACCGCCTGAGTTTAGAATCGCCAGATAACCTTTAACCAAAGCTTCAGTTTTTTCTTGTTTTATATCTTCTGCTCATCACTATCGCTAGAGAGCTGATTATGTAATTCCAAGTGCAAATTTTCTTAAAATAGAAACAAAAAAGAAAAAATTGTAATGAAAGTCTGAAACGAACAAACGAGTAAATGAAAATAACGGCCAGTGAAGGCCGCCCACGCTTTGAACTCGGCAAATGAACATGGAAAGAAAGAAACAGGTAAAATCCCATTTATATTGTCATCTATCATTGGTAAGCTTACGCGGGAATTGGAATCCATGCGTGGGAAGCCACGAGCTAAGGCTAGTCTTTATTAGTATAAAACAAAGTTGCTTCCCGCTGTCGGTCAATTAATAGACGTTCTGTAGTTTTTACTTTTGAACATCTAAGCGTACCTATGTTTAAATTTTCAAAACTACGCAAGGAATTTTGATGCAGTTTCCTCTTAAAAAAATATTTAAAGAACAAGTATTTGAATGATTCAAATAAAATTTATTTCCTCTATCATTCAAATATTTTTTTAAGCTATTGCATAGCTTTTATCGCGGGCTTTGAGCGCGGCGACCGAATCAAGAAATTCCGTAACGAAAATAAAACCTAACACCTACCATGTAGCTCGGCCGAGCGTTCGCTTGACGTATATGTATATGGTACGACTGTACGAAGCTCGCACGAATCGAGACGAGCTGCTCCGAAATGTTAAGGAAAGAAAAAAAAAGAAAAAAAAAAAAATTAACATATGCAATTATATAAAAATCTCATTTTTTATTTAAAAAAATGCTATGCAATAGCCTTACCGTGGCAGTCCCCAAGTGCCACACATTTTTTTATCTTGGATGGTGCTATGTATAATACACGTACCTATATATTATGTGTATGTATATACACATAAAAAATCCAATTGGAGAAAAATCTTAGTATCAAATAAACGATTAATTAGCGTAATGTGCGCTGTATCTTATCTATTACGTGCATTGCTTGCCCTGTGAAGCGGAACACTGACTATCCTGCGTGTTTCTATCCGAGCGAAGGAAATCATGACCTGTTATGTTTGTAATCACTTGTTTCTAATGTAAAGATACTGACTAACATCGGCCAAGGCGAGGGGGGGATAGTGCCAAGTGTGAGTCGCTCGCACGAAACTTCATTACCCCTAAAGGTTTATAACTGTTAAGATAAATTATAGGGTACAGAATAATGCTTTAAGGAGTCATATTTTGGTTGAATTTGCAGAAGAAGAAGAAATAAATTTAGTTAGTCCTTAAAAAAGTACATATTCAAATAGTATACAGTAAAACTTATTATTGGGAGACAAAAATGGTCCTAGCTCAGCTAGATTGCAACTCCGCTTAATGAGGAGCTGCGCTGGTATTCTGCTAAGACCAAGGTGACGACACGAACGTTAATCGTCAATAAGTAATAACAAAGTATAAAATAAATATAAAAAAAAAAAGTTTATATAAGCAAGATTATATATATCTTATATATATATATATAAATAAGCATGAATAAAATTAAGGAGATCTATAAGACGAGAAAAATATACGTAGGTATTCTGTATGAAAACGCGGTCTCAGAGTGGCGGTCTGGACGTCCTAAGGCTGATTATGGCATGAAAACGATGATAAGTGAGTGCCCATGCGAGAATGCACGAGTTAATAAACAAGGACGTTCGTTCAAGCAATGGGCGATAATTGCAAGTCTGTCAGTAGCAGACGGCTTCAGATTACTTCCTACATCATGAATGTACTGGCACAAAATAGTTAGAAAAAATTAAAGGTAGCCTCATATTTGTACTTCGGTTGTATACCTATGCTTGGCGGTCGCGCTAGGGCTGACTACCCTGGCTTTATGCAGTGTGATGCAGTATACTCAAACCTTGTGGTGGTAACATTTGCATATTGTTGTTGGATTAGTTGGTAAAAAAATAGGATTTTATTGCCATGTACAATATTATATATAACACTAGCAGACTCGCGCAACTTGGTCCGCGTAATTTTTCTCCGTTTATGCAACATTTTTAATTGTTGCTCCGCTTCTATTGAGAGTAGCGTGATGTTATATAGCCTATAGCCTTTCTCGATAAATGGGCTATACCAGGCCAGTAGCAGTACTAAGGAAACCAGACAACTGATAAACATACTTATATATTTCTAAATACATACATATTATAGATAAATAACACCCAGACACAGAATAAATCATCGTGCTCATCACACAAAGTTTTATCGAACCCATCGCGCCACAGAGGCAGTCAAAGACATATGAATAAAGTAGGATACCTTCTGTACTACATAATCTCTATTTTGTTATATACGTAACTGCTCGGAATGCTTGCCCTGACATCTGTCGACAACCAGATATAGAAATCATGGAAAAGTCAAGGAAAATTGAAATACGAACAGGTTTGTAACCGGAACCGGTCCGATTAGATCGATATCACCAGATAAGATATGGATGTGATAACTGATAATAACTAGCTCTGTACTATGAACAAATAGATGAAATTGAGTTTAGGATAAATAAGTAGGTAAGGTACTTGATCATTTACTTTTGTTGCATTTTTTTAGGAATGACAACATACGAGTTCTGTTTTTCAGGCACTAAAAGAGGGAAAATTATCGAATATACCAAGAGGAAATTACCGCAAGCTTCCTGTTATTATTTTCGAATAAGTATTTTGTGTCTAAGTTGAATTTAAACAATCGTTTGAAATATCTTTGTGGTAAAGTCTCAATATATAGTTTAATCGTATTACAAGATTCAATTTGTCCAACACAACTGCGCTCAATCTGTAGGCAATTTAACGCTCTTGCATTATCCTGTAAATTTGTAGATCTGTGGGACCGGATATAATCAATAAACGACAATGGACGACAGTGGGGACATACAAGTAATTTATGTCTTTGCATTGCGAGGTGACCGCCTGCTCTAAACTGTAATGGATTAATTGTACAATATATAGACGAAGATTGCCTTTGGAGTTTACCTTCTTCAGTCCTTGAACTCTTGTTTGTTAAAGGTAAAGCTGCGGTAGCCTAATGGCTAAGGCATTGGTCTCGCAATCGTGAGGTCGCGGGTTCAAACCCTACCCATTATACTACCGACGTGAATCCACTCCTAACACAAGCCTTTGAGCTTAGCTAGAGGAGTTAACAAGATTGCTGGTAATGTGGGACTCAATCCCACAAAGCTAGTTATCTTTCTAAAAAAAAAATGGCATTGAAAGACGTAGATAATGAACTATAGTCATCCTTTTCCCTACGCATTTATAAACGTGTTAAAATAAATGAATTGCGGAAAAAAATCGTAAGACGGCGTCTTTGTGCAGTGTTCAATTTTGAAACTACGAAATGAGGAGACGATCAATCAATCAATCAATCAATCTTTAGTGGCACAGTGGCGCCGTTCTCCAACGACGACCAATGGTTGTTTTGTGTTAGAGTATGCATATGGCATTATTGTAGGTACAGTCATTTGGTGCTTTAAGATGAGATTACCTGCCAAGTTTTCTTGGAGTTTTGAAAACTGGTGATGCTTTTTCCGAATTTCAACGTTGCTACTTTGTAACAAAGTTGCTCGCACTATATGCTATACGCGCATGAAATCAGTTTTTCGTCAATATTTTTATTCCAATATTGGCAAAAATATTACGATAAAAACATGTATTCCAAAACTGTAAACTCAATAGTTTTGACCGGCTGCCTCTGAGGCGCGGCGGGAGTGTGTCCTACTGCTACGCAAGAGGTTGTGGGTTCGATTCTCACACGGACCACCACTTTTGGTGAGCCACAAATTGTTGTTCCGAGTATGGGTGTAATTTGTGTCTGTGACTTGTACCTATGTCTGTAAAGTACCCGCGATACAGGGCTTATACACTACTGCGGGAGACGTACGAACGCCACAAATTCGGTCAGAACATGCGTAAAACTACCAAATGATTGTACTATTAGGGATATTCACCTAAATAAATAAGGTACATTGTAATTTTGCTAGATATATATAAACTTAGAAAGAGACAAAATTTACTTGATAGTGCACAAGATCCATCACAAAACCGGAATACTTAATCGTAGGTAAAGATATCTACCTAACGTAACAACAAAAAATGTATGAAATAGAAATATAACTGATATTCACTTTTCGATGAATTTATAGCGGCTTACCTCATATCAAACCGGTTTTAAAAACTCTAATACATTTACAATACTTATTAAAAGTTCCATAGGTAATATCGTATCTGATAATTATCGTTCATCAGTTAACTTCTGTCCGAAAACAAATTTAGTTCAGAACATCTCATAAACATCCTTTATCAAAGGAAAATATACATTTTATGATGTTCATACTTCCATACATATATGTTACTAGCTGTCCCGCGCAACTTCGTATGCGTAAATTTTTCCCGTTTTTGCAACATTTCTCATTGCTGCTCCGCTCCTATTGGTTGTAGCGTGATGTTATATAGCCTATAGCCTTCCTCGATAAATGGGCTATCCAACAGTAAAAGAATTATTCAATTCGGATCAATAGCGCCTGAGATTATCGCGTAAAAACAAACAAACTCTTCAGCTTTATAATATTAGTATAGATTGGAACGCAACGCAAATACATAGAAGATTTTTTCATTGTATAGTATTACATAGACACATTATTGGGTTTATATAATGCAGAACTTTGCACCAAGATTCCTTTTTTTGCTTCGTTTTTCTTCGTTTTACTCTCGTATCAATTCATTTTAACACCACAAGGATCTGCAGATGAAATCTAACATACATAACATACAATACCCAGTTGATATAGGTAGTCCGCACATTATTCCGTAAATTCGCAACGGATTTTTATATGGAATTTTTATGGCGACGTATCGAAATGCTCACATGGCTTTGATAAACCTCACACGTGGTCGCCGATAGCTACGCTGTTACGTAAAAAAATTGTAAGAAATTTTACTAAACGCATGCCTTTTTATTCGTCACGGGCGGGTATACTTTATGACGTTTATAATCTAAAACAATTTTACGTAACATATCGTTTTGTTTTCCTAACGAGGTGAGCAGGAGATTCGTTTCACTCGGTAATTGGAATCTGGGTGACATAACAATATCAGTCAATTAACTAAGGTTTGTTGTCACGAATTTATCAGTGCTAGGTTTTAGGTTTAGTTCTTGAAATAACAATGCTATAAATTAGGAGATGATATTTCCAGCAGTGGACTGAAAAAGACTGACATTGCTGACGATGATTAGCTATGAAAAAATGGTACTAATATTATAGCTGAACTGGTCCGAATCGAAAGAATACTGTTGGATAGCCCATTTATCGAGGAAGGCTATAGGCTATATAACATCACGCTACGACCAATAGGAGTGGAGCAGCAGTGAAAAATGTTGTAAAAACCGAGAAAATTGATTTAGACGAGATTGCGCGGGTCAACTATACCAAATATTCAGAGGGTAGGTTTACTTGAAGAGTCCGTTTAAAGTAGAGTAGATTACACTATTCGCAAATCTTCCTGCGTTTGTTTATTGTGTATGTTTTGAGTGTTATTTCGCTTGCTTTTTGTCAACAACGAGAAGTAGTAAACATGATGAACCAAGAAGTAAGAATAAGTTTCATAAAAAGAACTAAAATACGGCATAATAAGCGAAAGTTCGCGATTCGCGCACTTTGACATGTGTCAAAAATGTCCGACTTTGGAAAACCGCGAATGTGTTGGTAAAAACTTAGCACATTCATTTGCAAATATCTTCCTACATTTATGTTTTCAAGTATTTCTACGAGTGACCGGTGTAAGAAGGAATACTGCGCATTTATACCAGTTGAATGACGTTAAGGTCCATTTGTGCCCGCTCTATTTTCGTACAATATTTTCCTTGAACATAACGAACAAACTGCACGACAAAAGCAAGTCTAGTTTTATCGTTGGCTTCTTAGACGAATAGTTTATTACACTAGTTTAAACTAGTTGGAGTATCAGGTGGAAACTGGTACCAAACCATAGATAATCTTTGAGTCAGTAATTTAAATGAATATAGATATATATTAAGGAGGAATATAAGCATATATTGTTACTAACATACTATAGACCTTTAAGTGTCTTAAAATAAACATTTTTATTATTATTACTAGCTGACCCGCGCAACTTCGTCTGCGTAAATTTTCCCAGTTTATGCCACATATTTCATTGCTGCTCCGCTCCTATTGGTCGTAGCGTGATATTATATAGCCTATAGCCTTCCTCGATAAATGGGCTATCCAACAGTAACAGATTTTTTCAATTCAGACCAGTAGTTCCTGAGATTATTGCGATCAAACAAACAGAGAAACAACAAACTCTTCAGCTTTAATAAATAATAATAATAATAATAATCTTTATTGATCACACACAATACAAAAACCTTAGTATTAAGCACATACAGGTACACTGTTAGAATGTTTGTGGTCACAGTACAGATCGCAACTGGTATCTTAGCTAGGTTACATAATAACCTGTGTTAAAGATACCAGCCCTCTCCCAAGATGAATACATTTTATTAATTATTTACAGGTATAGAATTGTTGTGGACCTTTTCTAATTAGATTAATCATTTATAATCTCATAATTATGATTACAGTTAGGTTTGAAAGAAAGAAAAAACAATCAAACAATGAGCTTACAAGTAAAATAATAAAATAAATAAAAAAATAAAAAGGAAATCGATAAATCTGGTAGAATGTATGTATGCATGTGTGTGTGTGTGTGTGTATGGGTGTGTGTTGTGTGTGTGTGTGTTTTTTTTGTATATGTAAAAGGCAGTAGTGTTCGTTTACACCATATGACCAAGAAGATTTTCTGTCTCTTGGTAAGTTAAGCTACGTAGCCACTTATTAACATGAATTTTACAGGTTTGAGCATTTAGATGGTACACGGGCAGTAGTTTATTCACTTTATTATAAAGCGTAGGAGCCAGGAAGTAATTAAATCGTTTCGAGTAACTAGTGTTACTTTTCTTAATTACGCATATTCTATCTTTTCGCCTCTTAGTTATAGTTTGAAATGGGGTAATAGAGTGTTGCAACAGTATAGTACTAGACACAAAGAGCTGCCTCACAGAGAGTACTTCACAATAGTTGTAGAGGTCTTTGGTTGGGAAAGTAAACTTTTTAAAAGTGCTTACTTTTAGGATAGCTCTTTGTGCTCTTTCGAGTTTTAGCAAAGTTGATTTCGGCGCACCCCCCCACGAAGAAATACAGTAGGCCAAAAGCGATTGACAAAGAGCATAATATACTTGTTTTAAGATTTGGGGTTTAGCTACGTAACGAAGGGTTTTAAAAATATATATTAGCTTCCTGATTCTATTTTGAAGAAGGTCAATGTGGAGTTCGAAGGATAGTTTGCTGTCGATTGTTATGCCGAGATATTTGGTACTAGATACTTGTGATAGTTCGGGACAGTTGCAGGTTTCATCAGGCAGCGAGGAGCAGGAATGACCGATTAGGGACAATGAAGATGGGGGTTGGGTATTTTGGCGAATTGAAAATGTCATGTACTTGGTTTTGTCGGTGTTAAGGGTCAGTGAGTTAGTGGCCAACCATGTTGTGATGACATTAAAACCGTTTTGGGCTTTACTGAATACTTCCGGCCATGAGCCCCCAACAAATGAAAGTGCTGTGTCGTCAGCGAAAGCTGTTACCTTAATGCCGTTTGTATTTGATTGACAGAGTTCGTTCATGTAAACAAGAAACAACGTCGGCCCTATCACACTTCCTTGGGGGACTCCAAATGTAATCGGAAGCTCATCACTAACGTAGTTATTAACTTTGACACACTGAGTTCGATTTCTCAGATAGTCAGCAAAAATACCAAGCGATTTACCCCTAACACCGATGTCTTCCAGTTTCTGTATCAAGAGGGGTGGCTTTATAATATTAGTATAGATAATAGCGTGGATACTGTGATAGGACAGGTACCTTAACCATTTTAGAGTCCAAAATCAAGTACAGGCAGCAGCAGATACATGATTTTAGTTTCGGAGGACCTTAACACGTGGTCATGATCAGGCCCATCAAAACCCTAAATGATGCTGCGCAAGAGGCTGTGTATTCGATTACCAAATGGAACAACATTTTGTGAGAATGTGTCTTGTAAAATATAAATTGAATGAACGAATTCCTGTACCTAACAACTCTTATCAAACCGATTACTTAATATGTAAATTAAACTTGTACGAATTACGTGTAATCAATACTCCGATGTCGATATAAATAAATGTATTCTAGGTAATACAAACTAAGTAATAGTTATCTTTTATAACTTTCTAAGAATGACATTATCATTAAATATCAATTAAAATATCAGTTGTTATTAATCTTATCAACTTCCTTTAAAACGAACCCCGACAGAATAATCATTAGTTCACATAAGGTTATAACCAAAAGGAAAAATAAAAAAACAATCTTAAAATTTGGGACATTTTTTCTTACACATTCTATCTCTTCCTTCGTCTAATAAAGAGATAGAGCTCCAAAGTGATTTTCCAAAAATCTTTAGGTTATATCTTCATGCATAGTCATAATCTATCAAAACTAAAGACTGATTTCTTTAATAATATTGATTTTGTACAAGACCTTAGGCGTAATCCTCGGGTAAAGGAAGATTTGTAAATCTGATCTGATTTGTGATCTTTAAAGCTTGAGCCACTAGACAAATGGCATAAACGCTAATCGAATAGAATAATGTCGTTGCGCGTGTTTTTTTAATATGAGATTGGCAGTTTTGGGCGCGCAAAGACATCATTCCGATGTCATTCTATTCTGGCTGCTGTATTTTCAAGTCAAGCCTCACTTTTTACTCGCCCCTTTTTTGACATTCAGATCTTTTTCAAACTAGGATTTGGGAGGCACTGCTGCTGTTATGTACCTACCTGTACTTTCTTTATAACGAAAGTCATGAATTTTCGTTTATTTCAACATCTTACGTTTACGGGGACTATTCTAATCAATATTTGATTGGTCATTGAAGACCCTAAACAATTGTCACAAAATTACTATACAATTAGGCAACTAACACTATAGTAATACTATTTAGATATAAAGCTTTGTATTTTAATCTTCAATAGTTTAGGTAGATACTAAGTTTAACCTCATACCCAAAAACCTAAAAATCCACTAGAATTGTGAATCCACTTTTGTTGCTTTTAGTCTTTATTATCTTTTTATTATTTTAATATCTTGCTTTCGAAACCATGGTCGATTTTCTGGAACGAGTGGATTAAATACAGTTGGATCAACGTAACTAGGCCGGACTGAAGTAGGCGACAAGTGGTTGCGCAGATGAATTTTTTGGAAGTAAATGGTGACAGGAAGCGGGGGCCGGGGGCGGTAACTAAACCAAGAGAATTAGAGATGCGATTACGCATTACATTGTCATAATTAGTATTACTAATTCATGTTTTTTTGTGATTATTTTGGTAAAGGAATTGTTTTTCAAAGTTTCTTTATTATTTACTGTAACTGTTCTAAATTTAAACTTTTATGAACTCATTTAAATAGTGTTTTTATATTGTTGAATTAAAATGTTGTTAGTATTTTTAATCAATTAATCGTTTTCGTTAGTAATTTTAGGGTCGCATCTCTATGACATGCGCGAAAGTGATAAAAACCTAACTTCAATCCGGTCAAGATACGTTGATCGTACTGTAGACGTTACCGGCTCTGTATATTACCACCTCATTTAGATCGAAACTTAGTTTTCATTGAATTAAAATAGGCCTGTCATCTCTTCATTTCGTAGTATAAAAAAAACTAGAAAATAATTGTAGGTAGGCCTATAGAAATAATTTCCTTCTTAAAACCGGACTACCAGCACAAAATCCATTTTGTTTGTGTACCAGTAAGTACGTAGTAGTGAACTGTTTTGGTACTAGGTAGATACTTGTTTTTAATCATCAACACGCCGGACAACAAAAAATCCTACTCAATTTTAATAACAGGATTATTTATAGATATCATAGTTAAGAGGTATCTATAACAGGAAAATATTATATTTCCTGTGATCAAGTCAGTGCAATAATGGATATTTCAATATTTATTTTATTTTACTCAAGCTTATGATAGGGAGTTCTCCCGCTTGGAGCAGATCGCTATTAAAAGCCTATAACTTTTTCAAATTTCATTGTAATTGGTTCATTATTTTCTGAGATTAGAGCGTTTAAACAAACAATATCTTACCTTACCTAGATATAAAAATTTACGTGTTATTATTTAGTATAACGCTATCCATGAACTACATTATCAAAAATTCACCTAATTCGGAAAATATTTTTCATTTTTAAGTCTTTTATATAGTTCATGTCAATAAATTTTTAATTGTTCTTTACTTACTTGGGTACAAACAGGAGTCAAAGGATATTATTAAAACAGGATAACCTTCAGGAATTATGTTTAATTAGCATAGTACCAAATAAGTTTACCTCCTAAAGTCCTACGTTAATAATAATTATTATATAATATATATATCAAGGCAAAAAATAAGTTAAAATAACCAATATCCATCGCTTCCAGAATATTATTTTGAACTGAATTATGGAGTTAATATTTTTGCACTTATTTATTAAATAATAACCAAGAGTTCTGCCACTAGTTTTTTTTAATTAATACATGTAGGTACACATGGCAATGGTACGGTGTTATTATGTATCTGCTGCCTAATTATATGTTTTTCTAAAACTTTTTTCGTAATAAAAGGTATTATTATTATTATTATTTCTAAGTAGACCCACTACCGTAAAGCATTTGCCATAATATATAAATCCTAAAGCTACGCTAGCTGCCAGAGACTAAATGAACATGTGACTGACTGAGCCTAGCTGAGTTTATCAATTGTTTCGGCTAACTTCTATCGTTTTGTTCTGAAGCAAAATAGCCGATTTTTATCCGACTTTCATACCCCCAAAAGCTGAGTGTTTGATATTAATTTCAACTTGATACCTTCACGAGTTTCGGAGCTAGAGCTCAGATACTTTTGGAGGGGACTTGAAGCCTTTGGACCTCCTCTCGATACCGCCACTCTACGAAAATCCTAAAAAAGAAAGAGCTCTTGACTGACTCTGTGGCGCGGTGGGAGTGTATCCGATTGCTGCGCTAAAGGTCGTGGGTTCGATCCCCACCCAGGATAAAACTTTGTGTTATGAGCACGATGGTTTATTCTGTGTCTGGGTGTTATTTATCTATAATATGTATGTATTTAGAAATATATAAGTATGTGTATCGGTTGTCTGGTTTCCATAGTACAAGCTCTGCTTAGTTTGGGATCAGATAGCTTTGTGTAAATTGTCCTAAGATATTATTATTATTATTAACTGTAAAACTTTCACAAACAATACGAACCACCATCTTACATAATCGTATTTAAATAAAATATTTAATGTATGACGGGCACACAAAGGTACATCGGGTCACCTTCACTTAAAATGAACAGCGTACCGCGATGCACTAAACCGTTTATTATAAGTGCGGATCTGTCTGGTCATTATAAATAATATTTATCGACCAATCATATGTAGGAGTTTTTTGACAATGTCCTACGGAAAATCCAGAACTTATTTTCCTACAGACATTATTTTATTTTAATATATCAATTTTGTTTTATCAATGGAGCTGAAATAATTTACTAGGCTTCTGCCTCTACTATACGATTCCTATATTACAATAAAGCTAATAACTAGCGGATTCGTGCAACTTCGACTGCGTCAATTTTCCCCGTTTTTGCAACATTTTTCATTGCTGCTCTGCTCCTATTGGAAGTAGTGTGATGTTTGTTATATAGCCTATAATATTAGTATAGGGTATCACAACTTTCTGCTGCTTTGGCCACTGCGTAAAAAATGGCCAAACTAATAAACACACTATCGCTTTACTATCACAGTCTAATAACTCACTATATACTTTTTCCAATAAAATAATTTACATTCACAACTAACTAGTCTAAAACTACTAGACTAATGATAGCTAGAAATATTTCTTTTCTGGGCAATCCTCACAATAGTCTAAGTAACAAAATGGCCAACTATTCAAATTAAAACAACTATATAACCATAGGCCTACGGAGCAAAATTGCCTTTGCATCAAGGCATCTATGACCCAACTATAACAATACAAAACGCGCGCTTTTTCAAATAATGAACCACATTCAAGTTGCCATTTGTAAAAAATATAATAGGTACCTATAATCCTAATAAATTGTATACATAACAAAATGGCCAACTATTCAAATTAAAACAACTTTAAAACCATAGGTCTACGGAGCAAAATTGCCTTTGCATCAAGGCATCTATGACCCAACTATAACAATACAAAACGCGCGCTTTTTCAAATAATGAACCACATTCAAGTTGCCATTTGTAAAAAATATAATAGGTACCTATAATCCTAATAAATTGTATACATAACAAAATGGCCAACTATTCAAATTAAAACAACTTTAAAACCATAGGTCTACGGAGCAAAATTGCCTTTGCATCAAGGCATCTATGACCCAACTATAACAATACAAAACGCGCGCTTTTTCAAATAATGAACCACATTCAAGTTGCCATTTGTAAAAAATATAATAGGTACCTATAATCCTAATAAATTGTATAGGTACATAACAAAATGGCCAACTATTCAAATTAAAACAACTTTAAAACCATAGGTCTACGGAGCAAAATTGCCTTTGCATCAAGGCATCTATGACCCAACTATAACAATACAAAACGCCCGCTTTTTCAAATAATGAACCACATTCAAGTTGCCATTTGTAAAAAAAATAATAGGTATCTATGATCCTAATAAAGTTATAAATTTATGACTGCAGACGAGCGAAGATTTTTTACGAATGGCAATGAGTAAATTTTATTGTTTTCCTCCTTGTTATATGAGCATGCATAATATAAGGACTCAACGTCATGATGGATTGATCAAAGCAGACATTATTGTGTATTCAATTAATTTTATAGTTTTCAAACAGGTAAAGGTTATTACATTGAAAAGTGGCTTTAATTGAGCCATAAATTGTTTACATGGCAACACGGTAACAAATATAAATTCTGGCTAATTAAACACGGGGCATAGGTTGATATTTGGTTGAAATGCTGTGATTATAGATGCATACTAGGTCAATAAGCATCATGGAACACGTTTACCAATTAATTTTATTCTATTAAATACAGTCCACACTATTAATTACTGGCTATTTGAAGTTTTTAAGTAAAAATATATCTCGGTTGTTCATAAGTAGGGCTTCCAATCCCGATATTGCGGGATCTCGCGCTATTTTTGCGATCCCGCTCTTGCGAGATTGTGAGCTTGGGATCCCGGGGATTTACGGGGCTGCGGGGTAATATACTTTATCCCACCCAGGATATTGTGATCGCAGGAGATTGCAATTAGATACATAATTATTCTGTGTCTGGGTGTAATTTATTAATTAGGTAATATGTATGTATTTATAAACATATAAGTAGGTATGTTTATCAGTCGTCTGGTTACCATAGTGTTCTATGGTAACCAGACAACAAAATTTCTATCTAGAAATAAAAAAATCAAGTAGAACAAGTGGGAACGCTTAAACTAGACATAACCTGTTGGTTATGTCTAGTTTAAGCGTTCCCACTTGTTCTACTTGATTTTTTTAAAATGGCGGTGTGTGAGCTGTCCTAAGATTATTGTATTACTATTATTATAGGTACTTGAGTTTACCATAAAAACAGAAAAAATCGCAAAGTGGTCTCCTGTATGAGAATCAAACTCTTGCGCAGCAGTCATACACACTCACACAATGCCACCGAGGCAGTTAAATTGAATCAAGTTGACTATTTCCCGCAATTACCGGGATCCCGCGGGATTGGAAGCCCTATTCATAAGTAGGTATATTATGACGTCGTCGTCGTAGAGAGAGATAGATAAACCTCCAAAGTGAATAAAGGTCAAATATTTTGACTTCAAGCATTTATTCAAATAGTTTTCTCTATTTACAATATATTCATGATTACAACCAAACATGGAATCTAATGTAGGTATTCCGTAGCCAGATCTTAGAAAATGATTGTGTATGACCATTTCATGAAACTATAGTATTTCATGATCTAGAATTATCAGGCCACATCACGGTGTGATATAGCTTAGATCAAAGCCGATGACACACAACACCGAGAGTACAGAAGGTAAACTTTATACAAAAATACTTGAGCAACGCTATCATAAACATCGCACACGGATATTAAATTTAGAAACAAAGTGGTTCAAGATTTCATGCCCGTGAGCGATATTATGAACGTAGCGAATTTGTATAAAGCTTACCTTCTGTTCTCACGGTTTCTGGTGCCGATAATACCGAAGCCACGACTTGCTCGTCACAAGTCAACGCAAAATCTTTTAGGACAACTCGACGACCTCAACATTTAAACTAGGTATGTGCTGAATGACAGAAACAGTGCAAGTTTCAAAACTGCAACCGGATTCGATCCAGTCAGTTTCACCCAGTGGCGAAAGCAAGTTATGTAACACCACTATCCAATACAAAAACCGTTCGCTTAGTTAAGTCTTATCAAGCGATAAATTTTATTCGCTCACGGTCGAATAATCGACTTATACCGTGGTGATAACGAAATATTATTACATGGCCCACACCACCGATAGTCGATTCTTACATTGTTTTGAATTATTGAAATTGTAGGCAACTAAAATA
The DNA here is from genome assembly GCA_945859575.2 of Herminia tarsipennalis. Taxonomy (NCBI): domain Eukaryota; kingdom Metazoa; phylum Arthropoda; class Insecta; order Lepidoptera; family Erebidae; genus Herminia; species Herminia tarsipennalis. The sequence continues at coordinate 31,738,873 of OX243830.2, forward strand.
AAATGCTATGGAAGTGATAAAATGTGTGTAGTACTTACTTGTAAAATACAACGGAAACATTCGTTTTTAAAAGGATTCTTGAAATATGATTATCCGTTCTGAAATCTCGACTGATAAGGCGTAATTATAGAGCATAGTTTCGAGTAATTTAATTAATTGTGTCAAGTACCTTCCACTTTATTTATAGTAGACTAGCTGACCCGCGTAACTTCGTCTGCGTACATTTTCCCCGTTTTTGCAACATTTCTTATTGTTGCTCCGCTCCTTATTTCTCCACTATCTAATGGATGTTATTGTACATATAAACCTTCCTCTTCAATAACTCTATCTATTAAAAAAAACGGCATCAAAATCCGTTGCGTAGTTATAGCGATATAAGTACAGAGAAAGCGACTTTGTTTTATAGTATATAGTGATATGCAATATGAACCTCAATTCTCGTTTATAATTTCCGCCGAACCATTTCTTTTTTTTTATTGCAATGTGATCCATTTGTGCCAGTATCATGTATTTATTACACATTCATAGGCGGATCTAGGATTTAATTCTGGGGCACGAGAGGCGAATGGCAGAGAGGGGTGCATACCCCAAAAAAATCGTTTTGGGAGAGGCACAAGAGACAAATGGGCAAAGTAATTCAATACAATACAAAAATTCGGTACACAAAACAACAATCTGGGGGGGGGGGGGGAACAATCACTATACATGCGCGCCCCTCCTCCCTAGGTCCGCCTACTTACACATTAACTGCACAAACACTCGGTCTCGCGAATCTTGCATTTTAATGTATTTTTATAGTTTAAATGTGGAGCTTTAAAAATACTGACAGATTAGTTTGCTACCCTCAGCAATCGAAAAAAGCAAGCCAAATAATTTACTCAAACAATCCATTTAAAATGTTACAAGTTTAAAAAATTCATAAGAAAGAAGTATGTCAATGAAACTACACTTTTACGTGCGTCTCGTGTCCATTATGCTAAAAGTCATGAATAATTCGCTCTGTAACGCGCCAGACGTTCTACTTGCATGCTTTTTGATTTTCTCACATGAACTGGAACTCTAGTTGAACGAGTAATTACTGATTTATGAGTATTTCACACAGTGAAGTTGTTAAAAACGGTAACAAATATTGTAGTTCAAGCACTTCAATAAAGATTTGTAGGAAGTGATAATTCTATATCTACTTAATGATAATGTACAATGTCTTAATCGGCCGGAAAATGCTACAGATTGTAGTTTGATCTATATTCTCTTTAACGAACTTTACTGGAACGCGTTTAACTTACATTTACAACAGAATTTGGCGAAGCAATATTGTAAACAGTCGTTATCGTTGTTGAAAAAGTGGAACGAATTATTTCCACTTTTTCCACAACGATAGGTAGGTACCTACTACAGGATTCTGTCTGTATGATCCATCATTCTTCTATCTAACATTAGCTTAACCTATTTCCTACAAATGTACAACTTCCGCAAGATAACATTTGAAATCTGTGTAGTTTTGCTTAGTTAGGTTACCTATCTTACGAGTTTCTGAAATATTTTTATATCTTGTCTACAGTAGAAAAATTCGGGCTGAGAGAGTCAGGACTTTAATATTGTTATTTTTTCAATTCAATTAAAATTCTTCATTTGCGAAAAATAGATACATAGGTTGTTTGTCACAATAATATTTTTGACAATAATTTCATCAAACAATCATTCCTTAAATTTATTATTTTATCACTAGTATTGGATTGTTTCATCACTAGTAATAAATAAGTAAGTAAGTAAAATCATCATTATTGGAGTATGTCATGTGTTATTGGTATTCAAATTACATAATTAAAATGCCAAACCAAATACAATATTAACGAATACATAATAAATAAATTAAGAATTGCATACACAATTACAGCGATTTGTCCATTAAATATTCTTTGACAGAGTAGTAAGCCATTTCTAAAAGTAGTTAAGATTTAACAAAATCAATAAAAATTAGGAACTACCTAGTTAGTAAATTTCGGTCAAAATTTCTACTCTTAGGCGACCTCTAATACCTATTATTGTAATAGTCCCAATTAGAATAGGTTATATACCTACCCCCATAAATGGACGCCAATACAACGTGACATTAGCCCTTATTTGTGACGAACGGTACCCATGGGAAGCCAGGGAACGATGTCCTTCGGACCCAGCACGATATAAATCAAACATAATTCAATATTCCTAAAGTAACGAGATGAATGAAAAGACATTTTGATTGAGTGAGTTCAATTTTAAATCAATTTTGAAATCAATCAATTGCAAAAAGCGGTGGTGGCCTAAATGGCTAAGGCATTGGATTCGCAATCGATAGATCGCGAGTTCGAATCATATCAATCGACACAGTGTCCGAAATGGTTTTAATATTTTTTTACTTTACCGACGTGAACCTAAAATCTTTTCTATCAAAAAATAAATCTCTTTCCAAATTTTCAGCTTTCAAAATTCAAACATTAGAGATTTTAAATTGATGAAGGAATATTGTAAGTATTTAGACAACAGATTTAGCATTTTAGAGTTAGGTATTTAACCCTGGAAGTGTTTATCTGTGTTCATCGTATTTGATTAAATTTCGTCAAGCATTTCAGATTTATTTCATAGCTGACAAACTTCCAAATGTATAAACTTTAACATAAGTAGGATTAAACACATTTCCGTATTATACTTATGAATTAGGTATAGATAAAAAAGCGATATCTTGAAGAAAAATATCTAATACGAATAAATGTATTAAGTACTCGTATGACGTCTTCACTATCTTGGATTTACAGACAGACGTCATTAGACCTAATTCCAATATGTTTTATTACTTTCACTTAGCATTCAGTATGATACTAGTAATATATTTTATACTTAAGTACATATTACATAATATCCTTACCTATTGTCAAAATAATCGACAGGTATAATGTTCTTTAGTAACCTACTTGGACGAAATAAAAGTTTAAGTTCGAGTTGCAAAAATGGCGGCAACTGACATGTCACTATGTTTACAGCTGCGCAAGCTCAGCAAAATATACTTGAAATACGTGATAACTGAACAAGAACGACACTTTGTGATTCAAAGAAGAAAACTAGAAAGAAAATAAACTTGAAATTGGCGTGTTCAGTGGGTGTAAGTTAGATACCTAGATACTGTGGTAGATGAATCGAAGGAAGGAACATCTCACATGAAACCTATTTGCTTTGACGTTTTTAAAGACTAATTTGAGAATTTGAAAGAACGTCAAATCAACTAGTTTACCCACAATTCTTATTGTTTTATGTGAGATGTTCGATCCTTCGATCCATCTACCACAGTATATTCTGACTGCCTCTGTGGCGCGGTGGGAGTGTTTCCGACTGCTACGCAAGAGGTCGTGGGTTCGATCCCCACCCAGGATAAAACTTTGTGTGATGAGCACGATGGTTTATTCTGTGTCTGGATGTAATTTATCTATAATATTTATGTATTTAGAAATATATAAGTATGTTTATCAGTTGTCTGGTTTCCATAGTACAAGCTCTGCTTAGTTTGGGATCAGATAGCGTTGTGTGAGTTGTCCCAAGATAATATTAAGATAATAATATTATTCAGACGCCGTCGTGAAGAGAGATAGATAGACTTCCAAAGTATAAACATAACAATACGTTTTTTAGTTACCTACTCAAAGTTCTACAGAGACAATAATTTGTCTCTACTACCAATAGTAAGTACCTAAGTATGTATAATATTAAACGTTTAGCAAATTAATACTGTTAAGTAATAACTATGTAGATATATACACAGAACAAACAGGTAAAACCTATTTTCCGCAAACGTTTTTAATATGTGACTCATGCTTAGACCATGTTTGTATTTAATCTTCTTTACGAGAATAAACTAAATATTATGTACACTGGCCATAATTAAAAAAAAAGAAAGCATTTCTATTCCAATTTCAAATGTCACCGTAAATTAAAACGAAAGCGAAATTACGTAACGTAAAGTCAATAGCAATTAATTGAGACGACAAGGCTATGTAGGTAGGTCGATAAGGTAACTGCTATCAGGGACACGTTATCTAAGGTCGAGCTCGATTGACACAAAGCGTTACGTAATAGCGACACAAGATTTACAATAATTTTACCTAAACACGTGTGTGGTGTGTACATACAAGGCACAATGCATAATTATGCATAATTGATACCAGAGATATTTCTCAAGTTTTAAAAATAGAACAATAATTGGTTACAAACATAGACAAGGGTTTGTGAAAAAGGCGGCAAACTGCTCTGTCATCCGAATCTTTTAATTCAATGTGTCAAATTAAAGGAAATACGCAGGAATTCAGTAAGATTCGGTCATACCCGCGTATTTCCTGTTTTTTCTTATAATTATTTTCTTCGAGCAGTTAAGTTTTTTGTTGGACATTTGTCTAATAAACAACTTGATAAAGCGCCAAAAAAATTACCAAAATAATAAATTAATTTAATAAACTGGTATCTTGATAAAACTTAAAAAAGAAAAAAATGTATAGCAAAAGAGGTTTATTAATAATATTTTATTTTTGCTCCTCGAATGAAACCTCCTTTGCTCTATTTATAGTTAACATTAGGAGATAAGTAATAAATAGTGAATATAACCTCTGTTTCTGCAAGTAGTCGACCTAGGTTTTCTTAAGTGCAGTCGTAAAACATTCGCTCGCTGTTATCAGCTATCACAGTCTATTGAATACGAACGTAAATGTTAGTGAGAGAATTTAATTCACCAATGTTATTGAATTGTTTTTTTTAAGAACTAGCTGTTCTTTAGGGTTTCGCCTATGTGTATGTTATTTTGTTTGCCCCTCTAAAATATGGCTTTCGACTCCTATATCTATGTTAAACTATCTACCAGTAAAATTTCAGCCTTTTGGGTCAAGTAGGCAGTTGTAGGTAGATCCATGTTTATTCACCTTTCACTATATACATCCAAGTCATGAGTCATAAATGACTGATTGATTCATCATCACACTGCCTCACTGCTGAAGCTAGAAACATTAAATTTGGACATTTTCCTTTTATTATAGTCCGAGAGCTGATGGTCATTTTTGGGTAGGTATTTGAGGCACACTGAAAACTTACGAATGCTTCTTTCTATATTACCCAAACAGAGAACCGTAGACCTGGCTGGGGGATAGTGGGGCTAAATAAACTTTTATATTTTACTACGATTTTACGATTAATATCCTTAATTATAAATAATATCTTATTACAATTTCAGCGTACCTCAAATGTAATCTTTTTAAAAAAAAAAATGCGATATAATTTTGCAAGCGGCTGGCTTAGTTTAGGCTTATTCATTTTAACTTATAATGTTAATGTAAAAAATATATGTTAATCGATTTATCCCCGTTATCCCACAGCCAGGTCCGTGATTATGTGCTTGAATTTTATAAGAAAGGTATTAGACAAGCTTTCAGCGTGCCTTTCCAAAGCTCTTCTAGTATTATGAAGTAGGCAGAGGCACTAAAAAAAAAAAATTGTAAGTTTTAAAGTACTTATTTCGTCACGGGTATAGCTGTGGCTTTAATGGTATCAGCTACTAATAAAGCCAAAAAGGATGTGAAATGTTCAACAACAAAGTAGCTTAGCAACCAATGACAAAAGTATTAAAGCTTGAATGGTTGCTTAGCAACTTTATTTATTATTTCTTAGCAACATTAAAAATGGAATGGAAATTCACCAGTTAAAATGCTATTATTTAAGTATTAAAATAAATAAGGAAAGAACCTGTAAGGAAGGACTAAAGAGGACAGCTCTGGAACTTATGCTATAATCGGTACTAAACTGTATTTGGTATTCTCATTAGTGTAAACTTAAAATGAACATTCATTTATATCGCGAGCTTGTTAACAGGTTTACTTGTAAGGTATTACCTAAAGTTTATGGGAAAATCTAAAATGGGAACAAAATAAGGAAACATAATATATTCTTTTAATAGCTTAGTAAATATCATAAAGTAGGTATAATGTATGTATATTATATTTATAGGAATTATTAAAAGTAACACTATTTAAGCGGCCTTTCCCACTTGTTAAAACGGCTATTACACTACCCTGAATCAGGGCCCTAAATCGAGGTGGCCTTGAAAATTTGTTAGATAATTAGGGCCCTAACTCTTATTACACCGCTCTTTTTAAAGATTTAGGGTCCCTGATTGTAGTGTAATAAGCGCATAAGTGTGGCATCCGAATAAAAATCGGATGTACAAACTTACTACGACACGATTTTTTGTCGTCTCTTCATACAAAATGTTCTAGCACTAGAGCAATTCTATTTTTATTCGGATCCGACACCCGACAAAAGGGAACGCTCTCAAAGACTTCGTTAAGACTCATGCTGTCTGTCATTTGCGAATGAAAAGGCGAGACAAACTAAGTACCTACTAAGTATTTTTGTGAGGTACTCAAAGTTTTGTATCGGTTAAGAATTCTAGGGCTACTTTTATGTTACTTTACAGATCTATCAAATTTTGTAAAGAAAACCCCAGGATATTTACATAACATTTTCGCCTAATACCTAAATTGTGGTACTCATGGTGTGCGTATTACAACTATATCTACCTATAAGAAGGTGACCACAAGTTAAGTGACGGTAGAAAACGGAAAATCTAAATGAAATTACGCAGACGGTTTTCAATTTGCAAGTACAGAATTGGTGTAAGTTTGCGGCTACCCGCAGAGTTATCATTCACACCTTCTGTCAGAGGTCGGGTAACATCGACTAATGTCGGGTAATGTCGGCTACTATTAGCTTTCTCATTACCAACCCACACTAATGTCTGTTTTAATCAATTGTCTAATAATTCAATCCACTTACGAAGACCACGTTAATTTGACATTTGTGATTGAGAGCCTCTCGAACTTTTTCACTAAACAACTCGATATTTGACAAAGAATTAGCACGTTCAATATTTGTCATTTATATTTTACAGAGCGAAATGTGTGTTTTTTTTCAAAGAAAACTTTATTCACATTCTCCTCCTAATAATGTTGACCGTTTGCAAAATGCATAAACTACGAAAGTTTTTTTATTAGGTCTATGTTTATCTATGGTAAATGTCAATAACCGCGACGTCTGTTTATAAAGTGGTGCTTTATGTGCTAATTATGTATGGCAATCGGTTGCCACTCTCTAAATTCACGGTGCTCGAGCGATATACAACGTTACAGTATAATTCAAGTGTAACTATACACTTGAAACTGTATGTATTATTAAAAGTACGTTTGGTTTAATACAATTCGGGACTTCTACCTCCAAAGTCTAAATTTTATAAAGATAAAGAACTTAAATATATACCTAGGCAAAAGATGTAAAAAAAAAACAGGGTGGACTAATGTAAATGGCCGCAAGTATTTTATATATAACCTAAGTATATGTTCTTAGGATTGCCTTGTAATATACTATTAACCTCCCGGTCGTGACTTATTTTTATAACACTTCAAAAAATACATAAATTTCGAAGTTATTTGGTGTAATGTGAAGAAGCGACGAGCGGGAGTTTATTAGTTTATTAAAAACTAGCGGATGCCTCGCGGTTTCACCTGCGTAACTCCCGTTCCCGTAGGAATACATAGATAAAAAGTAGCCTATGTCACCCGGGGATAGTGTAGCTTCCCAACGGTGAAAGAATTTTTGAAATCGGTCTAGTAGTTTTTAAGATTATTCGTTACATACAACTTTAAAATATCATAAGTAATAATTATAAGTATATACCCTGTATAATGATTTATATATTACCCATACTTCGTACTTAATGCTAGAAAACGTCCAGCTTTAACACAAAAATATATACCTGATAATTTATTTAAAAACCACAACATTCTTATTGTTACTCAATTAACATACCTACCTTAATTACCATATTTTCCGTTCGTTTGTAAGAAACGGGGACATTTTTTCAAATGGCATGGCAACACGCTCACCGATGAGAGGAATGTAAACTACTCGAGTGAATACTATAATGCCCGCCAATGTGTCTCTCATGCGAATATTTGCGTGTTTCGTCAGTTTGTAAAGGATTTTCAACAAAAATGTAGCCAATTCTAACAAAATTAAAACTATTCTAAACTAATGTCATTCTGAACATCTTCCCCTAGCAGTACCTAGGTATTGCGACCACCTCGACTACTTATATAGGCTTCAAAAAGAGTTCGCTAATTTTAGTACTTAGGTACCTACATAATAAATAATAAGTTAAAGTTTGACATTATAAAAGATATACCTAATATTGTCTATCCTAGAGACGGAAATAGCCAAAACCTTTTTATCTATTTAGAATTATTTATTATACCTACGTATGTAGGTAATATCAATGATATTTTGTACGAAAATCATTTTGTGTTTCTAGATTTATGGCTTTCATTACATTCCCAAAATAAAACACTACCACCACATTTGCAATAAAAAAGTAAACTACCTACTTATCTGTTTTAGCAAATTGTGCATTGCTTCAAGATTTAGATTCGATTTAACTTATATTCGAAGCTTTTTTAACCTTTACGAGATCCAGATCTGCATTTATAAAGCAATTGAATTCGAACGTTATCTCTATACGAAGTATTGTTCGCCATATTTCTAATCTATTTTGTTATATAAACCATTGTTTTGTGAATGAATAGGAACACAATATTGCACTATACTAAGTAGGTACTTAGACTCGCGTGTATTACAACCTAATTCACGCGTTTTCCTATAGTATAGCAAAGATCTATAATACCAATAATGCCTAAATAAAAAAAAAAAAGGCTATTTCCTGTGCTCATTCATGTGTCCCATAAAGTTGGTGAATTATTCAGCTATAGGTATGGCACTGTTGACTGATGTAATAGGTACTTTCATGAAGTTTTCTGTGTACATAAGTATTGAGATTACTTAAATTCCACATTAAAGTTCCACATTAAAGTACCAACCATTAATAGTATGTACCGGTTAAAAAATATTACTTGAAGAATCCTGAACTTTTTTCATTGTTTTCTAACATTTCATTAGTATTGCTAGGTAAAATATATTGCTTAATTTAAAAACTCTCGACCAATTTATGGTTAACATGAAATAAAAGGCATGTAGATAGCAAGAATCCGTGTTATTGGACTTGAACCGTAGATAAGTAAGGCACCAAGTATACTGAAACAATGTCAGATGTATACACTTGTGTCAATATCTTGTTTTCGAAATGATACGATTGGATACAGCGATCGTGAGTGACGCAACCGCTGTGCCATGTATTTACGCAACGTTGCCATTGTTCCAACCACAAACAAGTTCATATGTTATACTTGTCTTTGAATTATTGTGGGATCGCTAAGAATTTGCCACAATACTCGAGAAAGGCGTTGAGAAAACAATAATAGGATCAACAAGTTGGAATTTACCAATAGTAGGTACGCATAGCATTAATGAAATACTCATTAAAGCTACAAAAGCCCAAGAGTATAGAAGAAAAACTTAAAACGCGCACATAGACACGGTAACTATCTTACACGGAATCTTGGAATATATCATCAATTATTTTCCGAAAGTTGAAGGCGGTTTGATAAATTGTAACAACCATTGGCGATTAGGATATTTAAGCGAGGCAAAACCCTAGGCAATGGTTCGTCTATTGTATAAACAGTTCCTTAGATAAAGAAATCTAAAGCCAGCTACCTAGATCCGCCGTTTAAACTTACAACAGGCAAATTATTTCCCAAAAGTACTACAATGAATAGAACTACGTCAGAAAACATTAACTGTGAAAACAAAAGAACAAAAATAGACAGTCAAGAACCCAAGACGTTTCAAATACCTATTATATTGATAGTACTTATTTTGGCATTCGCAATCCTCATTGTTCTGGGCCTTTTAATCACCCACGCTTATCCAAGCTTCATATTTATTCAGAGAAGAAATTAGAGGAACAAATACATTTAAATGTCATTATTGTGTATAATCTGTCTAGTGTCTACTAACCCCTAAAAAGAGAAAAAACTTGAACATAATATTACATACCTACTGATGAAATTTTAATAATATTTTGCGATCTTTTCTACTGTCATAATATAAAAAAAAAAAAAAAAATCACAAATCAAAATAAAAAAGGGAAAAAAATAATCGTTCCTCGGACTCGAACTTCTGGTTTCTGGACCGCCCAATTTCCTACCTGAGCTATAATAACATTGTAGATGGTGGCGAAATTTACCTTCGCATTTTATCTTTAGTATGCGAAGGTAAATTTATTTATTTATTTATATATTGTAGCAGTTTTTCATTGCTCTCCCTCCGTCTTACGAATTTTAAATCAGGTCACGTGTCCTGACGCGAGTTTAATATTTTTTACCCATCCCAAAAAGTGCACAACGCCGCTAAATAAGTTGTCACTTCAAAAACACTATTTCATCTTTAAATTCGATAATTATGTTACTACTTACTAGCTTGAAGTTTATTTATACTTCGTTTCAACGCGTTAATCTGCGTTAGATAGTAGGGCGATTTAGATGTAAAATGATATACAGGTACTAGGTATTTAGGTAGTTGATTAAGGTTTTTTCGGTTATTAGCTTTGTATTATTTTTAACGGCGAAGGTTTATATCCAATCATAATTATAAATAAGTAATAACCTACAAACCAAATAAGAATTCCTCCTGTTTTCCCGCCGCGCCACGCCGCCAGTCGTTAAACGGCTATTACAGTACCCTAAATCAGGGCCCTTAATCGAGGTGGCTTGAAAATATGTTAGAGAATTAGTGTCGTAACTCCTATTAAGGGGTACCTCTCTTTTTAAGGGTTCAGGGTCCCTGATTTAGTGTAGTGTAATAAGCGCAATATATATGCTGCTGTGTGGAGTTCTTTAAGCCCCTATCGCGTAGGTAGGTACATAACTGCAAGGCCGTTCGGAAAACTGCATCGAGTACTACACGCTAGCCTAGATAGTCTATATCATGTCCTAGAATTCAGGACACGTGGTCGTGTCAGTCGATTATTCATAATTTATCAAGCGTAGTATAGGATATCGAGTTGGATATTATTTCTGTGTTGGTAAAATGGTAACCCTAGGCTGTTTATTGTGATTTATCAGATTGTATGAATTCATTATAACGATTCAACCTGGATTTTCTATATTTGAGGTAGATAATAGGCTCAAATTAATTTCTTTATTTATGACTAGCTGACCGGCGAACTTCGTCTGCGTAAATTTTCCCCGTTTTTGCAACATTTTTCATTGCTGCTCCACTCGTATTGGTCGTAGCGTTGCTAAGATTATTGCGTTCAAAAAAATAACAAACTCTTTAGCTTTATAATATTAGTATGGATAGTAGGTTTAAGTACCTACCTGATTTAATTTTAAATTATTACTATGTGTTTAGAGCTATAAATATATTTAATTACATTTTTAGTAAATATAATGAATTTCTGTAGGTAGGTATCTAGATATAAATTATCGTCTCCTTTATTGTATTTATTTCTAAGACATTACCAAATGAATGGTATTGGTTAATAAAAGTTTTAATTTTCACCAAGAAAGTTATATTTCGTCTTAGTTAGGTATATAGCACTAGGTCGGAACCGTTTTGAAAGGTCGTCAGCATTCTTGCATGCCTTGCTAATTAATATCGGTTGCGTTGTGATTTATGATTATGCACTTCATAATTATTTTACTAAGTATAATATTTCCATTTCTTGCTCACCTTTAAAAGGTATTGTTTTCATGCTAATTAGAAATTTCTGGTATTGTAAGGTACATTTCTTGTTTCAACAGTTCAGTATGTTTTTATAGTTTGTCGTTTATTAGATTACACTCATTAGTAAATGCAAATTTATTACAACTAACTATGTTTTAAGTATAAAGATGTACCTAGATAGGTTACAAACGCTCAGAAAGCGGCACCTTAAAATCTATACAATTGACTTAGTTTTTAATGTCAGTGTCGCATCGCCGGCGTCAACAGATGAAAGCAGCGAATTACATTTTTCTCTTTTTCACTCGTGATACTTAAATCATGCTTTCCTACTTTTACGACATTTTTTATAATAATGTGACATTGCAATATAAAGGTCATCTATGTGTGCATAAGTTTGCCGTTTTTAAATATCGAATGTTGTTTATGTAACCTATCTGGACGTTTCTACTTAAAACATCATTGATAATTTAGTACCTACTAAATTAAATTCCTAAGTAATTTATCAAATGTTGAACAAAGTATTACACATTTCGAAGAATCTTTTTCTCTATTACAACATTCACTTAGTGAACCGTTCTGAAGTAACCTTCGTAATATGTCCCGTTATTTCTAATTGTGGTCATTTTATTCTCTCCATTCATAGTGGATTCGATTGCTACGAGCAATGAGGACTCACTACCGGAAAGGAAATTCAATTAACATTATAACTCGGCCACGCGCGCCATTCTCTGAGAATATCGACTTACATATTAGATACTGGCTATAGGTACCATACTTAGGGCTACCATAAAAAGATTACAATGAAATCAAAGTACCTAAAAATACTACGACTACGAGCAGCTCTAGCTAGCTTTTAAAGTTAGAAAATCGCGGCGTTATCAACAAAAATGAACCTGTTATTTATTTGAAGAAATAATTACTTTCTGACCTCCTTTCCTTCAGAGAAAACTGCGTCCTTTACCACTTAATTTTTTTTTTTAATTTAAAAATCAAAATACCCGCCTAAGTTCATCGAGGCATGGATTTCGATGAAATTAGTACTCTTTTGTGTGAAGGCGGGTATTTTGATTTATTTTTTTAATTAATATTTTTTAGTGGTAGATGTAACAACTAACTTTTAATACAGCTATAGCCAAGTATTGAAAATTAAAAAAACAAATGGTTGCTAACTAATTGTTTTAGTATTACAGTCATAATCATGATACTTATACCTTTTTGAATGCTTACGACAAGCTCTTTAATTTGTTACCCATATTGCAGTATTCGAACTTTTTTTTTCACACCTCTTTATTTTGACACCTCACCGCCGTCATGTTCGTTTTTTTAAACGTCAACCATCTAAGCACACTTGGGCAATCAAGATCAATCTAACGACGTATTAATTGAAATCCATCTAGTGGTTTGAAAGATACGCGCGAAAAACATAACCCTTCCTTACAATCCGGTAAAAACGAAGTGTTTGCACCAACCCAAATCCGCAAAATGTTGCAAATAATGTAAATTAAAAGAAGGGTTAAATGTTAATTCGTAAATGCGGGCTTTTATATTTTGATAGATTCTAATACCTAGTTACAGTTTTAGGGTTCCGCCCGTAAAATTAACTCTGACAATAAGGTATTCCTTATTGTCTAGTGGTATAGTGGGGGGGGGGGGGATTAAAAGTAAGTTTACCTCTGGGTAAACCAACTATAATAAGGTAGGTACATATGTGTACGAATATAAATATGCAAATTATTTTCTCGGAAAAGGCCGACCGACCACTTTAATTCAATCCAATCTAAATTACCGTATCCGCCCTAAATGAATTTAACCGGTAGGTATTTTACATATATTAAAATCAATTTTCTCAAAGTACATAGTATATGGTTGGTAAACTTCAGTGTAATTAATTACAAAACTTGTTACCTAATACCTATTCGTAAATATACTTATTAATATTATTATATAACACGTTTGTTAATATTAAGGGGGCATTACACTGAGAGAATTATTTATTTAGCGCTACGCACACAGCGACACGATCGCCGGCCTCGCTCTTCCGCACACAACCATTTCTTCACAGTGCGCAGGAGCGCAGGTTAAAATAAAGTAGAATATTCGTTCGTACATATGTTAGATTACGAACGCCATCACTATGACAATACGAAAATGCTCGTTTTTGCATTTTTCCGCAACTTCAAGATTTATTTGCATCATATGATCCCGCAAATAAATCTTGAAGTTCCCGCAAATAAAACATATCCTTAAATTTATTTATTTAATCTACTAGAAAAACTCTCTGACTAGTGACACAATTATTTTCGTGTCCTAATATTTAGGTTTTCTATATAATTTTTTGAGAGAGCCGAACCCTGCGTAATCTACCCTTAAAGTAACCGAAAGGGTTACTTTCAAAAATCTTTTTCTTTTCTTCTTGTTACGAATACCTACTGCAATATAGGTATCAAATTAAAGGGCTCATCATAAGCATTTCAAAAAGGTATAACATAATTTTGACTGTAATACTAAAAAAGTTGGAGAGCAACCATTCTTTATTCAATTTTCAATATTTGGCAAAATTTATATGTAGGTATCAAATAAAAACACTACCTGCACAAGTTTCGTAAGCACTTTAATAAGTTCATCGAGATTCATTAATGCCTCCGACTGAATGATATTATATATGTAGGGGATCTTGTTTCCATCTTTTGTTATGCGGGTTTTCTTTTTTTTTTGAGTGATGAAATGAGCGGAATCAAAAAGTATGCAAGTACCTACTTACTTGCTACTTAGTAGGTACTTATTAATACTCGAGCATTTAATTTGTCAGGAGATAGAATAAGGACACCAAGCCACCATACACTCTAAGAAATGGCTATCGATTGCAATCTGACAACCCTATTGAATATCAATAGATAATGACGCATAACTGGAAACCGGATATTGTAACTTTTTTTGGAAAAAGGATATAGGTGCCTCTCTATGATATCAACTGTCTGCCGAAAAAAAGTGACATGTTAATAAATATTACCTACTTAGCTGTAAAATGCCTATTTATCTACCTACTTTTGCAAGTTGTGTAATACTATATTATTAATAAGTACCTACTTACTCAGGTAAGTAATTGTAATGGATAATGTTTTAAATGTCTACGTGTGTGTAACAATTAGTTATTTATATTTATAATTATAATCATTCCGGAAATAAAGAAATATCTTTTGCATTGAAATGTCAATAGAGTTTGCAATTTATTAATTTTATTCATAAAAATATTATATAAAAAAGTAGAAAACAATAGGTAAGTAGGCACGTAGGTAGGTACTTGACCTACGAATAAAAACAATAAATTAAGTTAACTGATTACCTAAAATTACAATTCTATTCTCATTCGGCCTTTTGGATAGCCATTGTTGCCATTAATAATAATAAAGATATTTTAACTAAGTAATTGATTTAGTTTAAATTAAATTCAAACTTCAAATGAACTTTATAACTTGCACAAGGCCGTTTATTTCTTTAAATAGAACAGAAATAGATTAAGTACGGGAGTGAAAAACTTATTTGCATCAAATTAAAAAAGAAAGATAAAGAAAGAAAATTTTCCATGAAAGTTAATTTAGATTTTGTACCTGCTTCTTAGAATTTTTCTTTTTTAGAGTTCCGTAGGCAAAATGGCAAAAACGGAACGGAACGGAACGGAGTTTCGTCATGTCCGTCCGTCTGTCTGTCTGTCTGTCTGTCTGTCCGTTCGTAGGTACTTATGTCACAAGTATTTTACTCAAAAACTATATGGATATATATGGATGAAATTTGGAGTATATGTGTCTTGTATAAGCCGCTACTTAGTTCGATTGTTACATAACAAAAATAAGTTAGGCTTAAACAATTACAAAGGTAACGCTTAATAAATTCTTTCAACTAAAATTATTTTCAACATGATCGGATGTACTACAGTCAGAGTTATTGCCGAAAAACTGCGCTTCTCAACAAAAGGGCGTAAGTGCTATGAACATACGCTCTTTTTGCTGGTACAATTTGCAAACCGATTTTTTTGTACGTATTGAATTTCTTTATAGTAACAGCTGCGGAACCCTACACTGAGCATGGTCCGACATGCTCTTGCCCCGTTTTTTATTATGTAGGTACCAACATCGAATAAATAACTGTTATTCGTCCCACTAGTTTAGGTGCTATGTAACTATCTATCATAACCGAAAAACCATTTTAATTTAAGACCCCCTTACAAGATACAACATGAACCATTAAATATTCTTAACTAGCTTCACTGTCCATCATAATGAACGAACAAGTTAATATTAATAAAAAAAGCACCTGCGGCGGTCGGGCCCCTTGGTTCAACGCACCAGGTCGACGCACCACACTATACCGTACGTCGCGCGCCATAAGAAATGTACGCCCGGCCAACCTGACCAAACTTGGAAGTACGCACGCACGCCACAAATCACAACATGCAAATCGTCTCCGCAACACGGTCGGGTTCTTGACCATTAACAGCCAACCGTGACGTCATCGCATAGCAGAGAAAACAAGTTACAGGTGCCTGTTCTAGCTGAGATCATAATGACCTTTCCCGAAACTCAATAATTTTGAATCATCAATGGTGTTTTGAAATTATGACAACATTCTTAACGACGTTCAAACGACTCTGTCTTTTGCAATTAATAGCTGGAAATGCTAGATTGCTACTAACCAACCACCAATATTTTTAAAAGGTCAACTTTTCCTGTTAACAGCAATATTTATGGCAAGTATTGTATTTACACTTTTCTTCCTAATTCACAATTCTTCAAGATTCATCATCATCATCAGCCTATCGCAGTCCACTGCTGGACATAGGCCTCTCCAATTACACGCCACTTTGTTCTATCCTCGGCTTCTTGCATCCAGCTCCTGCCAGCCGTTTTGCGTAGATCATCACTCCACCTGGCCTGAGGGCGTCCTACACTACGTTTGCCAAGACGCGGTCTCCACTCAAGCTTGGTTAATGCGAATTAAAAAGCTTTGAGATGATCAACGAATGTGTGGGAGACTACGCGAAGGTCCGAGGTAGCCGACACAGATCGGAAAACCGTGGATGTGTGAAAAACTTTTCATAGTTTTCGAGATACCGCCCTACAGTTACAGTTTGGTGCGAATAAGTATAAAAAACCTAAATAAGACTCCATGGATAAAGCAATAGCAACAATAATGCATCATTGCAACTCGGTTTATAAAAGCGTTATAGCTCGCTAGCTCGCTTGTTATACCATAAGCATACACCATCACCACCACCATTTGTATAATTTCCAGTATTACCATAAAAAACAACTATTTTCCACGTGTAGGATACTACGGTCGGAAGATAATAATAAAAAAATACATCGCACCGTACGCAATAGACGCAAAAAAATGTTTTGATACGGTTGCAATAATAGCCTGCGGGTCCCTTTTTTGTGCCTTCGTTTGAGGTCAACGCACAACAACTTAACATTGTTTGGTAAAATAACCCTTTAAGGCGAAGATTTCATAACATTCAATTTTAGAAAAAAAAGTTTTTGTACACTCTGTCTTTAATATGTAATCTATTAACCACAAAGTTCTGGCTAAATAGATATTATAATTCGTTTATTTTGAGTTATAATCGCAGTAGAAACTTAATAATTGTTATTAAATATTATGTAAGCAAAGGCGGCTGCGATAATGTGAATTATTACTTGACGAACAAATCCAAATAGTCGTCCTGGCTCTATCGGATGCGTTGAAACTAGGAGCGCTCGAAAATTCTCACCTTAATTAAAGAAACGATTACTGTCCTTTTATAATCATGGTTGGTAAATAGTTGTTAATAATTCTTGCTCCGTCAGAGACAGGCAGGACTTTGTAGATGCCTCTTGAATTTAAATATGGTATGTAGATTGGGTAACAGTGCACTCGTGTTATTGAACTGAACGCTGCTGTTTTTATAACACGTGTAGGTACAATCTAATGTCTGGTTATTCTTTGGATTTTTCGGGACTGTTAGTCTCATCACCTTAAAATGGCAGCTCATCAGATAATAATGTACCCTATTAGCATACCTAACTAACAAAAAGGAGAGTATTCCCTACCCAGACTAATTACATATTACATGAATCCATCATTTGTAGATTTAGAATACAACTAGGTATAACTTTTAGATAAGCAAGTACCGTTTTGATTCTCGCAATCGAGTCGTCGACACTGTGAAAGTCGCACAATGACGGCATGCAGAAGAAATTACCTACATGCCTACATACTACAACGATGTATCAATCAACAGTGATGAATGGATTCCGTATTTTTTCTAATAAGTCCCCTCTTGAAGCCCTCTTATAGATAAAATCATAGCGGTAATTAAATTTTTCTGTATTCTATGAACCGTGTTTCCGCACCCCTATAAATATCGAAACTATTAGAGGGAGTTCTCTTAGTGCTTCATGGATGCTTCAAGTGTTTGACGACATTAGAGCTACTCTTATAGATTACTATTGGTTTTAAAATAGGTAACTATTAGATATCTACATACTTAGGATCCGTTAGACATACCTAAATACATTTTATATGTGGCTTTAATACTGGTTAATTTTGCTTTTCTAACTTCCAAATCCGTAGGTAGGTACTCTATGTAATATCGGCATAAATTAGATACATAAGTAATAATTATAAATAGGTACTTAGTCGAAGCGCCAGTAGGTAAGTAACGAAACTATTAATAAAGCTTTCAAGAGCATCTTACATGTACCTACTGATAAGATAAAACTTAAACATATGCATAGTGAGAACATTTGAACTTAGGTCTACCTACGCATCTATTTTCAACCCAGGGTTATAAATAGATGCGTAGGAAGTATAATAAGTAGGAAATAGGACTAACCTACTTACAGGAATAGAATAGTCTGTATATTTCAGAAAAGTTTAAGTCTTGGTCTAAAGAAAACTGTATTTTCTTTATACCGCCCAAGTTCCGGCACTTGGAAAACTCGGCATTGAATGTACCCACCTACCTATATATTATCCTGTCGTCATTCCGAGCGCTGACAATACCAGACACAATATCAGTCACATTGTTTATTTTTGTTTCACAACGAAGGTAGATAAATAAACATTTTTATCTTGCTTCAATGCACTTCATTACAGAGTGCATTTTATAAACAATGCACCTGAATCTTAGATAAACCAACATGCCGAAACAATTAGCAACAAATTGCCCACAATTATATAAAAAATGTTAATTCGTTAACTTATTTAGAAACTGGCAGTGTTTATGGCTAAATTAAACCTCGATTAACATAAACAGGTCCTTAACATAAACAGGTCCTAATTAAACCTATATTAAGAAGTGCATTATCGTTTCGCAATCTAATGAGGATTTATTTTGTTTATTAATTATGAAAGTAATTCGAAATAAATACCATTACAAATGTTTAGCGATGGGCAAGTATTGACACTTGAAATGCATTCACGAGTGTTGTTTTAATTGAGAACGTATGAATGTGGAACAATTGGAACGTGAATCAGCCACAGTTTATCAACAATAAACGAAAGTTACCGTTTGTCATTCGGTGTATTCTGGCACTAATTTCTAGAACCTTTATCAGGGCTGGCACAGTTAGAAAGTAGGCAAGTGCAAAATGGTTTAAAAAAATGACCAGGATTTGGTTTAACCGGTCGTGAGTAAATGCCAAAGTAAATACACGCGGATAATACGAGTCTGCTATCAATGTTATCAGCTCCAACTTTCATTCGAGTTCAATATATTTATCAAGTCACGAAGAACGCAAAGTCATTATTATTGCTTCATGTAAGAGTTTTACCACGCTTATTGTTTTTTGTACGTCCGACAATTGTTTCATTGTGAATGAATCGCAAGTATTCTTAGCACACCGATTGTTATAATTGCCAAAAAGTTTTACTTTTGTAACGTTCAATTCAGATGGTTCATTAAATCAAATCATCAGTGTCGAGATAAGAGATATCATGCAAGGTCAACTTACCGGGTCAATGTCCGCCTCCCAGACGTCCTTTAGATCGTTAGAAATGTCGAAGTAGCCCTCCATGTCGGGGCCGGTGTACCCTACGGCCTCCGACTACAAACACAGTGAACTTTCCCGAGAAAAACCTCACAAAACACAGCAAACTGTCACTCTCCAAAACAGTCGTGTCCCGAGTGTACGGAACCCGGCAATAATAAAGTAAACAGCACTAACAAACTGTCAGACGACGCAAATATCACAGAACACTTTGCATCATCACAAGTTTACGTTTCACTATCGACGCCCATTTGTTTTTGCAATAAAATATTTTTTTTATGAAGTTTCACTGCACGCGAGGAATGTTATCGCTGAGCGCGGACATACACCCGCGGCGAAGTTCGGCCGGCGAATGCGAGAGCGGCCGGCGTATACTCCCCCTCCCGACTTCCGCCCGCCCCCTCTCCGATACAAACCTTTCATTCATAACTTGTCAGGGGGTAAAAACGTCACGGGCGGTTAAGGGGCGACCCATGCGACAATACATCGGTAATTATGTGGGTAGTGATTACTCGAGGAAGTAAAGATGGAAGCCGTGGGAGTTCACAGCGTTGCGGTGCAATAACAAACAATCAACGGTCATATAATGTTTATTAAATAAATTCGTACCGATTCAGTACATGTGTATTGATTATCATGCTATTGTAATGTTTCTTGTAGTTTGAAATCTTTTCTCAGTTGACTTTTGACACATTTATCTTAAAAATAAACGTATAAATGAGTATAACAATTAATAACAAAGCTATTTATTATTACTGACCTACGGACTCAACTGATGGATTATTACCAAATAGGGTAGACCCATTTCAACTTTGTAAAAATCTTTTTGGTTTTTTTTAAATTGTATATGTACCTTTTATAATGGAAAGCTACATAAAATAATACACAATAATCTGTTCATCCGTAAACAAATATAAAATAATATATAAAGAATATCTATCTTATACTACAGTCAGATCATAAACATAATAAACTTTGACTTATTCATGCTACAATCTCAATATACCTAATACAATCAGACTCGTAAAACAATAGTTTTTTTCAACTCAGTCGCGAGAATTGGGCAAACAGATATACAAAACCTCTTTACTATACTAATATCGAAAACGATGTGAAATGTTTAATAACAAACCATAGTGTAGGGTAGCCACACTCACAGTCATTGCAGTTATCGTCAATTAAATTAATTAACGAAAATTTTAGTAATTGTAATTCGTTCTCTCAATTATTATGATTTTCATGGCACATTTAAATTTGTCCATTTTCTCAATTATAATCAATTTTTATTAAACAAGTGACAACCCTACCCTATCTTTAATACTTTGAACAGTGATTGCTAGGTAACTTTGTTAATAAACATTTCAGATTGATCTTAGTTGGTCGAGCGCGCGTTACCTTCTGTAATCTTCATTGTTTGTGATATACTCTAATAGTAGGAGAGCTAATAGTAATTTTTGGGTAGGTATTTGAGGCACGTTGAAAGCTTGTCTAATAGGTATTATCTATATATATTATCTGTGGGGTATTTTAAGGGAGGTCCCTTAAAATACCCCACAGAACCACAGACGTGGCTAGGGGATATCGGGACTACATTGATTAACCGATTAACCCTTATATTTTTTAAAGAAACTCTCTTTTTGCTAAGAAAAAATGCTTGAGGCATTTTGTTTTATTTTGTGAAATGAATAAAGCAGATTATTTAGTCAGGTCTTAAACTAAGCCAGTCGCTTACAAAACTATTAATACCCTGAAATTGTAATAGGGTATTATTTCTAATTGGGAATAAATGTTAAAACAGATAATTTCGGTTGGACATTAATCGTAAAATCGTAGTAAAATATCAAAGTTTATTTAGACCCGCTATATCCCAACCAGAAGGCCAATTTACGTATTTAAAGCAGTGCAGTTGCAGTTAAGTTTCGATTAAAACGGCCATTTTCGTATCGTTCGTGTCTTGTAATTTTGGGATGACGCCTAGGTCTAATATAGAAGTATTAGACAAGTTTTCAGTGCGCCTCCTACCCAAAAATTACCATCAGCTCTCGGCCTATAACGTACAGAAAAATCGTAGGTAAATTATACCTTTTCCTACTTGTGACCATTCCTCTTAGGCGGCACTGTGAACAGCGATGGTACATGCGCCAGTAACGCGGATATACCGCCGTGGAGTATACACACTCTTGGTACAGCGCACTTCACTAGGTAGTCACTGAACTGTAACAAAGTAAAACACGTAAATAACATAGTGAAGATCGCCATTAAAGGCAAGGCGATGCTGGGCTTTTTTAGGGTTCTCTAGCCAAAATGGCAAAAACGGAACCCTTATAGTTTCGTTGTGTCCGTCTGTCTGTCTGTCTGTCTGTCCGTATGTCACAGGCATTTTACTCAAAGACACAATGAATATTGATGAAATTTGGTGAAAAGGTGTCTTGTTTAGCTATCAAACTAAGTAGCGGCTTACAATTTAGTTTGATAGCTAAATAATAAAAATTAATATCTTTATCAATCTATACATGTAACAGGAGCTAAAAAAACATTTTTTTTAGCAAACATCTACGTGTGAGACACCATTCGACAGGTCTTTTAAAAACATTTTAAGGTTACAAATAAACTTTTTGATTGATTGAATGTTTTTGGAAATACTCGCTCCGAAAGTTGCATACATTGTGCCCCCCCCCCCCCATAACTTTTGAACCGTGTGACCTAAAACTATAAAAACTAAAATTATTTCGGACATGATCGGATATACCGTCATTGAGTTATTGCCGAAAACCTGCGTTTCTCAACAAAATGGCATAAGTGCCATGAACATACTCTCTTCTGCTGGTGCAATTATTCAAGGCTGCGGAACCCTACACTGAGCATGGTCCGATATGCTCTTGCCCGGTTTTTTTATTGAATTAAATGAAAACTGGGATACATCCTATCTTGTTCTATGTATCACTCAAGCGTTGCGTTTTTTTGCTCACAGCTCTGCCACTAGTATTTATTATTATAACGTAGTCTATGCCCATAAGGAAAATCATGAGCTATATTTTATCGCGATACAAAGTACTTCCTCAAAATATAAAATACTTATTTTCAAAGACTATAAGAATACCCGGCCTGTAATGTGTTGAAGCTCTCTCGGCCAAATTATGCAGGGCTGAAGTTAAATGTCAATCCGCCCATGAGTTCATTCTGAATCCTACATTTAAACGGCTATTACACTACTCTAAATCAGGGCCCTAAATCGAGGTGGCCTTGAATAATTGTTAGAGAATTAGGGGCCTAACTCTTATTACACCTCTCTTTTTAAGGGTTTAGGGTTCCTGATTTTGTGTAGTGTAATAAGTGCATTCATTCTGAGGGCACGAGAGAGAGATGTCAGTGCCGAATCTAACATGCTTACGACGGGGGGGGGGGGGGGAGTCAAGTGTGAGTCAAACGCATGATGGGGTGTGGCTGCCCCAAAAAAATCGTTTGTGCACAAAGCGGAAAGCACAAAAGACAAATGGG
Organism: Herminia tarsipennalis; assembly: GCA_945859575.2. Taxonomy (NCBI): domain Eukaryota; kingdom Metazoa; phylum Arthropoda; class Insecta; order Lepidoptera; family Erebidae; genus Herminia; species Herminia tarsipennalis. The sequence goes on from OX243830.2 coordinate 31,762,086, forward strand.
CAAACAAATTCAATATAATACCAAAAATTCAATACACTAAACAACCGTATGGGAGGGGGGCTGTTACTTGTTATAAACAACCCCTTCCTCACGATCGAACGGCCGATTTGCCACAGATTTTATGCATTAGAAACATATTAAATAGGTTTTTCTTCGCTTACGCCCTCTGACTTCTCATTAGTCTCTGTAGATTACAATGGTAAGCCTCTTTGTTCATAATTATTACATTAAAAAAATAACTTGGACTGACCCCACCCAAAATACAATCCTGGATCGCATATAATATCTACACAACACATATTGGATGCCGATTTAATCAATCGAATCTCCTCGTTAGGCGGATCATATCATGACACTCTCCAGAAAAAAATAGTGCCTTATTTTTAACGTGATAACGTCTTATAAATCAATGACCGGGTGCACACACAAAAAGGTGTCACGTAGCAACGGACACGTTATTGATTAATTGCTAAGTAGTCACGTTATTGATTGGTTGCTAAGAAACAGCGTATGGCAATTGCATCGACATGCGATGTAATTGGAACTAACGTTATTGACTGGTTGCTAAGGCACGCGAATGGCGATATGACGGGAATTTTTTCATAAGACGTTATCACGTCAAATTATCGTCCGTAAACCGACTTTACAGACAACCATTTTTTAACACTATTGTTAGTACATTGACTCCTTGCGCTGTCTTCGGATTCAAATCATAATTTTAACAATTTTATGAAAAAGATAGATACTATTTTCTTTATGGATTTTGGTAGAGTATCGTGGTGTGATCAGCCTCCCGTGGGATTTGGATTCGTCTAACTAAATCGGCATCCAGTATAATCAGACCTTAATCGTTGTTACTGCATGGATACAGACCTCTTTGAAAGAGGGTACGTTCCCAGTCATGTCCATTACAAGCCAAGTGATGATGTTTTCCCAAAAAACTATTATCTGGGCCCCAGCTGAACCTACTAATATAGATCTTGAATTGAATGCCATAATCGCCACGCTACGCAGAGGACGCTGCTGCCCGTCCTGCGGTGTGAAATCCCTCAGTCGCCTTGACGACACCCACGAGAAGAGATGTGGTGGTACTATTCTTAAGCCGGTTTAATTAGTATGTGCTTCAGTCCTTGAAATGTTATTGGCATACAGCAGGTCTGTTCTGTTCTATATGTGCAAACAACGAGTGGCGAAATATTTGAACATTCTTTATTTAATTACTTTGTATTATTATAGTTGGTATGGTGTCAATATTATAGCGAATACAGGGGGGGGGGGGGGCACGGGGACACGTGCCCCATTCCTCCCCCAGACGGTTGTTTTGTACACTGGATTTCTAGAATAGGGTATTTGACTGAAGTCAAATCAGCCTCTTTTTAAGAAATGTCAAAAACGACCCGCCTCTTACAAATTTGTATAAAATGCATATGACGTCACATTTTCTATGATCAAATCATTTACTTTTTATGTTTCTTTTTATGATTAGAAATTAATAAAAACTTTAAATTTATTTATTTATTGAACATGATTTTTCAGAACACTTTTTGACATATTTTTACATGGTCTGTATAAAATATTTTATTTTGATAGTAGTCAAATACCCAATTGGATTGAATTTCTTTGCCCATTCAACTCTTGTGCCTCGAGAACGGTTTTTTGCACGTTTGTCCCTTGTCAAGTTATAGTTGTTAGAAGTTATAGTTTAGCAGATGTAGTAATAGTTCTGTGTCTCGCAGAAGATATAGTAATTTATGAGTACAAGTTTACGCACAGACACGAAGTACCCTCTATTCACATTGTTAGATGGTACCAAAATGGCGTCACGATTGCTAATATTATAAAGCTGAAAGGTTTGTTTGTTTGAACGCGATGATCTCAAAAACTACTGGTTCGAATTTAAAAAAATATTTTGCTGTTGGATAGCCCATTTATCGAGGAAGGTTATAGGCTATATAACATCACGCTACGATCGACCGGAGCCGAGTAGCAATGAAAAGTTTAAAAAAAAAACGGAAAAAAATTGACGCAGGCGAAATTGCGCGGGTCAGCTAGTTATAGCTAGTTATAATATGAATAATTTCGACATTTTAGGTCGTAGGCTTGGTGCCGGAGTTATTAACGGCGTAGAGACTGACTATCTATGAGTGTGTATATATCTGGCGAATGCGCAGCTCGCGAGCGAACGGCGCAACAGCAGCGTGAGTGCCGCCCGCGCGTTTGCTTTTAAACACTTCACTAATATAATAGCTGAAGCTGCAATAATGATGGTGGCAATCCTGTTATCGGCCGCCATTGTCAAAAGCAAGTATTGAATAAACTGTGAGTACCAAATAGCAGCGAACTGACATCGTTAGACTGCCTCTGTGGCGCGGTGGGAGTGTATCCGACTGCTACGCAAGAGGTCGTGGGTTCGATCCCCACTCAGGATAAAACTTTGTGTGATGAGCACGATGGTTTATTCTGTGTCTGGGTGTTATTTATCTATAATATGTATGTATTTAGAAATATATAAGTATGTTTATCAGTTGTCTGGTTTCCATAGTACAAGCTCTGCTTAGTTTGGGATCAGATAGCGTTGTGTCAGTTGTCCCAAGATATTATTATTATTATTATTATTATTATCGTGCATGCACGCAAACTACACGCGCGCGGTACTCGAGCTGTGCATTCCCCAGATCTGTTTGTTGCGATTTTTAGTGTTCCGTACCCAAAGGGTAATAACGGGATCTTATTACTAAGACTCCACTGTCCGTCTGTTTGTCACCAGGCTGTATCTCATAAACCGTGATAGCTAGACAGTTAAAATTTTCACAGATGAACACTAATGGTTACCGCACCTCAACGTGTGCGCTAAGCTGCCATCAATCGACCCGAAACAACGATCGGTGCAATTCGATCGAAACGTCGGGTAAATAAAAGGTTCGTACCTTGAAATATTTCACGCGATTAAGTCCCGATACTAATATTAGGTACTTACTTTGCTTATATTATAAACAAACACGCAAACAAACAAACACACAAACTCCGAGTTTGTGTGTTTGTTTGTTTGCGTGTTTGTTTGTTTGAACGCGGTAATCTCACGAACCACTGATCCCAATTGAAAAAGTCTTACTATCCAATTTACTGTTGGATAGCTCATTTATCGAGGAAGGCTATAGGCTATATAACATCACGCTACGACCAATAGGAGCGAAGCATCAATGAAAAGTTGCAAAAAATGTTGAAAATTTACGCAAGTTGCGCGGGTCAGGTAATATAAAATTAAAAAAAAGGACTCACCAATTGTGCTGTTTCGTCTTCAGCAGAAGCCACAACGACCATCTTCTTAATCTTGATAGCTTCCTGTATGACCTTCTGTGGGTGTAAGCCCAAAGCTCTTAGTTCGTGTTGACCGAGGTGAACCCCACTGTAGGGGACGTTTATACTACCGTCTATGCAGCTTTTCTCATATCTGAATACAAAATAAATTACGTCAAATATTTTGTGAATAGTAATCTATACTAATATTATAAAGCGGAAGAGTTTGTTTGTTTGTTTGTTTAAACGCGCTAATCTCAGAAACTACTGGTCCGATTTGAAAAAATATTTTTTGTTGGATAGCCTATTTATCGAGGAAGGCTATAGACTATATAACATCGCGCTACGACTAATAGGAGCGGAGTAGCGACGGGAAATGTTTCAAAAACGGGGAAAATTTACGCATACGAAGTTGCGCGGGACAGCTAGTATACTAATAAATGGCCTCCCACCGTGGCTTCTTTACATTACACTAAATAACTTTGTAATATAAGTTTTGAATATTTAATACTAGTTTTCGACCGTGACTCCGCCCGCGTGAATGTTGGTTATCGCGATAAAAACTATCCTATGACCTTCCCGGGGACTCAAACTATCTCCATACCAAATTTCATCTAAATCGGTTTAGCTATTTGAGCGTGAAAGCGTAACAGACAGGCAGACAAAAAGACAGTTACTTTCACATTTATAATATTAGTATGGACAGTAAAAAAATTGATGTATGTTAAGGATTAATATCCATATATTAATCCTTAACATACCACAATTTTTTTGGAGTTATGATCTTAACCACTTACAGACTATTTTAGCGGAGTAACATCGTTGTTTATTGTTAAGTTTAGGCCTAAAAAATCAGACAAAACTAACGATTTTATTCCGGAATCCCAGAGACAAAAGTGGGTTAATCTAATATATAAAATTCTCGTGTCACAGTTTTCGTTGCCATACTCCTCCGAAACGGCTTGACCGATTTTGATGAAATTTTTTGTGCTTATCCGGTATCTATGAGAATCGGCCAACATCTATTTTTCATACCCCTAAGAGTTTGTTTGAATGCGATAATCTCAGGAACTACTGGGCTGCACTGAAAAAAATATTTTATTGTTGGATAGCCCATTTATCGAGGAAGGTTATAGGTTATAACATCACGCTACGACCAATAGGAGCGGAGCAGCAATGAAAAATGTTATAAAAAAAAGGAAGAAAAAAGGGAAAATTACAATCTATTATTCATGCCCCTACAGTCCGTCAAATCTAAGAAGTACCGTTTGACAGTTCTGACAATTGAATGATAGGGATGGGATGAAAAAATCGATTACTATAATATCCGAACTTTAAGAGATCGATTACTATAATATCCGAATTTTAAGAAATCAATTGTTATAATTAAATAAAAGAAATGTTTAGGATATTTTTTTATTCACTACTAGTACTAGTATCGTCGTCTTCGTCATCATCGTCATTTAAATTAATGACCAGTTGATTGTCCATTACATTATCAAAGTGTACGTCTCTTTCGAAGTCGTCCATTATTATTTTCTTTGTTTTTTGTACTACTTTACTCCAATCTTCCTGTGTAACTTGGGCACATGCTTCCTTTAATAAACCTTCCATTTTCTTGACACTGAAGGGTGGTTTTGTGTTGTGTCTTGCTGCATAACCTGTAAAACAATAATGTAACTATTTGATAGCAGACGAAAACCATTGTTTAAATTATAAATGTTAGAAGTACTCGTGTTATTATTATAATATTATAAAATATTACCTTTAACTTGGGCCCAAATCAGTTCAATGGCATTATATTGGCAATGGTACGGAGGAAGTCGTATGACTTTGTGCCCGTGCTCTTCGGCCAATTGGTCAATTACATATGTCGGTTTTGGTGGTTTATGCAATTTCACTAACTGTAATAATTCAGCTTTTAATAGTGACATGTCGGCATCCACTCCTTTTCTTTGCAGCCATGCCACCAAATCTGCTTTCTTATTGGCTGACGTAGGTGCTTTATCAATTTGCACAGAGTGGTATGGGGCATTATCCATTATAATTGTGCTGTTAGGAGGGATATTCTGTAATAAATTTAAGAACCACTCTCGGAACCTTACTGCGTCCATTTCTTCATGATACTCTTTAGTGCTTTTGGATTGGAAAGCTAATAAAGAGTTTTCCACGAAGCCTGTAGACGCTGACCCAGCATGGCATATTATGAGGCGTCCACCTTTTCCTATCGGCACCTTCGAGCACGAAGCTTCAGAATCATCAGTCCATGTTTTCGGCACAGAATGGTTGGAATTTAGCCAGGTTTCGTCCAAAAATATTACATTATCCCAGTTTATAATTTGTTTAACTTCGCGCAGGAATGTTAGTCGCTGCATAATTATGTCATGTCGCTCCATAACAATTTTTCGTTTGTCAACTTTTTTGTATCTGAAGCCAATTCCTGTTATTACCGTTCTCAACGACTCTATGCTTCCCTTATACAGCCCGGCATCTTTTAAAGTTGCACATAACTTTGCCAATGTTGGAAATTCGCCTCTTGTAAAATACCCGTATATATGGTTTCTAATAGCATGACTATCGAATTCATCGATGCCTGTCACAGGTTTATTTCTTTTTCGTTTTTTCGGTGTGTGAAGTACGTTACTGTCACTCCCCGAAGGCCCATATTTTTCACTTAATATTTTGCCAACGGTGCGGCTACCAATACCGAGAGCTTCACCGACGCGATCCCGAACTTGTGTAACTGGCAGTAGAAGTCCACCATTTTGAGATTCACGCTCAAAATACTCGTGTAATTTCACCACCAATTCACGAGCCTGGCTGTTCAAAGTACGTCCTCTTTTCGACATTATTAATAAACACTTGCTTAGTTCGGAGTCCAGTATAAATATTGCCAAGGTAAACGGATAAAGAATGATCAGTCCAGAAAAGTATTAGCCAAGTCACAAATTGTAAAACACAAACGAGAAAGCAAGTACGCGCACAGTCAGCTTCCAAGATGGCGAGAGACTGCTGACGCCGAACCGACCGAGCGGACCGCGTGCGCTTGTAGTTGGCAGTGTTGCCAGAAAAAAAAAATTGTAGAGACTTGGACACCTGCGATTTTGCCTATTGACCTAAAAATAATTAAATTAATTTATTTTAGGGTATCTGTGTATTCAGTGCATTATGCGGTCGCGCAGTAACGTCGTTAATTTATAACATCAGGCAACAACATTTTTGTGAATGGGTTCTACATACCTTATTTTTATTAGTTTTAGACGTAGAAATAAGACTTAGAAGAAAAAATTGTAATTGTAAAATCAATGGATGTGCTTGTTAAAAATTTGTTTATTTCTCTGTAATATGCAAACCCATACTATCATACACAAAAATAAATGTAAAAAACACTATCCCTGACTCCATTTACTATTTCGACAGCGTTAGCGCGAGAAACCCCGACTTATTTGGGCGCGAAAATCAAAAATCGACAAATCGCTTTCGACAACTTTTTAAAGAAGCAAATATATTTGATTTATAAATACGTATTTTTGGTGAATGAGTTTTATCTCATATTTTACGATTACATAACTATTTAGTTATGTAATCGTAATATGTGAGATAAATCCCATTCACATGAAAAAATATTTGTTTGGTTGTCAAGTGTAATTTGTAAATAATACATTCGATTTTTCGTATATGTAAACGATTTTTTTGCATACAAGTGTATCCGAAGAGTCGCAACACTACGTGCAGTGACCTAACTACGTAACTTTGTAATGAGGTCAAGAATATAACTATTAGAAATTATTTACTGTGTAAATATGTGTTATTTTGCTTTGTTTGAAAGTTTTCAATTACATTTAGATATTAAGAATTGTACATTTTTAGATACAATAATGAAATCTTTCTAAATTCATGGTTTTATGAAAAAGGTTATCGAAACTGAATAATGTACGTATGAACAAAGTTGTTTCGGTTTGAAAAATATGAAACGTCAAACGGTACCTCTTAGATTTGATGGACTGTAAGTGATAAGGGTTATCCACCCCTAACATTTATAACTATACTATAAAATTAGAAGAGAGAGAAGAGTTTGTTTGTTTGTTTGAACGCGATAATCTCAGAAACTACGGGTACAAATTGAAAAAAATATTTTACTTTTAGATAGCCCATTTATCGAGGAATGCTATAGGCTATAAAACATCGCGCTACAACTAATGGGAGCGGAGCAGCAAGTGAAAATGTTTGCAAAAATGGGGAAAATTTATGCAGACGAAGTTGCGCGGGTCAGTTTATTATATATTTTTAAAAACTGATACTACTAAGTTACTTAGTATAATGTACAGAAGCCACGAGTGGGAGGTTATTAGTATATTACTTAACAACCTGTGTAAACGTACACACACATTTATCGAGGAAGGCTATAGGCTATATAACATCACGCTACGACCAATAGGAACAGAGCAGCGATGAAAAATGTTGCAAAAATGGGAAAAAATAACACATACGAAGTTGCGCGGGTCAGCTAGTTATTAAATAAAGGTTAAAAAGAAAAAAAAACCGTTTATTTTGTTGCGATTTGGACACAGACTACAAACTATAGTGACATGCTTAAAGTAAAATACAGAACAGTAGGCAAAAATACAAATAAGTTAAAAATACAAGGCGCGCGCTTTTCCGTTAATGTCTACCACTCGCCGTTTTCATGGCTTGATTACTGGGTGGATTGTACATTACTAGCAATTGTGTTAAACTGTCTCCTAAGCTAATTGCTTGAGTTAGGAGTGGTATTTCCCGTTGGTATTATAATTAGTGGGATTCGAACCCGGAACCTCTCGATTGAGAATCTTTAACCACTAGGCAGGGCACTCCTCAGGGTAATCACACTCTATATTAAAATTAGCTTTGTTCACAATTTGTAGCCGCAAAACTAATACTCTATTCATTTAATTACATTTTTATCAATACCTATGTAGGAAACTGACAAATAGCCATTGGTAAAAAAAAAAAAATTCAGAGCTTCTTCATATACTCACAGCAAATTAGACCTTATGTCAATGACGCAACATTTATCTTGGCATATCAGTGAAAAGAAATCTGACAGACTGATTCTGGGACACAACTCCGTAAATAGCACCTCCATGGGTATTTCCACGATATCCTAAAAACAAACACATTAGATATGAACAAATAAGGTTTTATTAAACTAATTAATAACGGTATTATAATGGTGTTTAAGGTCAATGACCGTGTCGTAGAGGTGGCCGAAAGGATCGATAGATTAGAGGTTAAGGAATGTTACTACTGTCAGAGTCATAAATGGGTGAACATTTAAAAAAGTCATATTTTCGTGGAGCACGCTACAGTTTCGATTTATTCATGACATAATTTGAGCCAAAATTGGAATAAATAGCTTAGCAATATTCTTTGATATTACAAAGAATTTACTTCAATTTATTCAATAAAATTTTACTCAAATCATCATACATCATCCTAAGGGTGTCTACCCTAATAGTCTAAGATCCCGATATACAACGACCTTCACCGACATGTTTATTTCATGAAACGTATTTTATATTTAATTTAATATGTCAATAAATATATTGCATATGGGTTGCCTAACAAATTTTAGTCCAGAGTATTTTTAAATAATAATTAAAAAAAAAAATAATTGAAACATTCCACCGGTGTGATTATTAGATAAACTCTATACCAATCGAAAGTGTGAAGCCCATAGAATATGCAAACGTTAGGTTGCCTATTTTTTTCCGGTCACAACTATCGGGTAGCCAGGTATAAACAGGTAAATCTATACTAGCATTTTGCAACGGTCTGATTATTGAATTGAACCTAAATAAAATTAAAGATTATTTAATTATGAACACGGTGGTATAGGGTTGCCTGTGAAAAATCAGTCTCTAATTCCGGTTGTCGAATTTTAAAAAGTAAAATATCGCTGCGAGTGAATGTGTGCGACTGAGAGGTCCCAACCAACCATCCCATGCGATAGAAGAGGACACAGCATAGCAGCTGTTTAAGGTCCGCCAATTTAAAGAAAGAGAGAGCGCATGCTATTTGTGCTTGAAAATGAAAAGGATAGCGATAGACGCGTATATGCTGTGCATAATTTTGGAGTATTTTATTATTAAAATAGAGAAATAGTCATTTAATTTTTTATTTTTCAATCAATTAATTATTTATGTGTGTTATTTTTTATGTGACACTAAAGTATATACACATATTTAGTGAAGAAGAAGGTTATAGTAATACATATATATTACTAATCTTGCAAATTTTATCTTTATTAATAGAAGACAAAATAAAAAAAACTTCTATTTATTGTAAAAAAATTTAAATACATTTTTTTTTTAAATTATTCAGGATCCGAGTCATCGGACATATAACTGTGATCTTCAACTTCTGAATCTTCTTTGTCATCACACTCTGTTTCAATTCTTTCGACAATGAATGAATGAATCTTTAAAGGTGTATGATCCCCAATGAATCATACTGGTTTAAAATATTCATCTAAGAACCAACCGCAATTCTCAGGCTGAAGTTTCACGCATATTGGATCCGTTGCATTAAGCCACATGGAATTTACGAAAATAGTTCGTAAAATTTTCTGAATTAATGATTTCCAGCATGGTGGTATGGAGTTGGAGTCGAAGCCTTTTATTTTATTTTAAAAGTGCTCTCCGTCTTCTTTTGCACTGTAATTTTTCATAAAAATGCGATGTCTCGCATCATTCACACTGGTGCAGTTCCTGATACCATACATACTAGCTGTAAATTCTTAAACGGCTTTCATTTTTTAATCAATGAAAATATCAGCAGGATCTGTTAATGAACAATGCAAAAACTGTTTGATATTTTTCATTTTTCGAAAATAGCTGAAAAGGTTTTACTTTCCCTTTATTGTAAAATGCAGCCGTGTAATCGCAACCAGTAAATGCATGGAAGGCTGGGAGACTTTGGCATAATTTAATTCCTAACTTCAACGCTAAATCGGTGCAATTAATGCAATCAACAGTTTGATTATTACTCTTTTTAGTAGCTGAACTGGCAAGCCAAATTTCTGATTCGATAAGTTTGTGCATATTTCCTAACAAAATAATCAATACGTCAGTATTTAATTAAAACTCTTGAGCCTGGTTCCGCTTTATAAGCATGAAAAATAATCCTTGTATCTGCTTCTTCATGATGACATTCATAATTAGTTTCTTCAGTTTTTTTTACGGAATTTTCCTGAACTTGATAAGAGTAGCAGTGATGGTCGACGGTTAAAAAGATTGCTCCTAAAAAAAAACAATTTTTGCGATTAAATGAAATTGTTTGTTAAATAAATTTTATAAACTTCTTGAAAAGAATAGTTGATTGAATACATCCTCGTTTAATTGTTTCAAAAAAAAGGAAATCAGAACATTTTCTTGTTTAATTTATAAATAACCGTTTTTTTTAAGTAAATTACAAAAATATTTGTGTCGAAATTAACAAAACCATAAGTAAATTTTACTAACAATTATTTCAACATGACAAAAATATAGAAGATAATTTTAAAGATTCAATTATTAAATACTTACTGTATATTCAGCACTAAATTGAAGAAATTCTTCGTTATATTTTTTATTTAAAACGGTCACCTTTTTGTAGCACGTGGTATAATAACCTACAAATTGGAGTGACGCACTGGATAGCTCAACAAAGTTGTATTTAAAGTTTTTTTTTTACGAAAAGCTAACTTTATTATACAGTTTTTAAAAGTATCATCATTCAAATCAATTATTTCGTCACACAAAAAACACTTTTTGGCCATGTTTTAAAACAATAAATAGTAGCACGTTTTTTCACTTGTATCTATAGCAACAATCTATTCCAAAATGATGCGCAGCATATACGCGTCTATCGCTATCCTTTTCATTTTCAAGCACAAATAGCGTGCGCACTCTCTTTCTTTAAATTGGCGGACCTTAAACAGCTGCTATGCTGTGTCCTCTTCTCTCGCATGGGATGGTTGGTTGGGACCTCTCAGTCGCACACATTCACTCGCAGCGATATTTTACTTTTTAAAATTCGACAACCGGAATTAGAGACTGATTTTTCACAGGCAACCCTATACCACCGTGTTCATAATTAAATAATCTTTAATTTTATTTAGGTTCAATTCAATAAGCAGACCGTTGCAAAATGCTAGTATAGATTTACCTGTTTATACCTGGCTACCCGATAGTTGTGACCGGAAAAAAATAGGCAACCTAACGTTTGCATATTCTATGGGCTTCATACTTTCGATTGGTATAGAGTTTATCTAATAATCACACCGGTGGAATGTTTCAATTTTTTTTTTTTTTATTATTATTTAAAAATACTCTGGACTAAAATTTGTTAGGCAACCCATATGCAATATATTTATTGACATATTAAATTAAATATAAAATACGTTTCATGAAATAAACATCTCGGTGAAGGTCGTTGTATATAGGGATCCTATACTATAAGGCCTTGTTTACGGAGACGCGGGGCGTTTGTCGTCGCGTTGGGCGTATTTTCTGTTCACGAAGAGGCGGTGCGTGAAGCGGCATTTGTCATCGCACGCATAAACACAAACATATTATGGCATTAAATGATGTTGTTTATAAGAGATGCGTGGCGGGGAGTATGGTGGTGCCCACCGCGGCGAATCCTCAAGCGTGTAGCAAACGGGGCGGCGCACACAGCGTACTTAATAATTCACTTTTCAACATAGAATATTATAATATTACTAGCTGACCCGCGCAACTTCGTCTGCGTAAATTTTCCCTTTTTTTACAACATTTTTCATTGCTGCTCCGCTCCTATTGGTCGTAGCGTGATGTTATAACCTATAGCCTTCCTCGATAAATGGGCTATACAACAATAAAATATTTTTTCAATGCGGCCCAGTAGTTCCTGAGATTATCGCGTTCAAACAAACAAACAAACTCTTAGGGGGATGAAAAATAGATGTTGTCCGATTCTCAGACCTACCCAATATGCACACAAAATTTCATCAAAATCGGTCAAGCCGTTTCGGAGGAGTATGGCAACGAAAACTGTGACACGAGATTTTATATATTAGATGGTATGGAGTGGTATTCAATAACTCACTTTATAAAACAGAATTTTCTTTAAAAAAAAGTCTAGTCTGGGTTATGCAATTCCCAAATAAGACTGACAGAAGGTTTCGAAGGCTTCTCCGGCTTTACCTATTGTTTGCGAACTTTCTGCATGTACATATAGAATCCCGACGTATCACAAGAGTTGTTTTGCATCTTAAGTGAATACAGAATTTTGAGTTTTGAATTTCGACGCGGGCATTGCTTCATCGAGAATTGCCGCCGCGTGCACCGCCGCAAAAAACGCTCAATTTCAAACAAATGCGTGTACAATCGCTTCTCCGTGAATGCACTCATATAACGCCATGTTCGAGTTGAGCGCGGGCTGCGACGCCCCACGCCACGCCTTACGCCACCCCACGCCACGCGCCACCCCACGCCACGCACCACCCCACGCCACGCACCACTCCACACCACACGCCACCCCACGCCACGAACCACCCCACGCCACGCACCACCCCACACCACACGCCACGCACCACCCCACACCACACGCCACGCACCACCCCACACCACACGCCACGCACCACCCCACCCCACACGCCACGCACCACCCCACACCACACGCCAAGCCACGCGCCACTCCCCATCTCCGTAAATGAGGCTTAAGGATGAAATGGGATGATGTCACTTTGTATTCTTACATCACCTACCTACTTAACGTATTTATAAAAAAAAGGCTTACCATGGGATCTTTTATCTTGGCTTCGTTAGTAAATCTTCTGTAACTTATACTGCGTGGCGAGCTGCGACACATTTCTATTGATTCCTGTACAATAAATAAATGATCAAAATTGCATAGACAATTGCAAGAAGGCTTGAACGATGTTTTTACTCTGTTACTGAACGCTTGGTTTATGTAACAAATACTTGTACCGTACGCGTTAGCAAATAACTGATTCGATAGAGCAAATTCCTAATCTAATTCAGGTTGGTTTTTGGATCCTTAAGACCCGTAAAGACAGATTGTCTGTGGCGGTCGTTTTGATGGGTACAAACGCATTACCTACCTGTCTAAATTGTAACTTATTTTCAACTGTTTTGCAAAAAAAAAAAACTGTATTTGTCAAATTTCGTGTAAATATTACTCAAAAAATTGTTTCTCTCGCCTCACCATCATCAAATTATTACACAAATCTGTGACATCAAAAATAAGTGGTGTCGATGTAAATTGCCCTATTACAATAATTGTATAACCTTGACACATTACTATTACCATCGTTTGAATCTCATTTGTTTAGCCTTAAGCTTTTTATAAACCAAAAACTGAGCTAAGTTAGGATAGTTTAGTTTACCGTTTCTTTTTTTTTATTTATTTCGTTAAAAACACGACTCCCGCAATAAGGTACAAGCCGTTTGTCGCGTGGGACTTTACAAACATACAAGTCACAGACACAAAGTACATCCAGACTCGGAACAACAATTTGTTGATCACACAAAGTTGTGTACCGGGTGGGAATCGAATCTACGACCTCTTGCATAGCAGTCGAATACACTCCCACTGCGCCACTGATAAACAAAAGTAACTGCAATTTTTACGAAGTCTATCTTTTGTTTTGTCTCTAATTCCCTAATTACAGACAAAATAAAGGATAAAGTTTAAAAAAAATCGGGAAAGCTGGATTTTTGCAAGATTCTTTTTTTTTGTAGTTATCATAATCCCAAAATTCCCCACGGATCTGTGTGCCGCTAAAAGGTAATCGGGACCAAAAGTTCATTATATACCGTTTTTCGCAAACATCTCGTTTACGGTCTTGAAAAATTTTGATTCTCGAATTTGTAGCTTAGAAAATTGCTTACATAGTTTTAATTTTATTTTCGAAACAGCAGTTTTTTGGAATTTTTAGAGTAACAAAGACAATTCAAAATAAATAAATAAATCTGTACCCTTGAATGGTCGACAATAAAAAATATTAAACACACGTATAGATATAATAAGGAACTCCTTGAGTCATGTAATGAATATTGTACCAACCTTAACACACTCTCCAATATCAATCTCTGGTAGATCAGAGAACAGTAATATGCACTCGTTGAATCCCGACGCAAGGAGAGTATCTCTCAGCTGTCTCAGAATACCGATCCCCATGAACAGAGGTAGCGCCGGACCTTCCACTAGTAATGCGTCCCATAAGTGCACGATTTTGTGTAGGGGGAATACGTCTGCAATATAATAATTATGGTGAATGCACTTCTATAAACTTTGGTGATTTACATATAATCTATACTAATATTACAAAGCGGAAGAGTTTGTTTGTTTGTTTAAACGCGCTAATCTCAGGAACTACTGGTCCGATTTGAAAAAATCTTTTCTTTGGCTATAGGCTATATAACATCGCGCTACGACTAATAGGAGCGGAGCAGCGACGAGAAATGTCGCAAAAACGGGAAAAAATTACGCATCACGGACAGCTAGTTACGGATATAGGGATATTCGCGTAAGGTATTTAAAGGTACAGTAGCTTTTATTTACCCGACGTTTAGATCGAATTGCAGTGATAATAATCACAGGTGGATCGCTACAATAGGGATGTTGACTGTCACGTCAAATCATTCTCTTTTTATGAAATGTCAAAACGACAAGCTCTTTAGAAATGTGTATGGAATAACAACCTATAACGTCATAAGTTCCTATCGTCAAATGATTACTTTTAGCATTCGTTTTCATGCTTTTAAAAGAACGCTTATTTTCAGAGCATTTTAAGATCTACTATTACCTAATTAGTATAAAATAATTTACTTTTATTGCAGTGAACTACCCAAATTCGTTCGAAACGCCGGGTTCGCCAATATCAATCTCAGGTAGATCACAGAACAGTTATATGTATTAATGTTTAACGAGTGCGTACGCACTCGACGAATCTAGATGCAAGGAGAGTATCTCTCATGTATCTCAGGATACAGACCCCATGAACAGAGGTTGGCCCGAACCTTCTATTAGTAATACGTCCCATAAGTGATATATTTCGTGTAGAGGGAATAAGTCTGGATTATAATGATTATGGTCTGGAATATAAGCTCACCTAAACTTTTGAGATTTACTCATTAGGTATCATTCAGCTTCATTTACCCGACGTTGCAATCGAATTGCAAAGCCACGGGTCGATATCTCTCTCTCTCTCTCTCTCTCTCTCTCTCTCTCTCTCTCTCTCTCTCTCAAAGTGAACCGTTTTGTGTTAAGGTATTTTACAGACATAGACATATACAAAAAATCGGTATAATCAAGCTAAAATATTTTTTGTTAAAATCTATACATTATGATGTTCTTTGCCGATTTTGTTAAAAATACTGATAATTTGGTCGTGATGATTTTTTACCCTTTCGTGTGTTCAACAATGTAGACATCGTTGAACACACGAAAAAAAGTTGAGTATTTGGGGGTATATTAGAATATACCCCTAAATAATCAAGTAATACATAGTTTTGAGTCATGCTCAAAAAAACTTCTAATGACAGTGATTTCTAACGAGAGTTAATGGCGTCTCAAAACTGTGTGCTGTACAAGTCGGTCGACCCGAATTAAACCTATAGATTTGAAATTTATGGGAAGTCCACCTCACATTTATAGTCATATCTTTAATACGGTTGCAATTTTTATAATAACATTGTTAGGCAAAATTTACTCAATAGGCTATTACTTTTATTGCAAATCCCAAAAATATCTCTATTTAAAAAAAAACATACTTCAACTTACGTGAAAACATAGTAAGAAACCAAGGAATAGCGAACAATTCAGGAACAAAGTTGATATCATGTAGATGCGTCGCTAGTTCAGGCTCGTGGAACGCGGTCATTTGCCAGAACTTAGCCAAGTACTCCTTGATCACTGCACTGTTGTCTTTTAAGAAGAACTTGTGAAGGAATTTCGGGACAAATTTTGATAGACAGGCGAATGCTCGAGCTGATGGAATAAATATTATAAATATTTATTGTTGCTGTATAAATATAATTTTAAAAACACAAATACATTGTAATGCTTTTAACGGCAGTTTATTTAAACAATATTTAAATTTAAGATGATTTAAAAAGTATTCCTGTCGCTACTATGCACCTTGAAGACAGAGACAACATGAGATTCACCCACTTGTAGACGTGGATAACTCAGAAATTCTTTCGAATCATCTTAAATTTAAATATCAATGTTTGTATGAATGTCCTCTATGCATTCCGAGACCATTGATCAGATTGTGATGAAACTTTAGCAGAATGTACTGGGAAGGCCGGCGAGTGTTCCTGGCTTTAAAAGCCACAGCGAAGCGTGGCTGAATCGAGGCTAGTAGAACAGACCCAAAACTTTATAGGACATCTTATGTCTCATTACACATTCGGGGACATTGATCAACTATGCAACAGCGTTTTTACCCTAAGGAGGTTAATTGTAATTAATAAGTCGAGTACACAGTACACACTATCGATAGTTCGAATTGAAGATAAATAAAAAAAAAACCCAAATTCAGATAGTGTAAAAAAACATACCTTCATTACAAAAGTTCAAATAGAGGAACGGTGCAGTCAATGAATCCAGTCCTTGCCAATACACGTACTGAGGATTGGTCAATAACCATGCCTTGAGCAAACGTTTCAAGGTTCGATGCCCGGCTGAGCCACAGAGAAGCCAGCAGTACTGGTGGCAGCGGGGTATGTCCACATCAATCTGTTGAAGAGCAGGTATCTTACTTAAATCACTACATAGTATAAAACAAAGTCGCTTTCTCTGTATATATAGGGATATCCCTATGTATGCTTAAATCTTTAAAACTACGCAACGGATTTTGAGGCGGTTTTTTAATAGATAGAGTGATTGAAGACGAAGGTTTATATGTATTACTAGCTGACCCGCGCAACTTCGTCTGCGTAAATTTTCCCTTTTTACTTCCTTTTTTACAACATTTTTCATTGCTGCTCCGCTCCTATTGGTCATAGCGTGATGTTATAACCTATAAGCCTTCCTCGATAAATGGGCTATGCAACAATAAAATATTTTTTCAGTGCAGCCCAGTAGTTCCTGAGATTATCGCATTCAAACAAACAAACAAACTCTTAGGGGGATGAAAAATAGATGTTGGCCGATTCTCATAGATACCGGATAAGCACAAAAAATTTCATCAAAATCGGTCAAGTCGTTTCGGAGGAGTATGGCAACGAAAACTGTGACACGAGAATTTTATATATTAGATAACATCCATTAAATAGTGGAGAAATACTATTATTTTTGAGGTATCTAAGATAAATAATTACATTTTTTCTTCCAAACGCAGGCTGAACCCTACGAGATTTATCAAAATAATGTACTAAGTATTGTACACATTAAAAAGGTCTACAGAAAACTCCGCTATAGATAAATAAATAGAAGTATACGCAGACGTAGTTGCGCGGGTCAGCTAGTCACACTATTATTATAAAGGCGAAAGTTTGTGAGTATGTGAGTGTGTATGTTTGTTACTTCTTCACGTCTAAACGGCTGAAGCGATTTTAATAAAATTTGATATGGAGTTAGCTGACACCCTGGATTAACGCATAGGCTAATAAACCGCGGGTAACACCGCAGGGCACAGCTAGTAACATATAAATTAAAAAAAGTCCATTTCAATGTAACATAATTCATACAAGATAAGACACTTTATCAGGTGTCAATTTAACCACTATTTGGTATTTTCTAAATTTAAATGGTTTAGGATATAAGCCTTGAGTAGGATGAACATACAATAATAATTAAACATGAGTCTGCATGTACATGCAGACTCGGAATGTTAATAATATTTATGGATCTCATCATGGGCGGATCCAGGATTATATTCTGGGGGGCAAGAGGCTTTAATGAACTAACTTGCTTACGACGGAAAGGGTAAGGAAACGAAATTACCCCTAGTAGGGGTCATTTCGTTTCGCCCGACACCGGCTAAGCGTGAGTCGCACGAGAGTACGTGGGTGCCCGATACCGGCAATATTTGGCCCTAGATGCGGCATGGGGAGGGGAGGGGGGACAGGAGGCAAATGGCCAAAGAAATTCGGTACACAAAACAACCTGCCCCCCTGGATCCGCCTTTGGATCTCACAAAGTTTTATTCTGTGTGGGAATCGAACCCATCACCTTTTCCACATCAGTCGTATGCACTTTCTCAACGCCACCGACGATATAGCTTTGACACCATATTTTTTAAAACGTCATAGACAATAGATTGTGAGCGTAATGATGATCTTTATTCATTTAGCAATTAAGTTCAAATTTGGATGAGCAAAGAACCAACCACCTAATCTGGCTTAGCTTTTTTAGATACATAAATTCAGTCAATCTTATTGCTTAGTTTATAGTTAATTAAATAACAAATCTATTTCTAACCTGTCTATCTGTAGGCGTAGGTGTTTCCTTGTCAATTCTTTCATACTGTTCTTCGATATCACCAACAACGCCCAACAGTGCGGCCCATACGTCACCTCGGACTAGAGGTGGAATATCTACTTCAGCTTCAGCGCGGATGTATGGAGCTGTGTAGGGATAACCCTGAAAAAAAAAACAATATGAACAAAATAAACGTACTGGTCTGCCAAAGTTAATTTAAGGCTTATTCATGGCAATTATCACAGACTTTAAACCTCAAATTGAAATTAGAGACTTGGAACCACTGTGTCAAGTGAAGATCCATGTCTATCCCACTGCTGATTTCATCTGTCAAACTAGGCTATAATAACTAGAGGACTTCTGAAACCAAAATGTTGGTGTCATTTGTCTCATAAGACTATTATGACATAAGAGAAAATAATAATAATTGGATCACTGAAATCATGCATAGGCCTAAATCCATAATACACAGTAATTTCTAAATTCATACCTACATACTACGTAAAAATACCTGTTATCACTACTACTTACATGCAGAAGCCTTTGAAACCACAGCAGCCTATAAAACTGATATTCAGTATCCCTTTCTCGTATAATCTTCGGCAACGTCACAGCATCATACTGTTTCCTTCGCTCATGCATCAGCGGGTAGTAGTCGTGAGGCGGTACATGGCTTAGTCTAGATTTGAGCAGGTTTAAACTATACTTGGCGATGCGACGGTCGAATAATGCTCCAGTTTTGCCGCCTATAGTACATCCGTCTAAAAGTATTGCTCTGAAAAATGAATTGTTTGATTAGAGATGGTTTTATATGTGCATTGGTCTTTTTACGGGGCTAATTCTGCTGATAAAATTTATTCAGGTGGCCAGAGTTCTTACACCGGTTCCACATGTTGGCCTCAATGTCGGTCATAACGCAAGGTGTGGATCTAGAATAACGTTTGTTCAAACGTTGGTGCCAATTCTATTTCTCTGTGGCGCGGTGGGGGTGTATCCGACTGCTACGCAAGAGGTCGTTAGTTGTATTATTATTTTCTAGATCTACACGTTGGACGAGTGGCATTATGACGGACATTGGGGCTGGCGTTACAAGTTAATAGAGACCACAACAAAAAAAAAAAAAGAATAATTGTGAAACTAGTAGAAAAAAATAATTAAAAAGTGTAATAAAAATTATGATCCAGTATCCTCATTTTCAGCATCACCTTTTAATTATTTCTTTAATTATAAAATTATCTAAAAAATCAGTTATATTGCTATCAACTCAAAAATTAGAGGAAAAAAATGTGCCTGTAATCAAATAATCAAATTTATAATAAATATGTACCATATTCAAAACTAATATTCAGGTAATACTTACATAGGCATAGATAAAATAGGCGGACTATTTTTAATCAGGTAATTCTTTTTTAATTCTCCCTGTATATCTCCTCCGGCTAGCTGCCACCAATAATATAGGTATTGTAGCTTACATCCCATCAAACCACGAGACTTTTTGACTTCAACTAGCTGCTTTGTGTCTATTTGTGATAGTTCCCGAATAATCTCTTCGAATGTAGCTCTCTCGGCTGGGTAAATTTTGAGGCATTTTTCTATTACAGTCTTTAAGTTTTCTGGGATTAACTGGAATGGAGTAATTATTTTAGTAGTAAGTATTCTTTGTTTAGGGAAAAAGAAAAAGTTCACCTACATGGGGTTTCCCCTGCAACCGCAACTACTTTAAACTTTACTCATATCTTTCTTATATCTAAATTATTAAATAAATAGTGTTACACTTATGTCAATACCACAATTACAATTTGAAAGAAAAGAATGATGAGATGAGAGAAGACAAATTTTTGCTTATTTTTGGCCCCATAATAGAAATAATAATTTACATCAAGAGGCTATGTGAGATATTGCAGCCTTGTTGAAACAAAGAAATCATAAGCAATATATTTTAAGTACACAATAAAAGCTTTTCACCTACCTTATACTGTTCAAATGCATCATGTTCTCTGGCTATCCGTTCAGCTGGATTGTTGGCGTGAACCAGTGTAAGTATCCTTCTGAGTATCGGGCCAGGTTTTAAATTGATCCACAATTTGCCAATACATAGCTCAAGGAGGATTATGCCAAAACTCCAGACATCAGCAGCGGGACCTCCTCCGTTAAGTATTGTTTCGGGACTCATGTATCTTGGAACACTGGAATTTTAAATGTTTTGTATTGTAAAAATAGTAAATATTTTCGATTATGTAAAAATCATAATTCACACCTTTATCTCAAAATCCATTGAACCAATTTTAATAAATTATTAGAACATTATCAGGACTTTATCACATGAAATATTAAAAGGTACAAAACCTTCTATTTACTTGATGTTTCAATGGAATCACACCAATCATGGTCATGGGTCAACTGACAATTATTAATAAAATATTATACAAGTTTACCTTGAGATAAAGGATAGTTCTTATTTATCCCAGTTTAGGTTTAATTCTTTGGAAAAAGTCACAGGAAAAAGCTAAGCTTATCTCACTAGCAAACTATTAAGTATGAATTGCCATGGCATATAACATAATATTGCTATATCAGTCATAGAAGCTAAATAACATCACAAATATGATTGATTTTTTAGGCATTTCTTGTCAATTAAACAAAGTTTGAAGTCCATACCCAGGAATCAAACTCGAGACTTCCATATGCCAAACCGAGGCTGGAATCAAACCCTCTATCAGAGACTATGTTACTAAACCTCAAATTTGAGCTAGATGTAGAAGTTAGGCCCGCGCTTGCAAGCTAGATGGCGCAAGCACTAACCTAACCTAACTCCCATGCCTCTTACAAAAATGCAATTATTATATCACAAATATGGCCAAGATGGCTTCTTTACAAATGCTTGTCATAGGCAGTCTAATCTTATTAAGTCTTTGACATAAAATACAAATATATTAGAAACTTACCCCAAAGGAAAAGATACTTCACTTCCTCCCCCTGTCATATAATACAGACCATAATTAAACATCTTTACTCTTCCATTACTATCAATCAATATGTTATCATCAGACAATGTTCTGTGGACAATCTCCTGAATGTGAAGGAAATTCATTCCTTCTGCCAACTGCTTTGCTATGTTTGTTGTTTCATCGTAAGAAAACTTTGAACTAATTTCTTTTAAGGATTTTCCAATAACTTCTGCTACAACTATTATCCTTTCTGAAATTTAATTAATATCATTTTAATAGTTTTAAAGAGTTTTAACTACTCAAAGGTTTTAACAATATTATTGAAATACCATATAAATTGTTTATTTGTTTAGGTAAATAAGTGGCAAAACAAAGCTTGAAAAAAAGTGGCCACTTACCATGTTTCCCTCTAATTACATCTAGGTATGTGCATAAATTCGGATGTTCTAATGTAAGTAATCTTTGGGCTCGGCCCAATATTGTTATAGAACTTGGGGTCAGGGGCAGTCCGTTGCTTCCACAAGTTTCTCCTGGATGGTTCTTAGCAAAGTAGGTGCAGGCAGCAAACTTATAATCCTCTTCATTATCGTGAAACATATTTTTTTGGAAAATTATTAAGGTTTACACTTCACTTATCAGACAATATAAGAAAAAAAAAATTAAAATTGTTGTTTCTTATTTTATTTGGGGGCGGAGTTTTGAAAACACAGAATAACTCAAATTGTACAATTTTTGTTTTCCGGCAGTGTCAGTTTTGTGTCAGTGTCACTGTCACTGCTGTCAGTCAATCAATGTCGAAATGTCAAAAATTATAATTTTTAGGAGTGGCAAAGTGAACAATGATGGTGAAAAAAAGATTTTTTTTTATTGAGTTGGTAACAAGTTGATTTAAGAAGTGAAGAAGCTCCTCCGTTGTTTTTCGTCGATATTTAGCAGGCAAATAGAATTCGGCCAAACAAAACGATGCGATGGTGGCGTTTTACAAAATGCTATGCTCGTCGTCGTATGTATATTCATAAAGAAGATAACTACCGCCAGTGAAGGTGTAACAAAAGGGGTGCACTAAAAAAAAATAATCTCAATTAACGATTAACTTCTATGTTTTAAAAACAAATAGACAAAAAAAAACAAAATATTGCTTGGAGGCTATCGGGCTTGTTGTGAAGCCTCTGATTTCCCCGGATTCTCCCTCTGATGTATTAGCCAGGAGTGCTAGAGTTTAATAGTATTTCAAGTATATTTTGTACTTGTAGAGATCTGTGATTTTAGACGTTAAACGCTGAACTGTAAAAATAGCAACATGTTAGTTTGCTTGTCTCTATTTTTACAACAACAGAACAAATATACTTTTGGTTTTACAACTCAATGTTTTATGCTCTATCCGCCCATATTACTCGGTAGGGATTATGGCTCACACACTCTGTGCATTCGCCATCGCCAGTTTGAAGTTTACTTTCTATCGAGTTTAAATATTTTCAAGTTTTTTTCTTTCAAGTTTTCTTCTTTGCATCACAA
The DNA here is from genome assembly GCA_945859575.2 of Herminia tarsipennalis. Lineage (NCBI taxonomy): Eukaryota > Metazoa > Arthropoda > Insecta > Lepidoptera > Erebidae > Herminia > Herminia tarsipennalis. The sequence goes on from OX243830.2 coordinate 31,785,302, forward strand.
AGTCTCGTTTATATCGGGTTATCACTTGTAGAGTATATGTATTTTGTAATTTAACACGTTAAACGCGGAGCTGTTTAAACGACATGTTAGTTTGCCGCCATTTTTACAACTCTGTGAAATATTTATTAATAAACCAAATTGTAGGGTTGGCTGACACCCAATTTTCATAAGATAAAAAAATGTGTGTGTTGCGCGGTGGGAGTATGTCCGACTGCTACATGAGGTTGTTGGTTTCGATTCCCATAGAGCCACTACGACACCCGACATCACTTTGTGTGATCCACAAACTGTTGTTCTGATACTGGGTGTATTTTGAGTCCGTGACTTGTATGTTTGTAAAGTCCCCCGCGACAAACTTTATTTTTCCTCATGATTTCGTTCCAATGTTCTGTGTTTAAATTTTCTCCGAAGTCTGGAATGCCCTGGCCCTGTCTACCAGTATTAATTTACTCTTTGCTGTATAGGGGAAAATAGTCAATGGGTGTAATAGTATGAGGCCAATCTTTTTCAAAGGAGTCTAAAGTCTAACACATCTCGACGTCTGCGACGTGGTCTACCGCATTGTCGCTTGCCATTTTGTGGAGTCCAATTTGTGATTCTTTTGTCCCAAAACTCATCTGTCATGCGGCTCACGTGTCCAGCACAGTCCCATTTCAAAGTGGTAGCTTTCGAAGTTCGATGAATGACATCAGTGATGTGAGTTCTGGAACGGATTTTGGTATTCCTAATCCGGTCTGTCAATTAGATACCCAGAATACTCCGTTCCATTGTTCTTTGGCTTACCTCGAGCGTTGACCTCTGTTGAATTGTCAGGGACCATGTTTGCGAACTGTAAGTGAGAATGGAGAGAATGCATACGACTATAAGCCTCTTTTTAAGGGATAGAGGAAGATCACCCTTCATGAGATCTCTTCCAGGCGTCGGTGCGTCTTGCAACTTCTTTAACTTGTCTCGCCTGAAGAGAGACTATTTGGCCCAAATAGTAGTATAAACTCATCGACGTATGCAACCTCTACTGCTCCCACTTTGACGGCTGTTAAACTAATGGCATTGTTGATTTTTTGATGCTGAAAAGTGATGTGTGACTGATGCTATCAAAGGCTTTGGATTAGTTGACAAACGCCAGATAAAGTAGGCGTTGATATTCTAAATGTTTCTCTTTAGTATAATTTATTGAGTGTAAATGATCGTTAGTAGAGAGGCCCCGTCAAAAGCCGGCTTGTTCAGGTGGTTGGTGTTGGTCGACTAAACCAGATATTCTGTTCTTCACTGCCTTGATGAAGGCTTTGTACAGGTGCGAAATTAAGCTGACAGCTGACAATTCTCAATATCTGTTTTATCGCCTTTCTTGTGTAATAGTTGAATGACACAGGAGTTGGGATAGATTTTAATTTTTAATATAGTGTATAAAAGATTGTCAAGTAAGGAAGAATAACTGGCTCGCCGATTTTTAAGCTCCGTAATGCACAATGGAATTCCCAAGTCGTGAAGGGCAAGACATCTTCTGGACATGAGTATAGGCTATCTTCAAATGTATAATCATTTTTTTTGACTATATAGAGTTTTGATTAAGGTACTAATTTTTAAAATTTTATCTCTATCATACGGTTTAATACCATCACCATCCATAAAGCAAGCAATTGTAGACCTCCATTTAAATAAACTCTATAATATTATCTTATCCATTCGTAAAATTGTGTATACCTAAGTAGTATATTCAAACTGTTTTGTAATTCTGTTTTAAATTGGTATTTATTTGCTAAAAGATCTATGCGGCTAAGCTTCTTTGATTTTTTGCCAATTTGTATAAGGAGTAAATTTTATCAAATTTTAAAGTGGTTCGTAATGGTCTATGATCTGAATTAAATTTAAAATCGTTTAGGTTTTCGTCATTACATAAGAAACATTTATGTGAAGACACAGAAAAATCTACGAGTATTTCATTTGTAATAATATTATCTGGGGAAAGCCATGTCCAACAACGTTGTGGCTTTTTGTAAAAATAACTGTTGCTAATACTATTTTGGCCAAACGCGAATTTCAATAGTCTTGCGCCATGATTGTTTATGATGCCTATTCCGTACCTAAGGGTATAGTATCTTGCTATTATCTAGTTCTTGTCCAGCACCTATCATGGCATTAAAGTCTCTCTGTGCTCAATCGTCCAGGTGCCGCGGTTGTCGTCGCACGCATTAATTAAGGGATCGTAATATTCTTCAACCATAGCATAGACTTTAACACTGGCTAGCGTTTTATTAATGGTTATACGAAACCTGAATACGGCTATTCTATCTGAGTAAGCTCTAAACTCTAGTTTATTGGCTGCCATTTATTGGCGTCTAAAAATCCAACACCATGTCTGCTAGCGTTCCCGCCGTTATAACAAAATATGTTTTCTTTTCTTTCTAAAGTGTCTTCTCCATTTTGTCTTACTTCCACTAGCGTAATGAGTTTTCTAGATCTGTGATTTTTTCTTCTGTCCCCAATGTATGTAATGTATTTTAAGTCAATATTTGTATGTTTCTCTGAGCCCTTTTTGCAAACGTTGGTCATCTGATGGTGGAATCCCAGCCGAGGATTTTGAAGCCCCTTAGTTCCAGGGAGAGCCTGCGTACCATCAGAAACGACATCGGCTCCTCTGGAACCAGTGCCGGGTACTTGGGGTTCTTTATTATTGTCAAACTCGAACACCGTCTGTAGGCATTACCGTTGACGTCCTGGACGTTCTTCCGCCGTCGCCCTAAGCTGTCATCCTGCATTGATGCCGTCGGTCCATCCTGGCCTGTTTGCAGCATTGCCTATCCCCTAGCCTAGTGATTGCGATTTACATTTAGTTTAACTAAATGCATGACAATTTAGGGTCTTATCGAGGACCTTTATTAAGTAAAATAAAAATCTACCGGCTTTTTAGGCTTCCGTTTCTCAAAAGGATAAAAACGGAACCCTTAAAGGATCACTCATGTTTCTGTCTGTCCGTCTCTCACAGCCGATTTACACCGAATCTACCTACTGAACCGACTAATTTGGTGCACATTATGAATGTCTGTTACTCAAACGGACGCGTAAGTAATGTAAATAAAATATTTTGAACCTAAGAGCTATATTTTTGAAATCATTAAGTATTTTAATTTATTTAGAAAAAACCTTTAAAATCCTTTTATCTCCAAAGTTGCTTTGCCTAACATTTTAAAAGAAATACGAAAAATAATTCATAACTACAAGACCTATAAGAAGTCTAAATTTTAAACGTAAACATTTGTTCGTAACAGAGATCCCATCAAAAACAAAAATGTTAAAGTATGCCAAGTTGGATATAGGTTTCGCTAAAAATAGGAGCAATGTTTTAAAAATCATGCCTATGTAATATCATACGTGACATTGTTTTTTTTTTAAATAATTTGTTAATTAGCACTCAATTGAGCAATGTGTTACTGTTTTTTTTATTAACTGGTTTCTAGTTTAAGTGGTCGAACTTTACCGTAGCCCGAAGTGCTTTGTAACGTCTTTTGCAACTTGGTTGATACAATAATTTGTGTTTAGATAGATATTTGTGATGATTGAATTATCTACATAATTTTGCACGGAACCCTCAGTGCACGCGTCCCACTCGCATTTGGCCGGTTTTTTTCCTGCTTATGCTGACTAGTAACACTGTCGTTCATTCACGTGCTGCACAAGCTGGCATTGAATGATATATTGGCGGCAAACTACATGTCACTATTTGCACAGCTCCGCGGTTATAGCGTTTTGAAATCGTCATATCTGGATAAAAATGAGAGAACGATACTACTTGAAACTGCGAGATGCCCAGAATAACGAAAGAATGAGACTTTGTGATATATTCAAGAACTGAACTGTTAAACAGAATGTACAATTGTGCAAGCCATAATCCCTACCGAATAATATCAGAGGTAAGCCTACCTTCTAAAATGGCCAAAAAAAATCTGACAACTTCGCGTCGGTAGGTAGGTATTGAGTATTATTAAAATTACCGATAATTTGTTTAACAATTTATAAAAAAGCGATAGAAAATTACGGTATTTTTTCATTTATCAGTATTAGTATTGATTTTTTATGTCAATGTCGATACCTGTAAAATTTGGATGCCAATATCACTTCCTGATTATTTTAAAGTTACCTTTTTATTATTTAGTGTTAGTCTAGTATATCTTTTTGGATCCAAGTTACCCTTTTAACGGCCGGTTTCAATAATCTACCTATCGATGGATTTGGCTACTAGAGGTAGAATTTTGACATATTTTGTATGGAGCTTATGTCAAATATATAACTCCAGTAGGCAAATCCATCGATAGTTTGTATTGAGACCGGCCGTTAGCCATGTAGGGTCAAGAACAAAAGCCAAAGCATTAAAAAAGATGGGAAAAAAATGTCAACTGTATTCCATTTTGTCTTTTTCCCATCTGCTCTATATTTTAATCTCTATTACTATGGTTTTACTCTAGGACCAAGTATCCTTACTCTATGCTAATATAGTCTTTGGTTGGATTGGACCACTTTTGGGCCTGACCTGACTGACATTTTTGCGCTGCTATTGCAGAGAACAGGAAAATATTTTGCCATTTTAATAGAGAGAGAAAATATTAAAGATTAGTGCCATAATGTTAAACTAGATGTTAGTATAATGCCCGTACGTTACATGCGTAGATGCATCATAATTTATAGTCATCTCTGTTAACTTTCTACTTTGCTAGATTCTATCAAATCAGGAAAAATGGCTTGTGTTGAGAGTATCGCGCCAATGAACGGTGATTCGGAGATGGAAGAGGGTGAAATAGTAGACGACCTATCAGATATATCATCAGGCGAGGAGTTTCTGTTGCGTCAACGGCTGGAAGTGTTGGAAAACTATAACAATGTTCTTGAGCGTAAGAAAGCCAAACGTTCTTCTGTAGGTCCAGGTAATGTAATGTAGCTTTTCATTGTGGTTTGATATCAATTGTAATTAAGATTCATCTAACGCACTTGTATTTGTCACACAATACTATATTGTTTAGGTATTTATTTATAAGTTATTTTTGAGGGTCTTACATGACTTTTATAACCTTTGACATAGATGTAGGTTATTGTCGCTAATAATACTTGCAGGATTAATGCTTATAGACAGTTTTGTCATTATTAATATATCACTTAGATTGCACATTTCAACACCAGTGTTACTGATTTTAGCTTGTAGACTTACAGTACCCAGATTAGGATATTGAATTCTTCCTATTATTTATTTAATTTTTAGTAGCATATTTCTGCAGATATCAAAAAATTGCACACAGTTTTATTGTTTATAGACTTCAGTATTCAAATTATTGTCAATTTTGTTAATAGTAACATGTATAGGGTTTAGTAAGTGCTAGCAATACCCTGGCATTGCTAACAAGCACATGTTCTATTTGGCTGTATATATAATTCATAGACATGGATTATATTACAGCCAAATAGATCTAGACACACTTCTAGATTTTTAACCTATATATCAATATTTTACATGGTTTAATGTCTTAATTTGTCTTTTTACTTTTTAACTTCCCTCCAAAGGAAGAAAACATGGTAAGAATTTGTTACAATCATTTATTTTGCATTTATAAACTATTTTTGTGTAGGCACATAGTGTGCATTTGATCAATTTTAGGTAAAAGACATAAAAAGGAGGATACATTATCATATGATCTTTCGGAGATTTCCGCTACTGAACTTGAAGATTACTGTTCTCCATATAAACCAGTTAGAGCACCAAAATACCAAAAAATACATCATAAGCAGAAAAGAAAAAAGGAAGAAATAAATGAGGTTTTTAAAAATAATAAGGATCACAAAAGGAAAACTCGCCTTAAAAAGAAACTAGAACCAAAAGTGATATGTGAATCCAGTGAATCTGAAGATGAATATAGAAACAGAAGAAAAAGGTTAGCTGATGCTGTGGTTGTAAATAAAACAAAAAATGATTCAACATCTTTGAGAGAAAAGCTTCAGAAAATGCTCTGTGCCATTAATCCAGAGCCAATCAAACTTCTCTTCGCTGAAAATAATACATACACTAATAATAACGAAATAAAAAGTCTACCAGCAAACACAGATGAAAAAGCCCTTCATTCAGAGCTGCCAGATGCTGTAGCAGAAGAAACTAAAAGTTCTTGTGAAGTAATAGATATTTGCACTGATGATGATAGCAAAACTATTGTCACAGTGTCATCAGTTGATGTTGTAGATTCAGTAATCAAACATAATGAATCTGGAAGAGATATTCAGGAAATTTTAGACAGTGGTAAAGTTACTGATAAAGATTCAGATGATGATTTAGAATTGCTTAGACAACATGCTTTAAAAACAAAGACAGTTAAAACTCAAAATGTACAATGTATAAATGCATCGGTTCCACTTGACAATAAAGTATTGTCAGATGATGAAGACAGTGATACTGCAGAACTAAGACTAATATGTTTAAAATCGGCATTATTGAAAAAAGCTATTGAAATGAAGAGGAAACAGAAATTACAGAAAAAGTTATCTCAGTCTTCCAATTTGCAAGATGAAAATTTAAACCATGTTATGCTGACTGAAAAAATGAACTCTGAAAATAACACGGATATAGAATCTGTTGATATGGATATTGGTTCTGATGCAGATGAGAAACAGAAAGAAAATGATGGAGATTGTGCCAAAAGTACTGCTGGACAATGCAATGTAAATTTAGAAAAAAACATTCCTGTTTTAATGGTTACCAATGAAGATGAACTAGAAGAAGATGAAGACTTATTGCGGGCAAGACTTTTAACATCTCTCAGTAAAAACTTACCAAATTTGGTAAACCCTAGTGTTATTAAATCTAACGAAGAAGTACAAGATGCTGATAGTATCACACCTAAAGATACAGGTGGTACCACACCTAAACAGTCACAGCCAAGTGTTACTGTGGCAGAAGAGAAGAGATTTATTATAGAAGTTGGATCAGATTCTGAAGGAGAACATGAAGCTACTAAAAATTTAACTAAAATGCATATGAAACTATCTGAACAGGTAGATTTTCAACAAAAACTTGATATGTTTTTGAAGTCTACTAGAATGGAAGTTGAAAAGACAACAACATCTGATGCAGTACAACCAAAGAAAAAAGAAAAATATGTTGTTAAGGTAAAACATTTAACATCAATTCATTTAAATTTTCGTAAACCAGCAGATGTTTTTAAGATTACGGTTTTTAGGCTGTCAAAAATTTACCGAAATCGGAGCAAATTGAATACAAAAATCTAGTGAAGAGGATGGCGGAACTAGAAAAAATAAAGCAGGCACGCCAAACAACGATAACTATAAATAATAAATTATCTGCTCCTGCGAAAGACACATTAAAACCAAGAAATGTAACTATTGATACCACCAATGTTCATGCAATCGATAATTTAGAAGAAAAGATAAAAAATTCAAGGTATTTTTTGATCTCAATAGCTATTATATTTTTTTATTTCATACTTTTTCAAGGGTACAATATTATTACACATTATTTCAGAAAAAATATTGCTGAAGAATCGGCCAAAATGCTCAAGTTGAAAGAAGAAGGAACAAAATTATCACAAAAGTTCAAAATTGTAGCAACTGAACTTCGAAATATAAAAACAGCTATAGCATTAAATAAAAAGCAACAGAGATCTGTTCAAAATTATTTAACCAAAATAAGACTGCACCATCAAATGTTGCTGAAGAGGTATTTTGTCCTTTTTTTGCTTTTTATATTTTTTTTTGTATATTTTTCCTAAGTTATGACTTTCGTAATAATTGGGTACTTTATTTTTATTCCTCTTGTACTTGCGTTTTTAACATCACTACTTATTTCTGAATTTGTAGAAATTGGGGGCTTTCTTACTAGTTTTTCAAAAGTCCCATCCCAACTGACAATTAACTCACATTAGTTGCTTCTTCTTTGAAATCTTATTTTTCAGCCCACTGACTTCCACACATTCCAAATCTAATGCCATACCACATTTAAATCATGTTAATCCAAGGTTACAAAAAGAGAACAATCCCAAAGATCAAAAAAATCCCTTGACTCGGAAGGAAATTTCTAAAGAAAATTACAAAAATCCTGCAATGCTCAAAGCTATTAAAATTGGTATTACCAATGATTTTAAACAAACTAAGGCAGAAAGTAAACCAATGCCTAATGTGATACAACCTACAAGACTTTCTGTAGAGGTTGATGTTGCTAATAATAAAAAAGTAGTAACAGTGCCTGATGAAGAAAATACAGATAAAAATAATGAAATAATAAATACGAGTGAGGATGTTCTTGAAAATACAAGGCATTCGAGTCATCCAATTGTGGAAAAAGGTGGAGGGATCAAAGATGTACCACATGGTCTAGCAAGAAGAGATAGTGATGATTACAAATCACCCCTTGATGCATTTGGCAGTACCACGTAAGTCATACATAACATTTAAAGGGCATGTATATCTACATACAATTAAATTGGACCATATTTTTCTTTATCAGTTAAATGCGTTGTTTCAAGGTTCCTTAGATAAGGTCCTTATGTTTTACTAGTTCAATATTTTGTTATCGTGAACTTAATTTATTGCATGCCTAGATTGCAACAATGCGTTAATTATTCGGAAATCAATGTTTTATATGTGTGTTTTTTGACTATTTTATTATTATTATGTATATGTACAAAAAAAAAACTATGTCTGTTTCACAAGTTTTTTTTTAATACTCTTGTAAACAAGAGTATTAAAAAAAACTTGTGAAACAGATGAAATGATATGCTATTAATGATTATATGTCTGTATATCTGTTTTAAAAGTGAAATTGTGAGTACCTCAATATTATATGATTTTATTATTACACTTCTCTGTAAAAAGGTGATACAACTTGTCAGATCAATAAAATTGACTAGCGGCATTCGTTTTTCCTTAATGACGTTTATATATGTTGGAGAATATTGAGTGTGAATGTCTATTAACACTACAATTCTACAAATCTGAGATGCCTTCAAACTGTTACAGGGTAATAATCATTTCCAAAACTATATTTTTCAGTTGGGAGGAAGATCCAAACGCAATTCTCTGCCCGTTCGAAGTCTGTGGTGATTGCAAGGATGCAGATTGCAAATATCTACACACCAAATCCCGTTCTAAATGACACTACCCACACACTCGCACACACAAGCACATACATGCACACAGAACAAATCCTCCCTCGTCCCATTCCTCCTCTCGACGGCAAAGGAATCTACAGCGATGTGTAAAGTATACATCTCTTTTCAAAACGTAAATTATTTAGTAGCTTTGTATTTGTCGATTTTCGTTTTCCTTAATTATAACGTATACCCATTGCGTTGATTGACCTCGTTCATGTATTGAAAATAATGATTTTTCTTTTTAAATATTATTGACTTGACCAAGTAAAATATAAAACTGTAGGGATAGCAATTTATTTATTTTAATACTTATAATTGTATAATATATTATAATACATTATAATACTCTTCAAACAGTTTTTGAAAGACTTCAATGCAGAAATCAACTAACGAGTTGTAAAAATGGCGGCAAACTAACTTGTCGCTATTTTTACAGCTCCGCGTTTAACATGTAAAATCACAGAACAAATACACTCTACGAGTGCAAAAAATACCTAAAATACGTGTTAACTGGATAAGAATGAGACGTTGTGATTCAAGGAAGAAAACTAGATAGAAATAAAACTTGGAACTGACATCGAGACTTTGTGATTCAAAGGAGAATACTATATATTTTAATAGTAAAGAAAAATGGATCTAGTAGCTTGCTCCTTGTTACTTTATTATGCTTGAGGGAATTTTGTTGTCACTTTGTTTTAATTTACACACTGATTAAGAGCATAATTTGACTTTTGTTAGTAAAGATTCTGCGTGACGAATAAAGACCATTCTTTTCTTTCTTTGGAGATAATATTTTATATTTAATCATTCGTTACCAGTACTTGGGCCAATATTTGAGCACATATAGTTTTTACCTTTGTTGTAAGTAGATGCTCCTACTATGTTGTACCCACTAAGGCTGATTTTAGTTTTGAAGTAATTTTTATAGGCATTTGTTGCCCATTACTTTACAAATACAATAATTGCATTTTTGAAAGATAGAAAAATTTTAAGTCCAGAGAGCCCAGGAATCGAACCCAAGACTTCCGTAGCCAAACGAAGCGAACCACCTATCTGGACTATGTTACTAGACCTCAAATTCTCCTATCCCTTGATGCTCGCGAGTTGGGCCCTCGCATGCGCCATCTAGTCAGTAGTTAAAGAACTATCATGGCTTTTGTTATTGCTTCGTTACAAAGTGCATTTTAACAAGTTATGATGTCGCAGGCCGAATATTGAAGTAATTTTTATAGGCATTTCTTGCCAATTACTTTACAAATACAATAATTGCATTTTTGAAAAATAGAAAAATTTGAAGTCCAGACCCTCTTTTCAAAAATGCAATTATTGTATGTATATGATTTTAGTTTATCTCATGTTCCAACTTTTTAATAATATAATTTGCATCAGTCCTATAATATGGTGTATAGTATAGTGGCAGCACCTTACCCCCATATCAAGTTTATAAACATTCAAACATTGTAAAATTGGCCATTTGAAAAGAGTGGCCGCGAGTTTTTATTGCCAGGTTCTTTTCTCCGGCTTTACCTATTGTTTGCGAACTTGGAATTACATGTACAAGTAGAATCCCGACGTATCACAAATGTTGTTTTGCATCCCAAGTGAATAAAGAACTTAGAATTTTGAATTTTTGAATTTTGTGCGAACCATAATCCCTACCGAGTAATATCGGCGGGAAGAGAAAAAAAACAACTAACAGTTGACAGCTTGATTTTTGCATTGACAAGCCTGTTCGAAGCTGGGCGTAACCTTCCAAATTCTCAAACTACCCACATAACTTTAAGACGCTATCAAAAAACCTTTTATTGCTGCTAAAATGACAATGAGAGCATGAGAGAACGACCTTTTTTTCCATTTAAGAATTTGGGCGTACGCTAGTTAAAAAGACTAGCGTAGGTACTACACAAAGTACCTTTATTTTATGTAGCTTCATAATCATTGATTTTTGTTAAAATAGCACTTATACTACAAGTAATTTGACATTTTTTGATTTATACGTATTTCTTCGCATGTCTTCCCTGCAGTGTGAATTGAGGTGATGGCATTCTTAGAATATACTTTGTAATTTGGCGCTATTTAATGTGATTTTATGCAATTTTAGTTGGCGTTGGACCGCGTCCCGTCGTCGCCTCAGCTGCTGTGGTAAGTTACGCGTAACTTTATAATAGTGCATTAGTTGTGCTCAGGACTTTGAACAATATCAATATGGAACTACGAGACTGCAATGCTGTGAAAGTGGGTAATATGTTTTGTCTTGCGTTATAAAATACAATTTTATATTATTTTTTATTATTCATCTTTAAAATAGTGTAAAAAGTTATAAATAAATGAGTAATTATTGTATATCAGATTTTTATTCATCTCTCTGAACAATTCCTTAATTAGAACTGTATATAATGACTAAAGGAAAACATGGAACAACCACTATGCACGTTGGTAGAATGATTATTATACTTACTGCATTATATTTTATAATCAATTAGTATGTAGAATGCCTACATAATTGAGGAAAGATCAGTGCACAGAATGACTACATTCTTACATGAAATGTAAATTGTAGGTAGAAATAAAACACATTTTGGTCTTACAAATAGACATATTATTCAGACATTGTAAAGAAAATAAAAAGTAATATACCTCTTCACACAGATACATACACTTAGATAAAAATATGTACGTATATTTTTGGAATAAAATTCGATACAATTCATAAAACTCTGAACAGACGGGGTCATTCTACTGAATGACAACTAGTAAGTAGGTATTATACATAACTATGTGACAGAATTTACTGTGGGCACATGTAGACGAGTAGATACAGCTATTAGAAGTGCCTATTGGACAATCTATTAAAATTTCAAAAATTAACATTTTATATAAAATTTTATAAATTCATAAGATTTCGTTTGGTGTTTCAAAAGCTCAAATTTTCATCCGAAAATTGCCAGTTCTATGTAAAGTTTAACAAGAATATTTTCACTACTTTTAATATTTTTTATTATTAAATATAATTTTATAATATCAGGTGGAAAGTATAGCCCACAGTTAAGACTGGACAGTACACATAAGAAGGCAGGGAGTGTGATACAAGTTACTTTAAGTCTTCATAAAGGGATATTTATTACATTTATTTATTAATCTCCTACACATTTGATACATCTCGTCTGCTTATCGTACAGCGAAAAAGGTTGCTTACTCCTTGTTTTGTACAATGGCAACAATTAATAGGAATGGTCAAAGACAGTAAAACTCCTTTTTTTTCCTTTACGTCATGAAGGCAAAAAAAAATTATTGAAAAATTTCATATATTTTAAGTTGTCGCATGTCGCTGATTGTTGCGTCGAGGGCTACACAGATTTCGGTGTTGCGGCATGGTGGTGCAATGACGCCTACCTACTAAATAAGAGCAGTGACGTCACTAGGAAAATGCGGGTAGTTTTGTTTAAATCGGTTGACAATAGATAGTAGGCCTTCTCGTAATTACTTACCTAATGTAAAATATCAATATCAAATTGTGCGCATGTCTAGAAATCCATACATACTAACCTTTTTTTGTAATATATGTAAATAAAAAAAAAATTTGCATCTTTTGGCGTCACTAAGTTGCCGTGAATCCTTTGTAAGAATTACGGTTTATGACTAAATTTGACTGAAAGTTATTTAAATTCTTGACAGTGGCCTCACCCTGGCTGGCTATGACCCTAGCCGTGACTAACCAGACTACCCGTCTGTACCTTTTATAGTCCTGCAACCACTGTACCTATACCTACTTACAGCTTCCGACAAAATGCGACATTTTCCCCGAATGAGAAATTTTGGTGTCTATTTGCCTATAGACACTGGCGGATTCAGGAGAATAAGGAGCTCAAGCCCCTGCCTGCTTGCTGCTACAAAAGGCGGTACCAATTGCTCGACAAGTGACAACAGGCGGGCGTGAAATGAAGAGCGCGGGCGGAGTTAACTGCGCGAGAGCAGTCGACAGTTCGAGCACTCGGTATATCCCTGGCGACTGCTTGACTGACTGACCGCCCGAAGTAGTGTAACTTGAGAGGTTCCGTGTATGTGTGTGCGTAGAACATGCGCGGATCTAAAGGAGGACTCGACTGAAATACCCTTTCTGGTGAATTTTGATACTACTGGCGAGTTTTGACAGGCAATTGCCCCTCCCCCCATCTCGTCGGTGGTGGCTGGTGTACCGGTGTTGAATCAAATGCACCCCTCTCCCCCGTCATGCGAGCGACTCACACTTAGCCGGTTGAGTCACACGTTGCCCCCCCTGAACAAAGTTGACGTAGAAGACTGTATTTTGCTTTGTAGTTGCAGCTTGATGCAGTCGATACTGACTGCTTCAATTTGGTTTACGTTTATCTTGGATACGCCATTGTCTACACCCAGAGTAGGTATGTAACACTGGCGGTTCTAAGATTTGTTTGGTAGGCTTGACCTCGCTGAAGGCTGGTTTTATCAAGAAACCAATGAGTTATCAACATTTTTACGTTGATTAATTAGGCACCGACAGGGAGGAGGATTTATATCATCTTCATTACCCTCAAAGAATTTCTGTTTTACCCCCACGGGGGTAAATATCCATAGGTTGGGAACTCAGGTGGTAGTGGCTATATTGTGAAGATTTTTATAGGTAAGTAAAGTACAAACACAGAGACGGACCTTAGTGAAAAGGATTAGAGGAGGCCTATGCCGAAAGGCACACTGTACTTCGTGATATTTTATAAAATTAATTTTACAGAACATCATATTGTATTTTTTGTGTAGTACAGAATAAAAGGCTTATTATTATAATAGAGTACAAGCATCGTTCTGCGGTAACCAGACGAGTCGGCAGCGAGTATCGTGTCTATCTGAGCGTGTGCCACATGGCGACCGCCTTGCGCGTCTCGTGCGCCATCTGCGCCCAGTGGCGACCCTCGGCCGCCGGCTCGGCCGCGCCCACGCAGCACCACCCCACCACCAGCCCGCTGCCACCGCCGCTCACCACGCACACCTGCAAGCTCAACTGTATGAACATCTGTTCTCGTCTTGGCTGATGAGATGGAGTTCACAGTTTCCTTTAGTTGGTTTGTTTTATACTAACTAACATATAATTTTTTAAGATATTATTTTTTAATCAGCATTGTGGAATTAAACTTCTCCAGCTAAGCTCAATGGCTTGTGTTAAGAGTGAGTTCACGTCGGTAGTACAATGGGTTGGATTCGTACCCGCGACCTCACGATTGCGAGTCCGATGCCTTAGCGATTAAGCTACCATCGCTTATCAAGTTCAGTGTTATATCTAAGAACCTACCCAATACAATATTACGGTTATTACACATTTAGTAAACTTGAAATCAGTCAACTAAATTCACCTGGGTGAATTAAGTCTACAATATAGTACCTACGTATAAGTAGATACACTTAATTCATCTGACACTAGATAAATTAAAGTAATCAACATCAAATCTTTAAGTAATAGATTTAAGTCACCAGATTTAAATAACCATATGATTCCAGAGCATGGCAAAACATAATTGAACATCGGTAAAAACCACTTGGTAGACTGAGTTCTCTAATTTCCCCTAGTTGAATGGGTGCATTAAGTTCATTTAAAGGTGCACTAAATACATCTAGGGGAAAAGGTGAATGAATGACCTGTGTGAATTTATTTTTGGGGGAGTGGTCCAGGTTTACAGGAAACAAAAAGCTAAGGTTCAGTTCAGTTCAATCCAATTACCTCAATGGAAGCCTCCTGAAGGTTAGCAGAGGGTAGGCTGAACGATAGCGCCTCGTTCCACACGGGATTGTTGATTTCTTTTCTGTTAGTCTTCTTCTTTTTCACACGCTTCCCGTTCACCAGGAGATATACTTTTACATACACATCTGAGAAAATAATACAGATTTAAAAATAATTACATATGAGCGACTGTTGCAAGATACCCTACATCGCCTAGGTACTTAATACTTAGTTATGATAAATCATATAATTCTGAGTTTCGACAATCCATAATTGTTTTAGAAGATAATTTCTAGGAAGATACCTACCTACTTAAAGATTTTGCTAAGGGTTTCAATGTTTGTTACTTATCATGCCCATATTGGATTTGAATGAAACTTGGCGTATCGAGAGACCACATCCTGAACTATGATAAACGTGTAACACAAACGGTAAACTGATAAAAAAATCTATTGATTCATACCTAGAGCATCCTTTCCTTCTTGGGGTGGAAGTAAATTCCTGGCCTTTAGCACGACGACTGTGAGCCGCTCCGCAGACGGTAGGTAAGACAGAGAGAGCAACAGCTCTTGCAACTCTTCGGGAGGACGTCGCTCGCGGGAGAGCTCGGCCCAGACTTCGGCACCACCAGCTACTTCGACACGAGAGAGTGGCACCTTCGCTGAACCCATCACTTCATTGCGGGAAAATCTGGAATGGTTCATAAATATTCTGCCGTTAATTTTTGCATTATAGGGTATCTAAGTGAACATACCCTTATAAAGCACCAGATTGTTCAGGAGTGTTTCTAACTTCTGCCTACTGTTGGATTAAAGTATGCGTGGCAAAATCAAATCCCTCCACTTTAGCAACTTTCTGGTCATTGGGTACATTAGTTCCAGATCCATTATCTGAACCACCAAACCTTTAGGTGCTTAGGTAATTAAATAGTGTGGTATCTAATATATCATCGCGGCGTCCCCAGGATTTATTTGAGAGCGGGGTAGGGGGTGAGGGGTCTGTCCAAGTGAGACACACTCAGAGTGGAGGAGAGTGCAACTCTCGAATTCTAATATGGTTCGCGTATCGCGGGGGAAATCAATTCCTGAATCTCTCCCTGAATTCTATGGGCAAATTACCTGTCATAATCAAAAACTTGCAACAGCAGCGTCTTGTCAGTCAGCTCGTCGTGCGACACGGGGAACTTGAAATGCTGATCGAAGAAGGGGTTGGCCTCATTTCGGTGTACCGGGGTCTGACGCACCCTTGTGTCCACTTCGGGTAACAGACTCACCCGAACGTAAGGATCGTTAAAACCGCCCGCTTCGTAACCGGCTAGATCGTGAGCTGAAATAAAAATGTAAAGTGAAAAGAAATTGTAATAATTGTAATTCCTAGCTGTAAGACCAGTTCTTACTTAAGAGGAATTACACTGAGAGAATTATTTAGCAAGCGCTACGTACACCGCGACATGATCGCCGGTCAGCGCAAGTCAAAATAAAGTAGAATATTCGTTAGTACATATGTTAGATTACGAACGCCATGACTATGACAATACGAAAATGCTCGTTTTTGAATTTTTCCGCAACTTCAAGATTTATTTGCGGGATCATATTAAGACAATCCTTAAATTTCTTTATTTCATCTAAAGAAAAACTCTTTGTCTAGTAACACAATTTTTTTCGTGTCCTAATATTTAGGTTTTCTATATAAATTTTTGAGAGAGCCGAACATTGTTTCGCGTAATCTACCCTTAAGGTGAGCTGTGACCTTGTAAGCTGACTTCATTTTTTATATCCATAGGGAAGTGTATCTAAAGTTGATACCATAGGTTTATACATATTCTGCGACATATATATGTCGCAGAATTATTAAATCGCTAATTGATTTTCGTTAACATAACACCTGTTTTGATTAAATAGCAGGTGTATTGACGCGTTTCAAACACGGCTACCATTATGGCGTGGCATTGCTCGACGTTTAGGTACATTAAAAAAATAAAAAAAACTTGAAATGGCAGTCTGTGAATGCCAACGCGGGGACATTAAATGAGCCAGTATATAAAATGTACTCTGTGGAATGAGCTTTTGCTAGTAACGATAGGTAGATTTCTACGTGATAATCGCGGGGTACCCTGGACGGACACTTAGTCTAGTACCTATTAACGACTGGCCATCGACAAGATTATAAACTAAGCGTCAGACCCAAAAATAAACTTAACATGAAGACATGAGAGTAAGTAGAATAACTACCTACTTGAAAGAAAGAGATTTTTTTTTGCATTACTACTGCACTAAACTGTAAGATCTGCAGTATCTAGGTATGCAAAAAAAAAAGTTTTTGTTGTAGGTACTTGGGTACTACAAACAATTATTTGATGCTACACACGAGCATGGTACCTACCTACCTATAAATGCCAACGGGTTTCTTAAAATATAAATACGACTGTTCAAACAGAAACTTTAAATGACACTTAACCGTTTCGCATTCCTTTTCCTTTGCAAGCCAAGTTTCACTTTGCCCACAATGTTTAAAGTAAAACATTTAAAGAGCGGCGGTATCGTTTTTCTTTTAAGCAATTGTATTAAAAACCAGCATTTTGAATCACAGAAATAAGCTGGGCATTGCATTTGCTGGCTGAAAAACATTGAGTTTTATCTACTTTACTTTATTGTACTTATAAAACAGATTTTCTTCTACTAGCGTAGAATGTTTAAGTATTTGCTTCGATATAAATGTGGGAAGGTAAATACTAATTCGGTACCTACCTACTACATCTTTTATGCAAATTTAAGATAGAGAAAGTTCTCAATTCAATTATACATAAGTCGCTTAACATTTACAAATATTCAAAACAATTCAGCACAAAATGTGTTATACATAAAATAAAATAAAATTAACAGCATATTTATTGTTCCATAATTCGAAGCATGATAATTTAAAATGCACATTGCATGTAGCTGACAGTTCAGACGAAACACATTCAGAAAGTACTTAATAACAAACGAAAAATATGTAAAAATAGCATTTAATGGCCTACCTTCAATAAGATGCACTTCCAAATCCGATCTATCAAAGTCGTACTTTAAACGCAAGTGGATTCTTCCAAGCGATGGTCCTGCACCTTCCAGTTCTATCACAAGTGGGGCTTCTCTCTTCGTATACAGGTCTGGCTGGAGAGCTCCTAGTGCGCTGATGGCTGCACCAGCACCAGGGCTCAGGGGACCAAGGCCACTGCTGCTTTCCACTAGCGAATTGCTTCGGTCTATCCGTCTGAAAAGTGACAGAATTTCAGTTGGTTAAATAGAGCTGGCTGTCTAACAAGACGTAGGTACCGCCAGGTAGTACCTACTGCCATATTAATGATAATAATATGACGCCCCTATGCTGCAGGGGCCCCCGATGTGAGTTTGCAATTGCCCCCACCGTTCCAGGGATCTACACTGGCTGAGATAAATAAGCCAAAATTGTGAATAATGTTATAATAATCTAAAGGTGAGTACATAACAAACACGAATTAGGCAGAAACTTATTTCAGTTGCTTACCTATCACAAGTAGGTACCTACCTAAAGGTTCTCATTTAAAAGGCGCCTATCTATAGTAATATTATAAAGAAGTAAAGTTTGTAAGTTTGTGGGGTTGTTGGGGGTAATCTCTGGACCTATTGAATTGATTTTGAAAATTATTTTGCCAATAGAAAGCCACGTTATTTGTGAGTGTCATAGTATATATCGTCGCAGTCGTAGAACAACGACGGATGTGACGTTCACTAACTTTACAGGAGAGCACTTTAAAGATTTTAAACTATGTTTGTTGTCATAATCTTCAAAACTATTAACTCAATCTTCTTGAAATTTTGATATATTGCTATGTATATATACCTTTGTCACGTGATATTGGCAAAATATTTATAACATTACGGTATTTACTATAAAAGTCACATCTGTCGTTATTCTATGGACACTAAGTTGACGAATAATGAGATACGTCGTTATTTTACGGACTACCTGTAATTAAAATAAGACGTATAGTACTTATCGTCATTTTTAATGGGATTTATATCAATAATTGATGACGGATTTTACAAAGAAATAAAAAAGAAACAAACTTTGGCAAGTTTTATTTATGAAATTGTAAGTAGGTACATAATTGTACAAAAATGTTGAAAAATCACTTGTATCAAAATTGCAATAATCGCCGCTTAGTGCTACTTATTAATAAAATAACCTACTGAGATCAATCAAAACACAGCAATTAATAAAAATATAATGTAGGTACATATCTAAAATTATTACTCTTAAAATCTAATAGAAAAAAAAAGTATCTCTCTTATTAAGGAACTTAATTTAAAACAGTCATATTCTGACTAAAATATTTGGGTTGAATACAAAATAAATTGAATATCAAATAACTTAAAAAATAAAATAATAAATCTCCGTTATCAATCAGCCTGCATCAGTCCACTGCTGGCTGGACATAGGCCTCTTCCAATACAAAACAGTTATAAAATAATTTTATTATATTTAATATTCAATAACAGGATCATTCGGAGTCAGAATCATTATACTGAATGTGCGGTAGAGAATTAAAATAATTATGATACTTAGTAGGTATTATCCCGGTTTCGCATAAGCTAATCAAGTCTTTAAATTTATCTTTGGAGATAGCTACTGGTTCTAAATAAGCATTTTTAAGTTGACTCCCGGTTTGCCGCCTGGTTTCTTTCCGAATAATGAGCGTCTTATAATCATCAACCAAGTTGTATTTATACAAAATTTTGTAAGGTTGGCTATCTGTAATCATTACCTCTTTAATTTTAGTCCAAGCAATTTTTTCGTTATTTGTATTTTTCGCCCAATTTTTGTTTTTTAAGATATCTTTAAAATCATAAACCAGGTCTTTTTTTACATCTCGCACTTCGTACGGTTTCTCAAGTTTTGACCATCTTATAAGCAGTTTCCATTCTTCTGGAGTATAAATGAGTTTATGTTCCCCGGCTCTCTCTATTACCGAGTGAACCGAGTCGCCCTCATTCTGAGTGTGTCCCTTTTCCAAAAACCGATGACTGATGGTTACACCTAACTCCTTTGCTGCATGAGAGTACATGGCAAACACAATACGATTTTTATTTTGGCCAGCGCAATTGTCTGACCAAAATCGATATTCCTTAACACCCTTTTTGGTAAGATCTTTTATGTAATCAAAAAGGCAACTTGCGACCTCATTAGCACCGCGTTTAGCGGTGCTTTCATCCCATACGTAGCAAAGGCCCTCTTTATCAGCTATATTATAAATGGTAAAATTATAGCAAGAAAGTTTACGTTTATAATATAGCACACTTATTTGACCATGAGGACAGGACAGTACCTTTTGGAAATCAAAAGTGGCACATATTATAGTGCCATTTGACAAACTGGCCGCAATCTTGTCTTCTTTTTTAATTTGCCTAGCAATCGTTTTGCTCTTTTGGTGTTCTATATAACTAGCTTTTAGATCATCAGATGGATTTTCCTGGTTTTTAAAAATATGGCATTGGTCACAAGTGTCTTTTTTTGGAATGTGAAAAGACAAATTAAATTGTCGGTTTACAATATCTCTGTATTGACGAACAGTGGTAACATTATTGGAGTATTTTTCTAAGTCGGGCCATTCCTTATACAAGTTAAACATTCGAGCAATGCTTAAACTACCATCTAAATATAATCGGCTTGATGATTGCCGACAGTAGTGTGATTCGATAGGCACAAAAGAGTTGACATGAGCGCATACTGATGCTGTCATATCAGCATCGATTACTTTTTTGTGATTGTTGTGACGTCCTCTCATATCTTGCGTGACAGATGTCATCCCATCATATTTTTGCCAAGCAGTTCTTGTCATGCGTTCAGTTGTACCCAAAGTATTAAGGAACATGATTTTGCAAACAGCGATCTTTTGATGAGTGGCATTTTCTGTTTCTTTTTTCGGTAAATAATATTTATATGTAAATTGTCTATTGTGCTTTAATTGTGTTCGGAATGTCCTACTTTTTTCATTTTTTTCGGTATAGTTTGCAATATGTAACCACTGTTTTTCCCTATCACCTAGTTCCCAAAATTTTGTAAATATATTCCAGCGTTCTGATGTTAAAAATTTAGTAGCACATTTTAATCTACAGTCACATGATGGACCCATTAATTTTGCTCCAACAGTTTGGCCTCTCTTTGTACAATACGTTTTACCTGCATTCATAAGCTTCTTCCTACTTACATCCCCCCACTCTTCATAGTTTCTTGGTCTTTTCTTTCCTCTGTTTTTGATCAAAGTCATGGGTGCCGGAGACGGTTGATTAGAAACGTCAGAGACAGTGTTCAATGGTGAGTTTCCAATCTCATCTGATTCATGTTGGCAGCAAAATGGATCATTACACTTAGCATGTCGGTTGATTGGGGATGGGACTGGTGTATTTAATGTAGCTGATTCGCAAGGTTCTTCCATAACATGAGTAACTGGTGAATTCACACTTAATTCATTGAAAATTGGAGTCAATGGCGATGGAGAATCAATATTGTGGTGATGAGAGCTTACGGACAATAGGCAATGAGGTATAGAAACCGGGGTCATAACATCTGTTGGTATATAAACGTCTTCTCTAATCACATCACAGTCATTAACATTTTTTTCAGATACACTATTTATACTATGTAACGGTGAATCAAATGTTTGATTAATTAATGTGGTAACGGAACATGGAATGGATGAATTACTTGCCGCAACAGCCAATGTGAGTGATTCTTCTTGTTGCGTTAACGGTGTTTTAGTTGGAAATGATTTATTTTGGTGATATTCAATTGATTCTGCCAATAAGACGTCATTCCATACTTCCTGCATTTTTGGGTGGCATAATAATGACGTGTCTGCCCCATGTGGTAGTGGCGACGAAGATCGTTCTACTGTAAAAAAATAAAGTATTTAGCATAAAACCGTAGATAAAGTTACCTAGGAATAATTATAGAATTATGTAAACTATGGTTATGTGAGAATTTTGGTAATTTATTGTAAGATCCCTTCAATATAAAATAGAATAATGACGTATATTATACTCTATACGACGAATAACGTCGGATATGTATATTCGTCTTCCATCTATCCGTAAAAAAACGACGGCTTTCAACATACACCAACTGTAGGTACGTAGAATATCGACGTATTTTATTAATCGACACGAAAAAAATACATAATATGAAAACAAGCGATTTAATCACAGGTGAACGGTTGACTTTATTTTAATAGTAAATACGAAAAATCTAAGACAAAAAAAAACATACTTTAATGTCCCGAGAACAACGACGGATTTGAAGAACCGCCGTTCTTATCCAAATAGACATTACTTTAGATTTTAAATTCACATAAACATATCAAAATTCTATTAATTTAAAGTTAAATCTAATAAAAACTTACCTGTTAACCACTGTTCCATTTTATTCTGATCTCTTTCTGTATATAACATATCATTTTCATCCGGCAATTGGTGTTCAGTATTATTATGTCTAATACCACTATTGTTGTTAACTAATGCTAATATACGTTTTGACCTTTTCGAAGCCATACTATATATAGAATAATAAATTCTTACACACATACACTATCTTTTAATATGAAATAATTAATATTGCATAACAATATAAATAAACAAGTGCATCGTGCGTAAGCGCGTGACCTTGTCCTAGAACATCGCCGATTGTGTCTATCCGTCGGGAGCGGAGAGGGCGCGGGGGGCAGTGAACAGCGACGTATAGTGACGGGATTATTAATCCGTCATTATTTTATGTTAAATAATTAAAACCGTCTGTATTCTACTCTGTATCTTGGTTGTAAATAATGAAATTTTAAAAAATGTTTCATTTTCTTATAAAGTAATACATTTTAAGTCGATTAGTGTAAAAAACTAAATTTTGAAAAAAATCATATCCGTCATTGTTCTACGACTGCGACGATATAACATCACGCGATGACCAACAGAAGCGGAGTATCAATCAAAAATGTTACAAACGGGGGAAAATGACGCAAACGAAGTTGCACGGGTCAACTATATTTCATAATTTTATTGGGTAGACTGTTGTGAGCAACTGATGATCAAATTAGATCCGACGTCCTTATCCGTTTCTCACAATAAACAAAGTTTAGACTGTTTGACATTTTTTTTCACGAATGTAGGTGTAGGTATATGATTAAAATGTTAATATTGAATTTCCAAAGCATTATAGAATAAATAATTAGGTCTAGTGTTTCTAATTACCTACCAATTCGGTACCTAGGGGACTGACTCTCTAATGCAAGTAAAATTATATATTATTTATTTTGACTGTACCTACCTACCAAATAAATCTATTCTAACATCCAGAACCTACAAAATAGGTATATGCTACCACTATTTTATTGCCTAACAACTATGCCTATTTTCGACAAATACGGACATTAAAAATCCCATAATAAAATATGTACACGAAATATATTATACGTTTTCTTCAAGCTTTCCCGGAAGATGACTAGCCACGCATATTACCTACGTTTATTTTTACGCTCATCATAAAAGGCAAATGGAGCGCTAATGATGTGAATTTTACGCGTCTTCCACTCATTTTATTTCTCTCATGTAATAAAACGAATTGAAATTATGCAATGAATGTTAATGTATCTCGACTGAAGGCGAACGCCGCGGGGCAGTCCGCAGTACCTACCAATAAAATCAAATGTGCGCAATATGGCTGAAAGCTTTCATGAAACGCGGTTATGTTGAGTAAGAACTTTTAGATATGGATAGTATTATAATATAAGAGTAAAGTCCTGACTTAATAATTCTCTCATATTCCTTAGACCTAGACTTAAAGGTTTATTTTGTGACGTAGGCAAGGGGTCAGGAATCAGTCAACTCTAGCTTCTGGGGTAAACACATATAAGGCGTGCGAAGCCGCGGGCAAAAGCTTGCTTCTAGTATTGCCCCGCAGTTTCCCCACGTTTTATTTGTTTATAATAAGAAAATTGGTCCCTGCTGCGTTGGTCACGTTACACCATCATATATTGTCTATTTAATATTGCTAAAATTGTTGGCATTTTATTGTTACTGTGTGGCAAAATGTAGAAACCCCTACTTAATACATAAATGTGAATGTAAGTTTGTTTGTTACGCTTTCACGCGAAAACTACTCAACCGATCATCATGAAACTTTGTACACATATTCTTGGAGGTATTAGAAGTAACATAGGATTATAAAAAAGGGGAAAATTTACGCAGACGAAGTTGCGCGGGACAGCTAGTACTTACATAAACGAGCAGAGGCAGAGTGCAGAATTCTCGCACCTAGGTAGCTGAACGTTATCATTTTTTATCAAATCCGTTAGTTACGATGATTGATAGATAGATAAAGCAGGCATTAAACATAAACACTCAAGTGTTAATAATTGCATGATACGAAAACATTAAGCCGTGGTATCTTGGATTATTCCTCGACATAGACCGTCGAACTTTTCTTTTCCTTTCTTTGAATTAGGAAAGCAATACTATTTCCTCAAAGAAGATTGATCGCAGATAAGTGCTCCAAGTTTTTTTTGCATGAAACAATTTCTTAACGCTTGTCAGTTTGCTTATACATTAGTTTATCTAATTAATGGTTTTTATCTAGTATATGAGCATTGTGCGTGTTTAATATAAAACATATTTTATTAATTATATTATTTACTAGCTCATGACCGTGGCTCCGCCCGCGTTTCAGTATTTATTCTACTCGAGCTTCTTAATAAGTACCTATATGGCGCGGCTACAAAAACGGAGATCCTAAATTGTATTTACATCATATAAAAATATGATGTACCTACCTACTGTCATGATACAGGGTGGAAAAAAAATATTGCCCTGGGGAACTACCTTAAATCCTTTAGGTAGCTCATTTTATTGAAAGGAAACATTCCTTTATTTGTTAAAAGAAACAAAACTGCATTCAAAGATTTTCTAAAATTCGCTTGTCTTACCCGGGAATTGAACCTACTAATAATAAAAAAAAACCTTCGCTATTTTATTATACGAATCGGTAGGATTATTGTTCAGGATAAAATTTGTCTGAGGATTTAAGGATCCCCTCCAGGGCCCATATTTTTTTCCACCCTGTATATAATCCCTAAAACAAATGAGAATTACCTAAATTCCTAACAAATAAAATGATTCACACGTAGTCACGATAGTAGATATATTATTTATTTCATTATTTAGATCATAATCTGACCCCTGAGGTTCGTTTCAATACGTAATACTACGAGACTAACACCAAATATCAATACTTGATTGAATTTGAGACACCCTCTCACTCAAAGCCATTCATTTTACTTGACGTCCGGAGATTGGCCCCAATGTTATGCCCTGAGGTATGCCTTATCGATATTTCGGCCAACTCATAATAGGAATTTTGTACGAGTTAATTAGTTACCTAAAATATTCTCAGGCTAAGGACAAAATATAGTTTAAAAAGCTTTAGTGAATTGAGTGAATGAACGGGCTGTCTTGTGAAAAGTTATTTTCTAGATGGAGTAACATGACGTTACTTTACTTTTTGTAATTTTTAAAGCATTTTTATGTTGATCTTTTACATGTAAGGAGGAAAAATTAGTCTCAGGTGGAACTTGAACCAAAATCGAAATATCGAATTCGAATTGAGCCTCCACATGATGCGATTTTATGGCAATTGTGACGACATCCACGTTCAGGAACTAGTACGGCTCTGTGAGTGTTATCGCAGAAACCATTTATACATAGATCTTTGATGACGTTGGACCTGAACGTTACGTTTTGTAATTTGAAAAGAGAGAGAGAGAGAGAGGTGAATAAAAAGAGCTAAGAAATGAAGGGCTTCAGTTAGTTCCTATACCATACCTACATATTGCAACGTTGTTAAAACCGGACGGATTCAACTCAAGACCGGAAGAGATACTCCTGCATCTCAAAGGACGCTTTTACTTACCGCCGAGTAAGTAGACTACATGTAGAATTTATAGCACATGTTTCTTATAATTTTATTATCATAAGCAATATTATTAATACTTACATAGTGCCTAAATACCTTTATTTATTGCCCGACGTTTCGACCGTATTGCAACGGCCGTGGCCACGGGTAGAAGGTATTTAGCCTTAAAATAAAATATTTACGCGATTAAGACCCGTAGCTTATAAAATTCTATAATGACGGTGGCACATTTTGCGCTATGAATTCGCAGCTCGCACTTCACGACACATTGAACTAACTGTTGATAACATATGTAGCAACAACTGGAATCATATCAAACTATTCTATCTTTAGGTGGTGTCGAAGTATCTTCGCCCACCTCATGGACGACACAGCGTGCCCGAATTATGTCAACCCGTGCCATTGGTTCACCACCACTGACATAGACTATGAAAATCAAACATACCGCATCCTAGATATACTTATAACGGTTTATTACGTTTTACAAGATGACCTATACGTTACAAGATTGCATAGTTTCAAAGCGGTACAGTCCAGGAATGCAATTACCAAGTTCATCCGCCTGTGTTCCTTGTACGGATAACAATTATATGATGTTCAAAGTTCAACTAATTAAAACTGTTCAACGGAGCTGGAGTTGTTCGATTAAAAGATGGAATTAGGTGTCTTATTCATTTCTCGTTATTATCTTATAAGTAAGAAACTAGCTGGTTGCTTCGACTTATACTCGTAGAATTTCCTCTGCGTTCTGTTAGTAAAATATTTAGGTAGATACCTAAATATTATATTAATAGAACGCATACCTACTTATTATTATAAAAAAACCGGACAAGTGCGAGTCAAACTCGAGGGTTCCGTACCAATTTATAGGTATATATCTATACTAATATTATAAAGCTAAAGAGTTTGTTTGTTTGTTTGAACGCGGCAATCTCAGGAAAAACCGGTCCGAATTGAAAAAATATTTTTCTGTTGGGTAGCCCATTTATAGAGGAAGGCTATAGGCTATATAACATCATGCTACAACCAATAGGAGCAGAGCAGTAATGAAAAATGTTGCAAAAACGGGGAAAATGTAAAATTGCACGGGACAGATATTATAAATGGGGACATTTTCACTTTTTTATTTTATGATTTTTTCTTTTAGTTGTGCTGTAAACGAAAGTTGAAAATTAAATATTATCGTGTTGACTCAGCAGGACCTTGATTTTTATACACATAATACAGACTAAAGACCTCAGTATCTGGTATAAATTTCAACTTGCTAGGTCCTAGCCCGGTCCTGAGAAAATCGGTAGTGACACACGGACAGACCGACGGACAAGAGAGTGATCTTATAAGGGTTCTTTTTTTTACGTACGGAACCCTAAAAAGCAGAGTTTGTTTGTTTGTTTGAACGCATGCCTATCTAATGCAACATTTTTTTTAAATCTGATTTGTAGTTCGGAAGATTATAGACTATGTCTATATCATGTATAATTAAATTTGACTCGAGTGAAACTGCGTGGCATTGCAAGTTATGAATGATAAAGCTAACCAGTGTGCTTGTTAGCACGTCCTAATCTCCGAAAATACTAAGCTGATTTAGATAAAATATGGTGTTGCGGTAGCTTGAAACTCGAGGAGGGTTACTTTTTATTGTGATCTGATACTTGGTGCAAAGCCCCGGGAAAAGTTTGTTATTTAAGTATATTTTATTGTCCATTCTCATAATCAGATGCAACAGAAATGGCATGTGCCTACTCCCTGTAGAATATTTATTTTTTGGTATGTACCTATTTGTTTTATTCAGGGTGATTTTTAATATACTAAAAAAACTTTTTAACAAAAAAATATTACCAACTTAATAATTAAATATAGCTTGACCACAACCGCTGTGCCGCTCCTTAGGTATGCGCGGGGAGGCGGGGTGCGGGCAGGAAAGATCACGGACACACAAGAGTCTGTCGTCGTGTCGGATAGATCTGAAGATACCGAAGTACAATATTTTTGGCTCTGTATAGGTACATACTTATTATTTATACGCCGCTCGCATACCTAAGGAGTGGCACAGCGGTTGTGGTCAAGCTATACCTACAAGGCAACTAAAACGCAAAAAAATAATACACCTAGAATAACAAAAACAAATTAAACATTTTGAAGTTGGTGCCATGAAATAGTAGTCTTTATGTTTTATTTGGTACCAACTTCAAAATGTTAAATTTTTTTTTGTCATTTTCGGTGTATTATTTTTGATTTTTAGTTGCCTTGTAAGTATTTATTCTTTAAGTCGGTAATATTTTTTTGTTAAAAAGTTTTTATTTCTCACTTTTTAGTGGTTTGGTTTGAAATTAACTGAAGTTACAAAAGGCTTATGTCAACTGCTCAAATCCTTTTACAAAATATTGCTTGCCCCGATGCATGCCGTTAATTGTTGAGGAGTTCACTATCAGCTCTATTACATTGTGTAATAT
This sequence comes from Herminia tarsipennalis, assembly GCA_945859575.2. NCBI lineage: Eukaryota > Metazoa > Arthropoda > Insecta > Lepidoptera > Erebidae > Herminia > Herminia tarsipennalis. Next base: position 31,813,600 of record OX243830.2, read on the forward strand.
GAGTAGGTAGTATGACGAGAATAAAGTGCTACGCAAAACCATATTAAAGTAACTAAATCGCAAACTGTGAAATATTGAATAAGTCCGCTCGTCATTTGTGGTCTTCATCATCAGTTCCACTTCACCAATTGGTGCTTTTTAAGAGTAAATGCACGAATCACTATGAAATATACCTAAATCACTGTAGGTTTGCCTTTAATATTTTAAGAGTTCCCTCGATTTCTCCAGGATCCCATCATCAGATCGTGATGTGATCTGATGACAATGAGGCCAACTTGGAAGTATACCCTTTCCAACACAAAAATATTTTTTCAAATCGGTCGAGCCGTCTTTGCGTAATGGGTGAACAAACATACAAAAAAAAAGCATACAGTCGAATTCAGAACCTCCTCCTTTTTGAAGTCGGTTGATAATCTCCCTCTCGTGACTTCTTTACATTATACCTTACTTATCTTAGTAATAACAGTTTTGAGAAATATTTAATACTAGCTTTCGCCCGCGGCTCCGCCCGCGTGGATGTCGGTTATCGCGATAAAAACTATCCTATGTCCTTCCCCGGGATTCAAACTATCTCCATACAAAATTTCATCTAAATCGGTTTAGCTGTTTGAGCGTGAAAGCGTAACAGACAGACAGACAGACAGACAGACAGACAGAGTTACTTTCACATTTATAATATTAGTATGGATTTTAACCCTTCACCACCTACCACCTGTTTTTTTATTTATAGCTTACTTTTTTCAATACTACGTTACTGGAGTTGTTCATTTATTGTGAAGTTTAGGCCCTAAACCTGACAAACAAGCACACTGTTCAGCTTTATTATTAATTATTAGTATATTAATAAACAGTTATTAGTATGTTAAAAATCATTCTTACATCCTGTATACAATCTGTATACATCCTGTATACATTCGTATTTATTTTCTATCGTGTAATTAAGTATGTACGTGCCACCTTTTTCTCTTCACCACCCAAAGGTTGACTGGTAGAGAATGCCTATGGCATTAAATCCTTTTTGCAGTGTATTTGCAGGAAGTTTTAAATTTAAAAACACAAGTATCCAAGAATAAATAAGATAAAAAAAGCAAAGTAATAATAATAGTCTCCTAACCGATCCCAACTACGCAGGAGATATTATAGTGCATGCGCAATAACAAGTGCACTCTCTATTTCCTCACTCTCATAGCCCAAGGGGCGGGAATCTTACTCGACCGGAGAGAGATGGCCAAGCACGGTCGTCATTGATTCAGGGACTTAACCTATAGGCAAACATCTGTGCCGTTTATCGTTAATCACTTGGGACGGTCGGTGCCGCCCGCCGCCATCTGCGACTCTACTTTATGAAATTGAACTTAAAACAAAATAAGACCGGCCGTTTTGACCGTTTGTTACCACCCTTCAATGTTGTTAGAAAATAGTTACGTTTTTGGGAAAGCACTTTTCAATTAACTATTATTTTAACTCCAGATGCAAAAGGAAGGGTGTTATTTATTACAGAATTGAATACGCTTTTACTACCTCAGTCCTAGGTAATACTTTAAACAGTATTTTTACTACAGGATATTTTGTCTTCTTGAAAATGAAATGAAAAACAGAGACAACACATTCGATAATTAAAATGCTGCTACTAAAGTATTATCAATAAGGAGGACCGTAATAGCTTAAAACAGATCTTCTGTAATATTATGAGGTTAACACTATTAACACTGTGCTCTAAGCTCCCTCTTATCTACACTAATATTATAAAGAGGAAAGATTTGTATTTTTGTATTTAACGAATAAACTCAAACAGTACTGGACCGATTTTAATAATTCTTTTTTGTTGGATAGCCCATTTACCGAGGAAGGCTATAGGCTATATAACATCGCGCTACGACTAATAGGAGCGGAGCAGCGACGAGAAATGTTGCAAAAACGGGGAAAATTTACTCATACGAAGTTGCGCGGGACAGCTAGTTTAAAATAAAATATAAATAGGTCCGAATTAAGTTTCTACCATATCTATCACGCAATCTTTTAGCTGTAGGTAATAAGAAATAGTTCCGAGTTCGCCTTATCTACCAATTTTCATTTCGACACTGCCAAAGGAATTATATTAAGGATGGGATAAGATATTTTACATACATTAGACGGGAGTACTCTAGGGGTTGTGAGAAAGGTCTAAGAAAATAACAGTTTTCGAGGCAACGAAGGTTTGAACTGATATTATGAACCTAAGCATTTTATTAAATGAAAGTGTGCATTTATTTGTTTTTAACGTTTAACTCTATATTCATAAAGTTTGAATAGCAGTGTTTCGCTAACGTTTTATTATTTTCAGTTAGGTTCTATTACAGAATGCAATATTGTTTTACGTTACATTTAAAATTAACAGAATTATGGTAATTTCTTGTGTTATGGTTGTGAGTTTCAGTCCATGTTGCCAGTAGTTTAGTTACAGCAACGTTTGTAATTATAATTCGGTAATAGAATTTTCTAATGAAGTTATTGTTTTTTCTTTGGTAGAATAAGTTTTGGGATAAGTACCTAACCGCTAAGCGCATATCAGCGACAAAATGGCGGACGCCTTTGAGCTCGAAGTATTGTGTCGAATATTTTATTCTAAGTGCGTACGTAAAGGTTAAAGGTTATTTCACAGCACATAACCGTGATACTTTCTAAATAATTGATGAACCACGCGCGAATACAGAATAATTTAATCTGTAGTGCGTCGGTTCTAACGACCGGAACGCCGTATGATTTACATTTTAGTAAATTATGATTATGGCTTCGGATTCAGCGAGGGTTGAGAGTTGAGACGACGGAACATACCTACTACGTACTATATTTTATATTATATAAGATACGTGCGAACCACTGGCGCATTAAAGAAGGTATTTGTGAAATAACTTCACTTTATAACAGTAAGTGAGTAGTTATCGGGAAGCAAGAGGAGTCAGGACAAAACTTTACCAACAGCAATTGAGAAGGGTGCCTAAAGAATTTGACGAGGGGCATAAGGGTCGCCACAGTAACGGACAGTAGATATTATACTAACAGGAGAACGCTAAAAACCCACGCTATGCGAAAACTATCTGAGCCGTTGTTAAATACTAGTCTATAAACATCAAAAATAATTTTCCAATGTCCATTCCAACGCGTTGATTTTAGAGGCTGTGTGTTACCAAGTTAAGAATAGTACCTACCATTCGATATCTTCCCGTGCATGATCAAACCGTGTAAAGGATTTCACACCGGAGAACGGGCAAGAGCATTCGCTGCGTAGTTTAAAGCCTTACTGCCATCGCCATCCTCCTCGCCAAGCATGGCAATTACCCTAGGATCTATAATAAGTAAGTTCTACTGGGGACATAATATAGGTTGATTATGATTCTAACGCAACTTTCGTCGTCTTCGTAAATAGCCTGACAATATCTATAATTACAATCAAAAAGTTTAATACTTGATCAATGCCTTGCTTGTTTAATCTTCTAATTCTAATATTGCAAGCGAATTTATAAAGTTTTGCTCTAGGATTGACAGTGACTATCTTGCTGGTCTAGTGGTTAGTGACATTGACCGCTAAGACAGAATTTTACAGGTTTGATTCTTCGAAATCTTCGTGGAATGAGCATGATTGTTTATTCTGTGTCTGGGTGTACTACAAAGCTGAAGAGTTTGTTTGTTTAACGAGCGAATCTCAGGCACTACTAAAATTATTTTAGAGTTGGATAGCACAATAATCGGTGAAGGCTGTATAATATTACGCTACGACTAAAAGGAGCGGAGCGTCAATGAAAAAATGTTGCAAGGATGGAGAAAATTGACGCACGCGAAGTGACGCGGGTAAGCTTGTCTATATTAAGTACCCATGCATTGAGAAATATATAAGGGGGTATGTTTATCAGAAGTTCTGCTTAGTTTAGGATCAGATGGCAGTGTAAGTTCTCAACGTTTCAGAAAGATAGATACCGAACAGTTTAGTACTTGTCCGGTTTTTTAGACATAATTTTACTAGCAGCACACCGTTATCTATCTTTCTGAAACCTCGCTCGTATGTTCATATTATATACTAGCTGTGCCCGCGACTTCGTTCGCGTGAAAGTCGGGTTTAAATTAAGGTAGTTTAGGTAACGAAATAACTTCTGTGTAAATATGTTGGAAACAGTCCTGTTGACTAAATACTTACTAAATAAAAATCGATCTGTTCTATTCTTTTAGATAGTTAATTTAAAGTGGGTTTTCTGTTGTTTTTGTTTCATTCTTTCAGCGTTATACCTACTTATTACCTAATAATCTTTTATAGAATTTGTACGAAAATGTTGTTACTTCTCATGTGATCGTAAACTTGTAAAGCCTAAGTACTTAACTGTGATAGTTTTCCTTATAATTTTAGTATTTATACTACTACCCTGAATTTTTTCACATACCCAACATCAACCATTTAGCTGGCAGGGGGACACTTGACTCTAACAAAAATGTTCGCTATAAAGCCTAATATTATACACAAAGGAATCCTTAAATCTAAAAATAGTCTTTACAAACCCTAAACGCTTTTTAAAAGACCTATTTATTGATACCACACACGATGGGGTAGGTAGGTGAGAAAAAAATCACATCCCCACTTTACATATAAGAGAGGTACCTACCCCTAAAAAAATAATGATTTTCAAGATTTTGTTCTTTCACTTTATCGGCGTTAGTACTCGTAATTTATTCATGCAAAAGTTGCAACCTTCTAGCACTAACAGTCTCTGAGCTAAGCTGCGGACGGACGGACATAAGGGAACTATAAGGGTTCTGTTTTGCCATTTTGGCTAAAAATGGGGTGTATTTCATATAGTGTTACAACGCAATACTAATAATAAAACTGCTGTAACACTTTAGTAAGCAAACACAGAGCGTGTCATGTGTGTCATGCCCGCGAAAATGTCAGATATCCCTAAAGGTACGGTTGACAAACATCCTCCCGTCACCCGAACTACTCACACTTGACCGATGTTGAGCCATTCATTATCGTTGAATTGATGAACACGTAATCTCCAACCATAACCCCAAAACATGATCCTCGATGCACCTGTGTGATGCGTGGTCAAACAAACGGACAGACAGACAAACATTTCAAAAAATCATAGCAATGTGTTTCTTTTTAAAACTTCTTTTACTGAATATAGAACGTTATTGAATACAACGCCATCTACTTTCAAGAATGTTGCCACTCAGCATCTCAAGCATCTATACCCTAATAAATGTTTTCACAAATAAGGAATTATTTGATCACGGTGAACAATTTGATTTCATAGATGGCGCTACATGTTTTTTTTTACGTGTGTAATGTCTTTTTTTTAGACGAACACATAATTTCTGGAAAATGTCGAATACTTTTTAATTATAATGTAATATTATTTTTCATTTCTACTACGATTAATTAATTACTCTCAGCAGTGCATGCAATACCTATAATTAACTAACCGACGTGCATAATTTACTTGATTTTTAATATAAAAAGTAATAACCAAAGTAAATAAGTTACTTACGGTCGAAAAAATAACTAAAACATTGAGAAAAATATTAAAAAAGGATAAAGACAATTTAAAAAAATACAAAAAGAACATAATCAGACATCGGATTCGAGCCCGGGACTTCGTCGTCAAAGTCCGCTAGCATAGCTTCGAGGCTATACTGTTCGCTACTTGCCACGTCAAAATAACTGTTCTTATGAAACTTAACAATGTTGTGTTTAGCTCCTTTTAGTTTTAGCGTGAAGTTATGTATTCCATGGGTTACAATTATCTATAGATAATGTCTAATTCTGGAAAATTTTATGATAAACCATTATGGTGCGACAAAAAATACGTTGCTACTCGTTCCCCATGGACATTAGCGTAATGATTCATAGTGTAAATAATGTCCTATAGTATTTACTATAAAACTGCAAATTTTCATAAAGATCCGTCTAGTAGTTACTGATTTATAACGAAAAATAGCTACAGACATTATCCCTTACTGCTTAGCTCCTATGGGAAAAAGCGTGATAATTTATAGCCTAAATGTTAATCTGCATCTATTAGATTGCACGTGCAAAATTTCAACCGAATCTGTACGGTAGTTTTTGCGTGATGCGTGTTCAAACAAACAGACAGACAGCCAGACAGACAGACAGACAGACAGACAGACATTTCTAAAAATGCAGCAAAGTGTTTAAATACTCTTTTCGAACATTTCCTAATATTTTTTTTCACTAAGTTCGGCCATGTACAGACACGTGAAATTTACAGTTTTATTATATGTATAGATAGGAATCGAGTCTCGCACTAAATTTAATATATTATGAAATATAGTTCATCGTATTTAGTCAATTTTCTTTCATTGGCGTACCTAGTTAATCCCATTTCGCGGGATTCGTCAACTATGGTATAAAGTGGATTTTAAGAATATACAAAAGATAATAGACAAACTCGTACCCTAAAAGTGGTAGCTAGCGTAATAAACAGAAAAAATGGTAGTCTGTAATGTCGGTTTACGGACGATAATTTTACGTGATAACGTCATAAGAAAACACTGATGACCTATCATCATTCGCGTTGCTTAGCAACCAATCAAATTTTTGTTAGTTCCAATGGGGATATTGACTGTCAAGTCAAATCAGTCTCTTTTTATGAAATGTCAGAACAACAAGCTCTATAGAAATGTGTATGGAATAGCAACCTATGACGTCATAAGTTCCTATCGTCAAATCATTACTTTTGGAATTCGTTTTCATGCTTTTAAATTCAAAAACATATTAAATTGTGAAAAAAACACCTACTACCAAAGTTTTTTAAAGCATTTTAAGACCTATTATTGCCTAATTTGTATAAATAATATTTTTTTCTTGTAGTCAACTACCCAATTGGGTCTTATTTACAGTCTAGTGATTTCACTTCAACGGTGCAGAATTACGTCCCTCACCTAAACCTGGTAGTGATAATATCACACGTGAAAACTCACGGGTATTTTGCCCCTAAACTAAAACAAAGCCATTATTAAATAAATAAGTAGGTAAGTTACTAAGCTCATACTCGGTAAGCCACCGCAAATCACGGTTCGTTGCGGCAATGTGCGACAACAAAGTAATGTTTTCACTAATCTTGTTGAGATAATAATATGAGTATAAAATGGATAGAACATATATAAGTGCTTACATAATATAAAGTCTATATCTGATTTAAAGTTTTAGAATGAGTGAAGCATTTATTGAAAGAGACATAAATATAATTTGACATAAATAAATAAGCTGGAGGTTATGCGTTCGATTCCCACCCAGGGTAAATCTTTGTGTGATGATCGCGATTGTTTATTTTGTGTCTGGGTGTAATCTATAATTATGTAGACTATATATGTAGATAAGTATTTAAGTAGGTTTGTTTATAAGTTATCTGTTGCCTATTGGGATCAGATGGACCATGTGAAAGTTATTTCAAGAAATTTATTATGTAGATAAGTATTCATTTATATCATTATATCGTATACACGTTTATAGAATCGATATCCCTGAATCGATATTATTGACAGCAAAATAAGTTCGATGAATTAAGTAAGAAAACCTCTTAACAGACGCAAACAAAAAACATTTTTTTTCAGCGAAAACGAATTCCTTTAAAACTTAAGTGTTTTTATAAAACGACACTCGTGAATACAACTTCTGCTGACCGTTTTATATAAAAAATTGTCAATTGAATACCTACCGACTCTCTCAATTGTTCAATTGAATATATTATCATACTAAACTTATTCATTTTTACGAATTCAATGATGAATATTAAAATATTTTAGTCAATCTTTTTTCGATTCGGCGGAGAGCTCGCCGCGTCCTCACTCGCATAAATACAATTTCGAGTTGTTTGATGTGGTTTTCTGTGAGACGGTATTTATTTTCCCAATCATACTCTTGTCTATATCAACTGTCAGTGCCTCTCTGATACCCTAGGACCCTACAAAGGCACATACAAAAATGGCCATACAAGAAACAAGAATTTTAGCTGCACAAGAAAAAAAAAAGGGAGTATTTTGAAAAAAAAGGGAGAATTTTTTACTTGTGCAGCTAAGCTATAGGTCGTGGGGGGTGCCACCAGTAATTCTTTCGGGAAATAGTGATGACATCATTGCGTTTCGGTTGAAAGGTACTGTTGTGTAACAACAGCAGCAAGGCTGGTAGGGGTTCTTCGTATCAGGATCTATTTCTTTGGTGAGAAATCAAACTAGTATTCTTCGTTTTCGAATTCAGAGTTTACCTTAACCTTAGGATAATACAATTCGACTTTTCAGCCCATCGGCTCTAACGGTACAAAGGAAGGGTCCTTGTTTTCCTTCTACCTTTTTCTCAATTTCGAATTCCTAATTTTTAGAACGTCAAATAAATAGTTCACAAATATCAATGAGGTTTCATGTGTGCTGATCTTACCTTTAACCCACCTGATAGAGTAGCAAGTGAAATTAGTGGGCAAATAAGAGAATTTGCCAAACAAGCATTTTGGTGTCACTTGTTAAGTATGTCCGTCATTAAACAAAAGAAAAAAAAAAGAAAATGTGCCTTTTTCATTTTACTACATTTTGCAAACCCTACATTGATATATACAACTAAATATTTGTTATTTGGTTGTTTATGGAACACATAATTAATGTTGGCGTGTAGTAAGTGATTTCAATTACTAGCCATTTTATCGGCGGACGAGGCTGTATGTGACGTTGGCATTTTGTGGTTTACATTAGGTATAGCGGCAACACATATTTGTATTTATTTACAATTCGTTTTATTTACCAATAAAAGACAAAAGGTCTACTTAGATAGCACAGTTATCCGAGTAAAATATAGGTAGCTAAGTATAACTACTATTACTTATTCTGCGGTATAACGTATAATAATGGTATCTATAGGACCCAAGGACCTATAGATACCATTATTACCTATACTAATATTATAAAGCTGGAGAGTTTCTTTGTTTGAACGCGGTAATCTCAGGAACTACTGATCCGAATTGAAAAAATATTTTACTGTTGAAGGCTATAGGCTATAACATCAACGCTACAATCAATAGGAGCGGAACAGCAATGAGAAATGTTGCAAAAACGAGGAAAATTTACGCAGACGAAGTTGCGCGGGACAGCTAGTTACGTTATAAATTCAGTTGCGAAGTCAGGAGCGGATCCAGGATTTCATTCTGAGGGGGAGGGGGGGCACGACAGGCTATGCCGGATCTTATATGTTTACGAGAGGACGGGGGGTGAATTTCGAAAATAACCTTTCTTCAAGAGGCAAACAGGCAAAGAAATTCAATACAATTTAAGAAATTCGGTACTCAAGACAACGGTCTGGGGGGGGGGGGGGGAGGACGTGACCCGTGTCCCCCCCCCGTATCCGCATATACCTATAGTATAGGTACAGAGAATAATATTTTTTTGAAAGCGTGTTTAAAAGCGAACTGTCATGCCGACTTTCCATGGTATTTTGTTTTATTTGATTTTTGACGTGATAACGTCTTATAAATCGATGACCGGGTGCACGCACGGAGAAGTGTCGCGGTTCGTCATGTTTCGTCTGCTGAAAGAAAGTATTGTGGATCCTTTTGAGTAGCATTACCTGGATTCAAATTATCACCTTCAAAGGAATAGGGCCTATGTCCAGCAATGGACCGATATAAAATTGTATCGGTCTACGGCTGCATATAGGCTTCTCAGTACCGGATCTACGATTTTTAGAGGAGGAGGATTGTCTCTTCCTCGGCACTGAGGCCTCTCCTAATTTATAATAATAATATTATCTTGGGACAATTCACACAATGCTATCTGATCCCAAACTAAGCAGAGCTTGTACTAACTGAAACCAGACAACTGATAAACAACTTATATATTTCTAAGTACATACATATTATAGATAAATAACACCCAGACACAGAATAAACCATCGTGCTCATCACACAAAGTTTTATCCTGGGTAGGGATCGAATCCACGACTTCTTGCGTAGCAGTGGGAGACACTCCCACCGCGCCACAGAGGCAGTCGTTTATTTATCCTTACCTTGGCGGCATCAAAAGAGGTGAAAGGCATCGTGGAGGAGCGTGCCTAGGACTCGAAGGCGTCGGCGTATCAGCCAGGGAAGCGAGCGAGCCGTGAGCCAGCGGTGCTGCGCGCACGTCCAGTGAAGCTGCGCGCAGCGGGGAAGGAGAGCGGGGCACGCCGCTGGATCCAGCTTCCAGCGTGCGACCATCTGGGGCAAATGTGCGTATCGCTGGAGAGGACCCGCGGTGACTCTGGGAATCATATATAACAGTTAAAAAAGAATATCTAAGTTAAATAAACGCTAACCTAGACCTAACACTAATAATTGGTGCTGCAATGATATTTTAAACAATTAACCACAATTTTTATTGTTTAAGAATTTTTTGTTAACAAAACCCCAAGCTAAAAGTACCATAATGATTGACTTGATTGAATGAATGACGACCTAAAAACATGATCCATAATATGTACCCCATTCACACAAACTTGCATAGGGAGTATTGTTTTGACGTTACTGACTTGACTTACTTAGGCACGAAACCAGAACTTTGTTCTTGGGAGGGAGGGGGGGGGGGCAACATTTGACTTAAGTAGTCAAATGTGGGGGGCGGGGGGGAATTGCCTGCCTGAACACAAAGGTCATTCAGTCAAGTCTGGGGAGAGGGACTGAAGGTACAATTACCCCTCTCCCTTGTATCCGCACCGGGACTTAATTCGACAGTAACGTAGCATACTATTTATGAAATGAGCAAACAGCCTGTCATCAGGTGGACCGTTGCTTGTTTATCAAGTTAAAAATTAAAAAAATAAAACAAGATCCCCTACATAATGTAGGTAATATCATGCAGTCGGAGGCATCTCGATCAACTTAGTATTGTGCCTCCGACAGCATGATAATCAGTCATAAATATGTAGGAGATCTTGTTTAGGTACATCTTTTTTAGGCAGGCGTAATACTTTTTAGTGGTTGTAGGATGTTATCGATATAACAAATAACTTTTATCACAGCTACTTCCAAGTACCAAAAAATCAAAAGAGAATGGTTGCTAATTGAGTTTTTTAGTATTACAGTCATGATGAGATTTAATTTGATACCCATATTGCGGTATTCGAAAATACTGTTTTTCAGGCCTCTTTTTGACATCTCACAGCCGCCATGTTTGTTTTTACAAACCTCACTTAACTAAGAACATTTATGCGGTCAAGACAATTCTTACACGTCTTAATTGTTTAATTCCGTCTTGTAGTTTGAAGTAATAAAGAATAATACATAGAGGATACGTGCGAAAAACATAACCCTTCCTTGCAGTCGAGTAAAAATAAAAATACATTTCTTAACAGTTATCATAGCGAAAATAACAATTTTATTCACGTTTCCTCTTTACCTGTTAAGGTCACAAACATATAAAATGGGCACAGGTGAGTTTTCGTAGAGATCGTTCCATAATGGATATTATTAGGTATCTCTATGGTAATATGGAATTCTACGCACACCTCTAATAACAGGTTCTATATTACGATACGTTTATTGGATTCCACAATGTTATGGGGACTTAAAGTTTGCTTTCTAACCTCTCAAATTCAGGCATCTCAATAGGCAACCGTTAGGTACTGCCTGACTGATGTATTAACACATAGCTCAAAGTACTCAACGGATTTCGCTGAAATTTGGCACGTAGATAGTTATTATAACGTACGCCCATGACGTACTCGCAACTGCTGGGTTCAAATCTAGAAGTTTTCTAAGCCAGGACCTTTGATTATATAATGTAGATGGAGCATTCCCTCAGTGAGAGTATAAAAAATGTAAGCTACTATTTTTGACGTTTGACACTCGTTGAAAATGGCGCGCTAGAATAAGTATGGTTAGAACATCTGATAGGAGTCTTCTTACCTCTCAAAAATACGTCCATTTGACCGTACTTTTTGACAGTTTTTTTGCTTCAATTTTAGGAATCTAGATATTATATAATCAAAGGCCAGGACTAAGAATGGATTTTTGGAAATTTACCTCTTATCTATATCTATACATTTAATAAAACTGTAAATTTCACGTGTCTGTCCATGGCCGAACTTAGTGAAAAAAAATATTAGGAAATGTTCGAAAAGTGTATTTAAACACTTTGCTGCATTTTTAGAAATGTCTGTCTGTCTGTCTGTCTGTCTGTCTGTCTGTCTGTTTGTTTGACAACGCAAAAACTACAGTACAGATTCGGTTGAAATTTAGCACGTGCAATCTAATAGATGCAGATTAACATTTAGGCTATAAATTATCACGCTTTTTCCCATAGGAGCTAAGCAGTAAGGGATAATGTCTGTAGCTATTTTTCGTTATAAAACAGTAACTACTTGACGGATCTTTATGAAAATTTGCAGTTTTATAGTAAATACTATAGGACATTATTTACAGTATGAATCATTACGCTAACGTCTATGGGGAACGAGTAGCAACGTATTTTTTGTCGCACCATAATAGTTTATCACAAAATTTTCCACCATTAGACATTATCTATAATTGTAACCCATGGAATACATAACTTCACGCTAAAACTAAAAGGAGCTAAACACAACATTTTTAAATTTTATAAGAACAGTTATTTTGACGTGTTAAGTAGCGAACAGTATAGCTTCGAAGCTATGCTAGCGGACTTTGACGACGAAGTCCCAGGCTCGAATCTGATGTCGAAATATGTTCTTTTTGTATTTTTTTTAAATTGTCTTTATCCGTTTTTAATATTTTTCTGAATGTTTTAGTTATTTTTTCGACCGTAGGTAACTTATTTACTTTGGTTATTATTTTTTTATATTAAAAATCAAGTAAATTATGCACATATGTAAGTTAATTATAGGTATTGCATGCACTGCTGAGAGTAATTAATTAATCGTAGTAGAAATGAAAAACAATATTACATTATAATTAAAAAGTATTCGACATTTTCCAGAAATGATGTGTTCGTCTAAAAAAAAAGACATTACACACGTAAAAAAATACATGTAGCGCCATCTATGAAATCAAATTGTTCACCGTGATCAAATCATTTTGATCACGGTGAACAACAAAACAACGGCAACATTCTTGAAAGTAGATGGCGTTGTATTCAATAATGTTCTATACTTAATAAAAGAAGTTTTAAAAAGTAAAGTCCGTTTGTTTGACCACGCATCACACAGGTGCATCGAGGATCATGTTTTGGGGTTATGGTTGGAGATCACGTGTTCATAAATTCAACGATAATGAATGGCTTAACATCGGTCAAGTGTGAGTAGTTCGGGTGACGGGAGGAGGGGGGTCTTTGTCTGTCAACCGTACCTACCTTTAGGGATATCTGACATTTTCGCGGACATGACACACATGACACGCTCTGTGTTTGTTTACTAAAGTGTTACAGCAGTTTTATATGCATTTCAGTTGTATACCTTAGCAGACAAAGGAAAATCCTGAAAAAACATTTTATTAGTATTGCGTTGTAACACTATATGAAATACACCCCATTTTTAGCCAAAATGGCAAAACAGAACCCTTTTAGTTCCCTTATGTCCGTCCGTCCGCAGCTTAGCTCAGAGACTGTTAGTGCTAGAAGGTTGCAACTTTTGCATGAATAAATTACTAACGCCGATAAAGTGAAAGAATGAAATCTTGAAAATCATTATTTTTTAAAGGTACCTCTCTTATATGTAAAGTGGGGATGTGATTTTTTTTCTCACCTACCTACCCCATCGTGTGTGGTATCATTCGATAGGTCTTTTAAAAAGCGTTTAGGGTTTGTGAAAACTATTTTTAGATTTAAGGATTCCTTTGTGTATAATATTAGGCTTTATAGTGAACATTTTTGTTAGAGTCAAGTGTCCCCCTGCCAGCTAAATGGTTGATGTTGGGTATGTGAAAAAATTCAGGGTAGTAGTATAAATACTAAAATTATAAGGAAAACTATCACAGTTAAGTACTTAGACTTTACAAGTTTACGATAACATGGGAAGTAACAACATTTTCGTACAAATTCTATTGAAAATTATTAGGTAATAAGTAGGTATAGCGTTGAAAGAATGAAACAAAAACAACAGAAAACCCACTTCTTAAGCCGCACACCAAACTAATTATCTAAAAGAATAGAACAGATCGATTTTTATTTAGTACTCAGAAGACACATGTATAGACATTATTATAATATAACAGGAAAAGTCATGCAGAAGATAAAAATAAACAATAAATAAAACAGTGAAATAATAAAAATAACAATAGACAAAAAGAAAACAAACACAAATTAATAACAAAAAACACAATTAACGAATACATAGTCATAGTCTGTATTTGGTACTTATTTATTTTCACAAAGCTTTTGGGTGTTGAAGCTATCAACAGATGAGTATATGACGATTTTCCGCTGCTGAGTCATATCGCGGTTCACCCGACAGGACTGTTTCCAACATATTTACACAGAAGTTATTTCGTAACCTAAACTACCTTAATTTAAACCCGACTTTCACGCGAACGAAGTCGCGGGCACAGCTAGTGGATCTTAAAAAGGGAAGAAAATTTGTTCAAATTTCAACAATTCAGGGTTTAACTATAAAATGTAGGCGGAACCGCATCAAACATCATGTAAATTATAACTCCTATTTAGTTCCACTACGCCTGTGGGGCCTTCTATGTTTTATTATTCATGCGTTTTCGCTTAGACAAATATAACGCTTGGGTTGCGTATGTAAATTCTATTAGCATTTTTGAGAGGGAAAATGGGGTTCTAAGTAGGGATTTCCAGTAGCGATGTACCTTCGTTCTGTTACCGACATTTTGAGTGCATAAATAAAATATACAAATAACTAGCAGTTCCCCGCGACTCCACCTGCTTGGATGATGTTTACCGTGATAAAAATTGTAACATAAATTTTGATCCACCTTTTCGCCCTCTAAGGGGTAAAATTTCCAAAAAAATCGTATATAGCTGACTTCTCTTAAATCTGGGTGAGCACTTAAAAATATTATTGTCCGCACTAAATATATAATTTTTGTTTAGTTATTTTATGTCAATTACCTTTTGTTTCTTTCTACTGTCCTACCTGTAAATTACCTAATCGCAACAGGACAAATGATAATATCTTGGGACAACTCACACAACGTTATCTGATCCCAAACTAAGCATAGCTTGTACTATGGAAACCAGACAACTGATAAACTTTTTTTTTTAACAGAATAAACCATCGTACTCATCACACAAAGTCTCATCTTGGGTGGGGATCGAACCCACAACCTCCGGCTTAGCAGTCAGGGTCACTAACCACTAGACCAACAGGCCAGTCTAAAGTAGTTTCCGAGATTTCATGTTTAGTCAGTGAGTGGACGAGTAAGTTATCTTTTGCGTTTATTCTTAAACTGCAAAATACCTAGGTAGCGATAATAACGGTGAAAAGAGGAAACTATAAAGACTTTAAAATTTCAGTCAAACTGTTCCTTTGTCCATCAAGCATGAAAGCATACAATAGGTACGCACTGATTCTATGTGCAAACATTCTCTGTTGGCCGTACGTATTTTCCAAAAGGGATCTACGGCTTATAGCATAATGCCAATATAGATTTATGAACCTTTTATACTAGGCTGTAAAAATACTACGGCGAAGTCTATATAATCTATGAATACCTACTGTTATCCAATAGTACGATAAATGCTGTTAGATTAGGATCTGTTGACAGAATAAACAAGCAAGGATTGGATGTTCAGGGGTTCAAGTCAAAAGAGTATCTGAGTCCTTCTGTGTTTGTGAGCTTCAAAACTGTTACTAGTAATGTGGGATGTAGTCCCACGTTAATAGCATTGTTAACCCCTCTAGCTAAACTCAGTGGCTTGTGTTAGGAGTGGGTTCACGTCGGTAGTATAATGAGGAGGATTCGAACCCGCGACCTCACGATTGCGAGACCGATGCCTTAGCTGCCGCCGCTTTAAAAAAGTAGGTTTCGCCCGTGGCTCCGCTCACGTGGATGTCGGTTATCACGATAATAAACTACTCTATGTCCCATTCCTGGGTCTCAAACTATCTCTATGGCAAAATTCATCTATCGGTTGAGCGATTTAAACGTAAAAACTTAACAGAAAGACAACAGAAAGAGAGACAGAGTTCCTTTTACATTTATAATATTGGTTTAGATTCAGTTTATCGGCCCGACTTTTTATGTGAGGTCTACGCTGATATACTGAAAACAGGTCTATGATGAGACGTGTGCATTCATCCTTATTCTGTGACAATACCAAGTCGGAACGTCGGTTAGCACTTTAAGAAATTTCATTTCTAAAGCGACGCATATTTTTTAAAAATGCGTAGGTATCACCAGTGATCAACAATGTCTGGACGAAAAGCTTTTATTATTCATTCCTTTTCACGCACAAACTTTTACACGTTTCGTTTTATGCCGGTATGAGTATTTTTACTTCAAAAGTTGAAATATATATGCATATTTTGAAGGAGTTGGAGTATTGTGTACCGTTGTTTTATTGAATTTACATTTTTAATAAACAAGTTAAAGCGAAGTGTGCCAATTAAAAACTTCGCAACACAGTGAGAGTAAAATTTGATTAAGTAAGTAGGTACTTATCTTCAAAATTGAGCGGATTTTCATCAAAGCTAAGAAGTGGGATACATCTTAGATTAAAGCGAGAGTATACCTACTAAAAATGATCAGCATCTCTAGGTAGCTCGACGAACTGAAAAAGTATTGATGGGGGGGGGGGGGAGGCTTTGCCGTGGTGTACACTGGGAGAGGTCTCTGTCAAACAGGAACCAATAAAAGCTGCTGATGATGATGGCATAAATTGAACATTTAATTTTGATCGAATTAGTAAAACAGAACAAACATTAAAAATATTGTCAAGTTCCACTCACACAAGCTGTCATCACACCTTTCTATAATATTATACTCGACACGTTTGTATAAGTTACAGCTACCTGCCCCAGCTTCGCACGTGTTGAGTTACATTATTGTTATTTTCGTAGGGATCTCTCATTTTTTTTACAATACAGTATAGCCTATGTTACTCCCCGTTATTGTAGCTGTCTAATTGTAAATTTTTTTTTGAAATCGGTCCAGTACTTTTTAAGTTGATTCGTTACATACAAAAATACAAATCTTTCCTCTTTATAATATTAAGTATACTTAGATATAATTACATACTAATAGTACAAACTACGTAACTAATAGTTTAAATTTGGCACAAAAATCGTTTACTGAATCTTACTATGGTCTACTAGAGATTAGCCAACTAGACCGACGATACTGCCGAGATATTATAGTGCACAAGTGCATGCGAAGACACAAGTGCCCTCTCTATTCCTTCACTCTCATAGCGCTATGGGACGGAAATCCGACACGATCAGAAAGAAATTTTGCGCTGGACCGACGCGTGATGGTTTAATGTGCTCTCCAAGGTACGGAGAAGTGTGACAAATTTTGTAAACGGTTACCCATCTATTGGTAACGTTGCTTAACCTCGCAGATATCTCGATCTATTCGGTTTCTAATATGTCAGGAACTCTTCACTGAATTTTCGTTTCTTCACTCGTATATAAACGCAGTTTTTGTAATTTTTTTTTTGAGAATAAAGCTTTCGCTCGCGGCTCCGCCCGCGTGGATGTTATCGCAACAAAAACTATCCTTCCCCAGGACTTAAACTATCTCCATACCAAATTTAATCTAAATCAGTTTAGCTGTATGAGCGTGAAAGCGTAATAGACAGACTGACAGAGTTACATTCACATTTATAATAATGTTACTTACTGATAATGCAACTTTCTATAAGTAGGGTAACGTTGAAGCCTCGCTAGTGATTGTGAATTAGAAGTAAAATAGCAAGTTACTAGAGCTCTACAGTTATTCACGCGAACATACGGGTACGGTAGATATATCGCATGAACGAGTGTTACACGTGTCGATGTCCAAATTAAATTGGACGAGGAAATTACTTACACAAATGTATCAATATGTAGATAGTATTTTGTTTGGTACAGAAATTGCTTGCTTGTTTTTTTTACCCTCTTCAAAAAAGGGTTTTCCAAGTTGGTTTAACGAGGTATGTATCTCTGTAAAATACTTATATGTTATTAACAGCTGCAACAGGCTACTTTTTTCGCGTCTAATACCTACAATTTAGCGGAAGATGTTTATTTTTTAAAACACATAGATAAATAAAATAAGTGACCAATGAAACAGAAAGGCATCAAACCTATTTTACGAACGTACATTCGTTCCGTTGTTAATACAGAAATATTAATTAAGATTTCTGTAATCATGGCTACCCACAAGATGGCAACAAGTCATCTATCAAAACGGCACATAGGTACGTACAATAAATAAATAAAAAAAAAAAACCTTTGAATGAAAAATACAAAAATACTTTTTCCCCGACCTTATATGAATTATCCAAAGTTGTTTGGTATAATGTAAAGAAGCCACGAGCGAGGTTATTAGTATATTACAAATCAGTCCTGTATTACTTAGGTAGGCACCTATTACATCGACAGTAGGCAACAGATGAAGGGCCATGCATCTGTGTACTATTTGCAAATCATTATAGCTTCAATTTAACCATACAACAGGCATGATACTTGCATTAAATCTCAGAAAGGAAAGAAGGGTAGTCGATTAATGTACTAAATCTCTTTCCAAGAGATATCTATAATACCTTATTGTAAGTTCAGCTGAGCTCATCTAATTAGTGGGGCGGCGATATGCGTACCGCACAGTAATCTGTGGTGTATTTGCGTCAGTTTATTATTCATACTTTTTCACGCCCGCCACAAAATGTATAGGTACAGAAGGTCGGCTCACAGGTCAACAATAAATCCACGCACGTACGGACGACCCCAACTTGCACTGTTTCGACCGTATTAGATCCAGATCCATTGATCTCTGTAGTACTAGTACGTGGAAAAGACTACCGCCGACAACAACAAGACATCCATTTCATTTTGAAATTTAGATGGTCACTTGACAAAATCAAATAGAAGTCTACAAGGTGATTTGCAATATACTAATAACCTCCCGCTCCTGGATTCTTTACGTTACAGCAAATAACTTTGTTATTTTAGGTTTGAAAAAAAAAAAACATATTAACCCTTATACCACTTACTTTCGTCACAATGATTTTACGGTCTGTGAAACCCAGGAGTAACGATTTTACCCCAGTAAGATAGTCTGTAGGTCTGGTATAATTCCAAAAACAGATAGATGGTTCAAAAATTAAATATTTTTCAAAACTGTTCTTAGAAAGTTATTTAGTGTGATGTAAAGAAGCCACGAGTGGGAGGTTATTAGTATATTATAAATCACTCTGTATTCTTGTGTAACAAGTATAACAACAACGGCCATTTGTCATAAGTGTCAAAAAAGTTTATAGAACGCTCAATGGATTCGGCATTTGAAATTGCTGTCACTTTATACGGTGTAGCCAATCCAGCGTACTTTAAAGATCGCCTGAGTCTGGTTTCTGAGTCTGAGTTCTCGTTGTAGGGGTCGGCCTTTTGTACCTATGTATTCTGTGTTGGGTCCCCGTGTAGTACCTACTTTGTTAGCCAGTTTATATCCCTGAAAGCAATTTAAATTTTACACTATCTCGCGTTGATTTTATAAAATGTATTTGTTATTTCTTCGGAAAAGGAGAGACGAGATTTTTCAAACTTTTACAGGGTATGTTGAAAAGGAATTAATGTTGAAAAGAGGCCAACAAGTCGGTTCTTGATTATAGGAAAAGCGCAAACAAATAGGAAAACATTTTTTATTTATACTTTTTCTTAAGTATCGGCATAATGATTACTTTAGAGTTTGTGAACTAGTAGATCCAAACTAATATCATAAGTGTCAAAGTAATTCTGTTTGTCTATTACATTTCAAGTTTAACCGCAGAACCGATTTAAATAAAATTTTGTATAGAGACAGTTTGAGTCCCGGGAAAAAGAACGCACCAAGACTTAGCGCAAGTGAAGCATACTAACATAGTTTTTAAGTCATATTTATTAACACTTTGTGTTAATATTGTGTTTATGTTAGTCCGTAGGGTATGTGTTACTGTGAGTCATTGATGCCTGAAATAAATGGTATTATTATTACCACGTTGGACGGCATTGCTAATTCTCTATGCAGATAAAAAATCAGTCCTGTGGTCATAGGCTTAATTTTCAACAATAAGAGCTCAATATTTATAACTAACTTTCCCCGTGCTTAACTCGCGTTATCTTTAATTTTTATAAATATTCTAATGTATTTATTTTACTATAAAGTTTCATAAAAAACGTTCAGTAGTTATTGCGTGATAGAACAACAAACATCTATACTATACTATATCTCTCTATTAGTAGGAGAACATACTACAAGCGAAACTCAATATTCTTGACTATTGAATAAAACACACTCTGAAATATAGATCGACACATCCGTAATCTACTTGGCCTTTAGTCAATATCAACTAACGGCCCGCCCCGCCTTCACAGGAAGTTTTTTAACCGACTGCAAGGAAGGGTTATGTTTTTCGCGCGTATCTTGTAGGAATGTATTTATGTAGGTAATATTCTTTATTAGCTCAGTCTCTTAGTCAATGGTTGTTACATTCGGTACAAAACCCTCAAAAAATATTTAAAAAAAACATGCCTGCGCAAAATAGATGCAAACAAGATCCCCTACATATGTAATGTCATGCTGTTGGAGGCACAATACTAAGTTCATCGAGATTCATGCCTCCGACTGCATGATATTACATATGTAGGGGACCTTGTTTATATCTTTTTTGCGTAGGCGGGTTTTTTTTTCCATCATTGTATACACATAACATGCATGTATATGTACAAAATGCATCAAAATTCGTTGCGTTTTCTGAAGTTCTAACAAGAAGCGACTTTGTTTTAAACTATGTCAATAAAAAGACCGGAAAACATTTATTGCCGTAAATACAGGCTGATGCGAATAAGAAGTTAATGGTAACTTTTAATCAAAACATATAGTAAATAAGACCCTTATCTTGACACATATCAATAAATATTAAATACCTACACTATTAAATTAAACAAGAAACATATCGATCTCGATAAACGTACTTCAGCAGTAAAGGTATAGCTTTATAATTCTGTGCCTCTAGTGAAAAAGGGTATAACTCCAAAGCTGTAACTTTACAGGTTGTGCACAAACGTCCAGCGTGCTTTAAACAATATAACAATAATAATGATATTTGGATACGGCCCGCATAGTTCCCTTCTCTGGGGCCGTAACCACCGGTAGCTTGGTGCTTTGTACTTTATTTTTAGAGCTATGGTACCTAAATTTGTTAACACTAATCTTTTAAACATTAGTGTATATTCAACTTATTTTCAAAAGTGGACTTACAAAGTTTTAACCCATTTCACTAGAGGCCATATTACGTGACCGCACAAAAGTATAGCCTCCTACATTTTGTTATTATGCCTCTAGGTGTTCTTGAATAGGATAAATGTCGGCTTCGAAAACAGCGATTACTTCTACAACAGTGTAATAAAAAGGACGTAAAAACTTTTTGACTGTCTCGTTTGATTCATAGGTCTTATAAAGTATCTATCTTTTTTGAAGCGCTTGGGGGCTCAGTAATAATTTCTCGGTGACGATAATACGTACTATTAAATCAAAACTTTTGAGAAAATAATCACGAACAAAGAGCCGTTTGCACTTATACTTAAAACCAATTTCTCTAGGATCAGGTGTATACCATTTGATGATCTTAGCTGGGTGGAGAGTTTAGCTAGGTGAATGAAATCTGCTAAACCAGTAAACCGTATATCTGTGTTACAAGCCAACAATTAAGGCTGTGGTGAAAATCTTACAAAAGAGAAATATTCATGTTCTTATTTGGTAGATTGTTAAAAATGTTATAACTTTACATTGTTCGTCTATCTTGTGTATATCTTGGACCAATACTTTAACTGTGCTTAGTGACCCTGACTGCTAAGCCACAGGTCGTGGGTTCGATCCCCACCCAGGATAAAACTTTGTGTGATGAACA
Source organism: Herminia tarsipennalis (assembly GCA_945859575.2). Lineage (NCBI taxonomy): Eukaryota > Metazoa > Arthropoda > Insecta > Lepidoptera > Erebidae > Herminia > Herminia tarsipennalis. The sequence goes on from OX243830.2 coordinate 31,835,629, forward strand.
AGATGGCTTATTCAGTATCTGGGTGTAATTTCTCCATAATATGTATGATTTTTTTTTTTTAGGTATTTTAATCTGTCTTTTTTTAGGTATTTTAATTGTCTGGTTACCATAGAAAATACAGGCTCTGCCTAGTTTGGGATCAGATAGTGCCGTGTAGGTTGTCCCAAAATATTAGATATTAATAGCGTATACTCCTAATAAACGGTAATCCATTTTATGATAAAATTTCATTGGACTTAACTAAATAAGTATAAAGTAGTAGTAAAACTGAATCGTATTTGGACAGTTTTATATCGCACCACATAAAATATTACCTATCGAACTGAGAAAAGCTTTTTCTTTTCACACAGAACCTCTCGAATTGAGACCGCCTTTTTATTTTTCTAACAGACTTGCGTGTCCTGTTATTAAGTAGAAGAGATAAAAGATTCCGACTCATAAATAAAACATTGTCATTCCACCTCTTCTAAAAATCACACTAATATTATAAAGGCAAAAATTTGTGAGTATGTGAGTGTGTATGTTAGTTTCTTCTTATCGTCTAAACGGCTGGAGCGCTTTTAATAAAATTTGGTATGGAGTTAGCTGACACCCTGGATTAACACATAGGCTAATAAACTGCGGGTAACTCCGCGGGGCACAACTAGTAATACATTAATACAAAACACGCAAAACGACATGTAAACATCCGTCCATTCACTAAATGACAACATTATCCAACATGTCATTATCTCATTGTCTACTCCGTTGACATTTAGTTAATCGCCGGTTTCAAGGCCTGTCCCTACTAAAGCACGTTACAATCGAATTTTAGTTTGTGTATCGCGTGCAGACTGTGATTGCTTTTCCTTTATGGTTTGTGTCCATTAAGTAACATAAGTTGGGCAATTGTTGCAGGTAATAATTGTTATAAGAGAACAGAAATAAGTTTTGTGAAAAAAAGCCTGGCCTGTTGGTCTCGTGACTCTAGTGGTAGTGACCCCAAAGTGCTACGCCAGAGGCCGTGGGCTCGATTCCCACCCAGGATGTATCTTTGTGTAATGAGCATGCGATGATTTATTTTGTGTCAACTGTAGTTTACCCATAATATGTATATATTCTGAAATATTTAAGTATGTATCAGTTGTCTGGTTCCCATAGTACAGGGTCTGCCTAATTTGTGATCAGATAGCTTCGTGTGAGTTGTCCCAAGATATTATGGAAATCATAAGATACAATAAAGATAGAGAAATGTTTACGACAACTTTCGAACTTTATACAATGTAAACAAAATGTTTCATAGTGGCATTTTCACCTTAGATGTTATTCCACATTACAGTTCGGAAATCCTGCCGCAAAGCAGTCCGAAAACTAGACGCTACGTAAAGAAATTGAACATTTTCTACTCCGCTAAACAAAACGTAAAAGTCTTTTGAAGTGGTTTTGGGCTCGTAATGAATTATATTTTAGTAGAGGTTGATATTGTTCAATGTTTTTAAAGAAACGGAAGGATTTGTGGAACGAGGGTCCTTTATTTCGGATTTCCTAGGAGATTTATTGGGTACCCTTCTTTTTTTTGGGTGTGTTCAGGCTGATATAAATAACCGAAAGGCATTATTGTCATAAATCATTTTAATCTTAATCCAAAATACGATAATAATTTTAGAGAAAAGAGTCCGATACGTCTCCGCATATTATACAACAGGGAAGTTACAAAGCTTCGACTCCGACTCCGAAAGGTCGAAACTTCCGATTGATTTTACACCTTCGACTCCGACTTCGGCTCCGATACTTTTAAATTGGACGTTTTAATCAGAAGTAACTAGCGTGCGGCGGCCGCCCCTTTAAGAAAAAATTGTCACGGATGCTCTATGATCACGGGTTCGTGTACCGCCCGAGCGAATTTTTCCTTCACACTTTTAATATGAATAACTGAATAAAGTTTCTTTTATGTTTTATTACGACTTAAGTCAACATATTTGTCTTCGCCCACTACCTCCGACTCCAATTCCGATTCCGACAAACCAAATCTCCGACTCCGACTTCTGCTCCGATAAAACCACCTCCGTAACATCCCTACTATACAAATACAAGTATACATCTGCGAATCGCCTGGCTGGTGGACAAACAAATACGGTGGATCCTATTTATTTTCCTACGTATATTCCAAAATGATTATCAGGACTATTCAAATCCCAACTAAATAAATATTTTTTTGTAACCGATTTCTTATCCTGTATAGATAGATCCCGCACAATTATCATTCGTAATGATGGAATAGAAATCCGACTCGACCGGTAAGAGATTAGGCGCTGGCCCGACAACTGATGCTCCATATTGCCCCTGAGTCAAGAATGCCTTAGTGTGCTTTACTTATGTAGCTAAGTAATCGTCGTCAATTCGGAAGTCACACCTTTATAGGTTTGACATCATAGAGCCGTATTGTATTTTGGAAAGATTTAAACACTGCTTGCAGTAGTACAGATTTTGACTTGATAACGTCTTATAAATCGATGACCGGCTGCGCATGCGCCTGGGCCCACTAAAGCTGTCACAGGCATGGTTGTTTATTATAATGACATCAATGTTTTGGCGATTGCAGCGACATGCGATACAATTGGAAATTAAAAAAAGTGTCACAGGCATGATTGTTTATTCAAGGTCATCAATGTTTTCTTATGACAATAAGACGTAAAATTATCGTACGTAAACCAACTTTACACACAACCATTTTTTTTTGATTTTTTTAGTTTTGGGTAGTCTGTAAAGTCTGTATAAGGCCCAGAGGTATCTATTACAGCATCTAAGCGTTGCAATTTATCCGGCGATTTGCTGTCTTATTTTCCATCACTTAGATGCAGCAGGAGGAGATACTGGAAGCTAATAACTGGATCAAGTGATCTACAACGTTTGCTACGCTTGGTATTCTAATTAAGAATTTTACCGTTACTTGAGTATTAGAAACCGCAGAACTAAGGCTGAACTGTATACCTATAACTTGTATTTTTTGGCCAAGAGCTCTTCATGATAGATATATTCACATCCGTTCACTTTATTGTATTTTAAAAGTCTTTAGTGGATGTTACTGTTAATTTGCCGCTCACTTCAGCAATAGTCAGAGCCAGTACCTAACTTTGCCGAACTCCATTTAAAATGCCAGTTACAAGAATATGATTTTTACTCGACTATGGTGAAGCCAAAAAGAGGGTAAATGTTTTTTTTCTAAAAAAAGCCGAACTTGAAATCTTAAATCACGAGAGAAGAATTAATCACAAAAATAAAAAAGATAACGGTGTTATTCAACTTTCTGTCCTATTTCAGATTAATGAGAAACGAGTGAATTAATTAAAGAAAGGGTTTATTGTAAATCAGGAATTCTGTTGTGTTACCGGTCGGCGACCTTTGGTATTTTCTCATCAATTCAGACAACACATCCTGCATACAAAATTGGACGTCCGATGCAAACGACTAAATTAAAAATAAAACAAAGCAAAATTCGACCTCGTCTCCATATGGCAGACCAAATAAGAGAAACACGAGTTTTTATTTTTGCCCACAGGAAAGCAAATATTTGTATGTTGGAATACCATAGGACAGCTATACTCTAAGTGTGTTCCACGGAACCCTAGGGTTCCGTGATACCTCTGTCGGGGTTCCGCAAGAATTTAGAAATAAAAAAATCAAAACACCTCTCTCTGGTCGCTCCGCGGCTGTGCGGACTCCGCGGCCGCGCGGAGACAAAACGCTATGAATGTTATTTATTTATTTATTTGTATTTGTATAAGCTTGTGTTACATTAGCTGGTACAATATCTTATAAGTTTGGTCTCAACAATTTTATACTTGTACAACGCGTTCGCTCTAAGTTTGCCGGTCTGTGGAATGCGCGTACCCTCCCCCACGTGACAACAAAACTTATAATGTGTCATAGTTTTACCCAAATATCTACCGTACACAATTTTTATTGTTACAATTAAATAAAAAATTTCGAACGTCATACACTCATACCTATCGCCAGCGGCAAACTTAAAACGAGCGGGTAGTATACTTGTAAGCGCTCAGTCTCTTTGATAAAAGCCGCCTCTGAATTAGACGCTATAGTTGTCAACAAGCGACTTTCGTCTCTAACTTCAAAGGATAAAGTCGATATTGTTTACAACGCTATTTTTAAATTTCTGTTTTTATTTTTGCTTTTTGTTTATCAAAGGTGCCGACTCGAGTATTTTCGAGAATATTTGAGATCGAGTCTAGGACTAAGTATAAAAGCGGCGATCGCGCGTTGGCGTCGTCAGTTGATGATTAGCGTTCGGAGCGATAAGTTACTACCTACTTACAAGCTCGCTAGCGAGAAACTAGTGTTCATTGTTTTACTGCCTGCTGTATTCTGTTGTCTCAGTTTTATACATTTCTTCCCTGTAGGTTCTAAATTTAGTCTTTTATACGCAGTAACGATTGTGCATTATTTAAACCCCACTATCCTGACTTGTAACATTATAAATAAAGAAGAATGGAACGTTGGCTTAAAGGTGTTAAACGTGTTCCAACAACATCTTCTAATGACGTTGAATGTTCAAAAGCAATGCGCGCGGAGAATTTAGCAATCACCGATCCAGAAGATGATGCCACGAGTGCCACGACGTCAAGCTCGACGGTTTCAAAGACGAAAAAAAGGAAGTATGATGAATCTTATATCAGTTTCGGATTTGTTGATTCCAACGGCTCACCTCTCTGCATGCTCTGTAGTAAACTGCTTCCTAATAGTTCCATGGCACCTGCCAAATTGCGTCGACATTTAGAAACCGTACACCCCGAGACTAAAGACAAGAATAAAGAATTTTTTGTTCGCAAAAAAGATCAGTTATTAGAAAGTCAAAAAAATATGATGCATGTAACACAAACTACCAACGAAAAGGCCACGGAGGCATCATATTTAGTTAGCTATCGCATTGCACAAGCAGGTGAAGCGCACACTATCGCTGAGAAATTAATAAAACCATGTGTATTAGACATAACAAAATGTATGCTTGATGAAAAATCTGCAAAGCATCTTTCTACTGTTCCGCTATCAAACGATACTGTTTCACGACGAATCCATGATCTGGCAAGCTACGTCAAACAAGAACTAGTTACACGTCTACAAAATACACGATTCGCTTTGCAAATGGACGAGTCGACTGATGTCGCTGGTTTGGCTATCCTGCTGGTTATTGTGAGATATCCATATAAAAGTTCTTTTGAAGAAGACATGCTTATGTGTTCATCGCTGCTTACAAACACTACCGGGGAAGAAATTTTTAATAAAATAAATATATTTTTTGAAGAACATAATCTCAGTTGGAACAATTGCATTGACATTTGTACAGATGGGGCCAAGGCGATGACAGGTAAAACAGCAGGAGCAGTGTCACGAATGAAAAATAAAGCGCCTAATTGTTGTTCCAGTCATTGTATTCTGCATAGACAAGCACTTGCGATGAAGCAAATGCCGTCTAATCTAAAATTAGTTATGGATGAAGCGGTAAAAATAATTAATTTTATCAAATCACGACCACTACAATCCCGATTGTTCTCATTATTGTGTGAAGATTATGGCAGCAAACATAAAACACTGCTGCTCCATACAGAAGTGCGATGGCTGTCTCGGGGAAAAACTTTAACAAGGCTATTTGAACTTAGAGCCGAGTTACAAATGTTTCTTTCAGCAGATACTTCTTTTAATTTGAAGGACCGTTTGTATGATAAAACTTGGTTGTTCCGATTGTCTTTTATGGCGGATATCTTTCAAAAACTTAACGAATGAAATTTATCGTTGCAAGGTAAACAGACAACAGTGTTTCAGGCCTATAATAAAATAACTGCTTTTAAAAGAAAATTAGATTTTTGGATCATTTGCATTGGTAAGAAAGAAATAGAAAGTTTTACGTTACTCAGTGAGTTTGTTAGCGAAAACGACTCAGAAATGTTTGAAGATAATGTGTTTGAAGAATTGGTCCAATATCTCAGTTCGATGCGCGCATCTTTTGAAAAGTATTTTCCCGAAGAACACAATACAAAAATTAAAGTGAACTCCTGGATTCATAATCCTTTTTTACCCAACTTGGAAAAGCCTGAAAACATGTCAAATGAGATATATGAATCTCTTTTAGAAATGTCATCAGACACAAGTATGGAGTCATTGTTCAAAACGACGCCTCTTAATGATTTTTGGTGCAGAATCCAAGATGAATATGCAATGCTTGGCCAAATGGCTCTGGATATTCTTCTCCCGTTCCCAACTACATATTTGTGCGAAACAGGATTCTCTACCTACGCAGCCATGAAAACAAAATATCGCAATAGACTGGACGCCGAAGCTGATATGAGACTCCAACTTTCTTCCATCAAACCTGATATCAAGCAATTGATGAAAAATAAAAAACAGTTTCATACCTCCCACTAGTTAGATTTTTTCTTTTTTAATGTTTTCTATTATTGTCCTTACCAAGTGGTGAAGTAAATAATAATTAGTAACTGATACATTGTACTTTTATTATGCTGATTAATAAAGAATACACTTATAAAAATAATTGTTTTATTGTAGGGTTCCATCAAGTATTTTGCTTCCCAAAAGGGTTCCGTCATTTAAAAAGTTTGAGAACCACTGCCATAGGATATTACTTTTATCAGCATATTATGGATTCGTCAAAACAAGGAATGATACTTCAATCAAACAGAGCTTTTGTAATCTACAGATCATAGGGGAAAAAATGAGTATTTAAGTCATCATATGAATACGTACATGAAGTCAAAAACAGTAATGGTCCCACCAAAGTTCGCCCATGTGCTCTTCAGTGTTTACAGCCAAAGCGAGGCGCCCTATTTACAAAACGAAACCCTGGATTACTTAAGAGGACCAAGCCCGCTTCTCCCTCGGAGTGCACAGCGACACAGAGGTCTCAGGGACAGACTAGGTACCTACATCACTTATCTACACTGAAACGGGTAGTAACTATTACTAGTGGTCGGCGCAGGTAATACCATTTAGGATCAATGAACTCAAATGCTGTGTTAACATGGACTTACCCCGGGATTCCGGAATGTTTAAATAATCGAATGATCAATAGTAAATAGTATAATAAATGTAATAAGTGTAACAATCACTAATGTTTGAAAACAATGTTTTTGTATTGAATCGTAACGCCATAGCAATTTGGAAGGTTTTTATGTAACAGTTATTATTTCTTTTATACTAATAGCTCTAAATCTCTAGTTAATGTATGAACACTTTTGGGGTACGAGTTTGTTAATTATACACGTGATTTTTAACATACTAATAACCTCCCGCTCTTGACTTATTTACATTACACCAAATAACTTTGTAATAATTTAAATTAAGCTTTCACCACCTACTTTTGTCACATAACCATTTACTACGCATCTGAGAGACCCTGGAATAAAATCGATGTGTCAGGTTGAAAGCCTAAACTTATTACACAATAAGCAATGATTTTACTCCATTCAAATAGTATGTAGGTGGTTAAGGTCATAACTCCAAAAAGAAGTAGTAGGTGATTAGGGGTTAATTTATTAAATATTTTCCAAAGATTTTATTAAAAAAATATTTAATTGTGGCGCGGTGGGAATGTATCCGACTGCTACGCAAGAGGTCGTGAGTTCGATCCCCACCCAGGATAAAACTTTGTGTGATGAGCACGATGGTTTATTCTGTGTCTGGGCGTTATTTATCTATAATATGTATGTATTTAGGAATATATAAGTATGTTTATCAGTTGTCTGGTTGCCATAGTACAAGCTCTGCTTAGTTTGGGATCAGATAGCGTTGTGTGAGTTGTCCCAAAATATTATTATTATTTAAGCCAGTAGTTATTAGTATATAAAAATCACCTGGTATATGGTGTCATTAGACGAAGATGATTCTTAAATCCCGGGATTTTGAGATGAGTTGGTATGTCCACGTTATGCCACGGTTGACAAATTCCGCTAATTGACATTACCTACGCCGATCACCAATGATTACTTAATTAGCTCAGAGGAACCTTGTGGTCGGCTAGGAACTAGGCCATTTCCGATCGAACGTTTATTGGATGTTCTGTTGGTTGACTTTATCTATTTAGTTGGTGTTGACAGGGATACCTTTTTGAAGTATTTTTTAATTATACTAGGTACTTTGTAGCAAGGGTAGTGTTGGCATTGGGAAAGGATGGGGTTGGCATCCAGTCAGCTTTAACTTTAAAAAAAAAAAAAAAAAAGTTATACTAATCGTATCCGGATATCAAAATTATTAAATTCCGTTCGATATTCGAACTCAAATACTTTGGGGACTCGAAAATTATTACATTAAGAATATATTTATAGTATGAACTTAAATTTGACATCAGAGCGTCTGAACGGATGTCCCGACGCCGGCGTCGTGGAAATAGATCCGACCTCCAAAGTAAATTTAAACAATCTCACTTTAAGTAAATAATAAATAGTGTCAACCCCATTTAGATACTATGTTCATGATCTTATCTTCTTGGTATTTTTGCCTGTTTGACTCTGACTGCCGGAAGTCGTGGGTTCGAACCCACCCAGGATAAAACTTTGTGTGATAAGCACGACGGTTTATTCTGTGTCTGGGTGTAATATCCATAATATGTTTGTATTTAGAAATATATAAGTATGTTTATCAGTTGTCTGGTTGCCATCGTACAAGCTCTGCTTGGTTTAGGATCAGATGGCGTGGTATTTTTATAATTTGCAACAACATTCTACCAAAAATAGTTCCGCAATTCCTTAGTGTCACTTTACGGCTGTTTTCATATTTCTATCAATCGATCGATTTGGTTACTATACTATAAGCTCCATACAAAATATGTCAAAATTATATCTCTAGTAGCCAACTCCATTGATAGATAGTTAATTGAAAACGGCCGTAAGTCTATTCTAACTAAGCCATGAATTCATCACAAACTCTCCACAATCCCTATAATACCACAAAATAAATCCATTATTATCTAACCTCTTTATTAATTTAGTACGTAATCAATCAAAATGCATCGCCCGGTGACACTGCAAGCCTACCAGATAATCACGTCGAAAATTGTATTCGCTAATCCAATCAACACGAGAGTACCGTTACGTAACTCTATGTATACTTCTATACCTATGTATTCGTACTATATACTGTTGTACGGTCATCAGCTAAATTCGTTTAGAATATTCGGTTTGGTTTCCAACGAAAAGGAGAGTTGTCGGTTTTAGTCGACAACAGCGAAGCACATATCACTACATAGTATAAAACAAAGTCGCTTTCTCTGTCCCTATATCACTATTTATGCCTAAATCTTTAAAACTACGCAACGGATTTTGATGCGGTTTTTTTAATAGATAGAGTGATTGAAGAGGAAGGTTTATATGTATAATAACATCCATTAAATAGTGGAGAAATAAGGAACGGAGCAGCAATAAGAAATGTTGCAAAAACGGGGAAAAATTTACGCAGACCTAGTTGCGCGGGTCAGCTAGTATCTAATATTATAAAGCTGAAGAGTTTGTTTGTTTGAATGCGGTAATCTCAGGATCTACCTATCCGAATTGAAAAATACTTTCGCTGTTGGATAGACCATTTACCGAGGAAGGCTATGTAACATCACGCTAAGACCTATAGGAGGAGAAAGTTGCAAAAACGGGGAAAATTTACGCAGACGAAGTTGCGCGGGTCTGCTATACATAATAATGGTAACCTAAGCGATATCGGTTACGGCGGCCAATCTCATTAGAGTCACTCTCTGTTCCCTTACTCTCGTAGTCGACCGGAGAGAGATTAGGCGCAGGTCCGACGGCTTTAACATGTTCTCCGAGGCACAGAGGGGTGTGACAATGTTCGAAAACAGTCACCTATCTATGGACGTTAACGATGTTTAACCTCGCAGCTATCTCGATCTGTTCGGCTGCCACTGAGTCAGTGATATATATGTATGTATTATTGTGTGTTCCACTGTAGCGCCTGAACTACTGATTCTATTTCGATGAATGAGGTGTCAATCGATTCGTTACAGGTACCAGTTATTACCGTCCGGGTGACACAGATATACATTTTTAGCGCTTTAACAGTCACATGGTACGTCATGTGACAAGTTTTCTCTATTTTTACCCGAGTGTAAGGAAGGGTTATGTTTTCCGCGCGTATGTTGTATCTATGTAAGTATGTATGTAATATTCTTTATTACCTCATATCTCACAAACCACTGAACGGGTTTATACAATTCAGTCTTGACCGCCCAAATGTTCTTAGATAGGTGACGTTTGGAAAAAAACAAACATGGCGACTGTGAGATGTCAAAATAAAGAGGTGTCAAAAAAAGTTTTTTCGAATACTGCATTAAGGGTGTCAAATTAAAGGGCTTGTTTTGAGCATTTCAACCCCGACCCATGGTGTAAAACCCTTTAGTCGCCTTGAAGATGCCCATGGGAAGAGATGGAGTGGCATTATTCCTAAGCCGGTACCACATGCTGTGTGGGAATCGAAATCACGAGCTTTTGCGCAGCACTCGTACGCTCTCCCACCACGCCACCAAGGCATTCAAATCTATACTAAAATTATAAAAACTTGAGAGGTGTCAAGGGACACCCGGATGGAACGAAGTTCTTATCTTATTTTTTTTTTTTTTTTATAATCTTCGCATTGAACAGTGTGGACTGTTCAATGCGAAATAGAAAGACGAAACGAAAATAACTTACAAAAAGACGATTGTATACCGAAGGCTCGAACCCACAACTACACAATTGTCACCAATACTGTGTACCGAATTTATGCCTTTAGACCAAATCGACAGGTGACTTCTTCGTCAAATTAGATGTTCATATCTTACGCGCACGCCGCACGGCTTGTGTGTGTCAAAAAGTGTCGTTACAACTATTCGTGAGATTTTTTTCCGTCTAGCCCCCTTTCACAACGCGCGATAAGGAACTTCGTTCCAAAAAGGTAAAGTTTATGACTTTGTTAGGTTGTAGGAGGTTATCTCTGGATTCACTGATCCGATTTTAAAAAGTAACGTTATTTGTGAGTGTCGTAGCCTATATAACATCATATACGACCAAAAGGAGCAAAGGAGCAAAGAATAATATTGCCAACACGAGGAAAAATGATGCAAACGAAGTTGCGCGGGTCAACTATTATTAATAAACTGTTTGTACTTACAGTGGCCCTCGAAGTGCCGCTATCCAGGCTGCTCTGCGAGGATATGGAAGGCGTCCGGGCGAGGCGGGCGTGAGGCAGGGAGGTCGCAGTCTTGCCTTCAGTCGACAGCGGCTGCACGCGGCATTGCTCTTTGGGTATCAGCATCTCCTGTCAACAATACTTTATCTATAACATCTGTGTGAAACGTCTTATCTGTAGTATTATAAAGGGGTAAACTTTGTTTGTTATTTTATTTCATAGAGATTTTATTCCGTTTGTTGAGAAAGACTTTATACGAGTATCATGCTTAGGTAATTGAATTTATCGGGTAAAACCGTGGGGCGCTGCTAGTCGTACATACATGTAATAATATATAATTTTAGAAGCAGTGGGAGCCTGATGGCTATGGTATCGGACTCGCAATCGTGAAGTCGCGGGTTCGAATCATTATGCTACCGACGAAAACCCACTCCGAACACAAGCCTGAGCTTAGCTTGAGGAGTTAACAAGATTGCTAGTTATGTAACAGTTCAAACGATTTGGATAAGTCATTTTTTTTTTCGCCTTAGTATTTCATATTTATTTATTTGCACAAACATAGGATGTTGTATATAAGTACATTTATATAAGTACATTAGAACGCTATATTTAGCTTAAGAGCATGCAAAATGACCTTAAGTATAAAAATATTTTTCCTTTACATAAATAAGTCAAAGTCAAAGTCAAAGTCAAAGTCAAATATCTTTATTTCGTAAAATCAGGGTAATGATTATTTGAAAACGGCAAATTAAAACATACTAAAAATTTTATAAAATTATGATTGTTTGAAAAAAAAAACAAAATGAGGTTAGGTGGCAGTTCCAAGTGTAAAGCTCATGAGAAGAAGCTGCCAAGAAACTCATGTGCCAAAAAAACAAACTGTAATTTTAATTAAATAAAAAATCATAATTTAATTAATATTACAGTTTGTCCAAAATATACTCATCAACTGTGTAGTATGCCTTTTCAAGTAGGATCACTTTCAGTTTAGCCTTGAATGTTTGTATGTGATGTAGGTGTTTGCTGAAAAATGTTTTATTCAGCTTCTGTTACATGTTTATCCCTGTGCCCTCCTTTAAATATTTTTGTATTATTTAACTATCAAACTAAGTAGCACCTTATATAACGCATCTACACACATCAAAAGTGTCTAGGGATCAAGCATTTTTATGCGGATTTCTTGAGATTGAGATGTGGCTTTGTAATAAATTTATGATTTTATAAATTTATATGGATCCTTTTTGGTGCATTTCATAATTTGAATCAGGAACTGTGAATCAAATTCGAGTAAAAGATGAAAATCAGCTGTCAATATTTTCCCTATAAAAACATACAACGCATTGAAGACATTATTAGTGCTACTGTTTCCCTACTACTGATTAAAACCAACGTTATTATGGAGCGGCGACGTCATTTAAGCAGGGAAGAAATGCTCAGAGCCGTGGGAATGATAGAAGCTGGTTCCCGGCAACGTACTGTGGCTTTAGCTCTGAATACAAGTCAGAGTGTTATCAGTCGACTTTGGACACGTTACCGAAGCACTGGTACCGTGGCTGAGCGCCATGGAGGACGGTATCGCTGCACCACACGGAGACAAGACCGATACATTCAAATCTTAACTCGAAGAGGTCCAACAATAACCGCCATGATGTTAGCCGTGAGGCTTCATCACTCTTCAGGGAACTTAATTAGCGACCAAACAGTCAGAAACCGCTTGCATGAAGTGAACCTTCATTCCCGAAGACCGCTACGGGTACCACCTATAGCAATGCACAATCGTAGGATTCGATATCAATGGGCTCTTGAACACAGAAATTGGGCAGAAGAACAATGGCGTTTCGTGTGCTTTTCTGATGAGTCTCGTTTTGGTATGAGACCGGATACAAGACGTATACGACACTGGAGAACCCCTGGACGCCAACAGCGATTAAAATCCTGCCAGGAAGTCCATCCTTATAGTGGTGGAACCATCATGGTATGGGCGGGTATTTGGATCGGCGGAAGAACTGAGTTGATTTGGATCAGAGGCAACCTCAACGCTCAAATTTATGCTGAGACGATTGTATCAGACGTCATCGTTCCTCTACAAGTGCAAATCGGTCCCTTATTTCAGTTAATGCATGATAATGCACGACCGCACACCGCAAGAGTTGTAAGACACTCTCTCGCCGCAGCTAACATCAATGTCCTGCCCTGGCCTGCTCAGTCGCCAGACTTGAACCCGATTGAGCATGCATGGGATATGCTACAGAGAAGAGCTCTGCCGAATATGGAGGGTATCCAGTCGCAAGAAGACCTTTTTTTGTTGTTGCAACGAACATGGGCGGCCATTCCACAGCGTGATTTGGATGAACTCATTTTGAGTATGCCAAACCGATGTTCTTGTGTTGTTAGTGTTCGCGGTAGAAACACGGATTATTAATTGTTTAAGTTACCCAATAAAATTTTAAAGAAAACTGTTATTTCAGTCTTTTTTTCGACTTTAATGTTAGTGGTTCAAATGTCAAAAATCCCTTTATTAGGAAAATGGCAAATTTCTTTATTAATGCAAAGGTGACTTGGTTTATCGTTACTGTGACAAACGAAAACACTTTATTTGATGAATCCTTAAAGAAATAAAAAAAAAAAATCAATCAGGAGAAAAGTTATTGCAAAAATATATGTTGATCCCTAGACACTTTTGATGTGTGTATTTTAATATTCATTGTGTAGTTTTCGAGTAAAATGCCTGTGACATACGGAAGGACAGCCGAACGACCATGAGGAAACTACAAGTTTTTGCTATTTTGGCTACGGAAGCCGTATGCGTTGATGCATTTCACCCGACGTATCGCATACGCATACGCAAAACTGGTCCGACGCAAAAACCTTTCTAGGTGGAGAGGCAAATCTGAAAATAGCGTGCCCCCCTGCATCCCTCTATGTAATACAGCTAAGTACTTTCAAAGTGATAAAAATATAAATTGAACTGTAAAAACTAAAAAAAAAATCACGTAACTATTACGCAGGTAGTATTTTGATTTCATGTGACTCCACACTCGCTAAAGGGGTTTAAATAACGCACTAAAAATCGGGTTTACTTATGGGCTATGATCATAAGTAAATCTGAAGTGGTAGATACCTGAGGGATTTATAAAATCACACTTAATACGGACGATGCCGCGGGCATAAAATCCGTGTAAGTAATAGGTTTGTTTGAAAATCTTACTACGATATGCCACCCGTGCGAAGCCGGGGCATACAGCATGTCAGTTATAAAAAGCAACGCTCACATAATATACCTACAATATCCAGTACCTAATATTCAAAAAACTTTCAGTGAATCATCGCATACAAAGCTCGTGCCATCCATTTGCAAAATTGAAAACGTATCAATTCAATTGCATAGAGTTATATATTAATAAATTTCATTATCCTATGACTTTTGGAATATATTTGTTGTAGACTGTGCGGTGTAATATATTGAAGTGTTTCGTACATTTCATATGCTTTCGAAGCAAATCGAATGTATTCTATATTCGATTTGCTCTCTTTCTTATTACTTTTATTTCATTTTTCTTTTTTGGGTTCCGTATATTCCGTTACGGAAGAAGGTACCATAGATTATGTCGTCCGTCTGCATGTCAAGATCTTTTTCCCACGAACGTGTAGGTAAGAGATATAATGTCGAAAAAACTGAATACAATTTCTTGAAGTACAGCTTCAAGAAATTGTATAATAAATATAAAATAAACTTCTAAGTCAGCATCAAAATCAAAAGGTACTGCTATGGTACAGCCGTTTTCGGCACATATTTTGACACTCGAACGAAAATAAAAACCTATATAGGGCTAGCCTAGAATCATAAAATTTGACCAGTAATAGGTGCCCGTAAAGTAAGCTCATATATACATATCTAACACAAAAAAAAGTATGAACAGAACTCCCGGCACAGGAGTTGGACTTACACTTGACCGGTATTTTTATCCATCATTCGATTTGATTTTCCAAATACCCAGTTTGGGTACGCCTATAAAACCAGCCACATTTACGAAACTTACGACAAAATATGTATTTCGTCGTAAGTTTACTCAAAGCTAAAAAAAAGTAAGCACACGACAAAATCATAAATAAAGTCGACACTTTATCGTATCTCTTGAAGTGCGAAACTATCACTTAGCATATTTCCTTTCAAGAAAATACTGCTTTTCGCATCTCAAAGGAAAAATAAAAGTCATCTTTGTCTGAGAAATAAAATATAAGAAGCTTAACCAATATCATATTCTACTAGAAGCGGGTTTTTAAATCTTGCCGTTTCCTTGAAAATCCTTGGATTTTACCGTGTATTTTGTACGTAATATCACAGAATACCGTACAGAATGAAAGTTTCATACAAAACGCTCTTGACGCACGCACACATAGAAATCGTCACAGACGCGAAGAATCAGAACAAGACGGACCAAAGACAGAGCGAGTGTCACGCTCATGCGCTGCAAATGTGAATTTTGTGCGCGCGTGTAAGTGCAGATATAAAAGTCGTGGTATATGACATAAGCGTTCCTTCTGTATATTCTTTATTTTGTGGTAATATAACAGTTTATATCTCACAAAACGAGGATTATATGTAGTATTCTATTCATACGAAGAAGTCTCTTTGGGACGAAGTTATGAGGTCAGGTTTAGGTGTTAACGTTGTTGAGGTTCTGAATTCGCTTTTATGTTAGAAATAAATTGTGTGATTTTCACTCGCGTTTTTGTTAACTTTAATGAGGTTGTAACAATGAAAGTGTTTCAGAGTGCCAATGTGCGTTTTGTGTACCTACTTTACACTAACGATAATATCGTTTAATAAGAACTCCTGAGCATATCGTGAAGTTATCGCCACTCCTTTTTTCTCAAAAATAATAAACTGAAAAGTTATACTTGTAACCTGTGTCATTTCCACAGTTTTCTTTATTTATTTTTCTTTACTTGGGGGAAAAAAACGTCATTACATTAGGTAGTACCGGCCGTGTGGTACCAGCTTAAGAATAGTACCACTCATCTCATCCTGTGGGTGTCATCAAGGCGACTAAGGGATTTCACACCGGAGGACGGGCAGCAGCGTCCTCTGCGTACTTTAAACCTTACTGTTATAGCCCACCTACTCGCCAAGCGTGGCGATTATGGCAATTACACCTAGGATCTATATTAAGTAGGTTGTATTTTGAAGACCCGTGCCCAGCAGTGAGACATCATATGGGTTGATATAATACATTAGGTAAACTTAAACAATAACATTATTTTGTTAGTAGTAAATGCAAGCACCTCCATATTTTTTTCCACAGATTACAGCTCACACTACACTCTGAAATCCATCAAGCCGTTTGGGCTACAGAGTGGACAAAGAAATGGATATATATACATACGCTCCAAAAACCTTACCCTACTTCTTAATATAGAGAAATTAAACACAGGCACAGAATAAACAATTGTGCTCAGAACACAAAGATTTATTTTCAGTGAGATCGAATTGGCGACCTCTGCCTTAGCAATCAGAGTATATCATCGCCTCATTTGGTATTCTTTCAAAGTGTGTACGTATAAGAATACTCTAAACCAATCTTTATTGCCGAATATACCCAGACGCATCATATTGACTATTCGTTTTATACAGCTCTGCACTCAAACCAAACGACTGTATCCCTGAACTGCAGCAAATCCATCACAATAAACCGCTTTATTTTTATAACGAACTGTCTAAAGTAAACCGTACAGTGACTACTGCGAACATACAATACCTACTCACATTTCAATCTGATACCTAAGCGAACATTGCCCGGATTCGATTTCTACACAGGAAATACATTTTGTATAGCTCACTGATACTTGTTCCGAGTATGGGTACTGCGATTTGAGTGTAGAAAGGGAACGCTAGCGGAAATCGAATGCGAGAGAGCCTTTACTTTTTAACAACACGAAGTTCGTTATTTTAAATGTTTTTTTATTTGGACTATGGAAGCAAGCATGTAGCCTGATGGACGTAGTTATGGCGGATACAGAAGTTCGTTATTTAAAATTCTTTTTTTTGGGGCTTGTCTCCGTTGAGTAATCCAGGACTTCAATTTGCGAGGGCGAACTTGGTCCCGCTGCGGGTAATGTTAATCAAGGTAAACATTATTTAAAAAAGTTCAAAAACTATTATTTTTATTAACTAAACTAAGATTAGTACAAAATAGAAGGGCGCCATTTTGTATTAAGCGTGTATCACATATCTTATAACCAGCGGACGATAAAGACGCTTCTAATGATACCTCGTTTGTTAAATTGTGATTAGTTGTTAAGAAGGTATTATGCGGGAATAGAGGAACAAATATACTTATAGGTCAAAAACATATCCTGTCTTGTGTGCACACACATAGGACTCATATAAGTACTATGGGGTTGGGGAGGAGTTGATTGAGTCCCTATACCTTCCCCCTGGTACTTTTTACTTTACGAAATAAAGAGAGAAGCAGGCCGTGCGCCTGATGGTAAGCGTCACGCTAGCTCATAAAAGCATCAGTATCATGAAATTATATGGTTTATTACCCGTACATGTACCCTACATCATTTGTATTGGGCATGGTCGCATATCAAAGCTTAGAAGTTAGAAGAAACTTAGCTCTTATTAAATACTTCTTCCGTCTAATTTGTGGTTTCTTAACTAATCCCCCACTGCTACAATATATCTCACTTAACGTTCCGCCACCCATCAGGCAGACACTCCGTCCCAGACAGCGCCCGCTATTCTCGGTACCTAATTCTACTGTCACCCTCTCAACCAGTCCACTTTACCTTGCACACATTAACAATCTTCTATAGAGTGATGAAATAGTAGATATATTTAATTATACGGAACCGAGATTCCTGACTGCAGCTTGTTAGTACTTGGAGACTATTGCCACTTCTAGTACCATTAGAGTAGAATAAATGTAACTATCTATCATAAAAAGTTATAAAAAAAACTGATATTATTGTATAATTTCATAAATTTATATTAAATAATATGTCATGTACTTATCTTAAAACTTATATGGTTAGATTATCTGTTAGTATAAGTTGAATAAAATAAATAAATAACAAATAATAATAATCAATGCTACCCAAATCCTCGTTTGGCAAAAATTTCAGTGTCACTTTACCGCGCTCCTCATTCGAGACATTAGTTCATAAGTCTCACTTGCTCAGTAATCACTAATTCCGCCACTTCTTAGAGACGTTTACAAAACACGTTCGTTTATACTCTATGAATACTATTCACGTCACGGCTCTTTCTCATATCATTCTACTTGTCATAAAGTCTGCTTAATCCACCTGTCATAGTACCTACCTAATTCAAAACAAAACTCAATAGGATAATAAGTAGGTACATTTCCAACAAGCATTCTACGGTTCTGCTTATACACAAACCCGTTAGTAGAAAGCAGTCAAATTTGATGCCCAGCCATGTAAGTACAAATTACTTACGGTGGGCGGTCAAACTATGACGTTGAAAGCTTGTGTGTACATGCTAACTTTCGTGCAAAATTGCTAACTATGGTCGGGTAATAAGACATAGGTCTAACTAGCCTCTTGGCATTTTGCTCATTCTGGTTATAGTGTACTCTCATAAACAGGCTGTCTCAAATGTATGCCACACGGAGGGAAAGTACTTCAAGTTTTGTAGATAGAACATTTTACTGAAAGGAGACTTCAATTAGATTTTAAAAATAATTCAAACTGCATTCAAAGATTTAAAAAAAATCCCTGTCTGAACCGGGAATCGGGGCCGCAAAATATGAAAAAAAAGAAACATTCTGTATTTACCATATGTACCAATCGAAAGGGTGAATTATTAGGATTATTTTTTTCTAAATAACGTAGTATCATAAATGGAAGGAAAACCATAAAATTCAACATGTAATTCAAAATAATTACACCGAACTGCAACTTACAACAAATGTAATATAACAAATGCTGAAAGTGTGACCTGTTCTGTAATAGGAAATTTAGGACACTTTTAATATCACTATTTGTTGATTTACTACACGAGACCACGTAATTAATGTTTGAAATAATACGTTTATGTTCTGTTTGTAACTTGAAATCATCATAAAAAGAAGCAGAAACACTATTATCGGTACTAGTTGTTGTTTAAAAAAAATGATAAGGTTTTATTCGAGGTGCATAGCCCCTGAAGGAACACTAATGACCGGTTTTGACAAGACCAAGCCTGGCATATCCTGGACACTGACCGGAGAAATGGACGGACCATTAATCGTAATAGTTCCCAGCTTTGCTTAATAAAAATCCTTTCAGCTTTATTAAAGATTCTCCCTAGTTCTTAGGGCGTTGTATTAATGTTTACTAACTTGAAATATAAAACGAAATTGATAAATACCGATACCAAACACACCCATTGCTTTGTGTGCCAATGGCTACTTTGACGAACTATTTTCAATTATGTATTTCAATTTTTATTAGCAGTCAATCACATAATAATTAAAGAGAATGTATGAAATACATAACAGTAAGATGTACTTAAATTAAAGGATTGTTAATAAGCACGGCTGTACTTCATTTTAATAATATTTGAGTACCTTTAGATTTAGCGCTTTTTGTAATGATTTATTTAATTTACCGCCTACTGAATTAAAAAGTTAAATATATGAAAATACCATGGAAACGCTTTATCTATGCTATAATATTGGACAGGATTACAAAAATTATGCCATAATTTTAACAATATCGACCATCCGTTCTATTATGCGCTATATTTAAACAATTGTTTATTAATTTGATACATAATTTATGTACTTAAACTCTTTTGTATAATCCGTAAATAGTAGTATTTTATCTACCAAATCTTTAGTCTTCTTGTCATATTTATAACAACCCATATGATGTCCCACTGCCGGGCACGGGTCTCCCCAGTAGAACCTACATATTATAGATCCTGGGGGTAGTTGCCATAATCGCCGCGCTTGGCGATCGCAGTAAGGCTTTAAGTACGCGAGGACGCTGCCGCCCGTCCTCCGGTGTGACATCTCTTAGTCGCCTTGATGACACCCACAGGAAGAGCTGGGGTGGTACTATTCTTGAGCCGGTCCCACAGGGCATGAGGAATATAATAATATAATATCTTGGGACAACTCACACAACACCATCTGATCCCAAACTAAGAAGAGCTTGTACCTACTATGGCAACCAGACAACTGATAAATATAGTGATATATTTCTAAATACATACATATTATAGATAAATGACACCTAGATATAGCATAAACCGTCGTGGGGATCGAACCCACGACCTTCGGCTTAGCAGTCAGGGTCACTAACCACTAGGCCAACTTGCCAGTCAATAATTTATAATTCTAGTCTATTTGGAAAATAGAATGAAGAGCTAGTAAAATGCTGATAATTACGTATATCATGAATAAGAGGATTAGTTCCAGAAAATAATAATTTACTGCTTGGATGGTGCAGACATTTTGAACATTCGTTTTCAACACAGGAAAAATTTAAGTGTAATTGATATCTTTTTTTCAGAGTCTTGGCCTGTAGAGGATTTATTCTGTGGGACAACCAGATGAGACATATTTTTATAAAATTGTATTGATTTATAAACACGACTATGATAGCTTGCATTTGGAAAGTGTTCATGGCTATTTTTTTTATTTTTCATAACCTTACTCTTTTGATAACCGACCAAATTTAGCTATATATAGTTTTTAACATGGATATTACGTGTTGATAGGTTTGCCAACTTATTTATGTTCATGGTTACCTGGCAAGGTATGAACAGGTAAGTCAATAATAAAAATATAAATCAATACAATTTAAAACAATATTTTTCTCATCTGGTTATCAGATGGGTGAAAGTCGATGTTCCACGGCTCTTAGGCCATAAGACATAAGGCGGGAGTGGTCTTAAAAAAAATAACAAAAAAGTACGAATATTCTATCCAATCTTGTTATAACAAACAATGCTTACGAACTACCTACAAAAATACAAACCAGTACATTTTACGAAAAAACATCCTTTGTTTCAGAGAAAAGAGCTCGTTAATAGATTCTTTCAATTGTAAAAATAATAAGCTGTGCGGGTCTTGTTTTTCCAACTAGTGGGATGCCCGCGGCGTCGCCCATCAAAACATGTCCTACATAATCTACGCGAGAGTTATTCACGTTTTTCTATGTCAAAAGCTTGGGTTATTTTTCTGAATCCGTATTTTTCGTTTGTGGAAGGAAATTGAAAAGTAAGTTTATAAAATGGTTTGTTGGATAATAAATAGCAATCCCGACAACGAGTTCTCTGACTGTATTGTTGACCCATCCCTAAGACTCCCTGCAAAGTTAAATCATACCCTATTTTTTACAGCATACGGTTGAAAGTAAAATGTTTTACAGCGCTTGCATGTCGCCACCAGTCGTTTAGGTGCCATTGTGAATTGTATTTCCTAAAGATTAGAGTTTATTTTAAATTGTCATTTTCTCGCCTTGCCAGGTCTGCGCTGGTCTAAGGTTGACAACCCTGGAGACTTTAGGCCAGCATAATAAGTTGTGTTATTAAGGGACTGCTAAAATAGATCGACTAATTAAGGGTTTCTGAATCCATCGTGTCTGTTTGATTGTTTGTTCGGGGTTGGCGTCAAAACTACTGAACAGATTACGTTCAAATTTTGGAAGCATAATTTCCTATGTCCGGATTAAGTAAGGCATAAGCCGGTACTTAATAAATGTGTCAACGGGCAAAAACTGCATTAAATTAGGGGATTATTCTAAACAAAACTTTGGAATATTTACAATAAAAAAATAAATTAAAAAATTCAAAAAACCCGCCTGCTTTAAACAAGATTACTTTAAATTATGCAGTCGGCATTCATTCATGAATTCCAGTGAACTCACTAAGCCTCCGACTGCATGATTAAAAGTAATCTTGTTTAAACCTTTTTATGCAAGCGGGTTTTTTGATTTTTAAAATTTATTTTTTTATTCTATTCAATACTTTTTAGTGCTTAATTGTAAGAGGCAACGTAACGTAATAACTGTAACTACCAAAAATTTGATTGAAAATAGTTGGTAACAAACTTAAAATCGCTATATATCCTAAATGGTTATTTTAAGTAAAAAATGAATTAAGCAACCCCATCACGATTTTAAAATACCTACGCGATGATACCCCACTTGACATAGTTTGTTGACTTTATATTTTTTCTCTATCACAATATGGCGTCTGGTTGTCGCCATTTTGAATTTTAATTGCTGTCATGTCTTTAGTGACGATCGCAAGATTAATACGAATCGGCCCACGCGTTTGGTATATATAGTGTCACAAAGGAACACATACATACACGTCAAACACATAACCCTCCGCAGTCGGGTAATAAAAAATATCGCATTCATCATTCATATTTTTTTCTTCCGTCTTACATACAATTTTAGTCTTACTCCTTCTGGAATAAAGCAAAAATTTTGAAGCGGATATAAAATCGCAACATTTTGATAAAATATTTTAAAAAGAAAACGTCAGGATAACATCAACACCGGCGGTAGCCCGGCCACTTAAAGCGGCGGTAGCCTAATGGCTAAGGGATCGATCTCGCAATCGTGAGGTCGCGGGTTCGAATCCTACCCAATAGACTACCGACGTGAACACACTCCTAACACAAGCCTTTGAACTTAGATGGAGGGATTAAGAAAATTGTGAGTAATGTGGGAATCAATCTCACATTGCTAGTTATCTATTTTAAGAAAAAAAAAACACTACTCACTATAACATACTTACGTTGGGACTGCCATGTGACTTGTCATCTCCGAAGCTATCAGTAGAATTATGGCTTTGGCCGCTACTGGCACTCGAGGTCCTCTCTCTTGCGGCCCGGGCCCAGGACTCGAGCCTTTTCTGCGCGGCCCAAACACCCGGTGGGCCTAACCCACTCATGACGACTATACTACCATCACAACACTAAATACTACAGGCCGTAACTTTCAGTCTTATCCTACAATTATTACTGTTTTCGTTGTCAATATAGTATTAAGTATCACGTCGTCTCTCTGGAAGCCAATTTTGATTAATGAAAAATTCGGGTTGAGAATCTAATTAGATTGTCAAGCCTCGAGGGCTGGAAAGTGCTTGAAATGTTTGAGGTGGATTTTTGGATAAACCGTTGTGGTATTAAATGTAATATTATTTTAAGATTGTAATTTAAATTAAACAACCGTGAGAATAATTAAATTATATCTTATAGATGAGTAGAATTTAGGCGTTGGCTAAGTACCTTATTGACAGACTTCACAAAAGTGTATTATTTCAATTCGATATGTATGGCACCAAACTAAAAAAAAGATGTTAATTTTGTATTTTATATAAAAGAATTACTTCTTTATTTTGAGTTCGTTTTAAAGTCGATTGAATTTTTAGAAAATACTTTGCTAGTGCTAAAATTGTAGGATTGGATATAAAAATTAATTGTTCGATTTGAATGTTTTATCGTAATAAACAATATATATGCAAACGGAGCTAATGGAAACACCACATAACATAATAATATATATAATAGAATCATATACAAAAAACTCATTAAAATCAATCGAGCCGTTTCGGAGGAGTTCGACCACAAACGCCGCGACACGAGATTTTTATCCTATAAGAAGAAGATTCCACGTTTTTCTATTTGTCTGTTTTCCTCAAAGCATTACAATTTAGAAGACTGTACCCTAGCTTTGTATAGAATCATAAAAGGTATCTTCTGAATAGCATTACTTTAACTGCAAAGTTTACTATGTAGTACCCATTATGAAATCTAGAACACGATACCAAAAGGTAAAAAGTGGGTTTATATTCAGCATACTTCTATTTTTTTGTGTCTAAACCCGAACTAAACAAAACCTGTTTTAACAAAGCTTAGTAGTTTAATTAAAGCCAGTGACGGATAGTTATTTCGCTAAAGTATACTATTGCACTCCGCAAACTATCTACAGTGTCCCTGAAGATAATTAATTGCAGTTATAAAACTAGACCGCTTTAAATGAACACTTTAAAATGTATTTAAAGAAGTTTCCATTATGATTAATGTTCTCATAATGTATATAAACAATACGCAGTAAGAAATAATAAGACCATGGTATGCAAGTGCCTATTTATGGTCTGTTTCGACTAGATTATATCAACTGTGGTCACATTCACAATGCGAGTGACCAAGGTTAGTGCAAACTGATCGATAGATCAAACATTTATTCGTACGTCACCAAAAGAATACCAACTACAATTTATGATTTCAGTATTTTTTTCATCCGCCTACATACGTCCCATTGTTGAGCAAAGGTTAAACTTAAGCGATTTCATTTCTGATGTCCTTGACCAAAATGGAATCGGTTCGGGTCGGACAGAGGCGACCTGATAGAACGACGATCTCGTCGCCTCTAGCAGGTCGGTTAGTCGTAAAGACTCTATTAAAAAGTACCTAGTTATAATTAAAAATATATTATTCGAGGATAGACTTCATATTGCATTGTTTGGTAAGCCAATCTAAAGTTCTTTCTAAATCTAATCAACAAAGTAAATTAAACAGTTAAAGAATTTGATACAAATGTTTTCAAAAGAAAACATGGCAGACAGCTCGCCGCCGGCAAAGAGGTCACAGACAGTCTTTGTCCTGCGTGGGCGCCGAGCGATCATACTCGTACTACGATCGTAGTAAGTCTGCGGGAGAAAGGTGGGTGTTTGTTTACTCACACCGCCTTCTATCAATGTTTCCGCTTCGATTTCTGAACCGTTTCTGCGAAAATTCTCTTTACAGTTCACCGCATATTGCAAGTAATATGATACCGTATAACTAAAAAACAAACTTGAAAAACGAATCTAAAGTTTTGATGGAGTGAATGCGTCGTTGTAAATTGGGCTGGTCAATCGATACTGAGTAATATGATTTATTGCAGAAGTGACGAAATTGTGCCATGTAGGTACTGGGATTATGTGATACACAATCACAATTTAGCAAAGCTGTAGTGTATATTGATTTTAACGTAACACGCCTGAGGACAGTAATTGCATTTATTTAGGACATGATTTGACGCGGTCCCATGTTGGGCGCCAATCATAGAATGAATACTAATGTAAGTATTTTAATAATTCATAGAATAATATAACACATAATATTTATCTGCAAGCGTAGATGTTTTCTCGTGTGCGTCATAAACCCAATTATTCTCTGACACCATTTTAATTACACGGACCAAATGAGAGAGTGCCAAGCATTCATACGTAATGCCTTTTAGAGGGTGTCTTTTAAAAACGGTTACTTTAAAAGCCGTGAGAGTGAAGACTCAGAGGTTTTGTTCATACATGCGTAATACGAAAGCGTAATACAAGTTGGGAAAGATTATGGGCTAACTGTTGCGCCTCAGTCTCATCCCAAAGGGATATTAACGCGGAGATTGCCGTACTTATTTAAATTTTCCAGTTAGCGATGCTCTGATTATGTTTGAGTTTAATAATCTCGTGGTGGTATCGCGCTAGGGGTCTTTATTATAATATTATATGTAGGTTATGTCTCTTATTGGTGTTTATTTAAAGCTACGACGTAAGTTGAGTATTATATGGTATATAGAACGATTTGAAATTATGTTGTCAAAAATTGGCTAGTGTTTAGAATGGAAAATACTTATTATCGCTTTTGAAATGCCTACTCCCTGTTCCAATTTATTCTGTTTTAGGTTTGGTTATAGGTTAAGAAGTACTTGTTAATTATTTAACGAATGTTAAACTAAATAATTCACAGAGCATGCACCGACACTTTCAAGTAAATATGTAAATTTCTATAAATATGTAAATATGCGCAGAACACGAGCGAAGGCGCGAGTATTAACGAATTTATTAATGAAATTTTTTACATAAACCTATATCATCAATCAAGCACTTTCAAGACACCAAAATGTTTGAAGTTCTTAAATAAAGTAAATATTATATTCCCGTGAAAAACAATAAATATTCACATGAAAATAAATCTTCGAAAAATATCGTGTTAAAAAAATACCCGAAAAAAATTGAGCACGTAATAGCGAGTCGAAGAAAACACAGACTTTTAAAACACGTATAACTAATTAGGGGTGTGCTATAGTCTGTCCACTGTCACTAGGGTTGTCCGGGAGCGGTCGGCGCGGCGAACGGCTCGCGCACACTGCCGCCGCCCGGGCGATGTGTTGCCAGCCTTCAACATTCCTTACCCCACCACCATAACAGGGTGCCGTGTAACTATCAAATGTACCCATCCGTGTAATCAGGGCTCTCGGGTCAGTGCAGACGTGCAGATTTAGTCTAATTGTCAGTCATTAGACGGACGGAAATGAGAGGAATTATTCACGATGTAGGTAGATGTGGGTAGGAAGCGTCGAAATGTGTTTAGCTCTAACCTGAAACTGTGGAACAATATGGGGTAATTTAGCGTGAGTTCTCAGGTTGAGTCTCGGGTGAATTCCCAGGGTTAGTTGGTTTGTAGTTAATTGTAGTAATTTGTGGCTATAACGTTATTCTCGAAGGAAATACACATATAATAATAATAATAATCATTCATTTCAGATTTCTCATAATTTGATACATCCTTAATTGTTAGTATTACAACGGCAGACATATGATAAAAATAATCTTGTTATTGTTTTTGTTTGTGTTGGTTTTTTTTTTGGAATAATTATGATTAGATCATAGTCAATGATTCGCCTATTTTATAGCTTATATATTATTACCTTTATAGAATTTTATTATTATTTACCACGCACAAATAATATTTTTACGTCGTATCAAATTAGGTTTCGGCTGCATTTATCAAATTAATCACTATGTTAACCTAAACATTCAGTTAATATGTAAAATATTAAGTTTTAAACCCTACTCCTACTACACCTAGTTTATCATCATCTAATCTCAAAAACACCATAGACATTCTTAACATATTACCGTAGCTGTGAGTGGCAGAGCACAAGACGGAGGACATAGTTGCAGTCATTACCAACACCGTTAAACAATACCTTTATATAGATAGATCTACTTCCTTCGCTATTTACGACATAAAACGATGTCACAGGATAGGGCGAGAGAAGTACGGTATCAATAAGTGCTGGACGAAAGAGGGTTGCGTGTTTATCATCGGTCCCAATGGTGTACGATATCGCATTGCTTCTCTTCGAGTTTAGAGACTGTGAAGGAGACAAAAGCATCTAAAAATGTCCAAAGACCTCGTTGAGCTGCAGCCGGAAAAAATAGTAAATTGAGTTTTGTTGTTTATATAGCTTCACACAATTGCAGGATCCAGGTAATAAGATTATATTATTATATAACTTCACATTCTTTCGGAATATAACGCTTTCTACCTCCATAATAACACTTTGTAATAATCTAACTTCCCTCTTCGCACTTAATACACATTTCACCTCTTCGTCCGATTTTAATAGTTCTATTAAAACAAACACATTAAATCATCTTTCTCTCTTCATCAACCAATTATCCTTCTTTTGTCTTGAATTAATTTACTGATTGTGATATTATAAAAAGTATAAATTACATCGAATGCAGTAGGTACTGACTGTATCAGCCGTAATATGATCCTTTCAATTTTTGATCAAATATTTCATGTTATATTCTGAATTCCTTCATTTACTAGTGGTTCCTTTCCACGAATATGGAAATAAATCCAAATTATTCCTCAAAATCAAAATGCTTTCGGCCTTCTCCGAGTATAGGCCTATGCCTATGCCTTTACTCGGAGAAGGCCGAAAGGATTTCATTTTTTAAGAAGAGGAATCATTTTTAGAAAAGAAAGTGAAGAAGTTTAAGTTTTTTTGAAGATTTTTTTTTGTAGATTTTCATACTCTTCTTGGCTTACTACACTCTACCACAATCTAATTTTAATTTTAAGACGACCTTCCATCTTTGTAACAATGTTCTTGCAAATAAAGATTATTTTTATTATTATCAACATTTGTCCAACGGTGATTAATTGGTTTCATAGTTACCTATCTGGTCGCCGACAACGCGTACGCATTAAAGAATCCTTTTCTTCCTAGTCTGACATTACGGTTGGTGTGCCGCAGGGTGGTATTCTATCTCCACTTCAAAAATTGCGAAGAGTAGTGAAAGAGTAGTGGAAAGATCGTAGGATAAAACTAGTCGGCTAACCAACAAGTTTCATCCTACGATCTTTATGTAGATGATCTTTAAATTTACACACAAGCTTCACTAGACTAGCTACCACTAGCCCTTTCAAGTATTAACTCGGATTTGGACGGAATATGTCAATGGAGTAACAACCACGACCTAAATGTTAATCCGTCAAAGACCCAGGAAAGGATGATTTCACGAATAGATTGGAACCAATGGCCTCAAATTGTCTTTAATGGTACCCCAATATCATTAAGGAACAGTGTAAAAAATCTGGGTATTCATATTGATCCAACTTTATCTTGTGGTCCCCACGTGCAGGAAGTTAGTCGCAAATTATTTGCATCTGGAGAGTCATTGCGTAGACTCCGAAAGTTATTAGCCGATTACCATTAAGATTGCGCTGGCGCAGTCTCTTCTTCTACCTGTACTTGACTATGCTATCTCGACTTCACCGAGGAGCAACTTAATGAATTTGAGCATCTTAAAAGTCTGTATTATATTTATATTTGATTGGCGCAAATATAATAATGTTTTCAAATTCCTCAACGTGCTCAAGGGGCTTCCAATAGGCCTTCGTCAGAATACTCACATACTCTCATTACTGTATAGTACTCGTATACTCGTTAATCCTTTTACTTCTCTGTATCATAAAGAACGTTTCAAGTTTCTTCGTGACACACATTCCAGAGTCTTAAGGTCATCGGAGGATTTGAGGTTAGAAATTCTATGACAAGTCATTTACTGTCGAGGCAGCAAGCTTATTATAACACGAGCCCAATAGTTGGCATCGTTTAAAAGAATGTTAAAGGATCACTATCACTCTGAGTAAATCTCAAAAAAATCTTTTCTTTTCCTCATAATTCTTGATAACTAAAACGCAT
This sequence comes from Herminia tarsipennalis, assembly GCA_945859575.2. Classification (NCBI taxonomy): domain Eukaryota; kingdom Metazoa; phylum Arthropoda; class Insecta; order Lepidoptera; family Erebidae; genus Herminia; species Herminia tarsipennalis. Next base: position 31,864,825 of record OX243830.2, read on the forward strand.
TATTCACGTTGTACCCCTTCCTAATTCATGTATTTATGTCTACAGAGACATAAATACACGAATTAGGAAGGGGTACAACGAATTAGGAAGGGGTACAACCTTTTGATGGACAGCCATCAAAAGGTTGCCTGGAAGAGATTGCTCTCAATAAGACCTGCCTATTGTACATTTATGTTACACAATGTATACATTGTTTTTATATTGGTATACAATAAAGAATATTATTATTATTATTGCTTGCCAATACTGAGACAATATAAGCGATACGTTACTTCAATTTACAAGTATAGGTAAGTGTGTCACTGGACACATTATTATGCAAGACCGTCACTCTACACATTACTGTGTAGAGTGACGGTCTGTGTAGATGACAGATCGGAAGATATAAACGGATAAATGTATAATCTCCAGTCATCTCCATTACAAAACGAATTCCCAAATATTAGGGTAAGTTTTCTTTACTGGCAGCACAGGGCGGTGGCGCACTTTGTTCGCGTCACTTTCTCGAGACGCAAGCAACAGGTACAGAGGTACAACACACGTATCTTTTTAACTATAGACTTAATTGCTTGAAGGATTCGGACAGACGGAGGACCAATCAATAGATACTGATTGGGGACTCAATGGAAAAAGTTCGGCCTTTAAGTAAAAATCCTTTGCAAGATGGTATTAAAGGCTTTGTAGTGGTGTTGTAACGTAACAATGATTTGGTATATTCGTTGTTGCGTTATGTTATCTAATAAGAAGAATAACGTTGTATTTGTTTACTAGCTTTTTTTTTACGCGGCTAAACCCGCGTTCAATTTGATTTTGTAAATTTGGAACCTTCGTTCCATTCCTTTAATTATACAAATTTAGGCTTGTCAGATGGCTACGTTATAATAACTATTTGCCTGCCAAAAGTACTACTAAAACAACTTAAATCTGGACAAAATTCAAATGCTAAGGGAAGTAAGTAACAGAAAATCAGCATTTCCGAAAGCCTGTAGAGATGAAACACGTAGCCGGTGCACGTTCCAAACAATTTGAAGGAGTCACGCGAGATAAATAGATCACTTAAGCGTACGTGAAAATCTGTCAAAATGATTTTGGAAGGGTGAGTACTGAGTAACCAGGTGATATATAATAATAATAATAAGTTTATTGATCATTAAAAATATTGTACATTGATTGGTTACATAGTTTAAAAGTTTATTATATTTTTATTTTTCTACAATTGTATTGGGTGCAGCTCTGCGCTCCTAACTAGGTTACTGAGTAACCTGTATGAAGGAGTTACAGTTCCGATCCCTCGCGTTTTATATACATTGGTGATAAAAAATTTGTTTATATTTACCGGTACAATATTATAATGAAAGTAAAATCTATGACCACATACTTAATATATCATAATAATCAAAATTTACAAAGAAAATTACAAAAAGAAAGTGTGTATATGTAACATATGTAAGAGTGTGTGTGCATGTGATGTAATGTGTGTGTGTGTGTGTGTGTGTGTGATTTACCGTGAGGTAAATAGTGTGTGTGTATATAGGTATATATATATTTTACACTTTTTTTGAGAGTTTTGGTTATATTGTTATGTATTGAAAAGAGCTTATTCACACACCTGAATAATTTACGGTCTTAATATTCAGCAAATTATAATTGTTTATTATTCAGTTTACCGTAGCTGTGGGTCCCGTGGACATACAGCGTAGTTTATATATTGACCTATATGCCATTACTCAAAAGAATACGAGTCGCCCTGTCTCTGTGTGGTTTCCCTTCGTGAAACGTAGCTTCAGCAGGACTATACTCCGCCTAAATCAAAATCTTGGGTTCTTCAGCCTATTCATTCTAAAACATAATGCTGGATCCAGCACTTGGAAATAGTCTCCAGTTATCCAGCAGTCAATTTCTAAACCTCTTCACAAAATAATAGTTACAAATTGTAATTAACATCAAACAATATTAATGAAATACGGGTGTTCTTAGCAAGTAGTACGAGAGCGGAATGTCCCGACAACGACCAACTTCCACCCGATACTTCTAGCTGATAAATTGTAAATGATTATGATTGATTCGGCGCACAGCTCCCGGCTCCGCTAACAGCCGGATATAATTTACTGATTTATTTATTAATTTCGGGTAGCATGTTTTCTCGTCAATTATTAACTGGTATATCGATTTACGCTGTAACAATAGCGATGCAGAATGAGCCTGTAAGGTTATTTTTTTTCTTTCATTCGTAACTTTTCATAATTACCTAGCTATGACAGAACTGTGGCCGATTTTATGTACTTTTAAAAACTACACTGCTTACAGATAATTAAGTGAAAATTATATAGCCTATGTCACTATCACAAGTAAAATGAACGTAATTACACCTCATACCATGGTCGTAGCCAGAGTTCTGTGGTTTGAGATCGTTTTGAAATCTGAATCTAAAAATTTTGTAAAAAACGACTGCTTGAACGTTTGCGCTGTGTTTCACGACATTCAGCACCGAAAGTACAGAAAGTAATCTTCATAGGTTATTCGCTTGAGTAACACACACAAAGATATTGTTCACGGAATAGGATCGCGCACCACTTCTTTTCTCTATATATAGGTAGTACTAGTACGCGAGACTGGCTACCCCGTAGAGATTAGAAAGTGACAGCAATTTCAAATCGAAACCCACACGGGACACCACTTTGTGTGATCCACAAATTGTTGTTCCGACTCTAAGTGTACTTTGTATCCGTGACTTGTATGTTTGTAAAGCCTCCCGCGAAACAGGGCTTGTACCCTAATGTCGGAGTAGTCATTTTATACTATTTTACTACAATTTGCGCACCTCTATTCAGGTAGTATAAGGTGAAATGAACTTTGTTATATTTAGGAACTCTCGTAATTAAATGAATTTGTATTAGTATTTGAAGTCTTGTTGTTGTCGGTGGTAGTCTGTCCTGTGATATAGAAGTCAGTGTTCGGACCACTTCGTTTGGATGGCATTTCGAGATTCGAGCGATGTCTGTGTGCAGCGAGCGTTCTTTGAAGTTAAACTTAAACTTCTGTAGTACCGGTATTTTGTGGTTTGAGTGTTTTATTCCTTTGGGTATAGTAATAGATAAAGGGTTATTATTAGAGACGGATCCCAACTCCGGTTTGTTATTTACGATATTATTCTGGAATTGATTACTGTTATCTATTATTAGTGTAGGTACTCGATCTTCACTGCACGGATCGTAATACGGGTAGGTAGTCTTCAACATAAATAAAAGTAAATAGCCCGTGAGTGAGTTTTGGTGGTTCAACATCCCCCCTTTCCCCCAACAGTTTAACGCTGGTTTTATTGGGAGAATCAACCTAGGGGAGAGGTTGATTCTATCTCTTTACACTTGGGAAGATCCATTACCCCCTAAAAGTAATCCAAGAACGTCTATGGCCGAATGGCTCTTTAAGTGCGAAACTCAGGAACGCTTATGAAGAAAAAAGTTAGAATAAAGAGCCCGGGAAAATTAACCCTCTCATTCATAATACGTTAACAATGAACATTTTAAAACGAATGTTGCCTTTTCTTTTATTTTACGAGTATTTTGAAAATAAAATGAAAAACAAAGATAAAACATCGCCAGCGTGGATGATTTTATTCTATTCTATGCCACATGGAGGTAAAGTACCTTAAAAGAAAATTCCATTTTGATTTTGGAAATACTTTCGAACTGCATTAAAAGATTTTTTAAAAATCACCTGTCTGAACCGGGTATCGAACCCGCTTAATGTAAAAAAACAATATACTGTATTTTATGACACCAATCCAAAGGGTCAATCATAGGAAATATTTTTTTCTAAATTACAAAGTATCTATACTATTATTATAAAGGTGAAGTGTTTGTTTGTTTGAACGCGTTAATCTCAGGAACTACTGGTACGAATTGAAAAAAAAAATTACTGTTGGATAGCCCATTTATCGAGGAAAGCTAGATATATATACGAGCGGAGTTACTAATAGGAGCGGAGCTGCAATATGTTGCAAAAACGGGGAAATTTTACGCAAACGAAGTTGCGCGGGTCAGCTAGTCTTAAACAAAGTGAAGGTTATTAAATTTTACAATTAATAAATCACAATTTGTATAGAGTTAATCACGATAATCCTGATGAATGACTGGCCTAAAAACTAAAAACTGGAATGAAAAAAGGGGGCAGGCAAGTGTTTAAAAAATTTGTAACACAGCTAACTAGCTAATTCGAGTAAATTGTTGAACTAAATTGCAAATCTAAATAAGACAAATATGATGTCATTTACAACTCGTCCAAATAAAGCTACGGGTAATAAAGTGTATGAATTTTTTTATACTGGTAAAAGAATAGAGCATCTTGATTACACATATAGATAAACATCTAAGCTGGTGGGATCAGGTAGAAAGCGTATGTAAAAAATGAAATCAATGCTCTTACGCACTTCACATGCTACGCAAAATAGCCAGTAAACATGTAGTCCTTACAGGATATCACGGTTTCGTAGACTCAATCCTAAGATATGGAATTATATTCTGAAGAAATTCTAGTGGCAAAGATGTGGTTTTTAAATCTCAAAAAAGATGTGCAACTTACAACAAACTGACAGTTGTAAACCACACTACAAGGAATTGAGAATACTTACCGCGCCTAATCTTTATATTTATGAATGTGCCGGCTTTGTCAAAAGTAATATTAACAATTACGAAAACTGTGTTAATAGGAGGTATCCACATAAACTACGAATACCCAGCTCCCGCACTGCGCTATCTAGCAACAGCGTCCTTAATATTGCCCCGAATATTTATAATAAGTTGCCCCATTCCGTAAAAGACATCAGAAATATTGACAAATTTAAAAAAAAACATTAAAACTTTATTTAAAAGATAAAACTTACTATTCAGTATTAGAGTTCTTAAATAAAAAAATGGTTTGAGATGTGTGACATGGCTGTTATTAGGTAATATTTATGACATTTTATGTTTTAATTAAAACTATAAACTTTCTAATAATTGTTAACCTTATAGATATTATTATTACTATTTTTATGTTAAAATTGATTAATTTCATTTTCATTTTTTGTCTGTTCCTATTTTTGGTGTACGAAAAGTATGTAAACGATTGTTAACAATTTCTTTTTGGCTTATACAATTCGTCTGATCCGTTAATTTGGGAGTAATATATATTTCCTCACGATCCATTAATATACCACCCTTAACCGTATCGTTGGATTTTGGCGAATCAATTAAAAATGAAGTAGATGTGTGATTCAAAATTCTTGGAGAAGACACAGTAGTATTAATTTTTTGTTTATTTTTCCTATTGGATAGAGGCGTTTTAAATTCAGATAACTTCACTTTTTTGTACGTCTCAATGATTTTATTACAACGCTCAACATCTTGTTTCAGTTGAGAATTTTCGGAGTTTAATAGTTCTATTTCGTGATGAGCACTTTGTAATTCAGAAGTTAGTTTTTGAATGGTTTCTGTTAATTCCGCAATATTCTGACTATCGTTCAAATCATCAGGTAGACTTATGATAGTTGTATTATGTAGTGTACTTTGATTCATGTTTTGTTGAGAGTTAGATCTTTTAACTTTACGGTAGGTTACATTATTTACGTTATCCTCTACTTCCATTTTATCTTTAACACTTTAAGTTTAGTTTTCAATTTTATATTAAAGATAAATGTAAATAATGAACTTCAAAAAGACATTGATAGGGCATAGTAGGCTCGAACCACCGCCGTCGCCGTGCGAAGCGCTATAGTTTACTGTTCTGCCATACGTGTACGAGTGAATTTGGTGATTGCTTCTTGTAAATAATAGTTCTGCAGCTTACTAATAATTGTTACAAGATGTGGGTATTACTCACTGTTTGTGCAAGTCACTTTGTGGTGCGTTTTTAAATGCAGTTTGGTTCTATTACAGTTTTACTAGACAGTTTTTTGCTAATAACTTTCGTATTTCTTCATGTAAAATATTGATATTTTGCACTTCACACCCTCTTGATACTTTACGCATTTGAGTTCAAAGTATAGGCGGTTTAAATGTTTATTAAGCCTATGCACACTTGAAAAAAAAAAAACGTTTTTATATTGATAAGTTCTCACTGCATGTTTGTACCAACACTGTCACTATTTATTTACACTATATTTAACACTTTTTTGTATAATTTATATCAAAGAATAGTCCATAACTATTTTAAAAACAAAAATTAACACGGAGCTCTTTAACTTTTAACTTTACTAGACTAATGATGTTATGTACCGAAATAATAAATTTGTACGCCTGATTCATGGCACGGGAATAGCGAAACCTACTGTATATTAACAAGTAATTGTAACCTATGTTTCACGAATAAAGATGATTTGATTTTTTTTTTTTTTTGAAAAAAAGACAACTCCCGCAGTAGGGTACAAGCCCTGTGTCACGGGGGACTTTACAAACATACAAGTCACGGACACAAATTACACCCAGACCCGGAACAACAATTTGTGGATCACACAAAGTGGTGTCCCGTGTGGGAATCGAACCCACGACCTCTTGCGTAGCAGTCGGACACACTCCCACCGCGCCACAGAGGCAGTCAAATTTAATTTAATAAATCATCTTATTTAAATCCTTATGTAAATAGCTGTTAAGCTACCTTTACGGCGTCGGAATTGGCGAACAGCTGGTAATCTATAATTCAACAGCATTTTAAAAGGTTTTCCTGTCCAGGTGTTTGTAAATATTTATGCTTACTTAGTTAAGCTGTAAAATACTGTCCCTCATGGCACCTTTTCAGCACATAAGGAAAGGATCTACTTATTACACTCGTTCCCTAAGCAAAAAGGCACCCCATAAATCCGTCGTCGTCCGTAATCGTCGCAACTGAGAATGTTGTTAAACTACAGTATTTTCTCAAAAATACTGATTCAATTTGGACAGACTCAGAGTTATATATAGTGTACCCCGACTTTGTTTTATATATAGGGTGTCCCACGGCCATGCCATACGGTGGTAAAGTACCTTAAAAAAAATCGATTCTCGGTTCAGGTAGGCGATTATTGAAATATCTTAGAATGCAGTCCGATTTATTTTTAAAATTAAATGTCTTCTTTTAGAAAAATATTCAATTTACAATATTTAAGTAGTTTCACTTCCTTTTCCGTGTGGCAATGCCGTGGGACATATGCTTAAGAAAATTCATACTTATATTATGCATAAGAAGTGTGGGTGTATTAATTACCAGTGTCTAAGTTTGGGGGACGTTGGCTTCACAGAACATAAGGGAAAATTATAATTACAGAAATTGACTTTACTTACTTGATGATTCATTAATACCTACATCGTACGTAGCGAGTTATTAAAAGTTTATTATAGAAATTAATTGATTTTCTATTGAAAGCTGGTGAGGTTGGACGATAAATGAAGTAAGGAAAGAATTGAATATTCATTAATAAACTATGTTATATACTTTTCTAGTTAGTTAAGTACATCTATTTTATAAAAATAATCTATCTATTTTAATAAATGCAAACGAAGAGATAGAATAATATAGAAGGAAAATAAAATTAGAAGAATGTGCACGGTTGTTAAACGTCCCGAATAGCGGGAGTTACCTGTCAGTGCCGCCTTCCACAAGGCTACGAACCGGATCAGTTGGAGGCAGACCACATATCGACTGTTAAGGAATTATGATCCTCAGCAATGGGGGAACGGTTAGGAAAAAGACAGATTTATGTCAATTTCAAAGTTTGAGTTTATAAAAAAATATTTGTGGCACTTGTCTTGGTTGATTATAAATATTTTATTTACGGGAATTAACGCGCATTATGTACCTTAAAATTGCTTGGCGTTCGACCGAATGAGACCTGCGCGTTATTTCCTGTACCTAAATAAAATACTAGCTAGGTATCGCCCGCGTGGATGGATTTGGGGGGGGGGGGGAGGGTGAGAGGGTCGGCAAGTCTCACGTTTTTTTTTAATAAGAATTCATCTTAAACTGGATTAAAGTTAGTAAATTTATATTTGTCATAATTTATGAACGATTTTGACATTCATTGCTACCCCCACGCCCCCGTCTACGTCATATGGGCAATCTATGTGAGATATCGTGAGATTTGGCTTGACCACTCGTTAAACCAAATGTCACCAGAGGGTGGAAGGAGGTCCAAAATTCGCCAAAATCACCTCACGTAATTTATGGATGAAGGGAGCATCCGATCGCGATAAAAAATATCCTATATCCTTCCCCGGGTCTCAAACTATCCCCATACCAAATTTTATCTAAATCGGTTCAGTGGTATAAGCGTGAACAGGACAGTGACAGACAGACAGTTACTTTCACATTGATAATATTAGTATGGAAGTATGAATTATTATATTAATAATTTTAGAAAAAAGAAAGAAATAAAACTGATTTATTCGTTGAGTAAACACACACTACATAGTGCATGCGGTACAGTACACTTTGTTACATATGATAGGTAAGCACTTTAGCAGCACTAAAGAAGACATTCCCGCTTCTATCTGCGATTTAATAAGGCAACGTGAAAGTCTAAACGTCCTATTTGGTTTTTAAAATGATCCGTATTCCTTTTAACCGACTTCAAAAAGAAGGTTCTCAATTCAACTTTTTTTTAAATGTTTGTTGTATTTTACATGACTAATCGAAGGCGGCTGGACCGATTTGAAAAATTCTTATTGTGTTTGAAAGGGTATATATACTTCCAGATAGGTCCCATTGTTATCTAAGCTGGGATTTGATGATGAGGTCTTAAAGAAATCGAGAGAACTCTCTAAATATTAAAGGCACACCTATCGTAATTTGGATATTTTTTGCTGTAATTCGTGCCTCAACTCTTAAAAAGCACCATTGAGTGAAATGGAACTGATGGTGAAGACCAGAGATGATGAGCGGAACTATTCAATAATAAATCAATAAAATATAATATCCAGCATGCGGTTCTCAGGCAACACTCCCTACTTTCTTACAATCCCTACCTACTTGCAAATAAGCGACGTAAGCATGCGGTCTGTACCACGACTCGTATGAATACAGGTTTTTCACATCACCAATTTAATTTTCTTGGACCGTACCTTTACAACAAATTAAATAAAATTCTAACAATCTACAAGCTAACCAAAAATCCATGTAAAACGACACTCTACAATTGGTTAAAAAAGCTAAGTTATGACGAAACTGAACAATTCATCATCGTCCCTCGCTAACGCATACCACATACACACACACACACACACACACACACACACACACACACACACACAAACACACGCGTACACACACACACTTCACACACCCCATAAATTTATTATGTACTTTTCCTTTGCTCATATATACACTCCTCAATAGTGATTTAAAACAGTAAATCAAGCATTCATTCATACAGTTTCATACCTATTGCAATGTCAAACTGTTCTGACACTTGTATAATAATTTGTATTTTAATTATTTGTAATATGTATCCTAATTCTAATTGTATTTCCGAGGTGAGGGCCTGGTGATCCGTCACACAGGGTTTCCTAGTATGGACACCAGCCTCTCACAAAGGATCATAAAGCTTCCTAAAGAAATGTAATACAATAGATGTGTAAGAAATGCCTTTGTGAAGGGAGAAATAAATAAATATTATTATTATTATTATTATTATTAATATCGCGGGCTGCGATCTGAGTACCGTTTTCGATATGTGACACTTCGCCTCCATCAAATCGGAATGGAATTGATAGTCTACTATCAGGTGAACTTCTCAAAAATCAACCGCCTTGTATCGAAAATAAGAAATATTTTGTAAAAAGAAATGAAGAGTTTGGATTATGCTATTGTAACTTATATCAATTACAAACCAACACACTAATAAGTGCTAAATAAAAACTTTTTTACAAATAAATTATTTTTTGCTTTTTAGTTACATACATTTATTTTTAAGGTCAGTTTTTATTTTTTGTGAATTTTTTTTTTTATTATTTTTCAGCAGCGGGCAGTAAGTATATGGCATACCTAGTACTGCACCTCCCAGGGTACAAAATATATAAAAAAAACATATTTGTAATACGAATAAGTACAGAGAAAGTGTGAGGGCTGAAAGCCGAAAAACATAGGCTTCTTTAATCCCGTTAAATGACATTTGTGCAGACAGAGCGGGGACAAGAGTTAGAGCTCTTTATATTATGTCCACTACAAAGGTTATCCTTAATTATTAACTATCATTGCTTCCAGTTCAAATGTACGTTGTCAGAAGAGAATGTTTAATCGACTTGCTTCTAAGGGAATGCTTAATTTGGTAACACTGTAAGCTCTGCCTGTACAGTGTATTTCAAAATATATAGGAACTGTAGGCCGGCTCACGGGCTAACAACAAATCCACATGCACATGGGCGGATCTAGGATTTCATTCTGGGCACGAGAAGTAAATGGCAGTGCTGGATTTATCATGCTTAAGATGGGGGGGGGGGGGTTGAGTAGGCACCCCCTGGATCCACCTATGCACAAGAACCCTGACGGAGCCGTATGGACGTTCTGACGTTGTCTAATTGCGAGGGATTGAGATGATGCGACAGAGATCTCAGTACGTTCGCGTCTTCATGAGCATGAGCCTGTTCATTATAGAGAGCCGACCGTCTGTATCTATATATTCTTTGCCTGTAGTATGGCATGACTAATTAAGTGTCTAATAAGCAGGTCAATTTGTACGCTTGCACAACAGGTCAATAGGGTTGTCACTACATTGTTATGTCGGGTACCGGAAGGTGTCCCTTGGGATGTCGTGGCAGGTTGTAAAATTATGAATAGCTATTTGTTATTTGTGCGGTCAACCAGTTCTATAAGTAATTCAATTTACAAACAGCGTTATCTTTAAAATAACTGAACAAATTTATATAAAACAAATTTAAGAAACATCCCGATTAAATTTGCTTTTTAAAAGAACTTGCATCCATCCATTTAGACGCTACGATGGTACAGACAGACACACACAAGCATACAGATACATAGCAACTTCTGTTACAAACCGTACATTTACCAAAACGAATGAAGTATTTGTTAGCATAAGGAATTTTGATGCTCGAATATTGATGGTAGGAAATTTGAAAATGGCTCGACGCTTGTGTTTGGTCAAATAATATTGCGTTCTCCTCGCCAAATGTTTGTTCATCAATTTGTAAGCGATGCATGTGATAGATGTCTGTACTAGGGTTGTATCATATTCGTATATTGGTACGAGTTGGGAGGGATTTTATCTTATTCCATTATATTTTTGTTTTAGACGTGACAAGCTGTATCCCGCAGATCTATTCGCGTAAATATTGGCTATAGCGGTATAGGCATCAAGTATTTATTTCTTGCAATATGTTTCTACCCTTCCAAAGGTTGGAACATGGAAAAGATCGCTCTTTGCGATAATGAATTGTACATTTATGTACATATAATAATATAATAATTAAAATGTTATTATTATACTCAAAATTTGCATCTTACCTAATTAATTCAACTAAAATCAGTCCCGTAATTTCGAAGATAAAACATAAAACTCATCAGTATTATAATATAGACTAGAGCCACAGAAAGAGGCAGATTTTATGTATTTCATTTATCTTTCTAGCAAACGCCATTCCGTATGTAATTAACTAACTAATTTGATGAAAATGAAGAGTAACACAAATATGGTTCAATCCTTAAATTTCAATTAAAATGATGTTTTGGTTCCAGTTCATTGTTAACGAAGAACGAACAGCGGGAATCATACCGTTGCTATACAGTAGGTAGGTACATGACATACTCGTACATACATATAGTACCTACATACTTGTCATGATCATCACATGGCCAAACGCATAGTTTACATATAAAGGACATACACACAAACATACATTTATACATTTTATATATATAGAAGATAATAATAATAATAATAATAATATCTTTGGACAACTCACCCAACGCTATCTGATCCCAAACTAAGCAGAGCTTGTACTATGAAACCAGACAACTGATAAACATACTTATATATTTCTAAATACATACATATTGTTGATAAATAATACCCAGACACAGAATAAACCATCGTGCTCATTACACAAAGTTTTATCCTGGGTGGGGATCGAACCCACGACCTCTTTGGTTGTACTGAATGTAACATGTTGACATTCTGAAGACGCAATAAATAAATAAAAAACTAGTTCCCGCCATTTTTCAATGGTTTTCAACCAAGCAAAGTGTACTTATGTGACTAAGAAATTTGGTACATTTGAATGTTTTTTTATAAAAAAGGTAAAAATGCGACGAACGCCGCGAATAAAATTTGTGCGGTTTACGGACCTAATGCGGTATCCATACGAGTAGCACAAACGCAGTTTAAGCGTTTCAAGTCTGGAAATTTTAGTGAATGAGGCTCGCTCTGGATGCCCTGTCATGGATAAAATCAGTGCCATCTTTAAAAAGTGGAGCAAGATCGACATATTAGTAGTTACGATATTGCTGAAGAATTGTATGTTGATCACAAAACAGTTTTACGTCATTTACAAAAGTCTGGGTACAAGAAAAATCTTGATACTTGAGTACTACATGATCACACTGAGAGAACCTTAATGCAACGTGTTTTCATTTGCGATTCTTTATTAAAACCCTTAGCTTAACCACAAAAGAACACTGAAAACTATCTGTCAGATTTATTTGATCAAAATTCTCAAGCAATGGGATCATGGCACTACCCACAAGATGGGAACAGTCATCGATCAAAACGGCACATACATATTATAAATAAATAAAAAAATAAAATTATACCTAAAATATTTTTTTTTCGTTGTATGAAAGATACGAAAATACTTTTGCCCCGACCTTATAAGTTAATTTAACTTAGGTAAACTGTAGCCAAAAGGTAAACATACGAACTAAAATTTCTGAGACGAGATTTCTAAAAAAATAAATGCATTTTTGCAGTATACTACTAGGTACTATCAAAATATTCATATGAATACTACAAACAAGGGTAGCAGTTAATCAATTACAGAATTCCAATGAAACTATCGGTACTGTATAGCTATTGAAATACCGAAACGTTCGGACCAGTCATTCAATTCACTGTTGAAAAGGTTTCAAGCGAGCTTTGAATTTGTGTTTCACCTCTGTACGGCTGTACAATTATGTCAGGTCAATTGGTAATTGGTATGGCCAATGCTTTTCTTGCCTCGGGGTAATAGTAAATACATTTTGGCTATTTACATGTTTCAATGAATTGGACAGTGAACGCATAGGAAACAAAACAGTTGGCGTACCTGCTCAGTAATTGGGTGTTTTTTTAGGTGACTTAATTGTGTACATTTAGTCATTTAATCGTATCAAACCTTTGAATGGTCCTTAATGAAGTCTAGGAAATTAATTATATCTGGCAGAAGGTTAAGTTATACTTTTATATTTACGCATGCGGAGCCGTGAAAATGATAAACAAATTTTATACCTACCATTACATTTAGAAGGTCCAAGAGAGCTAACCAAATAATCAGGACACTAAAATAAACACAAGCAGGTGCACTATTCCCGAAACAAATGTACGTTTTGTCAAGTTGGCAGCCTTTTACCAACGTTTGTACGTTTGTAACATGGAGTGTTTGTAATGTGAACGCTTGGCAGCACAAAGAGAGGTTAACCGTCGAACAAAACACAAACTGTATGAAAATTTCATTCCATTCCGTTTCGCTCCAGTTTATTTTTATACTGTCGATTGTTTTTGGAGTTTTGAAGGGTTACTGTAGCCGGTCAATGTTATGTGGTAGGTATATTAATCTCGTGGATATAGTTACTCCCTCATTAATCGAAGCGGTAGCCTAATGACTAAGGCATCGGTCTCGCAATCGTGAGGTGGCGGGTTCGAATCCTACCCATTATACTACTGATGTGAACCCACTCCTAACACAAGCCTTAAATAGCTTAATGAATACTTTAAACTAAAATTATTCCGGACGTGATCGGATATAGCGTCATTAAGTTATTGTCGATAAACTGCTTTTGTCAACAAAAGGGCGTAAGTGCCATGAACATACGCTCTTCTGCTGATAAAATTATTTAAGGCTGCGGAACCCTATACTGAGCATGGTCCGACATGCCCTTGCCCGGTTTTTTTAATTTTTCTTGTGATGAAACTAAAATTGAATGCTTTTCAGTTATTTTTTAGTAGGTATTTTTCATTCTGCTTTAAGTATCTTTTAAGTTTGATTTACCGTAGGTACTGGTACGTGATTTAGCTAGACAGCCCATTTGCTATTTATCAACCTATGCACTATCTAATATAATTATAATTATAGATTATATTATAATCTTTGTAAGGATCAAGAATCAGGATCAAAAACAGATGAGGGATCTGTTTTTGATCCTGATAGATCCAGGTATATATTTATTAGGCCGAATCTTGTACTAACATAAACAGTTTATAAAAAACATTGGCAATTTGAAAGGAATCGTCGCGAGTTTTTATTGACTTTTCTCCGGTTTTTCATAGGTAAATAAAACGTAAAGTTCGAAAAGCAATAGTGCTTTGCGAACTTGGCATTACATATAGAATCATGATTTATCACAATCTTTTGCTTCCTAAGTGTATAAAACTTGGACGTATTTTGCCTGTATTAACTAGTAACTTTTTGTGCGGTCACGGTAACACGGTCTGGTGCGTATAAAATACAAAGACAAAACGGTCGATCGTTTAATATTTCTTTTACGTGATCTTATTTACGGGATTTGGGGGAGTGGGGGCGGAGGCCAGCTTGACGCTTTTAAAATCCGCTGAAGTTAAACAAATAAAAAAGTTTGGAATTGTCGTTACCTTTACAACATTGTTAGACATAACAATGTTACTTACCTAGTGTTAGTTATTTATATAACTAGGTTATCAGTTAATCATTGTTGAGAGAGTGGCAGTAGTCAATTAATAGACAAATAGAGCTTCATAGATTGATCTTGTACGGTATCAGTACACGCGATGCTTAATTGAATCTAATACATAATATGTTGTATTATACTATATGGATAGGGCTGCATAGAGTGCCTGTGGGGTCTGTGACTCGGTAGCGATTGAGCAAATTGAGATATCTGTAAGGTTAAGCAGCGTTAACACTTTCGGTTCATAGATGGATAACAGTTTATCCAACGACCGATCGTGTTTAAGCTTCGCACATTTTAATGTGTATGAATAATCCAAATCAGATTACAAACCGCGAATGTGTCAAATTTTTTTTTGATTCCGCGTCAAAGCGCAGCTTTCTATATACAATTATGTCAAGATTTTGACAGTTAAGAGCGCGGACTTAATGGGATAACAATAAAAAGATAGTTAATAAGGACCCAGTCCAGTTTAAGTTTTTGTATTTCCATGCCACGTACTTAAAACCTGTATGAGATCTTTATAAGTAGCCTGGCATACGGCTCAAAGATTATTATAAATTGCCCAGAGTTGTGCATAAAAAATGTACGCGGATAAATTTCGGCATATGCGGCACGAGCGTGTCTACAAACAGTCCGTTCGTATTTGTCTTCGTAAAAACCTGCAGGGTTATTTGACAACAATATATTGTACGACTTATCCTTATTTATTATATGTTTATTGTGCAGAAAAGAGGCCAGAAAAGTCAGTGATGAACTGGCATATAGACTCAATAGTGAGGTTATATAACATAGAAACTGGTGATGAATGAGCTACCCTTTAAAACTATAGAGCTTAACGTTAGTAAAACTTAATGGTGGGTTCACATGCTCTCACATATTCTAAACGACATTCAATGGGTACGAACAGAGCGCGAATAGGCGTGAATGTGGTGCTCGGCTGTTTATTTATTTATTTATTTATTTTTGTTTATAAACGGCTTGTTTGTACCGCCGGCCCGTGTCAAGCTGATTTCCGAGGTGTTTGCCGGGCTGCTTGCTGAACTGCGTACCGTGTATCTAAGCGCACCATAAATCATTTATTTTGCTTAACTTTATAGTATTCATAATAATCTTAGATTAAGCTAAGCTTGCGCTAAGACCATTTGCAACAGTCGGTTTAGGGTTTGTCTAGTTTTTTGTAAATCTCAGGATCAGATCGAAGAGCAATCGTATTCAGTAATCTTGCATTATCAGATATGGCAGTAGAAGATAATATTAGTAGAATAACACAATATAAGCATTTGTGCAATAATGAACTTAGAAATGATTGATTAAATTTTCCAAGTTCATTATTGCACACACACGATTAATTGCTATTTGTTTATCTGTTTTATTGCGGTATTCGTGGCAGAGCTGATACCTATGCATCTTTATATACAAAATGGTTGTCTGTAAAGTCAGTTTACGGAAAATAATTATACGTGATAACATCATATGAAAACATTGATGACATTGAATAAACATCCATGTCTGTGACAGCTTTAGCGGCCACGGGCGCATGCGCCCGACGGCCACATAATACTACTTATACTACATAATACTTTAGCCTATCAGCAGGCGGATCGTGAGCGGTGACTTCATACTTTTTCGTGAGTGCAGCCGGTCATCGACACTTAAGACATAGTCACGTCAAAAAAAAACAGATCTTAGCAGGATAGGAAGCGAGAATTTGACTAAAACAAATATGAGTCCTTCAGCATTAGAATTTCAGTAGATCGTAGTATTTCACGTTGTCTGCCGTTTAGAGGAATCAGTTGACCGCACAATACTGTTTCTTCGTAATACTTTGGATAACTGAACACTACAAAGCTTATATCGTTCGTCACCTTTATCTTGCTTTTAATGAAGCTTTAGTAAAGTAAATTACTGTGTTTGTTGATTTGTTTCCTTTTTGGACAGCAACGGAATTCCACCTCCTTCCTTATACTTCCTACTGTATGTTGCTCTTTCATGTAAAGACTACTTTTTAGGGTTCCGTACCCAAAGGGTAAAAACGGGGCCCTACTACTAAGACTCCGCTGTCCGTCTGTTTGTCACCAGGCTGTATATCATGAACCGTGACAACTAGACAGTTGACATTTTCATAGATGATGTATTTCTAAAAACAGAATAAAATAAATATTAAAGTGTAGTTTTTTGCTCGATATTATGATAAAGTGTCTAATGTTTTATACATAATGGTACGAAACCCTTCGTGCGCGAGTCCGACTTCTATTTGGGGGTTTTTATGAAACGTTACAATGTGTTAAACACTAGCAATACATACATCAGCATATATTAATAGCACATAGGCAATCAAAGAACACGTGTGTTTTTACCTCGAAAAAATGCATGATTTCTTTAGGGAATCATCGCATACAAAGCCGCGGGCATAACCAATTAATTTAAAATATTTATAAATGCTACGCAATACGCTACGCTACCACGTAGATCACCTACGCCATAGCTGTCGTAGACAGTTCTCGAGTGTAGCATTTTAATCGAAACGCTTTGAGTGGAGATGAGATGAGTGCTGTTTTAAGTGAAGTTCACGAATAGCAAATGAAAAAACAGGAAGTTAGATGTTCGGGCGCTATTGAGTAACCGTCCCGACTGATACATTTTTTTGGGAAACGTGGAAAAATTGGGTCTCATTTTCTCTTAAAGGATGTAGTGCGAAGCCAGGGCAAGCAGTTGGTTAGTTATTAACCGGCGGATAATTATTAAAAGTTGGTAGATTCGAAATCGAAATGTCATAAGTATGTATGTGAACCTTACATTGTGGTTTTTTTTTCGCATTTACATAAGAACCTAAACAAATTTAAAACAGACGATTAAAGGGAACATAGAATAAAAACTCCGAGTAAAGATCTACCTAATATCTTGCAGGCGAATCTTAACATTGTCAAACATTTATCATGCGTGCAGTCTGTCAACCTTTTTAATAAACTGCCACTAGCATGGCCACTAGTATTTAAAAATATCAGAACTATAACTAATTTAAACTTAGAACTTTTCTTATGGGAAAATTGTTATTTTAGTATTGAAGAATTTTGTAACGACAAAAAGTAATGAATGACATTGTATCCCTTGTAACAATTATTTAATGGCATAAGTTTCCTTCTTTTTGAGTTTTAAAAAAGGGAGAATTTAATGTATGTGTTTTATTGAACGAATCAGATTATTTTTATTGTAAGCTGAATTTTAATAATTCAACACAAACGTATATTTGTTTACGAAATAAATAAATAAATAAAATAAATGAAACACACAAAGATTTGTGCCGTATGGGAATCGAACTCATAACCGCTTTGTAGAAGCTGTTAGCGGCACTCCCACCGCGTTACCGATGATTATGGGATGCCTACGGGTTACAGAAATTCTCAAAATATTTTATACACTCATAGTGTATGTAGCTCATATTTTTTTCCTTTATCTTTTACCCGTAATAAGCACACAGGAGGCGGTGAAAAGAAAGGAAATTGAGAGTTTATTAGATTTGTGCTGATTACAGCGAGCGTTCAACGACCTTCAACGTCCATGACAGTTCGAATCTAAATAATAACATGCTGATATTATAAAGATAAGATAAAAATAATTGTATGTCAAATAAGTATTGCACTGTATTAGTAAAATATAAAAAAACATACGTTTAACTCATCTGGTTCATTGGTTTTTAGGGTTCCGTAGCCAAAATGGCAAAAAACGGAACCCTTATAGGTTCGTCATGTCAGTCTGTCTGTCCGTCCGTATGTCACAGGCATTTTACTCAAAGACTACTTGATGAATATTGATGAAATTTGGTAAAGAGGTGTCTTTCAGTGGCCGCTACTTAGTTTAATATCAATCATCAGCCTATCGCAGTCCACTGCTGGACATAGGCCTCACCAATTGCACGCCACTTTGTTCTATCTTCGTCTTCTCGCATCCAGCTAGATGCGAGACTTAGTTTAATATAAATAATAAAAATACATATTTTTAGGGGGCACAAATTTATTTTTTTCAACGTGTGACTAATCATTCGACAGGTCTTTCAAAAACATTTTAAGGTTTTTAATATGTTCCAGAAAATCGTCCATGGGTTCGACCTTCTAATAGTCACGGTAAACTTATGAAATTTAGATAAACAAAAATTCATGAATTTTGTTTTAAAGAAAGAGTTGCTTTAATCACTAGGCTACCGCCGCGTCGCTTCGTCTTTTGTTTGGCAAATAATAACAATAACTTTGCAAACTATGTAGGTGCAATAGTTTGTGGTTGAATGGATACTTTAATATTGTTTTTATTTATTTTTGTTCAAACTATCTAAAAAGGGAAAAACATCAAATAAAATTAGGGATCAACCTCGGAAGGACCTTCATTTTGGCGTTCTAAAAGTTGTCTTAAAGTCTCATAGAATCTCGTGTCTGCGTCATAAGTTATTCAATGTCATAGATAAAAAAATGTGAGATATTCACAGTTAACCTTGCAATGTAGATATCATTGAAGTAATAGAAACCGAGACAAATCGCGAAAAATCTTTTTTTTATAGCTTTGAACTTGAATAACTTTGACACAGACACGTGACTCGGAATATGAGATAATAAGCTGAATTTTCGTTCGTAGTTTGATGCTAAAATGACTTTAATACTATATGTACTTAAGAGTCCGTCAATCTATACTAATATTATAAAGCTGAAGAGTTAGTTTGTTTGTTTGAACGCGTTAATATCGGAAACTATTGGTTCGAATTGAAACTGTTGCTCAAACGGGAAAAACTGACGCAGACGAAGTTGCGCGGGTCAGCTAGTAATTAATATAACAAATATATTGTAACAATTGGTAATTGAAAAGAGGGCTTCTTTTACGGACTTGGCATTAAAGGTAGAGTATTTACTATCATTTTTTTTAAGACGGCTCCCTTATTAGGGTACAAGCCGTGTATCGCGGGGGACTTCACAAATATAAAAGTCATGGACACAAAGTACACCCAGACTCGGAACAATAATTTAAAGATCACACAAAGTGGTGTCCCGTGTGGGAATCGAACCCAACAACCTCTTGCGAAGCAGTTGGACACACTCCCACCGCGCTACAGAGGCAGTCGAATTTTATAAGCTACGGGTCTTAATCGAGTAAATATTTTATTTGAAGGCTAAATACCTTTATTTATTACCCGACGTTTCAACCAAATATTTACGCGATTAAGACCCGTAGCTCATAAAATTCTATAATGTGTACAAATCGGGAAAGTTTACGAACATACAGTCAAATTTTATAAGATAAGTGACTAAAGCATTGACACGTTAAATCATATTGAGTCATATATTTACAGACCGTAACAAATTGTCTTTAACAACATTACGACGATGAAGAAGAATCCAAATAGAACCTATCCTGTTTGAATATAACCCTACCAAGTAAACGCCCAGAGAATCCGAGGTACTAGGCTCGCAGTAACGCGAAGAGTTCACCGTTCGCCTGTTGCGATTGTATTTAGATATTTGGTGCCTGTTGAACGCGGCAACAAGTGCTGCATCGATCAGAGTGACGTAAGAACCCCTCGCACCCCGCACCCACCTCCTGCGTCGCCCGCACGCCCCCGCCCCGCCCAAACTCGAAACTGATTTACTATTGCTCCAAATGTATGTTATTATTATGATAGTAGTACAAGCTTTGAACGTAAGATTTGAGGTGTATTTAAGACAAAGGTCAGTTTTGTTATCAGTAGTCTTGACCTTGGGCTTCGTTAAGTACAACTGTTTTCCTGTGGTTAGTTAAATTTACGCATATTAACACCCGACGTAAAAGGATGGGTGTTATAAGTTTAACATGTTTATCTTCGTGTCTGTGTATCTATCTGGGGCATCAACCAAATGCATAAGTCTGTGGCTCCCAACATTTTGATCTAGATACCCTTTTTGACTACTATAAAAGCCATTTTACCCTTAACTTTGGACAAGTGTGAGTCGCTTGAAGACGGGCGGGAGGGTAACCAGTACCTCACGGCAGGATTTATACTACCTTAATTACCCCGAAAACTGTTTGCGTGGTTCCATTAAGCGGCCCCCTTGAGCGACATCAACGAAACTGGTGTAGACTATTCTTCTTCAATGTACCTCTCCAAAATAAAGAGAATATTAAATATACCTCCGCCTTTAAGACAAAAACGGCATTTAATTTCATTTTCTATCCAGCGGGACCTTTCTTTAGAGTTCCCGTACCTCAATCGGAAAAAACGGAACCCTTATAGGATCACATTGTTTGTCCGTCCGTCCATCTGTCTGTCAAGACCCTATTGAAATTAAAACCATATACTCAGGTCTCTAGCCATTGAAGTTGTGAAAAAATCGAATTTCTAAGTTAATGTAAACAACGTAAAAAAGATATGGCCGTTTATGCCGCAAAAAACGTATATTTCGACACTCTCTAAAGAATCAAAATAAATAGTTATTTTCCATTGACCTAGAACTATGAAATTTGGTAAGTAATACCGTCTTAAACGTTACGTACAAGTAAAGAGAAAAATCTAAAAACTATACATCTATACTAATATTATAAAGCGGAAGAGTTTGTTTGTTTGTTTAAACGCGCTAATCTCAGGAACCACTCGTTCGATTTGAAAAATTTTTTTTGTTGGATAGCCCATTTATCGAGGAAGGCTATAGGCTATATAACATCGCGCTACGACTAATAGGAGCGGAGTAGCGACGTGAAATGTTGCAAAATTGGGGAAAATTTACGCATACGAAGTTGCGCGGGACAGCTAGTTTGTAATAAAATTTTATAATATATAGTCTTTAAAAAACTGCGAGCCTCGATTCCTGAACTATTATATATATAATATGTTCCTGGGCGCCCCATGTATCTCTCCTCATCGATGCCACTGTGGAGAAGCCGTAGACAGCCTTGGACATCATGGCCTATCATGCAGCAGGAGTGCAGGCCGCATATCGCGACACGCTAGTATTAATGATGAGATCATCCGTCGGGCTCTTGTCCTCAGCAACCTGTGTCGGCACTGCTGCGGCCTCTGCTGAGACTATCAAACGGCGCAAATATAATATCTAGTCGGAGATTACATATTTGAGCCGTTTGGTGTCGAGACGCTAGGGCCATGGGGTCCAAGTGCTCGACTCTTATTTAAAGATATTTCCCAGCGGTTCGTCAGTGCATCTCGTGACCAGAAGGCTGGCCTTTTCTTTGCACAAAGAATAAGCATTGCCATACAACGTGGCAATGCTGCCAGCCTTCTGGGCACTATACCGGTTGACATCGATGGGGAAGAATTCTTCGACGCCTAAACTGGTTTTGAATCACCTTTTTAAGTAACCCTTTTTGTAGTTTCTTTTCTGGTAAGTCGTAAATAATTAGTAAATTTTAGTTTTATTTTAAATTATTTATTTATACTAATCTAGTGTTAATGTAAATTGTATTATATCTTATTTATTGTCTTAATGCAACTATGTAAATAAATATGTTCCTACAAATTTGTAGCGGTGGGCGAGTCCGACTCGCACTTTTCCAGTTTTTATTTTAGCACTTATACAATTTAAAATAGTTAATGGTGAAAAGGGGTAAATAGATTTGACAACACAAAGATTGGTCAGCATGTAGGTAGGTAAATAATAATACATATAGAATATTTAAGACAATCATATTAAAATATTCCAAAATATTCTCTTTTAAATGGGTAATAAAAAACCCAATATTTTAACAGTTATTAAGAAGTGTGCCAAAATCATACCTAAATTTCACTGCTAAATATAAATTTATTTTATTTTGAACAAAAAACTTATTGTTAGATTTCTTATTTCATAATATAGGTACATCAACAAAAAATAATTAAACATTTTAAGGTGCCAGGAAATGTACTTTTATGTTTTAGGCACCAACTTCAAAATGTTTAATTATTTTCTGTTGTTATACCTTTATTATTTTTTGCACAAAAAAATACAAAACCGACTTCTAAAATAAATATAAGGTAACTAACCTTATATTTATTTTAGAAGTCGGTTTTGTATTTTTTTGTAATAAGTTTTGTATTTTTCACTTTTTAGTGTATTGTTTTGTAGTTGATTTATGTTACAATAGCATAATCCAAACTGTTAATTTCTTTTTGTTGCGTTTTGTTATGCAAGGCCGTTGATTTTTGAGGAATTCACCTGATACTAGACCATCAGTTCCATTATATATACCTACGCGAGGATATGTGAACACGGTACTCAGATCGTAACCATTAATCGCAATATTAATTACTAGCTGTCCCGCGCAACTTCGTCTGCGTAAATTTTCCCCTTTTTTATTTTTTTATTTTATAATCCTATGTTACTTCTAATACCTCCAAGAATATGTGTACAAAGTTTCATGAAGATCGGTTGAGTAGTAGTTTCGCGTGAAAGCGTAACAAACAAACTTACATTCACATTTATATATTAGTAGGGATTCACTAGTTCCGCTGGTCATCTGTGGTGTTCATTATCAGTTCCATTTCACTAATAGTTTTTTTTTGTAATTAATTTAAATTTCCAGTTCTATTTTTATTATTGTACGATATAATTATAAACCGTCTGAATGTTGATTTTAAAGCCTGTAGCAGCATTTTAAGTAGCGAACGTTTTCTAGTGATACCCCACACAATGGGGTAGGAGAAAAACAAAATCACGTTTATCCCACTTTACGTATAGGAAAGGTACCCCAATAAAAAAAAAATCCATGATTTTGATAGGTTTTTTGAAATCGTTTAGAAGCTGTGAATACCATTTTCAGATTACAAAAAATTTAAAGCTTAATACTCCACAAACGGGACAACTCACACAACGTCACCTGATCCTAAACTAAGCAGAGCTTCCAGAATTCTATTGAAAGTTACTAATAAGCAGGAATTACGTTGTAAGTATGAACCAAAAACCACAGAAAACCCACTTCTTAAGCAGCATTATTTGGATGAGGAGGGGGGGACTACGGAACCTTACATTGTGCGTGGCCCGACATGCACTTGTCCGGTTTTTATTTCATTAAAAAGCTAGTTTATTCGGGATGGTTCTTTGCTTTATTTCATGAAAAAATGTTAAGCCGTTTTAAAGATGATCTACATTTTGTGTCGCACGACCGATCTATGTTATGGGACATGATCTTATTTATTTACTAGCTACCCACGGGTGTCACTTTTCCGTACGATTTATTGATAAATTAATTTTCTACAAACCTTGCCCCGAAAATAACGAATACAACAAAAAAAAAATATCCAAGTTTGCGTCTAGTACCTACGTTTCGTTGCACTCAATATTTATGATTATATTGGTTATTTAAAATAAAAGTATTTTTTTATTTAACTACATTATGTATTTTCCTCTATATATCTATTACCAAATATTTATGTACATATCTCTATTTTTATACGTAAATATATTTTAGTTAGTTGTCTGTATATTTATTAGTATGTAGTCAATATAAATAAATATTAAAAAAAATAAAAAAAAAGAATAACGAAGAAAAATCCGATAAAAATTTCATGTTTTGTAATTTATAGATTAAATATAACTTTTTCTATAATATAATGATACTTTTTGGATTGCTGGATGTGACAGTGGCAGCAAAAACAAAAATGGGGTCTATGACAAAAGCAGCGTTGCAATTTTCGGACTGGTACCAATAGCTGACGTAAATTTTTCTGGCGACAAATCACATTTAATGTACTTGTTTCAAGATTTTCTTTTTTTGTAAGTGCACTGTGACAAATCAAAATTATTTTCTTTCTTTCTTTCTTTTAACTTGGTGCACATGTTCTGAAGGTATGCGAGTACGAACACTCGTTTCATCACAATCTGATCAATGGTTTCGGAACGCATAGAGGACATACAGACAAACATTGATTTTTATATCCATATTAATATTATAAATGTGAAAGTAACTCTGTCTGTCTGTCTGTTACGCTTTCACGCTCAAACAGCTAAACCGATTTGGATGAAATTTGGTACGGAGATAGTTTGAGTCCCGGGGAAGGACAAAGGATAGTTTTTATCGCAATAACCGACATCCACACAGGCGAAAGCTACTTTATAGATAAGTAAAAGTAGACTATAAGGTACTTCGTTTGCGTCATTTTTCATTGATGATCCGTTCCTATTGGCCGTAGCGTGATGTTATATAGCCTATGACACTCACAAATTAAGTGGCTTTCTAGTGGTAACAAAATTTTCAAAATCGGTTTTTAGAACGTCACAAACTCACATTAGCATTGCAAACGAAACATATTCCAATAAAACTGTAAAAACAGTGTGACTGCGGGTTCAATCGGGATTTCTATGCTCTCATGGTTTGTTTCTAAGTTAAAGCTACAAAGAAAACAGATTAAAAGTATGAATTGTGAATGTTTGTTAGTCGCATTTAGTTTGTCTTTTTACTCATCCAAGTAATTCATGGAAGGTACGGTTTTTGCTTGGATTTACCTACCGTTACATTTCATCTTTGCACGAATTATTCGCTAGTTTTCAAGTTTTCGATGTACTTTTATTTTACTATGAGTTTCTCAGAAGAAATATTAATGAGAGCATATTAAAGGTGGGGGGCACGGGGGCACGTGCCACACGGTTGTTTTGTGTAAGTCACACTTGGGCGGTGTCTGGTTATACGAAATGCGCCCCTGCTCCCGAATGACTGCGGTGTCCCTCCAGAATGAAATCCTGGATCCCCCCGAATGAATGACAGTGGAAACCGTATCAAAATACGTAATGTAATTTATAAGAACTAAGCTCACTAAAAAGAGGTAGAAAATGTTTAAAAGACTATTTTTTGAAATTCTAATAAAATAATTTTTATTAGATAGAATAGTATCTTCTTATTATACGCTATTATAGAAGGAAGCAGGGTTGAGGACCTGTCGATAAAAATTAATAAGCTGTTAGATGCCTTTTCTATATGGTTTACCGTAAATAAGCTTAAAATAAACTCCACCAAAACTAAAATCTTAGCCTTTAAAACTACTCCAGAAGCAATGACAATATGCATATTATGTTGGGCAATGAAAAAATTGAATTGGTTAAAGAAACCAAATTCCTAGGCATAAGAATTGATGAATTATTGAACTGGAAAACAGAGCTTATAGCAATAACTGCATCGATTTCATCCGCATGTTACGCAATAAGATCACTAAGAGAGGAGCTTGATATTGACAGATTGAAGGTAGTTTACTATGCACTTGTTGAATCTAGACTAAGATACAGCATACAGTGCTGGGGAAATGGCTATGGTTACAACGCACAAAGTGCGTTCATATTACAAAAGCGAGCCATTCGCACCATGGTGCGCATTTCACAGACAGAGAGTTGTAGGCCATTTTTTACTAGTTTGGGTATTTTGACTGTGCCTAGCCTCTATATTTTGGTTATACTATGCAATTTAAAAAAATATATAGTTAACTTTGAAAATAGTAAAAAAAAGAACTATTAAAGAAGAGACCCGAAGAAAAAAGTTTAAAACCATTTTGAATCCTCAGTTTAATATCGTAAAGCATAGCCCTAGATATCAAGCTGTACAGTTATTTAATAAATTGCCCACAGATATAAAATGCTCTCTTTTAACAGGTTTACAAGCATTTCTGTTGAGTAGGTGCCTCTATGACATAAATGAACTGTAATATATATTTAGTCTAGTATAACAATTTTAGTAAATATAAATTATGTATATTAATGTGGATTGATTTAATTTATGTTGTTGCATGGGAATGTTAAAATTACATGCATTATTATTATTATTATTTTGTTACTCTAGTTTTTTCTTTAAAAAAAAAAAACGTTGTATGGATTTGATTATGGTGTATTGATTAAATGACATATATTTTAAGTATTATTTTGTAAATAACTCAATTTTTAAAAAAATGTGTATTATTAGGGATAATTAAAGTTGTAGCTAATGTATTAAAATACAATGTAATATTGTTCCTGAATAAATGAAATGAAAAAAAAAAAATTTGTATTACATAATATCGATTTTAGAGTCAATCTTTTACCTACAATTTATTATTTCATCACTAATAAATAAAAGGTGTATTTATTTAACAAATTGAGAAAATAATAAAGCCGGTGAGTTATTTATCGATTTATTAGCTATATGTTCCGCTGGGAAATTTCGTTCCATTGATTAAATGTATTGAAAGCAAGACGTATTTGATGTCAATTTATTGGTTCGGTATTGTGGAGGTAAACATACGCGCAGTACCCGTGAGGAATTCCACATTACATTGGATAAAAATATACTGTGGTTCCGCTCGGGTGGTATCAGTTACTGCGTCAAAAACTAACCTAACAAGCAGGCATATAGAGTTACATACTCTGTATGCTTGCTTGCAAAGTTACGTTACATATTTATGATGTTAATGAAGTAAAACATGATAACTCTCTTAAGATAATCATCTTGAACAAATACACAGTTTATAGATTACGTCTATACGTTACTAAAATGTGTGTAATATAACTAACACCTAATGTTCTGATACTGTTAACGTTCTGCTTTATTTAAAAGGTACTTTTGCGAGCTAAACGATCTCAACAACGGTACTTCCTTTATAAGAAAGGGTGCCTACGGGCTGCAATGCAATGCTTAGTGTGTGTTTTAATTTTAGGTAGGCATATTTTCTCACAGTGTTAAGTTATGGTTCACCGATTTTAGGCAACGACGAAACTGAACTCAACTGGCTACGACTGTTTATTGCTAAATTCTATCATAGTGAAAGATACAATTTTCCATAACTAGCTGCACTCATTATTACCCTGCTGTATAAAAAAAATGTATCTTGTACTGTATTATCCTGTTGTGTGTGCATCGCCAAAGAGAACTGGCGCAGGCCTGTAGTGCATGGTGTCAACGAGCGCCTCCTTGCTCTGCCATACCTCCCGGTATGGCAGAGCAAGAAGCTTCACGGTAGGTTCTTTCGTGCTCTTCATGGGCCCGATGTTGACCTATTAGCGTCCGTGGCCTGGCTACGGTTCGGTGATCTCTTCGGAGAGACCGAGGGTTTTCTCTGTGCAATTGCTGACGAAGTTATCATGAGGAATAACTACAGGAAATCCTGCGGGATAGCACTGTTGACATCTGTCGTGCCTGTCACCGACCGTGAGTCCCTCAGACATATCGTTTCCGGCTGTTCACGTCTTGCTAACGGCGAGTACTTGCACAGACACAATCAAGTAGCCAGGATAATTTACCAGCAACTTGCTCTGAAATACAACCTTGTGGACATTGAGATACCATACTATAGGTACGTTGATGAGCCAGTTCTCGAGAATAGTCGTATCACGTTGTACTGAGTTGTTGTGGAAGCCAATTATAACCAAACAGTTACTAACAGTAACAGTACCTCAGGCCTCGAACACGCGATCTTAACCCTTTGTTCATTTAAAAAAAATGGACAAAAGTATAAACAAGGGGCGCTGTTATAAGAGTTCACTCTGTTTGATTCTTTCAAAGGAATCCATAAAAATTGTCAACACAAAAAATAATAATTAAGAATTTTTCTTACAATTAAATGAAAAACGACCACCAAGTTTTTGAAAGTAAACGTGCCTATTGTGAGTGATTACAACAAGGTCCTAAATCATTTACGTAGCAAGGTAAAAGGTCGCACGTGTTATCCTGGATCAAGTACGTACGTGTTTTTATATTGCCTGCGTCGGTGGCGTAGTACGACTGTTACGTCAGAGGTCCTGCGTTTGATTCCCAAACGGGACCCCACTTTGTGTAATCTACAAATTGTTGTTTAGGGTCCTGGGTGTTCTGTGTCCGTTAATTGGACGGTTGTAAAGCCCTTCGCGATACTGGGCCTGTACCTACTACTACTGTGTGCTTAGTGCGAGTTTGGTTTATAAGTCGATTCTATCGCCAATTAATTATCAAAATCAAAGTTTCTAAAATAACTAAAAATAATAAATAACATCTTGGGACAACTCACACAACGCCATCTGATTCCAAACTAAGCAGAGCTCATACTATTGCAACCAGACAACTGATAAACAAACTGATATATTTTTAAATACATACATATCCTATACAAATGACACCCAGACACAGAATAAACCATCGTGCTCATCACATAAAGTTTTATCCTGGGTGGGGATCGAACCCACGACCTCCGGCTTAGCAGTTACGGTCACTAACCACTAGGCCAGTTATGTATATGGCTGATTTTTAGTTAAATAAGTATACTATAACGTAACAGTTAAATAAGTTAAGTTACTCGCGTTTTGTAGTAATGACACCTCTGTGAACAGCAAACTTTGCGCTCTTAATTTGTTGTCCCAAGATTATTTTTTTTTAAAGATAACTAGCAATGTGGGATTGTGTTCCACATTACTACCAATCTTGTTAACCCCTCCAGCTAAGCTTAAAGGCTTGTGTTAGGAGTGGGTTCACGTCGGTAGTATAATGGGTAGGATTCGAACCCGCGACCTCACGATTG
Source organism: Herminia tarsipennalis (assembly GCA_945859575.2). Taxonomy (NCBI): domain Eukaryota; kingdom Metazoa; phylum Arthropoda; class Insecta; order Lepidoptera; family Erebidae; genus Herminia; species Herminia tarsipennalis. The sequence continues at coordinate 31,894,142 of OX243830.2, forward strand.
CGAGCCTTAGCTATTAGGCTACCGCCGCTTATAGATCAGTAGTAAGAAAATACTGTCTACTCTTTTGGTGTTATTGTGTTTAGGTGTTTTATATTTATTGCAGACAGTGGTACGCTTATAAATGATATCCTTATAACCTAATATTTTTTATATTAAGTTTTTTTTAAGTCAATTTTTTGGCAATTTTGCCTATTTAAAGACTCATTTCTGCCAGGGTCAAATATTCAATGCAACAACACACTTTATCTGCATGTACAAAGTATTTTTACATGATAAACGTGGAGCTGTAAAAATAACGACATAGTCTGTCGCCATTTTTACAACACCTAAACATCAAAGGTTTCATAAAAAGTCAAGAATTGTCAGGTTCTAAAAGTTATTTCATTTCACTTTTTTAATTTTTTTTGACTGAATTTACACATTCAGTAAAAAAAAATCTCCTCGTGGATGTGTATTTTATTATGATTTTTTTACTAACTGCTCAAATCTTTCTATCCCTTGATGCTCGCGAGTTTAGGCGATGGCCCAAACTCGCGAGCATCAAGGGATAGAAAGATTTGAGGTCTAGTAACATAGTCCAGATAGGTGGTTCGCTTCTAGCCGGTTTGCCTACGGAAGTCTCGGGTTCGATTCCTGGGTCTGGACTTCAAAATTTTTTTCTATCTTTCAAAAATGCAATTATTGTATTTGTAAAGTAATTGGCAAGAAATGCCTATAAGAATTACTTCAAAATTCGGCCTGCGACATCTTAATTTGTTAAAATGCTCTCTGTAACGAAGCAATAACAAAAGCCGTTATAGTTCTTTAACTACCGACTAGATGGCGCATGCGAGGGCCCAAACTCGCGAGCATCAAGGTGAATTACCCTAAAAAAAATATTTTTTAAGATTTTATCTTTCACATTAATAACAGCCATGTAGCACTAACAGTCTTTGAGCTAAGCTGCGGACGGATGGACGGACGGACATGGCGGCGCAGGGCGCTAGCGCGAACACACACGGCGTTTGTACTACAGCGTAATAGTTCTGAAGTGTTAATTTTTTATGTAATACTAGCTGTCCCGCGCAACTTCGTCTGCGTAAATTTTACCCGTTTTTGAAACATTTCTCATTGCTGCTCCGCTCCTATTAGTCGTAGCGCGATGTTATAATTATATCCTTCCTCGATAAATGGGCTATCCAACAAAAAATATTTTTTTAAATCGGACCAATAGTTCCTGAGATTAGCGCGTTTAAACAAACAAACAAACAAACTCTTCCGCTTTATATTATTAGTATAGATAAATTGTCATGTTTGCGTACGATAGCGCAATAGATGAATGTTGTATTTAACCAGATAAATGATAGTACTTTTATACTGATGTATAAAGCAATTAGTGTGAAATTATTCCCTAACCATTCCAAAATATTAAAAAATGCACAACGTTAATATTCAAGTTTTCACTTCTGTCAGCACTCTTGGAGTGCAACTTGTTGTTATTTTTTTTTTAAAGATGTTTAGAGCAAGAACTGCAACCTGGGACGTCAATTTAAAAAATGTGTGGCACTCGGGGACTGCCGCGGTAAAGCTATTGCATAGCATTTTTATCAATTTAAGCAATTAAAAAAAAGTATAATAGAAACAACGAAATGGGAAGACTAAAATGACAATAGGTAACATAATGTCAATAGATGGCGCTGTATTTAATTTTGTTACTATTCAATACAAAATGTACTACGGTCTGAATCGCGCTATTATGATTTTTGCAGCCAGAATCATAAGTACCAAATGAAACGACGTTAAACGATGCACGACCTTCAAGCCACACCTCCGTGCCCGTCGGAGTGGGGAGCGTGAGGTTTTTTCGTTACGGAATTTCTGGATTCGGTCCCTGCGCTCAAGGCCCGCGATAGAGAAGCTATGCAATAGCTTAAAATAAAACTACAATAGAAATTAATTCGTGATAAAAACGACTTTTATACCACAGTGCATTTAGGACGTTTGGCGCTCCGGTTGGCCCGCTCAAGCTCATAACTGCTCAAAACCAATCAGAGAGCCAACGCGGTAAACGTTTCGATCGCGTTAACTTAAAACAATTTGCGCTCTAGGCCCTAAAAGGGAAACTCTTGCTGAAACACTTTCTGAAACAAAAAAAACTTTTATAGGTACGGCTTTTCGTATTCGTGTTCACTGTGTAAATTCACATTGACTACATCAATAGATTAATTATTTTAGTACGCGTAATAACAATAAAGAAATATAGGTATGCTTGTAATAACAGCTTTCATTATGAAATATTTTGAAAATTGTTTTATTTTTCCAAGTTCTAAGTTACGTTTAAGTGAAAATTATGTACAATAATAAGACCCTGTAGCTGTAAGCTTTGAATATTTTATTATAATTATGCATAACAGTGAACGTAATATCTAATACCTATATTTAGGACATCATTTGCTGAAGTAGATACGATCTCAGATACATTTTATAGTACACTGTAATAATAGGTTGGCTAGAAAAGTATCAAGATTGATACAATCTACAATTTTAGCAATTTGTTTAGAAAGGTACCTAAATTTATTATTAAAAAAATAAACACTTTGAAAAGGCTTGTATTACATTATATGTTTCACATTTTTAGGCTCAGAAAAAAAAATCTCTACACCACGTACCTAATTCATTTTCTGGCAGTTTTGATATTATCATGCCATCCGCTAAAGAATCGCAAGACGCATTCTTTCAGCTAATAAAAAAAAAACAACGTCCAATAGAAATTGAAATGTACACAAATTATGAAATTGAATTGTACTCACAGAACACACTATTATCTTTGATTGTACTGCTTACCTATGCGGATTTGCATGTGCGACACAAGCAAATAGATTAAATTACAATACCTTCACCTATTTTTCATTGACTGATAAAAAATGCATGCAAAAAAGACTCCAATAACTTGCACATTGTTAAAGTTCATTAAAAAACGCTTGGATTACGTTTTGTAGGTCAAGTACAGCGAGGGATATGCTACATAGCAATAAGTACTTCTAATCATTAAACACAACACTCGATAATGAACCTTAGGGTCTATGAAATGAAGTTTGTTTTCAAATAAGAGAATACAGAATAGGTAAATATTCGCACGAATTAGATAGGTACAGATGGCCAGCTTCCTACAACGAGCGAAAACGGGCACACATATGCATAGATGTGCATGTACACAAATCTCGGTTGAACTCGGTCGTATCTCAACCGAAATGGCGCACGTTGAGAGTACTTGTATGTGTGCGTGGATTTCTTGTTGAGCTGTGAGCAGGCTGTACCTATGTGTTTTGGTGATAGTAGTGACTTATCTGTCTCCTTTCGTTGTGGATGCCCCATTAAAAGGGCCCTGACATAATTGAGAGTGCTTTCAACGAAAATGGAGTCGTAATACTATTATTACGATAATTCATTTTTAGCTCCAAAGACTATTTGGATGTGCATTGATAATTTTCAGGGTTCCGTACCTCAAAAGGAAAAAAACGGAATCCTTAGAGGATTACTTTATTGTCCGTCCGTCTGACTGTCAAGACCGTTTATCTCGGGAACACGTAATGTAGCATTTAATGGTGGAAGAATTTTTTTAAACCGGTCCAGTAGTTTTTGAGTTTAATCGTTACAGACATACAAAAATACAAATCTTTCCTCTTTATAATATTACTAGTTGCCTGCCTCGGCTTCGCACAGGTGTCATATCGTAGTTTTTTATACCTTGAGTTACATTATTGTAATTTCGGTAGGGTTCTCTAATTTACCAAGTATCACCGTTAGAAAGCTACAATAACGGGGACAAATACCTATAGGCTATAGGTGTGTGATTTTTTGAAATTAGTCCCGTAGTTTTTAAGTTTATTCGTTATATCCAAAAATACAAATCTTTCCTCTTTATAACATTGGTATATATTAGTGTAGAAGTGTAAATAATACCTACCTATAAATTTGTACGGAACCCTCGGTGGGCGAGTCCGACTCACACTTGTCCGATTTTTTATTTGATTTTATTTAATACTAAGTATGTAATAGTAATAATCTTTTTGGATTTAATCTACAACTTCCGTATTAGGAATCTGGAGGTTTTACAAATGAACAAATCACGAACACATAGTACACCCAGTCTCAGAAGAACAATTTGTAAATCCCACATACCATGATGGGATCGAACCCACAAACTCTTGTGCATCAGTCGTGGACATCAGATCTGTTCATCCTAAAAATATAATAAAATAATTAAAAAATAAATATTAAACTCTCAGCATGAGTTTCGTTGTCGTTCTATTGATATGACCTTCAAAATTAAATATGTCACTATGTGATACACCCAGGGGCCGAACGGCGGGCGATACAAAAGTACCCATTCTCCTTTCATAAAGATACTGTAGGCGCCACCTGTCGGAATTTTCCAGCAGCGACTCAAGGTAAGTAAAACATTCCCTTTCATAACAGAGGGATGTGATAAAACTTTTGTATGACGTTTACTGGAATCGCCGCAAGATGGAGCTAGCTGGTAGGTAGCCATATATTCGAGAGAGCTTTTAATTGAAAGTTTTGCACATAGATGGAGTAAGTAGTCGCTTAATAGCTGGTAAATAGCTGCCAGCTGAACTTATATATAACACAGGAAACACAGTGTTTTTTTGGAAATAAAAAATAAAAAAAATTGTGTGCTCAGGTACTTGGGCAACGTGAATAATGGCAATGTTATATAGTGGAGATAAAAAGGCTCGCAGCCACTGACCGTCACTGAAATTATAATCTTATGATTCGTGAATGAAAGTACACGGTTCAATGCGGCGATATCAAAATTGCACAATAAAGAAGAACTTTTATATTTACAAAAATATAATTAAAAAGAAAAAGTTTCGATTCCGAAATTGAATATGGAACTTTTTATTCAACTACGGCGAAGCAAAAATGTTCGACCGTTATAAAGGTTTAGCAGTAGCTACATGTACATATACGAGTATGTACATCACTCATTCGATTTCGACGAATAAGGTGTCAATCAATTCCTCACGGGTCAGCAACATTATTTTTCACAACGACTAATGAAGTATGAGTAAGTACGTAGTAGGTATGGTATCTATTATTTTTTAATTCGCTTGCGACTTCGCCCGCGTGATTTAACATTGCTGCTATCTCCCTGTATACGTTAGCGTGATGATAAAAGTAGCCTTAGTTACTTCTTACATCCTTAGCTGTCTGACAGTGTAAGTCCCGTCAAAATCTGTGATGTTTCGGGAATTAGCCTGATTAAAAAACGAACAAAAATTTTCTAAATTGTATTTTTGTTATAAGTACTATATATACTTTCTTAAGCAATTATTAAAAAAAACTGTTATTTTGAACATTACAAGACATATTACAGACATTTTTATTTATTTGTATAGATATGCCGTGTTGAAATGTGCTCATTATGCCAAATAAGTATCAAATGTATCAATAGGAGTACATAAAAAATAATCAAAATGTATAGTTATATTAACAGTCTTTACTTATTAGGTAGGCACTTTATTTGCGTTAATTTGACGATTGTGTAAGTATAATTTATAACTTAACATAAGCTGGTCATTTATAAAAAATATTGAACACTTCTATACTAGTAGATACTCTACTATCCGACTACGCTATAGCAGAAAATCTTGGTCTAAAAAGGTAATTGTCATGTCTGTTGTTACAGTACAATATCTTTGTGCTGTATCTACAATCTACATCACAATCTTATGTTCCTTATCGCACGTTCAGTATCTATTAAATGTTTCTACTATCTGTTATCAACACGAAGTCGTTAGTATATAAGATGCACCTTTGGATAATTATAACCAGACTATACTACATCTTTTGTCTCATTTATAGCTAATCATATACTGCCAAGAAGTTTGGCAAATTGGTGACCCCGACGAACGAATACGCAGCAAGAAACATGGCACAATCACCGTGCAAGGCGAACATAAATCAGCAAGGAACACTTGAAGTAGCTGCTGGCACCTCGGTTTTATCCCGCATTCCGGAATTTTGGAAAGACCAACCAAGATTATGGTTCACGCAACTAGAAGCCATATTAGCACCACAGAAGCAAGGAGACGAATACAAATACTGTACAGTAATAGCAAAGTTATCCAAGGAAGAAATACTACAAGTTAGTGACCTAATAACTTCACCACCGACTACAGATAAATACAAAAACATCAAGGAACGTTTAATTGATTGTTACGAAGAAACAGAACAGCGACAGTTTCAAAAATTAATATCAGAGACAGAACTCGGTGATCAAAAACCTTCGCAGTTATTACGTCAAATGCGAGTCCTCGGGAGAGGAAAAATCAGTGACGAAACAATTAAACTACTATGGTTCAGGCTTTTACCAACATCAGTTACTACGGTTCTAGCAGTTACGGAAGACATGGAAATTGACAAACTGAGCCAAATTGCAGACAAAATAATAATGAATTCAAAAGTAACCGAAATATCAGCTGTTAGCAACGACACTTCAAACGACAACAATACAGCATGCATTTTAGCCCAGCTAGCAAAATTACAGATAGATATTGACGCAATTCAGCAAGGTCAATATGGCTATCGACCCAACACGCACAATCATTTCAAGAAACGTCAACAATTCCCGATTATGAGGCCGAGAACAAACTATAGAGGAGCAAATCGATTTTGTTACTACCACGAAAGATTCGGAAAATATGCAAAGAACTGCATTAAACCATGCGGTTGGAAACCAATGACTTACGTACGGAACCAGGGAAACGAATAAGAGCACAGACAACGGCGAAACTCTGTGCAATCCACCCATCCAATCGCCTCACCATTACCGACCGAAAAAGTGGTATGAAGTTTTTGATTGACACGGGCGCAAATATTTCAGTCATTAGCAAGCAACAGAGACATTCAATTTTACAAAATGAACAATACACACTATACGCTGCAAATGGGACTAAAATTAGGACTTACGGCGAGAAGACGCTTACCTACCTTGAATTTAGGACTACAACGATGTTATAAATGGAATTTTGTAATCGCCGATGTTACACAACCAATAATTGGAGCAGATTTTCTAGAGCACTATAAACTATTAGTCGACATAGCAGGTCGCAAACTTATCGACAAAGTTACAGAGCTGACAACGCATGTAACTTCGGAAAAAGCGACACAACAAACAATTCGTACTATCGCAGTGGGAACGAATCCACGTATTACGCAACTTTTAAACAAATACGAAGACATCACGAAAGGGTCCTCTCTCCGCAATGCGCCCAAACATAAGATTGAACATCACATTATCACTACAGGACCACCCGTCGCAGCTCGGGCAAGACCATTACCTCCAGAAAAATACGACATAGCCAAAAAGGAATTTCAAAATATGATAGAACTCGGAATTTGCCGACCGTCAGATAGCCCATGGGCAAGCCCATTACATATGGTAAAAAAGAAAAATGGCGAATGGAGACCGTGTGGAGACTATCGAATGCTCAATAGCACGACAGTACCGGACAAATACCCACTACCAAGATTAACTGACTTTACATACATATTAGAAAATAAGAAGATACTAAGCAAGATAGATATACGTAAAGCATACCATTGTATTCCTGTTAAAGATATAGAAAAAACAGCCATCATCACACCTTTTGGACTTTTTGAGTACTTAAGAATGCCTTTCGGATTACGCAATGCGGCACAAACATTTCAACGATTCATGGATTCCTTATTTAGAGATTTAAACTTCGTATTTATATTTGTAGACGACTGTCTCATCGCATCGGACAACGAAGATTTGCATTATCAGCATTTAGAAACGGTTTTCAAACGTTTACACGAGAATGGAATAACCATTAATCTCGAAAAATGCGAATTTTTCAGAAGGGAAATAGATTTCTTAGGTTATCATATAACGAGCCAAGGAATACACCCTACCGAAGAAAATTACAAAGCAATCATGGAATTTCCCAAACCGAAAACAATTCAAGAATTAAGAAGATTTTTGGGCATGGTCAATTTCTACAGAAGTAATATTCCACGCGCAGCGGAAAATCAAAGAATTTTAAACGAATATCTACAAGGTTCAAAAAAGAACGATAATTCACCTGTTCCTTGGACAACGGAAGCAGACAAAGCTTACGAAAAATGCAAGGAAAGCATGAAAAACGCAGTGTTAACAGCGCATCCTTCCCGCAACGCATCACTAGCGCTCATGACCGACGCTAGTGCTACTTGCGTTGGTGGAGTTTTACAACAAAAATCCGGACGCAAATGGGAACCATTAGGATTTTTTTCACAAAAATTGAGCGAAACTCAACAAAAATATTCTACGTTTGACAGAGAGCTGTTAGGAATATACATGGCCGTCAAACATTTTCACAGATTAATCGAGGGAAGAGAATTTACAATATTTACGGATCACCGACCTTTGACATACGCATTCTCCCAAAAACCATCATCAAACGATACACCGCGACGGGTCCGGCAGTTAGATTTCATTTCACAATACAGTACCAACATTCAACACATAAGCGGACGTGACAATATTACCGCCGATGCCTTATCTCGAATAGAGGAAATATACGTGCCATCACCTATCGATTACGCTGAATTGGAAAAATGTCAATCAACAGATAATGAACTAAGTAAATTACATGACAATAAAAGATTAAAATTCAAAAACATTACGCTTCCGGGTTCCACAATAAACATCACCTGCGACACATCTACTGGAAAAAGCCGCCCCTACTTACCAAAGCATTTTCGCAAACAAATTTTCGATACCATTCATGGTATGAGCCATCCAGGAAAAAGAACTACGAGAAAAATGATAACCCAAAGGTATTTATGGCCGTATATGAACAAAGATATCAATAATTGGTGTAGATCATGTATAGCCTGCCAAAAATCAAAAATACAACGACATACGATATCACCTCCTGGTACATTTATGACAGCGCAACGTTTTGAACATTTACATATTGACATCGTCGGACCACTTCCGATTTCACAAGGGAAGAGATATTTAATCACAATCATAGATCGTTGTACGTCATGGCCCGAAATATTTCCGGTAGAAGATATAACTGCAGAAACAGTAGCCAAGACACTTTTCGAAGGATGGATTACTCGTTTTGGATGTCCATTGCGCATTACTACGGATCAAGGCCGACAGTTTGAATCAAGAATATTTGAGTCACTCTCACAATTTTTGGGAATACATAAAATTAGGACAACACCTTATCATCCACAATCCAATGGAATGATAGAGAGATTTCATAGAACTTTAAAGGCGGCGTTAATGACAAGAGAATCCAACGAAAATTGGTTAAAAGAAATTCCAACAGTTTTACTCGGGTTGCGGAGTAGCTTGCGAGAAGACACAGGTTATAGTTCAGCAGAGATGACATATGGAACGCCAATACGACTCCCTGGAGGATTTTTTGAGTCATCAGCAGCACAGTTATCAACGTACGAAGAGTTTGTAAAACAAATTCAAAAGGACATCACACAAATGACATTCTTTGAGTTCGGGATGCACAAATACGTATTTGTTTGGTGTACGTATTTGTTCGGTGTGATAGAATTAAGAAAGCCCTGACACCGCCGTATGAAGGACCCTACCCAGTAATTAGTAAAACAGATAAAACATTTTGCATTAGAATTAGGGATAAAGAGACAGTGATATCAATTGATAGATTGAAACCAGCTTTCATGATCAATGACGAATCAAACTACGTGCCAGATTCAAAGGATTGCGACAGGCATTCACACACGTACACTACACGATCGGGACGTAAAGTAAAGCCAGTAGTACGTCTATAAAAAATCGCTGATATAAGTAAGCTATTCGTATATATATTAACATAGATCTTAACATATACCATTAATTCACAACTACTCGTAACAACAAGACATCTAAAATGGGAAATCAAAGTTCTAAGGACCAGATAACATACAATACGGACAATTGCCTCAATCAAAACGAAGCGGACCAACTCCGTAACCTGATCCAGGAGGACTTACGGTGGACAAGAAATGTTGCAATGGGACAGATTATTTTAACAATCGGCGTGATCCTAATTTACGGCATAATGAAAACACTGGACAGAAGAATGAAGAGTTTAACGAAAAAAAAAAAATAATAAACACTCGTGCAACAGCTAAGTCAAAATTACAGACGTCAGCAAATCACACCACAACAGGCGTCATCAAATTCCACCGCGTACAATAGCATTATTATTTATATACATCAGCAAATAACTAGTAAGGTCTAGGTCAAATTTATATTGTAAACACTATTACCATAATTTTTTTTAAAGGGGGGTGTACTGTTACAGTACAATATCTTTGTGCTGTATCTACAATCTACATCACAATCTTATGTTCCTTATCGCACGTTCAGTATCTATTAAATGTTTCTACTATCTGTTATCAACACGAAGTCGTTAGTATATAAGATGCACCTTTGGATAATTATAACCAGACTATACTACATCTTTTGTCTCATTTATACCTAATCATATACTGCCAAGAAGTTTGGCAAATCTGTTATAAGTTTTGGTAAAACTTTGCTAGTTTATTAGATGATACTAGCTGACCCTCGCAACTTCGTCTGCGTCAAATTAACCCGTTTTTGCAAAATAGGGGTAAATAAAAAAATAGGGGTTGATCGTAGAAGGGTGAAAATTCAGGGCTGTATGTATTTTTGAATCCGGTATCATAAAAGAATAAAAATTTACCTAAAAATTAAAAAAAAAAAAAATAGGGTTGGACTATCCTTAACATTTAGGGGGATGAAAAATAGATGTTGTCCGATTCTCAGACCTACCCAATATGCACACAAAATTTCACGAGAATCGGTCAAGCCGTTTCGGAGGAGTTTAACCACAAACACCGCGACACGAGAATTTTATATATTAGACTAGATTATATAACTAGGGACAGCACTAGCCGCTAGTACTTGCGATGTAATGTCTATATACTTCAAATTTTGTATAACCGCCGAAGCAACGTAGCGGTAACGCAAAGCAGCCTAAGGCACCTGTCTCACCAACAGCGAGTCACTACTCGTATCATTTTATCGCTCAACCTACTCTTTCCTCCTTTCTCGCTTCTCTAAAATAAACCAGACAGATCGATGAGCGAGTGTAAGAAATTGTTGCCGTGACTAACTCCAGATAAGCAATCATTTGCATAAAGTTCGCCATTCATGTCAGAATATGTTAAATAAGATATTATTGACGCTTCCCCACAGTGGCGGCGAGTAATCCTTACCTACGTCTTATTTAACCACAAAATATAGGTAAATTTGTACAGTTTTGAAATTGCGCTTTCATTTTGTGTTCTGAACAGTTTTAAAAGCAAATGCAGGAGCCCTCCTCCTGCTTGTTATATATTTTTTTTTGAAACCCATTTATATTGAATGTAGTAGTTCAGTAATTTAGTTTAATAATATACATAACAACCCATATGATGTCCCACTGCTGGGCACGGGTCTCCCCAGTAGAACCTACTTATTAGTTCCTGGGGGTAATTGCCATAATCGCCACGCTTGGCGAGCGGGTTGGCGATCGCAGTAAGGCTTGAAATACGCAGAGGACGCTGCTGCCCGTCCTCCCGTGTGACATCCCTTAGTCGCCTTGACGACACCCACGGGAAGAGATGGGGTGGCACTATTCTTAAGCCGGTGCCACACAGCTAATAATAATATAATTAAATAATAATTAAAGATATCATAACCATAACTTTATCCTGAAATCATGCAGTCGAAGGCATTTTAGTAAGTTCACTGGGATTCCTAAATGCATCACAATCTCAAATCACTGGATAGAATTGTCTAAACCACAGGTACTTTCCACTGATCGCCACTATTATTCTATCATTGTCACTAGTTATCAGCAAATGCAATCGTAGCCGTAACGACACCACGCCTCAGTGTAAAGACGTTGTAAGTGTAGTGTGTAGAGGTACCGACAGTATAAATTATCAAGACCAGGCGAGGGTAGTTGAAAAACCCCGCGCCTCACGGAGACATCGCTAAGCTGCCATCAGTCGACCCGTGAGCATGATCGGTGCAATTCGATCGAAACGTCGGGTAAATAAAAGGTCGTACCTTTAAATAATTCACGCGATTAAGTCCCGAAATATATCTAATGTGTATAAAAATCGCGAAAGTTTAAAAACAATAAATAGTCTTCTCCAGGGATAGTCTAGCATTTTTTATCACAAATTATTTTGAATTACTTAGCTAAGTTAGGTTAGATGCATCACAATAATAAGTGCATAACTGTGTAATAATTATGGATTAAGAGTTAGTAATATTCAATTTAACAAAGTATAAAAATGTGTATAATTTATTGTATTTTTTGTTGTAATGAGAAATAAATTATTTTTATTATTTTGCGTCTTCATTTAGTCAGTAATATGAAAATGCACGGACTATATGTATTGGTAAATGGTAAGTAGGTATTATCATTTCGTATAACAATATAGGCACCTACAACAAAAAAAAACTTGCCAACAAAATTATAACAAAGTTTGCAACATTTTCGCATGGCCACTTCATTAATATTAACGTCTATTTACATATTAGAGCAGAATTCTGAGCAGTGTAAAGGTCAACAAATGGTAATAATAGTCCAATGAACACCCAACTTAATAACGTATACTTACCTATACCATTTTGCAGTATTAATTGGCTTAAAAATCGACTCAAAATAGAAAATCTCTTATAAATATACAAATTGGTATCTCTTAAATTTATATAAGAGATACCAATTTGTATTTTAAAAAATACAATTAATTTGGTAGTTTAGGTAAATACAATTTTTTTCCACATTTCCGTTGGATTTTTCAAAAAATTTTTTTCATACAAACTTTAAAGTCCGACAATGGGGATGATGATTGTCAAGCAAGTCAAATCAGTATCTTTTTATGAAATGTCAAAACGACACGCTGGCGTGACGTCACAACTCAGGATCGTCAAATCATTGCTTCTAGGATTTCTTTTCCTTAAATTATTACAGACGTTAAATTGTGGAATACTTAACACATTTATTCAGATCTTGTTATGACGTACTATTGTCTGATTACTGATTTCTTTTTGTTATTGTACCTAGTCATTATCCTAATTACAATGGCAACAAAAATAATTATAGCCGATATGAAGCAATGCGTGAATGTATGTAAAATTCACAGTGGCAATTGATTTTTATTTTTAAAAGAAGATTTAAATGTACGTTTCTCATTGTCACAATCATTGTAAATTGGTACCGTAAACCATACCACACGTTTTGAAATATCCAAACCAATATTATATATGTGAAAGTACTGTTCGTTATTATTTTCACGCTGAAACCGCTAAACCAATTCCAATGAAATTTGGTATGGAGATACTTTTAAGTTCTAGGAAAGGACAGGATAATTTAATCGTGATAACTGGCATCCAAGGCGGAGCCACGGCGAAAGCTAGTCTTAGGATACCGATTTAGTTAGTCGAAACCTCACAGGGGGGTGAAAATATTATACTGTAACACTTTTCATAATGCGCGAATATGGTTTCGTGCACTTTTTAGTTGGTATTTTACGAGTCGAGCATAGCGGAACTGAAGCATAGAGGGAATAAACGGTAATACTCAACCGCAATCTTAAAAAAAATAGTGTCCATACCTCCATGCATTCCCGAATAGAACCCTAAAAACCGTGCTAGGTAGGTACAGGTACATTTTTACGCGTTTAATTCTCCGTCTTAGGTATTTACCGAACAAGTGGTCGACATTAATCTTAGAAATAAAAGAACTCTTAAAGATGCTACCGAGAAATAAAAACACCTAAACTTGCCTAGGTACTTTCTTTTAAAGATTTCGGTTGAGTATCTTTGTCTGATCACTCCCCTGGCAGGATTCGATTAAGTAAATCGGCATTCCGTATATCTCAGTTCGTGAAGGCTGTTGATTACAGTAGGTAAGGTAGGATAACCTAGGAGTCAATATACTATTATAGAATAGTCCCTACCTATGGCTATTTTTGGATTCCACCTAGGTAAATAAATATATGAGATTGCAGCCAATATCAAATAAAATCAACAAACAATCATACAGTTCGCGCCAAAATCAGCGACCGAAAGATAAACGGTGAAAGAAAACAAAATGGATCATGTAGGTAAATATTGGATGAAAAATAAGAAAAAAAAACTGATTGTATCGGAAATTGAAGTTGTGAACGGTATAAAAAGCACGTGTCACAGTTTTAATGTGATAAAGTCTTATAAATCAATGACCGGGTGCACGCACGAAAAAGTGTCACGTTCCGCCTGCTGATAGGCTGAAGTATCAACCTATCAACGATGGCGATTGCAGCGACATGCGATACAACTGGAACTAAAACTATCAGCCTATCAGCGAATGGCAATTGCAGCGACACGCGATACAATTGGAACTAAAACTATCAGCCTATTAGCTAATGGCGATTGGAGCGACATACGATACAATTGGAACTAAAGCTGTTGATTATTACAATGTCATCAATGTTTTCTTATGACGTTATCACGTAAAGAAAAAAAAATCCGTAAACCGACTTAACAGATAACCGTTTTGCAGCTTAGAGTTTGGTAGCGTGTGGAAATTGACAACTAATGATTATTTTACATAATACTACACGGGTGCATTAACTTTTCTGCATGAGTTTACTGGAATATTTTTTCATACACATCTTGTCCTTACAAATACGTTCAATAAAAACAATTACTTAACCAAATAAGTGCGGTCGTTCAGCTAGTAGCATCCCGCGAACTTTCCTGCAAGGAATTTAAAACAAAACCCTAAAAACTGTGAAAAAATATGGTGACCTTAAGTTTGTGAACCCTGACTCAGTGGCGATCGAGCAGATCGAGATATCTGCGAGGTTAAGCAACGTTACCACTACCGGTCTATAGATGGGTGACCGTTTTCGAATATTGTCATACCCCTCAGTGCCTCGGAGAGAACGTTAACCCGTCGGTCCTGCGCCTAATTTGTCTCCGACCTTGTCGGATTTCCGTCCTATCGGACTCTGAGAGTGAAGGAATAGAGTGCATTTGTGTCTGCGCATACACTTGTGTGCTATAATATCTTCTGCATAGTTAACTAGTCTCTAATGAGATTGGCCGCTGTAATCGAAATAAAAAAGTAAATAATAATAATATTTATTATTTCCTGGAGAATAATATCTATATCTATTTGAGATGATGGAATGGAGTACACTCCATTCTATCATCTTAAATAGTAAAGTTTAGTACAATACAATACAACCCCTCCAGCTAAGCTCAATGGCTTGTGTTAGGAATGGGTCACATCATATTATAACGGGTAGGATTCGAACCCGCGACCTCACGATTAGGAGTCCGATGCCTTAGCCATTAGGCTACCGTTGCTTTTTAAAAACTAAAATAAGACGACGACAGAAAATGGCGGTTATTCTGTTAAAAATTCTAAAAAATGTTGCTGAAATTTATCTACTAAAAAGAGAAAACAAACATTGTATCATTCAAAGCAAAAAAGGTAAGCATCTTATTCTCCCCACATTAAACCTTGACTTTGTCAAAACTTTTAATCAAAACATAATGAGAGAAAACTTTACCTTTTACCTGTAGAAGTCTAATTAAGTAGCAAGGACTGTATTATGAAATATTATGTACCTGTATGTCTATATTTATAATTATAACTATCTAGACGTCCAAAAAAAATGAGTATTTAGCTTTAAATTTGGCTAGTAGTTATGCTGGTGGTATGTCTAAGCCCCAGATAATAGTATAGCGTTCTGAGGTCTAAGCATGTGTGTTCTGAGGTCTAAGCCGTCTAGCGCTTTAAAAACGTGAATTGACCTCACGTATTTAAAGCAGTGCGTTTCGATTAAAACGGCCATTTCCGTATTCTTGTAACTTTGGGATCGATCATAAAAAGAGAGAGGAAAACTCAGTTCTGCAGCGTATGCTGTCAGCAAAGTTAGACAGCTTACGAACGTAGAAACAGCTCGACTAGTATATTTTGGTTATTTTCACAGCGTCATGTCCTACGGTATATTGCTTTGGGGCAAGGCGGCTGATATACAAACTATTGTATATACGTTATTCTTCAAAAACGTGCAGTGCGTGCGATATATCAACTAGGAGCACGAGTTTCCCTTAGAGAAAAGTTTAAAGAGATAGGCATTTTGACAGTTGCATCACAATATATATATGCAAACGTTATGTTTGTAAAGCAAAACTTACATTTATATAACAAAAATAGTAATATTCACTCTGTGAATACAAGAAATAAGCACAAATTGGTAGGTCGATATCATAGGCTTCATAAAACTCATAACTCATTCATGGGACTAGGTGTTAAATTTTTCAATAAAATCCCAGTCAGCATATCGAGTCTACCAGTAAATAAATTTAAGAATGTAGTCAAGAGACATCTTATACAAAGAGCTTACTATTCAATCGATGATTATTTAACTGATAAAGATAAATGGATGTAGTTCGTTGCTCCCTATTAATGTATTGGGTTGTATAGTTTATTGCATTTTACTAGGTGAATATTTTTGTCACAGTTTGATAATGTTACTTAGGTACTAGTTAAGAAAACGATTTACTTTTGTAAGTAAAGATTCTGCGTGATAAATTACGGCCATTCTTTTCTTTCCTTTGAAAAACATGTATACTTATTCATTAAGTAGCAGTAAATTGGCCAATATTTAAGCACATAAAGTTTTTACATCGTAAGTGGATGCTCCTACTATGTTGTGCCCATTGAGGCTGATGTATCCGATCTCGTGTACTCTTCTAATATTAATGACCTCTTTTTTTGCATCAGTCCTCTAATATGGTGTATAATATAATGGTGGCAGCACCTTACCTGCATAAACAGTTTATAAACAGAGAAACATTGTAAACATTGGCAATTTGAAAAGAGTGGCCACGAGTTTTTATTGCCTGTTCTTTTCTCGGGCTTTACTTATTGTTTGCGAACAGGCATTACCAGTAAATGTAGAATCGACTTTTCACAAGTGTAGTATTTTGCTTCCTAAGTGAATAAATGATTTTTATTATTTATTATTTAAAAAAACGCTTGCGTACCGTTATTGTGCTCTCGATTTGCAAACTAGACGCAAGCGTATTTGAGATCGATCTCAAAGTTACAAGAATACGAAAATGGAAGTTTTAATCGAAACTTAACTGCAACTGAATTGCAACTGCACTGCTTTAAATACGTGAATTGACCCCTAGGCCGTCTTGGTGGGTACCACATCAGTGCCAGTTTTCTTCCGTGAAAGAGTGATGTTAACACATCACTGTGTTTCGGTTGAAGGGCACTGTAGCAAATGTAGTTACTGGGCAAATGAGACTTAGAACGAATGTCTCAAATGAGGAGCGCGGTTCGGTGACATTCAAATCTTTGCCAAACAAGGATTTGGGTGGCACTGATAGTGTTATGGGCTAGCGTAACGCTAACTATCAGGCGCACGACCTGCTCCTCTTTTCAATTTGTAGAATGAAAAAAAATAGCCGGGTACGGTAGACGGCAGTCATGACGCTTCATAAATAACCTACACATTATGGTAATACCGTGGGTATGTGAGTCATTTATTTAAGGGGAAAGCGCCGTATGTAATTTTCTTCCCTACACTTTTATCAAACGTCATCCTCTGGACTTACTCCCTTTCTCGCCATGTCTTATTTCACACAGTCCTTCCATCTTTTCTTGGAACGTCTTTATAAGCGTGGAGCTTCAAAATAAAATGTTTTTGATATTTTTATGAGGAATGAATATTGAAGCTCTGGGTTTACTTTAACACGTACACGTATCTAAAGCCAAACCAAAACTTATTGGTAAAGTAAAACGAAAAAAGATGTCAATGGAAAGATAGTCTCGTATTTTTGGCAGTGTAATACCCAGATGCCAATAAGATACCCCTCACTGTTTTGTAACAAAATACTGAGAGTACAGAAGGCAATTTATATACGTATTTTACTCGGCAGTAAATATATAAGACTAAGATTTATAGAGCGTACTTCGGCTTAGTTCATGCTTAGCTCAACCTCCCCGTTGAAATTACTGATTGAATTTTGAGCTTAGACTAACGCTGTTCGGATTAATATTTTCAATGATCTACCGTTACCTATGTATATGTTAAAATACTCATGACATAAGTCTAGTAGCGAAATTGACATATGTGCCATCGATAATTTAAAAATCTATTAAGTTTTATATCTATCGATAGTTATAGGACGCTGCCGCATATCGAAACCGGCAGTAAGGGAAAAATGCTATAATATACTCCGACTCCACACGTTGGTCCAACGTATAGCGTACTTAATTGTAACGTAACTTAATCGCGTGATCTATTTAAAGGTACGACGAACCTTTTATACTCGTATAATCGCAGAGTCGACGCATGACCACCATCGGTGCAATTCGATCGAAACGACGGGTAAATAAAAGGTTCGTACCTTTAAATAATTCACGCGATTAAGTAAATATGTCTAATAGTCAGGAGACTGTTCTTCAGTCACTCGGTGACTATAGCGATACCATTTTCAGCCGCTTGTATAACTTTATGTACGTTTTTTTTTCATGAAGTATAAGGGCAGTGTCATCAGCATACACATACATACATGATGTCACATACATACATCAACATACATGATTAAATCAACATTGGATGTAGTACGATTTAGGCCGTGGTACTTCGAAGGCCTTTCCCTAAGTATTTAAAGTGAATGCTCTGCATAAGCTTTATCAAGTTTGTCTTGAAATTGTATTAAAATTTGATCGAGTTAAGCCTAAATACGCTTCATAGACTCACGGACACTGAATCTCAGAACCGTTTCAGAACATAGTGGTCAGAGTTTCTGTGTAGTCTATCGCGCGTTGTATGAAACTTTCCTTCTGTAGCCTCGGTGTATTGTGGTG
Organism: Herminia tarsipennalis; assembly: GCA_945859575.2. Classification (NCBI taxonomy): domain Eukaryota; kingdom Metazoa; phylum Arthropoda; class Insecta; order Lepidoptera; family Erebidae; genus Herminia; species Herminia tarsipennalis. The sequence goes on from OX243830.2 coordinate 31,913,086, forward strand.
TTCTATTTATATATCAGGGTTCATGATTCAGAGAAGTAGGTACGCATGTTAACGCTAACGAGAACATTTTATATTCTTACATAAAGATTAAAGATGCGAGTTTGGGATACAAAATGTAATGTTATCATTATGTGAAAGAGTTTTATTCTGATACTGTTTTAAGTTTACTTAGATTTTATGTAGTAGTGTAGTATGTATGGTAGTAGGTAGCAGAGGCGAAGGGTTAAAATTTGTCTGAGGTAACCCGATACAAAAATATATCTTGCTAGACATAGTTCTTTGTACCTATAATACTAAGTAACTACATTCCAAATGGAAACCGAAAGTATTGGTGTTCTAAGGACCCTTCGCCACTGGTAGGTAGGTAGTCTTAGGTACATAAACTTATTAACTTAACTTGATTTTTTATTAAAAAAAAATCACATCCCCACTTAAATAGAGGGGAGCTACCTACGATTTTATCCTTTCACTTTGTCGGCGTAAGTATTAGGTGTATCCATGCAAAATTACGGACTTCTAGCACTAACAGTCTCTGAGCTAGACTGCAGACAGATGCACGGACGGACGGACATGATGAAACTTTAAGGGTTCTGTTTTGCCATTTTGGCTAATACAGTACTAGTAGGTAGGTACAGTTTATGAATCTTATAATGATGAAATAAAACGCTTATTTCATGATTATAAGATTTATAAACTGAACTAGTACTGTAGTAGCCAAAAAATCAATGTAAGTACGCACTTAGATGGATTTTTTTGGCTATTACCGGTATAAAATATTGTTAAATTATAGTCAACATCATCAGATGTGAGATATTTCATATTGTAAAACACACTCGCACTTATCTATCGCTTGTGTCTGTTTGCTATGGGTTTTTAGGGTTCCGTAGCCAAAATGGCAAAAACGGAATCCATCGTTTTGTCATGTCCGTCTTCTCCTTCCTTGTTTTCCTAATTGGGTGTCCTGTTGGGGGTAATCTTTGAGTAAAATGCCTGAGACATACGGATGTAAGTCACAGGCATTTTACTCAAAGACTACCCAATGAATATTGATTAAATTTGGTGAAAAGGTGTCTTATAGTAGTCACTACTTATTTTGATAGCTAAATAATAAAAATAAATATTTTTAGGTGGGGCACTCCATACCTACATGTTTTTGTTTTTGAGCATATATCAACGTGTAGCACATCATTCGATAGGTCTATTAAAAAAAATGAAGGTTTCTAATTATTTTTTTTAATAAGTGGGTATTGTTGGGAATAATCGCCCCGAAAGTTGGATATATTGTTCCCCCCCCCCCCACCCCCTTATCTTTTGAACCGTGTGACTAAAAAATGTGAAAAAAATCAGGAAGGTTAACAAATACTTTTCAAATTAAATTTATTTCAAATATGATCGAATATACTGTCATTAAATTATTGCCGAAAAACTACGTTACTCAACAAAAGAGCACAAGTGCCATAAACATACGCTCTAGGTACTGCTGGTGCAATTATTCAAATCGGATTATTTTATATAGCAATGGCTCCGGAACTCTACACTTAACACGATCCGACATGCTCTTGCCCTTGTACGAATTTTCATCAAACAAGAAAATAACAACACTACAATAACAAAAAAAAAGCTAAGAAAAGAACCATGCCGATTAACGAGTTTTTATTATGTTAAAAAAAAACAAAGCTTTTAAAGCGTGTATTGTACAGATGCAGCTTGATAGCTTCAGTGGAAGTTGATAAAATATCAATTACAAAATTCCAGGTTAAATAACTTACTTATAAGCATTTAAAACACACTAAACCCGTCCATCGGTTTATGCGTTATGATGGCACAGGCATATACAAAGACAAACAGACACACGTTACACTTTTAATCCCTCCAGTTAAAGATACTCTCTAAAACAAATAAAAGCACTAAAGTATCGTTAAAAGAAACTTCGGAATTAAGTACTACTTTTACTTCGGCAGACGTGATCTGTATTCTTATTGTATTTGTAGTAATATTTGCTAGTAATATTACACAATTAGCTGACTAGCGCAACTTTGTATGCGTAAATTTCCATTTTTTCATTGCTGCTCCTCTCCTATCGGTCGTAGCGAGATTTTATATAGCCTATAGCCTTCCCCGGTAAATCAGCAATCCAACACTAAAATATTTTTAGGATTCGTTTGTTTGATCGCGATAATCTCAAGGACTACTGGTTTCTTGAGATTATCGCGTTCAAACAAACGAATTCTTCAGCTTTATAACATTAGTATATATTTACATTAGTAGTACTTATACCTTTATCATAAGTAGTAACATGAGTAGTAGACATAAATCATCAAAAGCTTATACTGAGAAGCAGCGCTGGAGTCCGCTGTCGCTGTAGCAGACGTTTAGCCGCAGCCTTTTAAATTGAGATTTCATGTTTTTTTATGTACTTATACAAAACATTTAACATACAAAAAAAAAAAATAATAAATTGTTTTTCTTTCTGTCTTCTATCTGTTTATATTGGCTAAATATTCTTATTAAATACATACATAAAAACAGTGAAATCTATGCTCTAATATTATAAATGCGAAAGTTTGGATTTATAGATGGATGTTTGTTATAAAATGTAAATGTTTGGCACAGAAATAGATAATAGTCGAGAATAGCACATAGGCTAGTTTTTAACCCGAATAAATGTTCCTGTGAGATAGATACTTTTTAAAATTTTCACGCGAACGAAGTCGTAGGCAACAGCTAGTAGAATCTATACTAAAATTATAAAGCTGAAGATTTTGTTTGTTTGAACGCGATAATTTCAGGTCCGAATTAAAAAAAATGTTTTATTGTTGGATAGCCCATTAATCGAAGGAGACTATAGGCTATATAACATCACGCTACGACCAACAGGAGTGGAGCAGCAAGGAAACTTGTTGCAAAAACGGGTAAAATTTACGCAGACGAAGTTGCGCGGGTCAGCTAGTATAGAATATGAAGCATAAATTTGTGATAACAGAACGCCTGCCGTTACACTACTCGACCTGCCTTAGTTATAGATCTCGTGCTGTTTATACAACAAAGTGCGGCCCTGAAGTGTTCTATTAATTCAAGGAGATGGAAGTATAAATTATGTAGACACCGGTACAGTCAGTACTCTGGCAGATAATTGACACTGTAGTTCATGACAGGTCGACATGGGCACGACAGGCAAATGGCAGTGCCTGACTTAACATGTTTACGATTGTGATGCATGCTTAATTGTGTATGTTATTAACAATTTACGTAGTTGTAAAATTTAAAACTTGAATTATTAGACAGTTTTTATTTTAGAAGTTGCATGCAAATATAAAAATTGTTTAAAAAATGCGTTGTTTATATTATAATGAATAATTTGATTGATTCGTGTATTTATTTTTCAACTACGTTAGTTAACCTAGTAATAATATCTGAAAAATCCACGGCGATCTATGATACTTTGAAGGCTTTCAAGTTATATTTAGAAAACCAATTTTAGATTAATAGTTTAAGAATTATTGTCCTTGCAGCAAATGTCAATGAACTAATGCATAACTAAATAAAAAGTGGCGATAACATTTTTTTTTTGTCCGCTAATTACTATTCATTAATCTATCCTCTAAGTGAAAATCACTTAGAGGATAGATTAATGAATTATAAATAATATTTAATGTGTTTAAATAATGGTTGTTGTTAAAGCGGGCGGGGCTTGCGCAAGCCAGATATTCCATTCTGGGCCCGTATTTTTACACCTCTGAGAAAATTAAAAATATTAGTCCTACAGTTACGGCAGATATAACATTTTATTAGGAGTATTCGTCTTCTTTTTAAACCTTTAATTAAAAGTAGTTATTGAGACATTTGCAAAAAACGAAATCCTCTTTTGTTTAGTTAACTGTCTGTAACTTTTGCTATTTGCGAGCGGAATTTGTTTATCATCTACATTCTATTCCGAATCGAATGACATCTCGTTCATAGTTTTCAGAGACTGCTGAAGCAAGTTGAGCACAAAGGCACTTGTTTACCAGACTAATACGCAATTTAGCTTAACAAGATTGCTAGCACATAATCTGCGGCCCACATTGCCCATTAATAATGTTTTTTTAAACGAAAATAAGCACATCGCTGTACCAAGTTCCTATAAAACTATAACTGTTATAGTTTTGAAGGTCCCTCTTCTACAAAAATGGCCACCGATATTTTTGATAGGTACCAACATCGCGTACTTTCATTTACTGGACAAGTGAACACGTAGGTTTAATACCTGCAGGAGAGTTGCTACCAATATATGCAGAACTACAGTTGAACACAATTAAACTTCACTCAACTTTGTCCTACGACTTCACATATATTGAGAAAGTTATCTTAGTTGGCTAACTGTGGATATGTCCGTTGGAATCATATTTTGTCGAGGCCTTCTATTCTAAGTATTTTGAAAAATAATGAAAATCGAAAACTAAACATTCGCAGTTATTTGTTATCACAAAATGCTGTAATTAACTTAGAATAAGTGCCAAACTGCAATACTAGTTACTCACAAAGTTCTTGCATACTACCTTTTAAAGTCCTTAAATACTTAAGGGCTTTAAAAAAGTGCTTTACTGCCTAACAGACATAAAATTTGGATTCCATATTCTTTCAAATATACTTTAATAATTACAGTTAAGTTTATTCAATGCGAAAAGCCTCGGTGGCAACTCATAAAAGTTCGCTGTCATTTGACCTATCTATGTATTAATTTAATAATATAGAAATGAAAGTCCTAACTCATTTATTCGGTTATTCAAACCCAAACCCAAAACCAATAAAGCTAAAATTTTGCATAAAGGTTTCTTTTGTGATATGGGCAAGGGATAAGTAAGGATTTCATTAAATTTCAGCTGTAAGGGGTCATGAACGGAGCCGCGGGCTTAAAGTAGCAAAAAGTGACTCACTAACAAACGAAACACTATATCTCGAAAAATATTTGACCTGCTACACGCAGCGGCTACATGCAAGTCGCTACGTGAAGCCGGACCCTCTCCACGCGCAATCTTATTTGCACAAACCGCTTGGTCTGGCTACACGTAGCGGCATGCGCAAACAGTTTGATACAAATTTGTTTGAACATGCAAGTCGCTACGTGTAGCCGGACCTTTAGAAGCTGAAATTTGGTAAGTGAATAGTTTATAGGTAGAAGACGTCAACTCAGAACAAGATTTTTGAAATTCTGGGGGCAAAAAATAATCAGTTAATATTAAGTCAACATTTATACGGTAAATACGTGGTGAGAGCAACAGGGACGGCCGTATAGTATAATATCACCAAACACATTTGTTAGTTCAATAAAATTATTATTGTAAAGTAAAACTTGATGATTTTAAAAGAGTAGTCCATCAGTAGCATCGGCAGCTTTTTCTCATGCGCTTTACACTTGGAACTATCGCCTAACTTTGTTTCATTTTTTTTAAATTTCACACAAATCATAATTTTATTATTATTCTAGTATGTATTAAATTAGACGTTTTCACTTTTACTTTACTTTTTGGTTTTACTAAATAAATATATTTGAAATTTATCTCCAATCAAAACCATAGTATAAGATAAAAGCACAAATAAACGAAGGCGAGTAAAACAATGTACCTACGTTAAATCTACTTACGATCCTTCAATCAGATAACTTCATCTCAAGAGTCTATAACTAGTATTAATCTAATCTCTCATCCGGTCATCAAGCTCCGCAGTAAACCGGCAATCGATCCTATCACTATAAATAAAGTAATATATGAAACTGCATATTCATTAAACAGTTTAGTATATACACACTAGCTTTTCTCGCCAGGCTTCGTCCGCGTTAAGATTCATTTTCGTAGCATTTCTAATGTATAAACTAGGTACATTTCCGTCAAATTTCATATTAGCTTTAGTAGTCTTTGCGTATTAGATATATTTTGGGACTTAATCGCGTTACTTATTTAAAGGTATGATGATGATAAGTGTAGTGTGCAGAAGTACCGACAGTACAAATTATCAAAATTATCAAGACCAGGCGAGGGTAGTTGAAAAACCCCGCGCCTCACGGATACATCACTAAGCTGCCATCAGTCGACCCGTGACCACGATCGGTGCAATTCGATCAAAACGTCGGGTAAGTAAAAGGTTCGTACCTTTAAATAATTCACGCGATTAAGTCCCGAAATATGTCAATGTATAAAAATCGCGAAAGTTTAAAAACAATAGTCTTTGCGTGAAAGAGGAACCAACATCTATCTTCCTATATACGTTAGCGTAATGATAAAAGTAGCCTAAGTTACTTCTTACATTATCAACTGACTGATAGTGAAAGTACTGTCATAATCTGTCCAGTCTTTTCGGAGATTTCAGACCGAAAAAATTAAAACTGTATTTTTACATCAAGAAATCACATAAAAAAAAGAAAATGAAAATATTGAAAACTTGCAGAGTTTTATGCCATTCAATCAAGTTGTCTTATGTTCTTTGCGCTATCCCGTAGTACGTATTCCGTGATCATTATTGAAAAATAAGTTATATGATCACATTTCACATCACATTGTGAACAGGATTTGGATTGTTAGAATGATTAACGAATTAATTAATGATTGTTTAATTAATTATTTGCAAAATGTAACATGGTCTAAAAACTACTCTAATGGATTGTGTTACTGATTCTGAGCAAACTACTTTCAGGTTTGCACTATACCAAGAATAGCGTTGTATATAACTATTCCGGTCATAAATAATGTTACATAAAAACTCTTATTTTTTCAACTTTTTAATAACATTGAATTTGGAACGCGTTTATTATTTTTATAAGTTCTTTCGATTTTGCGCAATTTCATATATGTTTTCGTGTTCATTATCAAATTACAATATGGATTGGGGTGATAAAGACAATAGTATTGCGGTGATCGCCTTGCACAAAGTGGGTATGGAACCGTCGGTCATTTTCCAGACACTTCAAAAGCTTGGTATCAGCCGTATGTTCGTATATCGTACTATCAACAGATACAACAACACTTCCTTTGTCGAAGACCATAAAAGACCGGCGGCCGCGTGGTGTTAGAACTACAAAGGCTATTAATGCTGTTAAAGCCAGAATTCCTCGGAATCCCATTAGGAAGCAAAAAATCTTATCGCGAGAAATGAAAATTCCCGCTAAGACTCTGTCGCGTATTATAAAACAAAACCTGAACCTCGGTGCTTATCGTCAATATACAAGATATGCCAATAAAATACATAAATCAATCTTTACAATTGAGAGTGAATCGATCAAAACTCCTTCTGTTGCGATACGCAGGTGAGAGGCACAGAAATATCCTCTTTACCGATGAAAATATTTTCACCAGCAATATAATAAACAAAATGATAAAGTGTTCGCTCACAGTTCTAAAGAAGCTGCTCAAGTGGTCGGAAAGGTACAGCGTGGTCATCATCCTGCGTCAATGATGGTTTGGTGGGGCGTGTCTTATCATGGCGTCACAAATCTACATTTTTGAGAAAAAGGAGTCAAAACTTCAGCCAAAGTGTATCAAGAGACAGTCTTGGATCGTGTTGTGAGCAGGACTCTACACCTGGTTACAAGGCACGAACTACCCAAGCCTGGCTTGAAACCAACGTTCCGGACTTTATAAGAGCTGTAGACTGGCCCTCATCTAGCCAAGACCATTTAGACTACAAATTATGGTCAATTTTAGAGGACATGGCGTGATCTAAACGACACGGCGACATTGAGTCTCTTAAAAAATCTCTGGAGCAAGCAGTGGCGAAATTGCCCATGGGAACAGTGCGTAAATCCATAGATTCGTGGCCAGACAGATTAAAGGCCTGTATATAAGCCCAAGGTGACCATTTTAAATAGTATATTGTTTTAATTTTTTGCTGAGACTTTAATAAATATGTAGTTTTTGTAATATTACATTACTTCATTTAAAAAAATGCATTTTCATTTGTACAGAACTTATAACCGGAATAGGTATATATTTTTAATCTAATGGCTAAGGAATCGGTCTCGCAACCGTGAGGTCGCGGGTTCGAATCCTAGCTATTATACTACCGACGTGAAACCACTCCTTTTTTTTTTGGTCTGTCGGGAAAAAATCCTGACGAATACCCCCACCCTCCGGGGAAGACGGTGGAGGTAGTGTTAGGTTTGCACCCACTAAAAAATATGCCGTGTATCGCTCGCCACCTTCGCGAATGGGCCGCCGGAATTTGTTATAGGTGCCGTCGGCGGCCCGCCCAGTGGCAATGCCCGGACGCGATACACACAGGGCGCCGCGCAACGTGAACCCATTCCTAACACAAGCCATTGGGCTTTGCTGGAGGAACAGGAATGTTAGTAATGTGGGACCCACAACCCCACATTGCTAGTTATCTTTTATTAAAAAAAAACTCGGCAACGGCTCCAAAGATTTTCATGTAATTTAGTATACACGGGGATAAATCGATCTAGCTATAAGTCGATCTAGCATCGATTCTTAGAAAACGTCGTGTAATGTCAAAATAAAAGTTTTTTAAAGCCTTGGATGATCTGTCATCCAGGTAGGCTTTGAAAAACTTTTATTTTGACATTACAAAGAGACACACACTTCAATTTTTTTTTGTATAGGTTTAAACAGTACTTAACTAATCAATTTAGCACTGTATATAAGTAAAATTAACCCACTTTTTCTATAACTTGTTACTGTATAAATATGAAATATAACTTCAATATATTTTCTAACATTTTCCTTCATATACCTTATAAATAAAATTTGAAAATCTAATGTCCAATGTTTTCAACAGGTTAAAGTAACGGATTCTGAGAAAGCCTGGGGCTAGGCAAGTGTTGTCTCCAGTCTTTATAAGGATTTTGGGATTACCTACCTACAGTAAGACTGAGCAATACGAATAAGGAAAACGAAAGAAAAATAAATCGGGGGATTAAACGTACATGAAAAGGAAATATTCTACGAAAATCTTGGAACGTCTAAAGATAGTAGCTGGCCATTACAGAAAGGCAAAGTGTTTGACCTTTATGCATATTTTAGTACCTAATATAAGCGGTACTGACTGGTAGCGGCGTTCGATGCGGCGGTAGCCTAATAGCCAAGGTCGCGGGTTCGAATCCTACCCATTAAACTACCGACGTGAACCCACTCCTAACACAAGTCTTTGAGCTTAGTTGGAGGGGTTAACAAGATTGCTAGTAATGTGGGACCCAATCCCACATTGCTAGTTTATCAAAATAATATTTAAAAAAAAAAAGTGGCGACCGAGCAGGAGGCCTATTCTAATTTAATGAAAAGAAGTTTTGATTAGAAATGAGGTGGTGATATACAGAAAAAAGAGAGATGGGCCTACATATCAAGATATCTGCGAGGTAAAATAATGTTACCACTGTCGGTTCATAAATGGGTGACCGTTTTCGAACATTGCTTCGGAGAGCACGTTAAGCCTGCGCCTAATCTCTCTCCATCGGACTATGAGAGTGAGGGAACAGAGAGTGCACTTGTGTTTGCACATACACTTGTGCACTATAATATCTCCTACGTAGTTGAATAATGTCTAATGAATGTCATTAGACATTATTCTCTCATTAGACTCGGCCTCCGTAACCGACATCGGATAGACCATTATTATTATAGACTAGCTTTTCCACGCGGTTTCACCCGCGTTATGTTTAGTTTTTATAGCCTTTTTTGTTTGAAAGACCAAAAATATCCATTCATACACCCTCATACCCCTACCTACTTTCGGATATTGAATGTCAGTAAGATTCTAAGCAGGTTTTGATTTGATTTAGGTTGAAAATATTTGACTAAATCCTAGAATGTGAAATGTGAGTAAAAGTGATCATTCAGAGAGGTTTTGAGACTTCAGTTCATCGAACCGACTTAAAAAGTTTAGGTATAAAAAAGTTCGAGTAGTTCGATTGATCGAATCACGTGGCCACAAGGGTCGTACGACGTATGTAACCAAGGACTGAGATACACATGCCAGTAAATCCACTGACCTCTATAGGTACTAAGGTACTAGTACACTTGACTGGTTACCCGTTCAAAGTGACAGCAATTTCAAATGTCGAATGGAATCATATCATGGGACAACTCACACAACGCTATCTGATCCCAAACTAAGCAGAGCTTGTACTATGGAAACCAGACAACTGATAATATTTATATATCATACTTACATATTTCTAAATACATACATATTATAGATGAATAACATCCAGACACAGAATAAACCATCGTGCTCATCACAAAAAGTTTTATCCTGGGTGGGGATCGAACCTACGACCTCTTGCGTAGCAGTCGGATATACTCCCACCGCGCCACAGAGGCAGTACAAGAATGACCGTCCCGTGATTTTTTTTGACACCTATGACAAATACCCGTTGTTGTTATCCTTATCACACAATAGTGGAGCGCCGTAAGTTTTATACCTCAAAATCCAGGGTCAGTCAATGAACCTTTATAAAAACTTTTGAAAAGTGTTTTCAACAGTGAATAGAAGAATGTTTAAAAATAAATTTTGTGTGATCCCATTTTTATAATTTTATCTATTTCCTACGCGCAACTTCGTCTGCGTCAATTTTCCCCATTTTTGCAACATTTTAGATTGATGCTGAGCTCCTATTGTCATAGCGTGATGTTATGTAGCCTATAGCCTTCCTCGATAAATGGGCTATCCAAAACCAGATTATCGCGTTCAAACAAATAAATAAACAATTAAACTTTTCAGCTTAGGATATTAGTATAAATTTGTAAACTTTTCAGGACGTTATATAATGTAAGCATCCGAAAACAAGGCTTGTCGGAAATTTAATCCCCAAGGGGGTAAAATAGTGGTTGTAAGTATGTACTCTCCTTATTTTGTGAATTTACGCTACTGTACTATAGAGATTAGTGAGTACGACAGAACAGTAGCGTAAATTTAAATCAGATATAGGTATGCCAGTGAGTATATACAATTAGGTAGCACGTGCAAGGACATCTATTGGCATGTGTATAGTCCATTCTCGTTCATTAAATTCACAACATAATGTTAACGTCAAAAAGGTCATAATATCGTTATTCGATCTCGTTTTATGTAAACTTAATAAAAAGAGGGAACTTTTATGGCTTTATAGAATCAATATAATAAAATGTCAGGTTAATTTTATAGTCTATTTGCATACGTATGAGTACTTACGTAATTAAAAATATATTGGAGTACCTGCTTAGGTTGGGTAGGTAACTGCATGACGGGGTGCTAAGTGCCGGAAAACCTCCTCGTGGTGCACCCTGGGCAACGTGTGCCGGTGGATTCGCGGCGTTTCGCGAAACCACCGTCACACGGCTAATGTTCTGGCAGAGTAGGGGGTGGCCCATTCCTGGGCTGCCCGGAGGACGGGCTTGACGTGCACTCACACTGCCGTCGAGCGGCGGGGAGATCTTCTTTCTGCCACCGTCGGATATCGCAATCCCGATTAGGAGTGTCGTGGACACGTCTCACGGCTCCGAGCGGGGGCGAGGGTCTTGGCTTGGTCGCCTGGGCTGCGAGGATGACAACCTCTATAAAAAATCCCCGAATCCTGTGTTGCGGAGCGTGACCAGAGGATGCATGGCCGATGGGTTGTTCGGTTCCAAGCGCTACCCCCAGCTGGGGCACCTGCGAACCCCCCAGTTGGGATACAAATTTACGCTTACCCGGGTACAGGGGGCACTGCCCGGGTGGACCTTTATTTCCCCCATACTCGTGGGATCTAATATGGATGACTCAAAATTGAAAAACATTTTTAATAGGAGGAGGAGCCCAAGGCTCGTGAAAAAAGTTGTGGTTGAAAGAGAAGGAGAGGACGCAGGAAGGAGTGCGGGCAGTTTGCCCCGAGAAGTGGCGGAGGCCGGCCCTTTGAGCGGTTCCAGAACTTCGGTGACGTCTGGGTCACTGGATAGCCTGTTGCGCTCGGGCCGGTTCGGCTCCAATTCATCGCTGAGCTCAGTCAGTGATATGGACTTGTTAGTGGGTCCACAGACCCTGTCAGCTGAGCACCGCCGCGCTCAACAACAAAAGCGCGGCGCATCTCCCGGAGGTGACGGAAACCTTCCTGAGGTTGACCTCGAGGTCCCCAGGAAGGTTCATTCTGCTCAAAGAGGGGGTTCCGTGGCGAGGTTTGCTCGCCCGAAAACACCCCCTGCAATGACGGCACCGGTCGTTCCAACGTCCGGCGTGTTTTCTAGGCGGGACGCCTACAACAGAGGCCGCACGGAGGGGGAAATAGTTGCTGAGGAGCGGGTCCAGCAACTGTTGAGTGAGCTTCGCCCGTCGGAGGGAGTTAGCTCTCCGAAGACCATGGAGGAGCTAATGGAATCGGCGGCCACCTCCGTGAAGGTCATAGCGAACGTGGCTCAAAAGAGCAAGAACCTTAAGGGCACGTTCGCCAAGGGCCTGAAGACGTCGGCCTCGACATTGAAAGAGGTGGTGGAGGCGATGTTTGAGCGCTTCAGTGCCAACGAGGTGGAGACACGGAGGTTGCGGGCCGACAACTCCCGCTTGGAGGAAGACCTGAAGGCACTTCGCTCCGAGTTAGCTCTGTTGCGTGCCGATCTTCGATCGACTGGAGCCGGTTCTGCCCCGGCCGTAGTCAGTGCTGTGTCGGTCGGTTCTGTCCAGGCCCATAGTGGAGGGCGGCCTTATGGCGACTCCTTTACGGAGGCGCAGATGAGGCAGCTCTCACTTCTTATCGGGGGCCACTTAGACGCTCGCCTTGAGGGCATCAAGGCGCGGCTGCCCCCGGAACCGAGCTGTCGGCCGCCGCTCGCGGCGCCCAAACCCCCGCAGGGGCAACGCCCGGTGCCACCAACCCGAACAGGGGGACGCGCTGGGTCTTTTGCGGCAGTGGTTGCCTCAGGGCCGGGCGACCGAGGTGCGCGGCTGCGGAGTGAAGACTCCCATCCCGCGCAGCGTGCGCCGAGAAAAGCACTCCGTCCCGCCGTAGTGGGCGCCTCAGGCATCCCAACGGCCCAAGCCTGTCCCCCGGCGCCGGGGTCTGCTTCCGCCTCTGCCCCCTCTGGTGAGGAATGGCGAACGGCGGAGAGCAGGAAATCGCGGCGCCGGCAGAAGAAGAAGGCCACTCCCGCCGCTCCCGTGCAGGAGGTTGCCCCGGCAAGGGAGAAAGTGAGGCGAAAGCCAAAACTTACTCCGCCGAAAACGGCAGCCGTCCTGGTGACGGTGTCGCCGGAGGCGGAGCACAGAGGGGTCACCTACGCCAGCTTATTCAGCGGGGCGAGGGCCGCTCTTCTAGCAGCTGGGGGCGTGGAAGTGAGCTTCCGCCGCTCACAGACCGGGGCCCGGCTCCTTGAGTTTCCGGGGACGGAGGGCCCGAGCAAGGCCGACTTAGTGGCGGAAACGCTGAAGCGTCTTGCGGGCGGCGAGGAGGGCGTAAGGGTTGCCAGGCCGACAAAGTGCGCGGAGTTGCGCGTCTCCGGCCTGGACGACTCAATTACGCCCGAGGCTGTCCGGGAGGCAATTGAGATGAAGACTCAGTGCTCTCCCGGAACCGTGAGGGTCGGTGCAATTCGCCCCGGCCCCGGCGGAGTTGGTGCGGCGTGGGCGCGTTGCCCCGTCGCTGCGGCCAAAACTTTGGCAGAGGCAGGCCGGCTCCTCGTGGGCTTCTCCGCCGCGAGGATCACCGTCCTCGAGGCGAGGCCCACGAGGTGCTACCGGTGCATGGGCGCGGGGCACTTGCGCCCGCAATGCACCAGTAGCTTTGACTGCAGCGGACTTTGTTTCCGCTGCGGTCAACAGGGGCATACGGCAGCGGCGTGTTCTGCCGCTCCCCACTGCCCCGTGTGTGCGGCGGGCAACCAGCCCGCCAACCGCATGATGGGGAGGGCGGGCTGTAAGCCTCCAAAGGCCGCAAAGCCGCCCGCCGGGACTGGCCCAGCTCCTCGCACGCAGGCTCCGGTGCGGATGGAGGAGGGTGCAGACGAGGCGCCCTCTCAAGCCTCTCCACCCTCCACCTAACGGACTCCCTTAGACGTGCTCGCTCCTCGCCCCTGTCGTCAGTGATAGGGGTACCGGATGCGTTGCGCGATAGGGGGTCCAGGACGCGGTCGCACCCTCCTGCGGGAACTCCATCTCGTGGGGGGAGGCGGCGGGGATAGTCTGCCCCGTCGCCGGCGAACCGAGCGACGTCGAGGCGCAGCCGCGCGTGACGTCGTTTGGTGGGGCTGTGGGCGTGATGGACGGGGAAGTTTCCCACGCTCGCGGCCTTTCGCGATGGCGGCGTTCTGTGTGTACCCAGGACGCCGCAGGAGCAGGAATGCCCGATGGGGCTATGCCGCTGGGTAGGTCCGCCGAAGAAATAGCTAATTCCGGCGGCCTATCCGTGTGAAGGCGGCGAGTTGGTACACGGCCGATTTTTTTGTGGGGGCAGGTCCCACACTACCTCCAGCGTCTGCCCCGGGTGCTGGAGGTGTGCGTTCAGGCATTTTTTACGGCCATAAAAAAAAAAAAAAAAAAAAAAAGGTAACTGCATGACTATTCGTTATCCATACTAATATCTATTATAAATGTGAAAGTAGCTGTCTGTCTGTCTGTCTATCTGTTACGCTTTCACGCTCAAACAGCTGAACCGATTTAGATGAAATTTTGTATGGAGATAGTTTGAGTCCCGAGGAAGGACATAGAATAGTTTTTATCGCGATAACCGACATCCATGCGGGCGGAGCCGCGGGCGAAAGCTAGTTAGTTATAAATATTATTCATATTAAGTCAAGTAAAGTAAATCTGTATATTATTGTTGTCTGGTTGCCATAGTACAAACTGTGTCTAGTTTGGGATTAGATGGCATTGTGTGAGTTGTCTCAATATATTATTATGTGAGAAAATGTAATCACAAAATACCGAGAGTACAATGCACGCTCGAGCAATGCACACATGGACAATACCCAGACACAATCTTTGGACGCCTTCCGAACAAAATGGTCTGTAGGCATACTCTCTTTCTTTAAAACGAAATTCATGAATATTCGTTTACATAAATTTCTTAAGTTTACGAGAACTGTTCTTATTAATTTTTGTATAAGCACAAGAAGTTCGAACCCATGGACGATTTTCTGGAACGAGTGGAATAAATAGATGTTGCTGCTACATATTACCACCTAATTTTTGATAGAAACTTTGTTTTCATTGAAATAGAGTAGGCCTTCTGTAACTCAATGTTCGTGAACGATGTTTATGTGGTTTCAATATACTGAATGCCGATTTAGTTAGGTAGTCGAATCCCCTCGGATGGGATCACACCATGATATTCTACCTATATAAAAAAACCGGACAAGTGCGAGTCGGGCACGCCCATCGAGAGTTGCGTACAAATTTGTAGGTACATACTCGTATTATACATAATAGTTCAGGATTGGACAAATCGTTTTTTTGCGACGTAAAGGTTTCATTTTTTCACAGCTTCAAAAGACTGTAGACTTGAGTATATGGTTTTAATTTCAACTCGATACCTCCACGCATTCCCAATAAAAAGGGTCTTGACAGACAGACGGACGGACAGTAAAGTGATCCTAGAAGGGTTCCATTTTTTAGAGTTCTGTAGCCAAAATTGCAAAACGGAACCCTTATAGTTTCGCCATATGCGTCCGTCCGTCCGCAGCTTTGCTCAGAGACTCTTAGTGTTAGAAGGCTGTAATTTTGCATGGATACACATATCACTTACGCCGACAAAGTAAAAGAATAAAGTCTTGAAAACTTTATTTTTTAGGGTACCTCCCCTATATGTAAAGTAGGGATGTGATTTTTCGCACATACCCCATCGTGTGGGGTATCGTTAGATAGGTCTTTTCAAAACGTTTAGGGGTTGGGAAGACTATTTTTAGATTTAGAGATCCGTTTGTGAAATATTAAGGTTTAAAGTGCAAGTTATCCTATGTATATAAATAAATATGAAATATGAGAAAGTTTTTGTTAGAGTATGAAGTCCCCCCCCCTGCCAGGTGAATGGTTAATGTTGAAAATGTGAAATAATTCACGGTAGTAGTACATATATAGTGAAATTAAAAGGAAAACTATCACAGCTAACAAGGCTTTACGAGTTTACGAATAACAGCTGATCAAATGAGAAGTGACAAAATTTCGTACAAATTCCATTGAAAATTATTATTAAGTAAGTATAACGTTGTAAGAATGAACCAAAAACAACAGAAAATCCACTTCATAAATCTCATTATTCGGATGTAGTATGGTGACTACGAAACCCTACATTGTGCGTGGCCCGTCATGCCCGGTTTTTATTCCTTTACGGAACCCTAAAAAACAGTGCCTTAATTAGTGATTCGACTAACTAAATCGGCATCCAGTTTAGATACTCTTCATATATTATGATGCTACACTTGTGATAAGTCCCGACAAAACTCCTGGATTGACCTCCGCGCGGCACAGCTGCATATTATTTACTGCCAATGTGGATTGCACATTACTTAGAAGGATAGTCTATCTTGTTCATGCTTTTGATTGGCTTTTTAACTATCTGCGCTAGAGGATATTGTGTTTGGAGTATGTTTGTACGTCCATTTATTTACGGCTAGATTTAATTATGCCAGATGTCGTTCGATTTATTTTACTGTTTTTATAGTAATTTCTTGTGAAAAACCCAATTGCGTAAAATTAATAGCTAACATATGTTGGCGCCTTAAATCCGCGATTTTATTTTTTCTAATTTTAATGTTACTATTGTAAACAAAAACAAAATACCTATTGTTTAAATGTCACATTTAGGATCTAGAGCGTGAGAAAGAAATATACAATACATAAACAAACATACATACATGCACTCGAAAACTTAACGTTCCTTCTTGCGCAGTCGGGTAATAATATGGATGTTATAAAAACACCTATGGCTGAGCGCTAACAGCGCAACGTAGCTCCCAACAGATTTAAATGGTTTTATTAGCTAGAAAGGTAAAGTTACCTTTCTAGCTAATAAAACCATTAGAACGGCTACACGAATTTATATCTAAGTAGATATAAATTCGTGTAGCCGTTCTGAAGATCATTCTACATTTATTTGAATTGTAGTACGTTTATTACATTTTAATGTACGCACTATACTCAACTTAGGTATAATGTAATGTAATGTATATATAACTCACTCATAGTTAATTTTTCCTTTTAATTATTTTAAAAAGTTACTATTGTTTTTATGTGCCAATCGCCCGAACACAGGTTTTCCTAGTTCAGGCATAAGTATTAAGGTAGACATTTCTTATTTTCTGACATCTCTGGAACTGAAATTAAAAAAAAAATACCAATCTGTAACCAATTATTCATAAAACGTTAATAACTCCACGTTAACTTAATAATGTAACCACAAACAAAGACTAACTTTGTGTTTCTATTTTATATATCTATTAAAATATAACAGAAGAAGACCTAAATAAATTACTTCAGTTTAATCAATTTGTAAAATTAGCTACCTCTAACAAAATAAATTAAAGACTTATCAAACTACTAGTGGCCGGTGGCTCCGGCTTCTTACGTATTTTTAAACACCATCTATACACAAAAACATATACTTAAACCATCGGGAAGAAATTATCTGAATGATAGTGAAAACCGCATCAAAATCCGTTGCGTAGTTTAGAAGATCTAAGGGTACAGATAGCGGGAAGCAACTTTGTTTTATAATATGACCCGTGCAACTACGTCCAGTCCAGTTCAGCAGAAAAATATTTTTTCAATTTAGACCAGTAATTCTTGAGATTACCGCGTTCAAACAAACAAACTCTTTAGCTTTATAATATTAGTATAGATGAAAAGATAAAGAAGATTCATAGAAGAAATAGCTATAAGAAGATATACCAAACACATGCACTTATGAAACTATAATTGAATGAGGCAGTGTCATCCCGCAGTTTTCCCTCGAGTCTTTCATTTATTACGTTTTATTTCCGCTCCGATGCGTAGGTAATATCACAATCTTATCATAGCCTCCTTTTGTTATAATCTTGTACATAAAATGGAATCAAGGAAAAGACATTTGCATTATTTTACAGCTGGCTTGTTGGCAGGGACGTAGCTTGTCTTAGATGGGCCCTGTATTAAAACGTTGTTGTGGGGCCCAGGTGGTTCCTCGCACAAAATTTGCAATTGAATCTTCAGTGTGAGTCGGTTGCAATTAAGGGGAGGGGGAGGGCAATTGGCTAACCCACGTTCGGAGCCCCTATAGCAAGGGGCCCTCTATAATTGATATGGTGGTAACTACACCCCTGCTTGTTGGTCTAGTAGTTAGTGAACATGACTGCTAAGTCAAAGGTCGTGGACTTCATTTCCACCCAGTGTACCTATTTAGAAATATACCTCCAACTATGTTTATCAGTTGTCTGGTTTCCATAGAAGAGGCTCTGCCTATATTCTATTAATAGATATTATTTTTATAACCGCCAATGGAAAAATAAGTTATGTAAGTTCGGAGGTCAATGTATCTGTCAGTAACATTCATAGCTGTCAAAGGAATGGATCTATTGTGTTTAGTTTTTATTACAATTTAATTGTGTTGATTATAAACTAAGTTTGAGGACAGACTGTTCATCGCTTTGAAAGTCTTCAGCTTTATTTTAATATAAATTGTAATAGAGCGCTAGTTTCAGTTGGTAATTATTAAGTAAAAATTTGTTAAGTAGATTGAAAATCATGGTTTCATTAAATCAATTAAAATGATAGAAGTAGATACAGATTTAAATCAGCTATTGCTAAAAAAAGTCTTTTAATGTTATATTTTTTAAAGATAACTTGCAATGTTCGATTGTAGGTCCCACATTACAAGAAATCTTGTTAACCCCATCAGCTAAGCTCAATGGCTTGTGTTGGGAGTAGGTTAACGTCGGTAGTATAATGGGTAAGATTCGAAGCTGCGACCTCACGATTGAGAATCCGATGCCTAAGACATTAAGCTACCGCCGCTTAATTGCGCTACTTGAAATTAAAATTGACTAACTAATTATATTATTAATTAATCAGAACCGAAACTGCTGCATCTAGAAGGTTAATGCATAGGAGTTCTATAAATACCCAACGTCGCTTACGAAATAGGGACTTAATATTTCAAGATCTTGACTTTAAGTAGAATACCTCTCGACAAACCTAAAGAAACCGCCAGCAAATAGTTAAAAAAAAGAACATAAAGAAAAAAGCACTTACATTATGTCCAACATCCATAGGTGCCAGAAGGGGCAGCTCCCGTCTTCTGGGCTTCCTCCACATAAGCACGACAACAGCAATTAGAAGCACAGTACCGGCGCCAACCAGCGCTCCTATAGCCGCACTCCAGGCATTGCCGTGCGTTTCCCAAGTCCCAGGAACTTCAGCCATTCTTGCTTCTGGCACCACAGTATCAAAAGCCTTAGTAGTAGCCTCTCTCTCGATTTTCTTTTCCATAAAGTTGAATATGTCCCATGGGTTTTCGTGCCCGCGCCATTCTGTCCGCAGCTTATCTATTGATAACAAAATTAGCTACGTGTAATAGTAACATCGATCCATGCTCGGATATGTAGGTATGTTCTACATGTTGATATACCTACATGTTTACCTATGAAGTTATATGAGTTTTTATGTAGGTGTTCAAACCTTCTTTTAAATATTCTTTTAAAAAAATTAAACCTATGAAGATAAATGAGTTTTTATGTAGGTGTTCAACCTTCTTTTAAATACTCTTTTAATAAAATCATCACTTTTAGGTAAATGTATTTAATGCTTGTGAAAGTACAAGCTAAAAATGTGTACGTGTCGTTTGCCACGTTTTATCTTAGTGTACCTAAGATTCTCGGGGTTATTTTCGTAGTACCTATTTGTGAACAAAAAGAAAAATGGGTGTTAGAACGAAAGTATCTGCTTACAAGAGTTGAATACGAAAAGTCACCTTGAGCATTGAATAATAAGATTATTCAAGGATTAGAACTGTTTGTGTACTTATAAAGATTCCAATACAACGAGTTTTGACGAAATTATTTAAACATGATACGCAAAAATATTGTCATTACACACCTAAATATATAAAAGGAATTCCTGAAATCAAACTCGTGTTTCCACAAAGTGAAATGATCCCATTACATTAGGTACGTAGATAGCGAACTAACATCACGCGTCACTTATAAATCCATTGACGCACATAACACCATAAAATTCATAACTCACGATTAACAACACTCACTCATAACAAAAAAATTATAACAATAAAATAAAAACAACAAAAAGTTTAACATACTTAAAAACTTCATTAAATAAAAGAACACGACCGACTGCTTAAAAAAACATTATTCATAAAGAATTTATTTTTTGTTTCTAATTTGAAAAAGGAACTTACCCATAAGGTAGGAAGAAATTCAAATGTAGGGGATGCAGCTTGTTCAGTGATCAACTGGTAACTGGTTAGACACGTGGTTTGGGCGGGCGGACGCGCGCGACTGGCCGGCGGCGGCTCTTCTTATCATTAAAGCGACTTGTTTACCCCGACGGGACGCCGTGATCTGTGTCGCGATGTTGACTTTATTGCGACCAAGTAATAGCACACACTGTAACATTATTAACTACGATGGATCTTACATATATCATCATATTTTATTCAGGAGAAAATTCACTTTGAAGGGAAGACGTGTGCTTTATAAAATTATGTGTAAGTATGTTAGTTGGCAGCTGAGAGCAAGCTTTGATCACGATCTAATAACACAAAAAATGTAGGGCACGTGTTCGACTCCGTAGATCTTTAATGTATATAACGTATCTATCTACCTAACTGTTTTGTTATGGCTTTGTCACAGAACTAAGGTTCATATAATGTTCCAAGGTTTACCTACGCTGCAATGAAGATATGCAAGAGCCATACCTATTAGTTTTAAAGTCAGGTATATTTATATCTAACATTTTATTACAAACTGTGTAAGCTGTGCATCTAGAACTTTCACGATTAATTTTCATTTGCACATAATTTCCATTTCGCTTGCTGCTGTACGCGTTTATTTCCTAACTTTCTGTCGTCGCCGTTTTTATCTGACGTAACGTTTATAAAAAAAAGCTCAAGGAATGAAATTGTTTAACAGATTCTTTATTTAATTTTGACTATTGAAATCATAAGTCTATGATTGAAATCGATTGTACTTACATATTGATGAGAAAGGTTTATTGAAATCCGGTAAAGGTGTACTTCCTTCCTGTTAAAACTGTTTTTTTTATTGTCTTTAAAATAATTTGCAATTATTAACTATCTATGTTTTTGCATGTCATATTTTTTAGTGCATAAAATTTACAATGAATATTATTTATTTTCTATAATAAAATAGCTGCTGAAAAAAAAATTGTTCTGTTTATGACTGCCTAGGGGGCGCGCTGGGAGTGTGTCCAACTGCTACGCAAGAGGGGTTCGATTCCCACACAAGACACCACTTTGTATGATCCATAAATTTTTGTTCCGAGGCTGGGTGTACATTGTGTCCGTGACATGTATATTAGTAAAGTCCTCTGCGATACAGGGCTTGTACCCTACTGCGGGAGTCGTTTTTTTTAAAGTTGCGATATTCAAATCTGCCAGGCGTCCCAAAAATAGGGATGTTGACTGTCAAGTCAAATCAGTGTCTTTTTATATAACGTTAAAACGACAAGCTCTTTATAAGGAATAACAACCTATGACGTCATAAGTTCCTATCGTCAAATCATTACTTTTAGGATTCGTTTTTAAATTCAAAAGCAGTATTTCAAGATCCACAATTACCTGATTAGTATAAATTTGTTTTATTTATACTAATCATGTAATTGTAGTCTTTTGGTTTTATTGTAGTCAACTACCCAATTGATGTGGTCTCTCTCTGTTTGCATTTATCATAGTTAATTTATTTGTTTATTATGAATAAGGGTGAATGTCTATTGGCAGTGTATGGTATGGCATGTTAGGTACATTGCACCCTCATTTACTTCCAGAAAATACGCTAACATAAACAGCTGTTAAATGAAACGGCCAGTCAGAATCCCATTGCATTTACCTAATAGGTCAAGTTGTAGGACGGAGAAAAGGAAATTGCAATATTACGAGGTTAGAGTGCGAGTTTGTTGTGGATTGGATGAGTTTAGTATAAATGTTATGAGCTAGAGAGCCCTAGAATGTTTATACTTAGGAACTCACTATATCAATATGAATGAGCATAGATTAAACACAACTGGTATAATATGCAAGTAGTATCTTTCTACAGCGTAGAAAGACGATATTCTAAGCCCGAATATAGTTATATAATTTATCAAATGTGTAATTATCTAGTTAATCATTTTCGTTACCACTGACATACTTTGTGGTTGGCAAACCACTATGAGCATTTATAACGTACGCCATCATGAGCATACCCAAGGAGGATTTGGGGGTTCAAATCCCTCCCGAAATTGTCAAAAGGCAGGTACACACTGTATACATTTGGCCGATGTTTAGTCAATTGGATCTTAGGTAGGCCCATGTACACCATATCAATTTATTTACGAAATCGCTTACTAAACAATGACCTTAGAGTCATGAAAATGGGGTCGTCGTCCCCCCTCCCTCGAAATTGTAACATCAACAGTCAGCATAATATGCTTGGCCGCTTGGTCTAGTCTTTTTGTCAAGTTCCACCAAAGCTAAGTTTGAGCTAAGTCTAAGTAGGTACCTGCGCTCTATAGATATCTTCCTCACATACAAGACCCCTTCCTATATATTGATACTTTCCAATAAGGCACAAACACAAAGTATGATCGTAGGTAAACCTACAATGTAAAATACAGACGTTGTCTTGTCACCCAGGCTTGACACACATTTCCTGTACTTAAATACTTCGTGTAGTATCCCATAATGGATGTTTTATACCGCTGTAGGTTTAATGTGCATTCTACACAAACAAAGTATCCAATCAATTTCACACAACCTTCTAGAGTAAAAGCCTTACAGTAGACTGAAAGTTATTATTTTCAAGGGACCACGCATGATTTCGCTTTATTAGCTTTTGTGCTCTCAACTAGGGGCCTTATTCTCATTTTTTCTATGCATCAGTCGCGTGGACCACTATGTTCAAAATCTTACTCTCGTCTACACGACAACTTAAATAGTTTTTCAGTTTGGCATTAGGTACGCCCGTGTAACGTGTCCGTCATGAAGATAAGTGAAGAGTCGTTCTGAGGGTAAGATTCGATTTTACCAAACGCGCAACCGCGTGAACTTGAATAAGGCCAAGGATCTTCTAACCAAAATAACCTAGAGGATCTTGTTGAACTCTGGGGTTTATTATAAATTCTAATAAACCCCAAAGCTCAAGAAGATCGGTTCTGTTGAGGAATTCTAATTTAGATCCCGCAACAGAACCGACGGTAAATATATAATTCTCACAAAATAACTAAAAAAGCGTTCCAAACTTTTTTAACAGCGTTAATAAGCAACACGACCACTGAAACCTCAGAGTATTATCTAACTAGATTTAACTTCAGTATTTAAAAATACATACAGACGACCTTTAAGTAACCACTTGCTTTTTAATATACACACATCAAAAGTGTCTAGGGATCAACATATATTTTTGCAATAACTTTTCTCCTGATTGATTTTTTTTTTTTTTATTTCTTTAAGGATTCATCAAATAAAGTGTTTTCGTTTGTCACAGTAACGATAAACCAAGTCACCTTTGCATTAATAAAGAAATATGCCATTTTCCTAATAAAGGGATTTTTGACATTTGAACCACTAACATTAAAGTTCGAAAAAAAGACTGAAATAACAGTTTTCTTTAAAATTTTATTGGGTAACTTAAACAATTAATAATCCGTGTTTCTACCGCGAACACTAACAACACAAGAACATCGGTTTGGCATACTCAAAATGAGTTCATCCAAATCACGCTGTGGAATGGCCGCCCATGTTCGTTGCAACAACAAAAAAAGGTCTTCTTGCGACTGGATACCCTCCATATTCGGCAGAGCTCTTCTCTGTAGCATATCCCATGCATGCTCAATCGGGTTCAAGTCTGGCGACTGAGCAGGCCAGGGCAGGACATTGATGTTAGCTGCGGCGAGAGTCTGTCTTACAACTCTTGCGGTGTGCGGTCGTGCATTATCATGCATTAACTGAAATAAGGGACCGATTTGCACTTGTAGAGGAACGATGACGTCTGATACAATCGTCTCAGCATAAATTTGAGCGTTGAGGTTGCCTCTGATCCAAATCAACTCAGTTCTTCCGCCGATCCAAATACCCGCCCATACCATGATGGTTCCACCACTATAAGGATGGACTTCCTGGCAGGATTTTAATCGCTGTTGGCGTCCAGGGGTTCTCCAGTGTCGTATACGTCTTGTATCCGGTCTCATACCAAAACGAGACTCATCAGAAAAGCACACGAAACGCCATTGTTCTTCTGCCCAATTTCTGTGTTCAAGAGCCCATTGATATCAAATCCTACGATTGTGCATTGCTATAGGTGGTACCCGTAGCGGTCTTCGGGAATGAAGGTTACCTTCATGCAAGCGGTTTCTGACTGTTTGGTCGCTAATTAAGTTCCCTGAAGAGTGATGAAGCCTCACGGCTAACATCATGGCGGTTATTGTTGGACCTCTTCGAGTTAAGATTTGAATGTATCGGTCTTGTCTCCGTGTGGTGCAGCGATACCGTCCTCCATGGCGCTCAGCCACGGTACCAGTGCTTCGGTAACGTGTCCAAAGTCGACTGATAACACTCTGACTTGTATTCAGAGCTAAAGCCACAGTACGTTGCCGGGAACCAGCTTCTATCATTCCCACGGCTCTGAGCATTTCTTCCCTGCTTAAATGACGTCGCCGCTCCATAATAACGTTGGTTTTAATCAGTAGTAGGGAAACAGTAGCACTAATAATGTCTTCAATGCGTTGTATGTTTTTATAGGGAAAATATTGACAGCTGATTTTCATCTTTTACTCGAATTTGATTCACAGTTCCTGATTCAAATTATGAAATGCACCAAAAAGGATCCATATAAATTTATAAAATCATAAATTTATTACAAAGCCACATCTCAATTTCAAGAAATCCGCATAAAAATGCTTGATCCCTAGACACTTTTGATGTGTGTAGGTAGGTAGGTACCCCATTATTGTTTTCATCACAGGTAATGTGTGCGCTTAATCAAATAATGTATTCGTAGTAGAGGCGAAGAGTTAATTTTTTTCTAAGGTAACCCGATACAAAAGTATGTCTATTAGATATATTTCGGGACTTAATCGCGTGAATTATTTAAAGGTACGAACCTTTTATTTACCCGACGTTTCGATCGAATTGCACCGATCGTGGTCACGGGTCGACTGATGGCAGCTTAGCGTCTGTCTCCGTGAGGCGCGGGGTTTTTCAACTACCCTCGACTGATCTTGATAATTTTGATAATTTGTACTGTCGGTACTTCTACACACTACACTTACAACGTCTTTACACTGAGGCGCGGTGTCTTTACGGCTACGATTGCATTTGCTGAGAACAGGGTTTAAGTCAATTAATTAATTCACGCGATTAAGTCCCGAAATATTCTAATATGTATAAAAATTGTGAAAGATTAAAAACAATAAAAGTATGTCTAGTTGGACACTGTTTTTTGTACCTATAATAATATGTAACTAGGATCCAAAGGGAAACCGAATGTAACAGTGTTCTAAGGACCCTCCGCCACTGATTCGTAACATAATACACGCTTTTGCGTTTTGTGGACTTGTGTGCAATCTTTTAGACACAAATTTGCAAGCGACTCTTCAGTGTAAATTTCTGGTACGGGAAGTGCAATTGTTAACGCAATTTCGGGGCCTAAGTACGCTAGGAGACCAATTATCTATAGTAATATTATAAAGCTGAAGTGTTTGAGTGTTTGTTTGAATGCGATAATCTCAGGAACTACTGGTTCGAATTGAAAAATAATTTTACTGTTGGATAGCCCATTTATCGAGGAAGGCTTATGTAATCCTTGGTTACTATATAACATCACGCTACGACCAATAGGAGCAGAGCAGCAATAATAATGTTGCGAAAACGAGTAAAATTGACGCAGACGAAGTTGCACGGGTCAGCTACTCATTGATATAGTTGAAATGGCTAACTAGGTACGCCCTTGCTGTTGTGACAAAAAGGTGATTGACCCTAAAATAGTCTAGATCTTAAGTTCGTGTTTCTAATAGGGGTGACTATTTTGTAAAAGAGTTTCTCCAATTACCTGTCAGTAGGGATTGCAATCCCGCATTCCCGTGGGATCTCGCTGCATTTATTAATCTGCTGGACCCCGCACCTTGAAAACGCGGATCCGCGGATCTCGCAAATTATAGAAAGAAATATGTAATTAATCCATTATACTGTAAAAATAATGTATCGCAAAAGTAATTTTGCCATTTTATAGGCTTCAAACGTTGAAGTCAAGATTAGCTATCGCCGTTGTTTATTTTTTCATCGAAGATGTTTTGGAAGCTTGTAATTAGCAATCTAAGTTAACTAGAGTACACTATTTATAAGATTATTAGTCAGTGAGCTTCTGTAAAATTAAAAAAAAAATTACAAGCAAAATTAACGTAAAAACACTATATTCTACTAGATCATTTTATAAGAAACACGTACCTATACAGGTTGATTTTTGTGGTCACATCTCCAAAAACAAGTGTCAGGTAATTAAGGGTTAATTTATTAAATAGGTAGGTACTTTCCAAATCTGATATAACAAAGTTACTTATGTTATGTAAAGGAGCTACGAACAGGAGGTTATCAGTATATGAAAAATCATCCTGTACAACAATATTTTCAAAAAATGTATGTCTAAAGTCGCTTAATACAGTAATAAACAACATTCGCACTCCCAAGTACCTATAACATCGATTGTTTAGTAAAAGTTGATTTTTACACAAACATCTATCAATTTGATTCTATAACATAATTTGAAAGATGCGATATCCCGCGTGATCCTGCGCGGGTTTGAGTAATCCCGCTTATCAATCCCGCGGGATCAAATGAGGTGCGGAATTGCAATCCCTAACTTTCAGCGTAGCACGATCTTTACTTCACAAAATCTAAGGAATCATACATTTTATTATAGTTATCATAGGAGACTAAGAATGACAGTATATATGTATTAGCGTGTTTACAGAATTGGGTGATAACACTTAGTAAGCGTCACTATTAGTAACTACATGGTTAGGAAGCCTGCCCGTGGGCGGTAAAATATAATGTGACAGCTGACCCGTGGCTTATGTGAACATCGGACTAACGGACATTTTGTTACCCAGTACACTTAAGTGCTAATCTATGATAGTATTAAAACGAATTGAACCATAAATAAACCTGAACTGAAGTTTTTGTTGAAACATTGGTGGATCCGGGGTTTTCGGGAGTGGCTTGGTCCTGCTGAGCAATCCAGAACTTTGATTCCATGGTAGGTAGGAGGAGGAGGACTCCATGAGGTTTGTTGCTACTGAGTGTCATTGTTTTATCGGTGAACACATATTACAGACAATACCAGGCATTTTTGGAAAGGGGATTTTTGGGAATTTTGAGGCTTGGAGGTATTGGATGTAGGTCTAACATATCTATCACAAGAAAAAGATGAATACAGTCTTTGAAACGCCTGACTAGATTTTTACCATTTCGATTGACTATGAGTTTTGGGATCTATGTGTGATGAATATAAGATAGACAGACACACAGGACAGAATGATAACTATGAAGATAGAAGTGATGGCACTTAGGTACATACGCATCAAAAGCATAACTTACCTTTTATAAATTAGGTTCAAAATATACCAACTTAACAATGTGTATGGGTACATATTTATAATATTCCTGCTGGAATCACGTAGCTTTACCTGTCAAGCTCAGGGATTTTATTTGTAAAGGAGTCATCCTTCGAAAATTCCAGAACTCGTATAACGAGACATTTGCCGATCGACTAAACTAGAATAAATCCAGAAATAATTTCTGTAAAACATTGAAATAAAATTTTACTACAGAATTTAAGTTAGTATGTGTAAAAGTAAATTCCGGACCCACTGCAAAAATCTTTTTCAAAGTTAATAGTGTTTCATAGACATCATTATTATTTCAATTAATAATATATTGTACTATTTTAAAGTTGTTTAATAAAAACCTAAACAATATTACTTTAGCACCTATTACTTAAACAATAGAGTTACTATTAAATCTTGTCTATATGACGTCAAAAAAAGCTTAATAAATACACCTACTTACTTACCTATAAGATTGATCACAAAGATACGCCCTTACCTCTCCTTTTATTTAATTAAAAGGCCAAGTGCACCGTAGGTAGTCTTCGATCCGTGTTACACAAAATACAATGTATGTCGTACTATTGTACTCCAAAACAAAAGGTGATGGATAAATACATCGATACGTATGTGTGTAAGCACGCACATGGGCGGCACTGAATAGCCCGAGTGCCTATTCATGACATGAAAGCCTTTATGGTGTGATTTCTGTTATTTATCCACATTACAGGGTGCGAACGCGTGAACATTATATTTAGTTATCCACATGTGATTTCTGGAAACATTCCAGTCGTACGCTTGAAAAGTAAATTTGTTTATGTATTTCTACCCTCTTTTTATGGCTTCCTTTTTATTTAACGGTCATTCGTTCGAATTTGAATTCCGTAGATTGAATTCTATCCAATTGATGTTATCCAATCAGGTTGAAAATAACGATACACGTTTTGTTTTGTGTGATTGTTTTGAGATAAAAAAAGAATTGCCTACTTAAAATCTATCTAAATAATAACTATGATACATGCCTCTACCAAGTTTATCTTTAATCAGGTATTATGAATATATATATATATATATTACGGGCTTAATCGCGTGAATAATTTAATATAAAATACCTTGTTTATTGCCCGACGTTTCGACCGTATTGCAGCGGCCGTGGCGTCTTAATCATGTACTACTTAAACCTTACTTAGGCACTTATTACTTAAATCTTTTTTATTTCATCGGATGGGTATTTAACCATCCGATGAAATAAACAAGGTAGGTCATCATAACAAACTTTTTGCAGCAAAATTCAGGCGTGTTACTACGTTCACCGTAAAAGAGCAAGAATTGTGCTAACAAAAACAAGTTAACGGCCTGAAAAGCTTCGAACATCGCCAGAGCTAATGTTGACTGATAGATCTTGTATCTTTATTTATCAGTACGCGATACAGCGAGAGTCGCGACCAGAATCCTAAATATAGGGTAGCTGATAAAAGAATTTGCATACTTCGTAAATTGACAGTGCCGGTTTTAATATTCATGGAATTCATCGCATACAGTACCCACCTACTTTTTATTTATGCGGTATTTGATGAGCAATAAAGATAATAATATTTTGTTTGTTTTTGTTTCTCTATTACCTACCTATATCATTCTTGACCCCTTGATGCAAAAAGGTTTGATATAAGACTGAAGCCTCTGTGTTCTTGTCTTTGGCATTGTAGCTCTTAGACGAGTTTAAAAGCTATGATCACGAATTCACGATTAGTTCTACTTAGGTGGTGAACCGATCCGCAGAGCGATCTACTGTGGACATAACCTCTTGTATGGATCCTCCTACCTCCTTAATCCGTTCAGTCGAAAATGTTGAGTGATAAAGATTCATCTCTACATTCGTTCTATTTTTGTAGATTTATAACAGTAAAATTTAATGATATAATATAGATAGAGAAGCAGATATCTCGATCTGTTTGGTTGCCTCTGAGTCAGGGACCCCTGACTCAGAGGCAACCAAACAGATCGAGATATCTGCGAGGTTAAGCAACGTCACCACACTATACTTAGTCTGAAATAAATATTTGTTCGTGAATATATCTTGGATGACATGTTTAATGTTTAGGCACGTAGGGGAAAGGTGGATAAGATGACCCCTTGAGGGGCAGTAGAACTATAAGCGCTATATAATAATTTTGGTAGGTGTGTTGTTATGGCGTCATAAGCGACGCCATTTTTTTTTGGTAGATATTTTAAGCCTTCGATCTAAGGTATTGTGGTTAAGTGTGGTAAGGTATTGTGGTAAGGTTATGTGGTTTATGACCGAAATAAAACATGTAAAAATAATGTTGATGGCTACAGTGATGGCTTTTTTTAAAAGCTAATTTTATACTATAGGTATGTGTTTATGGATGATTTCGGGCATATGGGTGCCACGGCTGGCACTAATGAAGCGCAGTCGGGAAGTTCTCTCTGAATAAATTGCTTCGAATAAATCGAACACATCGTAGGTAATAGGCGTAAAGAGTCTCTTGAAAAAAACAACTGGATCCTAACTAACACCACATATAAAAAATATTTAGAAGAATTAACAAATAAAAATACTTAAAAGACATTATAAGATAACAACTAAACAACAACAACAAGCAAAATGAAAAAAAATACAGTAAGGGAAAGGAGTGAATGTCATTAAGAAAAAACCGACCAAGTGTGAATGTGACTCGCGCACTGAAGGTTCTACACAAACAGTTCGGGAATCTAGCACATTATTCGATAAATCTTAAAAAAAAGTTTTTAATACTTTTTTGATTGAGTGAATATGTTTGGAAATAATCGCTCCGAAAGTTGCATAAATTGTGACCCCTCTTAACTTTTGAACCGTGTAACTGAAAAATATGAACAAAATCACGAAGGTAGGTACTTAGCGCTTAATAATAATTACTTTAAACTAAAATTATTTCGGACATGATCGGATATACCTACCATCATTGAGTTGTTGCCGAAAAACTGCGTTTCTAAACAAAAGGGTGTAAGTGCCATGAACATACGCTCTTCTGCTGATGCAAACATTAAAGGCTGCGGAACCCTTCTCTGAGCATGGTCCGACATGCTATTGCCCGGTTTTTGTTATTAGCCCCTAACCCTTAACTGACTTGACATCTTTTCACATTTTTGTTTTTAACGGGATCTTTGTAACGAAACAATATTGAACAATTTATTTAATATCAGACAAATCACACAAGACCATCTAAACCCTATCTCGAGATATTCTCTACTATAGCAACCAGACAAACAACACAACATACATAATTAATTCTAAATAAACACAATTAAATAATATCTATAAATATAAAACAAAGTCGCGATAGTTACACCATTTACAAAACAACAACGGGTGGGTCAAGATCTTTGGAGTACCCAGACACAGAATAAACAATCGTGATCATCACACATATTAATGCTTGATGAGAGTCGAACCCACGACGACTAGCTTAGCAGTCAGGCTCCCTTATTCATAACTAGCTGACCCGCGCAACTTCGTCTGCGTAAATTTTCCGCGTTTTTACAACATTTTTCATTGCTGCTCCGCTTCTATTGGTCGTAGCGTGATGATATATAGCCTATAGCCTTCCTCGATAAATGGGCTATCCAACAGTAAAATATTTTTTCAATTCGGCCTAGTAGTTCCTGAGATTATCGCGTTCAAACAAACTCTTTAGCTTTACAACATTATATATAGTATAGACTAGCTGTCCCGCGCAACTTCGTATGCGTAAATTTTCCCCGTTTTTGCAACATTTCTCGTCGCTACTTCGCTCCTATTAGTCGTAGCGTGATGTTATATAGCCTATAGCCTTCCTCGATAAATGGGCTATCTAACAAAAAAAGATTTTTTTAAATCGGACCAGTACCTAGTTCCTGAGATTAGCGCGTTTAAACAAACAAACAAACAAACAAACAAACTCTTCCGCTTTATAATATTAGTATAGATTAGTAAATAAATTATAGGACGTTTTATAAGTAGGTACCTATTTTAAATAGCGAATGTTTTGTCTTTTTCAATTCTGTTTTCAAAAAGGAATGAAAAACAAAGACAAAACATTCGCTAGTTATATGCTTTTTTTAGGTAGGTAGGTACGTCTGCTAATTTATTTATTTTAAATTATGTAGGAACACACTATACTAGTGCATAACTTTATACAGTAAACTTTTTATTAAATCAACCTCCAATAGGAATTTTCTATGTACTACAGGTACAGATTTATTATGCCTATGCCATACAGGTTAATTAAAAAACCTACCTGGGAATTCAACACCTCTCGTAGTCTTTGGACACCCTTATTCATAACTAGCTGCCCCGCGCAACTTCGTCTGCATAAATTTTCCCAGTTTTTGCAACATTTCTCATTGCTGCCCCGCTCCCGCCTCCTTCGATAAATGGGCTATCCAACAGTGAAAGAAATTTGCAATTCGGACCAGTAGGACAGACAGAAACACCGAGTGATCCAATAAGGGTTCCGTTTTTCTTTTTGTACGGAACCCTAAGAAGGAAAATAATATTTAAGCCCGAGAGCCATACGAACAAATAACTATCCATAAACGTTTTTACATCTCGGTAAGTTGAATATTGTTCAAAATATAAGCATTCTTTTTTAAGGGGATCATCTCGTACACCTTTCCCCTATGTAAACAAGGCCCTGGTAGTCACTAGATAAGTTAGCTAGACCGTAACTTCTTGGAAATAATTATAACTCATATTAGATCTCAAAAGTTAAGCCCGGAATACCTACCTACCTACTACCTATGTTTGTCCCTATTTTACCTTGAGTAATAAGTTTAGAAAATCAGTTTTACTTACGTAAGTCGGTTGTAGGCAGATGTTTACCTGCTAAGTTTGTAAATAAATATATCACATAAAAAATATATATCTGTCTTGTCGTACCAGGAATCCAGTCACGCCCGGTTAATCTCATTAAAGACTAGCGAACTATGCAGGGTAGTAGATACGTACGAGTAGAGTATACCTATCCGCTGACACAAGTCCACTACCTATTCCCGCATTCTCCTAATGCAATGGACAGAAATTCCACCTGACTGGAGAGTGATTAGGTGCAGGACCAATAACTTAACGTGCTTTCAACTATGAAGCGACAGTGGTATCGTTGTTTAATTTGTCCGCTGAGTCACAAACCCTTCAATGTTTGTAGCGCTTATCAACCAACCTTATAACATTTCCATAGGCTTCCTCTCTGAGAGGGTACGCAGCGATAGGTATCCACCATGGAGGCCTATTCTGGAATGCACAGGTTTTCTACAGTTGCTTCTCGTTCTTCCAATAACATCTTTCTGTAACAACGGTTGAAATAACTGCCCTTACTGCCCCGGTTATAAGTCCGGCCGTATAATAAGGCTGTCCTGTCGTTATTTCACCCGACGTTTCGATCGCTTTGCAATATTGCGTGCTGTTACATACTACTCGTATATTATGGGCGAAACGTCGAGCAAGAAAAAAAAGTACCTTTTTGTTGATCGACGTTTCGTCACTAAAGACATGACAGCAATCAAAATTCAAAATGGCAACAGCCAGATGCCATATTGTGATAGAGAAAAAAAATAAAGTCAACCAACTATGTCATGTCATCGTGTAGGTATTTTAAAATCATGATGTGGTTTATTAGATCGTTTTTCACTTAAAATAACCGTTTAGGATATATAGTGATTTAAAGTTTGTTCATTTAGAGTTTGTACATTTTTACTCAAATTTTCGGTAGTTACAATTATCACGTTACGTTACGTCTTACAACGAAGCCCAAAAATATATTAAAAAAAAACCAAATACTTAAAATTGAAACAAGATAACCATAAATCATGATTCATGAATGCGTCTGACTGCATGTGGACTGCATGCTTTAAAATTATCTTGTTTCAATCTTTTTTAAGTAGGTAGGTATGTGGGTAATTTTACCCTATTATTATATTTACACGAAAAAGTAGGTATGCGGGTAATTTTACCCTATTATTATATTTACACGAAAAATACCGTAGTCAATAAACCTGTACCTATTATATTAGATAAGTAATCAATGTTTTCTCTTTGCCATTATGTACCATCTTCGCACACGACATCAAGTCGTCGCCCCTATGCTACGGGCTGTAGGTGAAAAATTGAGTTAACCGACTTTTGGCGTCGCTTTTCCCCCTCTGAGCCAATGAGATAGAGTGATAGAATATATATTGGTTTATGACTTTGCCTTCCAACAGCAGGTACTTAATTCTCTCAGACAGCATCACGTAAAATATTTTATGTTATTGAATAAAAGCCCTGTTCCATCATTATTTATACCTGCTCTTAAGAATGCATGTAGGTAACATACCTACTTACCTAATGGCCGATTATTATCTAAGAAGGTATTATGCATTTTGAGTTTTATTTATGGTACTTACTTAATTGAAATAGGTTTTAGTACCTACCTATGAAAATTAAAACACAAAGAATATTTTAAGTCGAAAAGATAAAAATCGTCAAGTAGTTGTATGAATTTGATCACGCGCGTAGAACTGTGCGTTATGAGTTTGGTATCGGAACCCAGGTTTCAGCAAAATTGCTATTCTTGATAAAATGCAAACAATAATTTGTAACAGCGCCATCTATGCAAAGTTTATGAAAACCTACTTAACTAACTTACCAAATTGTAAAATAATACTTGTGGCGGATAGCAGATGGCGTTGTTATTAATATTGTCACCGACACCAAAATTTATATTATTTCAGTTTTTCGACTATTATACTATAAAAATAAATAATACACATAGTAGTACAAAAACAATAGTTTAATGATTTGTACACTTAACAACCATAATTAAAATATAATAACTATACAATCTCATGTGCATCAGTGGTGCAATTTCAATCAACCTTCATTCTACAGACTAATATATACTGTATTAATATACTTCTAAGCTACCTAGATATTAACCAAACAACACAAATATTTACATTGATCAAGCTAAGCAAGAATCATAACCAATTTCACAATAATCCTTTAGATTATATACTGGGTCATTCCAAGATAACACCAAATTTGAATTAAAAAGCGCGCTGCAAAAGTTCCGATTTAAATGAAAAAAATAGAGGATTATTATCTAGGTTTCTAATACTTATAGCCTTTGACATTATTTTTAATCATCCTATTTTTTTTTTCACAATCTTCGAAAGTTTGAAAATGGGCCTTTGATGGGTTAGTTTTATTTGCAGTGCATACCCCTTGTTGTTTTCATATGGAATGACCCTATTATGTCTAAATCCAATTCTTATTTAGGATTTATTATGGATTCCTTTCAACTATTCATGCCTAAATAGTTGTATTATTTGACCAATAAAAATCAATTATATTCAATTAAAAATAATTTCCCATTGGTCAAATACATAGTTTCTACATAGGTAGTATGCATTTTGTTCAACAGATTTCCTATATTATTATTTATGGATTTATTTGTGCTTCTCAAATTCTTGATCAATAAAAATCAACTCTATTGATTTTCACAATAAAGTTAGTTTTGTATTGGCCCAATACTATATGTAAGCTTTTGTGGCCTGACTCATAGTACTTTGTACTACATACATACACTTATTTTTGCTTCTGAAAGTCTTGGTTTTTATTGAATGGGAATGTTTGCTTGAACCTCGCTACACCAAGACAGATAAATGCTGAAATTAAAGAAAACAGATATTATAATACATTTATAGTACTATCTATACAAATAAATTTGAAATGTCCAAATAACAGTTTACTAAAGGAAAATATAGGCTTAAGAATAGTACCACCCCATCTCTTCCCGTGGGTGTTGTCAAGGCGACTAAGGGATTTCACACCGGAGGACGGGCAGCAGCGTCCTCTGCGTACTTAAAGCCTTACTGCGATCACCAACCCGCTCGCCAAGCGTGGTGATTATGGCAATTACCCCCAGGATCTACATACTAGTAGGTTCTACTGGGGAGACCCGTGCCCAGCAGTGGGCCATCATATGGGTTGATATGTATGTTTTTTATCCTGTGTTGTGAAATACTCCATACAAGTTAGTGGCATTTTATGTCACTCATCAACATATACTTTGAAACCTCGCACCTAGGAAGCTGATATTTTAAAGGGAGATATTTATATTGCATAGTAGAGAATAGATTAAAAAAGTATTTCGGGAAACTCAAATTCATGTACTAATAGGGCTTTGAGCTAGAATAAAAGGTTAAAGTTTAGAAACGTGCCGCGCCGATAGGGGGTAGAGGAGGGGCGGGGGAGGTGGAGAGGGGGGAAATGATCATATCCCCCCCTTCCCTTCTTTCCGGAAACGCGTAATTTTTTTTTTATGAATTTTTGAAGTTTGGTATAAATGTCATTAATAATATGGATTTTGGAGGTACTGAGGGTTGCGGGCGGGGAGAGGAACTTAAAATTTATGTTTCTGGCACTCGGCGGCCGCTGCCGCGGCACGCGCGCTTCGCGCGCTCGCCTCGTGCGTAGGGGGTCACAGTTCTAGCCTAACCTAACCTAACGGAATCGACGATCGACGATAAACGAAAAAATAAGAAAAATAAAACAACGGAAACACATTCACGAAACCACAGATAGGAACGGAAAGGAATTGAATGAGAACACCAATAACTGTTTAACACCCAAAATGACAGTACATTACGTTTCATATGTTGATTGTTGTTGATGTGAAAAAAGTGTTTATAAAATAATTTAGGATATTTTTTAACCAATGTGATGTATTTTACTATTAGTAAGGCATTAACTTCGTCAAAGGCATAATTCGTGAGTTTAGTGATGGTTTTTGACGTAAACAATTACGTTCCTAACCTTAAAAAAAATATAAACTTAAATTTTTAATACAAAAAAAAAACGCGTCTCCGAAAAGAAAAAAATGTTGTGGGGGGTTCAGAAGAACCCCCAGAACCCCGTAGTGTCCTTGAAATCTTTCTAGCGATGCGGCACGTTTCTAAACTCAACCCGAATAAAATACCTACTTGATAATAATAAGGAAGCGGAAGGGGAAGTGGTAGTTTGTGCAAGACGCCTGAGTTTTTACTGAGTTTCGTGTCCCAGGCCTCTTTCACACTCTACTGATAGGTACCTACACTCTGTTCCTAATCCCACAAAATACTGAAAGCATCGGACCACTTTGTATGAATGTATTCAGAGTTTCAATGTCCCTGAGAAATCACTGTGTGCGTTGCCTTATTTCTTTCTGTAAGTACTCTCGTAATTTTGTACTATTGTTTCAATGTCCGGTACAATATAAATACCTACCAAAAGACAGCGCAGATAGAAAATATTTGCCGGCCGTAGATTTGTTTTTACTTGCATTGATACCAAGATAACCTCCAATTCCTATTAAACCGGCGCCGCCCACTGCTCTGCAAGCGAAGCAGTCTTTAGGTTTACTTTCTTCCACTGTATTCATCGTTTGAGCTTGACTGTTATATAACTTCATGGAAAAAGTTTTGTTTTAGGGTTCTAAACAATAGTTCGAGGCGATCTAAGCGGTGACAAAATAGACATTGATTGACTTGACAGACAGTCAGATTGACAGTTGACAGTACAGTAGGGATGCGCGCGTTAAAAATGGAAAAACGAAATCTATTAAAATCGGATAAATAGCTATTTAAGGCCTTAGTTTATTTTATGTTTAATGAATAAACAACTTTAGTTTTTGGCTGTTTAATTAAAAAAATGTATAACCCTTATCAGGACAGGAGATTCTTTTTTGAAAATTGATATTTTTTTGCTTATTTATGTCCAGTAGGGTCTAAATCGGGTTAAAAAAAAATATTTAAAATATTATAACCATTTTTAGTGTATCTTTGAAGATACACTGCCATACAATATGGTAAACGTGAATTACCTGGTGGCCATAGACCGTCGTCTCTCCATGAAAGCACACGGTCGTAAAGAACATCGTTGGCCAAGCGCGCACCACGCACGAGTCCTGTCTTTCATGCGGCATCCCACTACGTGCGAAAATGGGTATGGGCTACAAGACATATAACCGCACTGGGTGGGTGCGGATATATGTCTTGGGTTAGTTGTTGGGCGCCACGCTAAGGGCCGCCAAATAGCATGTTGAAGGTGCCAAATCGGGTGCCCCCTCCCCCCATCTTAAGCAAGTTCCCATCAAATGTTTGTCCCGCCTCGAAAGTAGTCGTAGTCTGTATCGTACTTAACAGATAAAAGGAATGAAAAGAAAAAAAATATACACAAGATGCATAAATTACAGATTACAGGAAAATTTATATGAAGTCTGAATTTTTGGGGGTCTGAGTATGAATTTTTATAAAATGTTTCGATAACGGTAAAGTTATGTACGGTGCGAGCCGAGAATATGTTCGGAGAAAGAACTACTCGCTTTATGGTTCCCCGTTTGATTACTCAATTAGGTAACCTCTGATTTTCGAAATAGAATAACAAAAAATAATATAATTTTAAGACTGTTTTTCCATAGAGAAAACCTCGACAGGAAGCTCATTCCACAATCGGAGAGTTCGCGGGAGGAAGTGTCTCTGAAACCGCACGGTTCGAGACCATTTAGGCCCAAAAATATGGGGATGAACTCCTTGTAGATGACGAGCGGTGCGATGGCAAAAGGAAGCTGAAGGATCATCTCGAATAATACCCCATACTTAATACAAGCGGTAGAACTCACAAAGGGAGGCGAAATATCTTCATAAACTGAGTGGGTCCACCCGCCTATGAATATGGGATCTTACGATTTATGCAGCAAAGGTCACTTAAAAGTTTTAGTTGCTTAGTTTGGGATCAGATAGCGTTGTGTGAGTTGTCCTGACTGACTGATGGATCAACGCACAGCCTAAACCGCTGATCGAGACGTAAAATAATCAACTCCTAGGGGGTAAATTAGGAGTTGCAAGTTTGTATGTAACTTCGTGAGTTATAATTTAATTCTGTGAAAATTTGGCTTTATGGATAAAATAATAATAATAATAATATCTTGAGACAACTCACACAACGCTATCTGATCCCAAACTAAGCAGAGCTTGTACAATGGAAACCAGACAACTGATAAACATACTTACATATTTCTAAATACATACATATTATAGATAAATAACACCCAGACACAGAATAAACCATCGTGCTCATCACACAAAGTTTTATCCTGGGTGGGGATCGAACCCACGACCTCTTACGTAGCAGTCGGATACATTCCCACCGCGCCACAGAGGCAGAACACGTCTTTTAGCGCTTGAAAGGGAAAATCTACCCTTAAAGTCATTCAGGCGGGTGAAGGTGCGGGCGACAGCTATCATAGTCCTAACTAAACCGATTTTAAAAATTTCTTTCACCAATAGAAAGCTAGCCTACTATGTAAGGTTCGACGTACCTACCATAATTCTTAAACTACAGAGTTGATCAGGTGGGTTCTGGGAATCTGCATTATTTACATTTACTTAAATAGGTATGTAAATAAGCAATATATTATAAAAATATATATATTACGGGTCTTAATCGCGTGAATAATTTAAGGTAAAATACCTTGTTTATTGCCTGACGTTTCGACCGTATTGCAACGGCCGTGGTCACGAATGTGTACAAATCGCGAAAGTTTATCAACATTTAAACAATATATTCCCCATTCTTGGTTGACTAGGTAATTACCTCGCTCCTAGGAACTGGCTGATTCATCGTGACGTCATTATATTAGAGATAAAGAATAAACCCCGGCAACAGTATTATTAATTACTAGCTGTCCCGCGCAACTTCGTATGCGTAAATTTTCCCCGTTTTTGCAACATTTCTCCTCGCTGCTCCGATCCTATTAGTCGTAGCGCGATGTTATATAGCCTATAGCCTTCCTCGATAAATGGGCTATCCAACAAAAAAAGAATTATTAAAATCGGTCCAGTACTTTTTGAGTTTATTCGTTACATACAAAAATACAAATCTTTCCTCTTTATAAAATTAGTGTAGATGGTATTACTTACCTACTTGTTTATAAGAATTTTCATAATTCACAATTTGTTACCAATAAAATGATTAATCGTAAGATAAATAGGGTAAAAATTACATTTTTAATAAATTTATATAAAAATAAATGTTTATAATATGTTTGTCTCTCGCTGCTTCAATTCAAAAGTACCACAAATCAAAGTAATACTTTTTTACAGGAGAGCTAATCAAAGAAAAAAAAACTACTT
Organism: Herminia tarsipennalis; assembly: GCA_945859575.2. NCBI lineage: Eukaryota > Metazoa > Arthropoda > Insecta > Lepidoptera > Erebidae > Herminia > Herminia tarsipennalis. Next base: position 31,953,007 of record OX243830.2, read on the forward strand.
TTTGTCTACCTCTTTTCTATTTTATATAAAATATATACATCATTATACTTCGTTGAAAGCGTATTTTTAAGGCGCCTCAAACGTTTTAAGTAGTTTTATAATAACCTAAATACTAGTGGAGTTATAAGCAGATAAGTTACTTTTGAATATAAAAATAAATTTGAAAATATATTAAATGTGGAATAAAACAACCATAAGTTGATAAAAAAAAACATTTTATTCATGTTTTATTACGAACATTTTAGGAAACAATAAAAATCGCAGTGAAATTTAGTAAAATTACTGAAATGCTAGGTCTAAAACTTAAAACAAATCTAAATTTTCCTCAAAAAAACAATAAATATATTCGAAACTGTTGTTAAAACAATCACCAATTATTCTTAAATTCGGTTTAACCAATGAAAACACTAAAGAAAAATAATAAAATTGACCAAGCTAGTTGGCAAAACTACCCTTAGGTTTTTTAAAACTTAAAATAAAACCAAGATTTTATAAACTTAAAGAAAACATTCAGCACTTTGGAAAAAAAATTGAAAAAAATTCTGTAACATTGTACTCTTACGTTAAAATCAACAATAACTATTCAAATCTTAAAAATATTTCTAATATAATTAGGAACACTTATGAGATCACAAAATCACAACTATAATAATATTTTGTTATTATACATTTTGTTAAAACTTATAATTAAGCAATCGTCATTAAAATTTGTCCAAGTTAGGTACTCAGTGGTCACTGCATTACTCTTAATCTAAATTACCAGTCTTATAGATTAGCAAAGAACGATTCATAATATTTGGGTATAACATTTTTATTTATAAGATTAAGGATACCCTGTTTTTTTGCTTGCGTAACATTTAGTTTTTGGTTATAAAGTTTTTTTGGTGTACCCATGTTTTTAGGTTGATTCTTTTTCAGCTGCCTGCCCTTATTAAGCGTAGACACTGATTTAAATTCATTATCTTGATATGAAGTCTTATATAGGAACTTATTCTTCACATATTTATCTATTTTTAATACTTTTATATCAGACCATTTAACATTCTCTTTGTCTTCATTAGTAGTATAGTTACCGCAAGCCAAAGATTTTAAATCAACAAAACTATCATGGGCAAGTTCTTTAACTATGTAGGGCAAGCCTTTCTTTTTTGCAGTTTTATTTAGTGTGATATATTGATCAGGTACATAAATCGGCGATGATTTTAAAGCTCTAGTGATATTTTTTTGAATAGTGGAATGAACGGCATCGCCTTCATTTTGGGTGTGGCCCTTAATTAAAAATTTATGCGTAATACTTCGCAGCTTTGGTAATGTATTTGTAGCATATTGGTACATCGATACCATAAACTTATTTTTCTGCTGGCCGCAGCAATTATCGCTATAAAATATAACGTCAAATTCTTCAGTAGCTACATTATTCAAATCTTCTAAATACATAAGCACACACGATCCAATTTCGTTTACTCCACGGGCCCCTTCTCCTTCGTGCCAAACAAAACAAGTAGTCTTTTTAGAGCCGATCTCGGTAATGGTAAAATTCAGCACGTTTATTTTTGAGATGTAGTAAAAACTTGATACTTCACCCCGTGGACAAGGCATTACCGCCTGTAAGTCATAGACTGCTACTATCAGATTCTCGCTAACATTTCCTTTATCTTTCTCCTTTTCAGCTCTTGCAAGACCTTTTTCATTTAGGTGTGCTTCGTGTTTTTCTTTCAATGTAGATTTATCTTCGCAATTTTGGAAAGCAATGCATTCTTCACACTGGTCTTTTTTCGGCTGCCAGAAAGAGATATTAAATTCCGTCATGAAAATATTATAATATTATTTGATAAGAAACGTGCTGCTTATTTGCCGACACGCACTTTTCAACGTAATCACGATGTAAGGCCGCTAGGGTAAGGCCACCTTCAATATATTCACGTTTTGACTGACTACGACAGTAGTGGCTTTCAATTCGTGGTATGGAATTGATATGGGCCCGGACTCCGTGTTTTAGAGATGGTTCAAGCTGATAATGATTTGTGTGTTTTCCTCTTTCTTCTTTGAATTGGATGACTGTGTGATTTGCTTGGTATTTTTTAACAACAGTTCTAATTACTGTATCAGAAATTGAAAAAATATTCATAAAAAATACTTTACATACTCTCGTACGGTTGCTGTCAACAGGCAAGTAGTAGGCATTGTTATGATTCTTTCGAGAACTACCAACGCGAGTATATCGGTATTTTGGTTCTATTTCAGTCAGGTTATTAAAAATAAATTGTCTTTGTGCTCCCAGGTCACCAGTATTCCAATATTCGTTAAAAATACGTATTCTCTCCTCGTAGGTAATTTTTGTTGAACACTTAAATTTACATTTATCTGTACAAACCGGCCCCATTTTTTTTTCTGCAACATTCTTCTTAACTTTTGACATTGAGGTATATGCCTTACCACTGTTTCTTAGCAGTTTCGACATGTTTTTTCCCCATGAATTTGGATTTGCTTTTCGTTTTCGACCTCTTCTTTCAATGTTTGCGTTTTCAACATCACAAGGAGAGGCCGTTTCAACACTTGATATACCGACGCTGGGAACCTGCATGTCGGTTTGTAAGTCACTTGGTTGAATATTAATGGTTTTAGGTTCCAGTCTCATCGTTACATCGTGGAAATAATTGCCTGCCAACTGGTTACTACGGCTATATTCTTCAATATCTTCACACAAACCAGAGGGTCCAGGTTGAGGTGATAATTGTTGTAGTCTGTTTTTGGTTAAGGGGTTTACATTTTCAATACAATCATTACTCGAATCTGAATTACTTAATACTAAATCCTGCTTTATAAGAAAATCTGGGTCTTTCACACTATCGTCTGAAGAAAAATCTGTACTTGAGCTAATCGAATTTGTAGAATCTGAAGTGTCGCTATCATAATCGCTTTCTGGAACAACTACGTTTGGTCTCATTTCTAAACATTCATCGTCAAGTAAAGACAAATTGAGACTTTGCTGACTGTCAGGTATAGAATTACTATCCATAGACTCATTCAGAGACACATCTGGTTCTTCCAACAATGGATTGTGAGTTTGCGGATGTTTTTCCATGTCTTGAACATTTTCTGTATTATTTCTACTGTCATTTCTCACCATGTTGAGTATTCTATGAACTCTTCTACTCATTCTGTAAAAAAGTAATAAATAATAATGAAGCAAAACATACATAAGCCACAGCTAGCCACGGACCAAAGCAACCGCCGGGCTTTTGAACAGTCATTCCAACATTATGGTTATAAAGGAACCTGGCTTTCCCGAAGACTTTCGCGATTTGTATACATAATAGTAAGTATATTTATTATTTGAGGTATACATACCTATTTGTTTTTGTACCTCAAATATAGTTCTCGTGATTTAAGACCCGTTCTATAATATACTATTATGTATAGAAATCGCGAAAGTCTAAAAACATTAAACTTTATCTAATAGCATAAAAATAATACTTATTAACATTTACACAAAAATAAATCACACTAAAATGAAATGCATTTAAGTAATGTAAAATACCTACAACCGGCCGACGCCTGGCCGGCCGGTCGACCGGCCAGGCGTCGGTCGGTTGTAGGTACCTACGAAATAAAAGTTCGCATACAAAACCCAAAAAATATACCTACAATTTTATAATGTGTTTTGAGATAAGGTCAGGTTTAACACATTACACATAAACAACTGTGATAAAATAAAAGCAAAAGGATTGTATTCCTGAATAAAGCCCTCTTTATTTGAAATTATAATAGAATGACATAGTGTTTTTATATTCAAAACAAACTATTTTGAAATATCGTCATTTATATTATATAACTTAAATTCAAAACAAACAAATTGTCTGATACGTTCATTTTGATTAAAATATAAAAGTTCATTTAGGGATATTTTCTATGCAAAACAAACAGTTATGAAATATGGTTGTTTTGAATTAAAAATAAAGAGGTACTTACATGATTCCTTCATTCAAAACTGCAGTATGCCGAAACGTGGTAGTTTTCCTTATAAAATTAATTAAAAAAACAGATAAATTTTCGTGATATGGCACTTTTGCATAAAAGAGACGTGCTTACACCTCGCTGGTCGATACGCAACTAACAATATGGCGGTTTAGATTTTATTTCGCGCGCTCAAAACAAAAATTCAAAAGAAACGATCGCGTGGATTTTGTATCTTAGAGTGCAAAATCAATGGGAGTCTTTTTTAAATATGAAAATATGACGAATTACTATTGTTTTTTTGCAATAAAAACATTTTTGTCTTTTTTTTATTTGTGGTACTTTTGAATTGAAGCAGCGCTATGCGTTCCGAAACCATAGATCAAAATATAATGAAACTTTTATACCTACCTTATAGTGTAAACGTAAACCTACACTAGTAGATACATCACTAAAACTGAACAAAATATGAACTAGGTATTAATTGGAACCAAACAAATGCCAAAGTAAGCATTTAACAAAAGCTACATACTTAAGTAGGTAGGTTGGTATAAATGTGATGATTATTAAGTAGCTGCAGAGAGCTCACGGCATCGTATTGTCTCCCACCCCTTGACCCAAATGCTTCTATGACACTCCAACACGAAGATCTCTGTGTGAATGTGTGAAGATTTGTATTAAAACGTTAACGGGATGACACAATTTGCATAATACCTACCTATCTAGAGACTCAGGAGAGTGAGATAGGTACGTTTAGGTGTCAATAAGAAAAGGGTGTTTATGAATTAAACTATAATTCCAGTTTGCAGATTATCATAAAATCGAATCAAAAATCAAAGACAAGTACCTAGTAATAATATAATCTATATTGAGCCAGATAGATTAAGCTCGCTTGCCGTATTAAGATATTATTATACATTTATTTGCTTTAATTTACCCTAATAATTTTAACATGTGTGTGTAATTACTACAACATATCAGTATGTCTACTCAATGTATCGTCTTTTTGTATATGATTTATAAAATAGGAAGTTTAGTGCAGAGACAAAACATTTAATAATAACACTTCTTGCGCAGTCGGGTAATTAAAATGCTGTTGTTATCTTGACTTGGTGTTTCTTATACAGCTTTCCACGTGTGTGGGCTGCTGGGAGATTGTTTTATGGGTTGAGGTCCTCTTACAGTGGTGATCTTTGCGCTGCTTCTAAATACTGGTAGGTCATTGGGGCGCCCCGTGGCTTATCTTGTTCGTCTTAATACCTACGTTAATAAGTAATTATCTTCCTAAAATAAAAAATAATTTTTTTTTCGCCTTTTTACCTGATTATGTACGGCAAATTTAATAGGGATTGCCAGCTAATACTTATGTAAGTAAACAATAACACCGGCTCTACACGTTGACCCCGACGCCAATTATCCAACGTGTGGATCTAGATTATCGCTCGTCCCAACGATGGCGCCAACGTGTAAAGCCGGCGTGAGATTGTAATCACGGGTGACACAATGAGCAAATTTCATTATTTCGACCAATCTGTGAAAGTGAAGCCATATTTTACCAAAAGAACGATAGCCACACTACAATATATTGAGAGTGGGTACCAACGCACACATAGACAATTTACGTTTTCTTCTCATCTGTTGTTTCGCTCTTCGCTTAATAGTTGGTGCTAGACGGAGACAGCTTGACACGATCTCAGATTTGCATTCACAGATTGTTGTCTTGCACAGTCAGATTCACAGCTTCCTATTGCTGATTTATAATAATATTAACCATTTAGGTACATATTTCAGGATACTAAGGCCCGTGTCATACAAATCCATACTAATATTATAAATGTGAAAGTAACTCTGTCTGTCTGTCTGTCTGTCTGTCTGTTACGCTTTCACGCTCAAACTACTGAACCGATCTAGATGAAATTTGGTATGGAGATAGTTTGAGTCTCGGGGAAGGACATAGGATAGCTTTTATCGCGATAACCGACATCCACGCGGGCGGAGCCGCAGGCGAAAGCTAGTACATACATAAAAACTTAATAAACCAATATATAACTAGACTAATACAATAATTTCACAAATACATGCATAATAAAAAATAATTTAATAAACTAATACATACTTACTCCGCCCCCCCCCCCCCCCCTAGAACTTCGGTGACAGTCAACGAATATAATATATAGCATAATATATTAAAAATATTGTTGTCTGTAAAGTCGGTTTACGGGCGATAATTTACGTGATAATCTCTTAAGAAAACATTGATGACATATCGCCATTCGCGTTGCTTAGCAACTAGTCAATAACTTGACTCTTTTTCGTGAGTGCAGCCGGTCATCGATTCATAAGACATTATCACGTCAATATTAATATACTTACATTCACCATAAATGCAATAACAGAGGTTGGAAATGATCCTATGGTTATTATTTCTGGTAGCTGCTTATAATGAGGGTTTTTACGCAAATTTGCGCCACTAGTTGGCGCCACTTTGACAAGCGGTCTTCTTTCTGCACAGTTCCACTAATCGTTTTTCAGTGTTTAACATAAAAACCTACCTAATACAACAATAGCATCAGGTAGGTTTTTCTGGTACCGAAATCGTGTCACACAGTGCAATTTTTAATGAAACATTGCACTGTGTGACACGATATTGGTACTTGAAAAACTGATCGCTCTTCAAGTTTTTGTTAGTTACATTATTAAGGCAGTATTTTGTTTCTATCACGTCTTTTTTTGAGGTATAGAATAACTTTCATTTTGCCTTTATCGGTCAGATATCGTAATAGGGTATTAGACTAATTTTAGAAAATCATTTTATAATAATCCTTAGTGCATAATAAGCACATTACATTAATATTTCTGGGATATCTGCAGTATTTATTATTTAAAAGAAAAACAATTTTAAAGTTTAAATTTTCACAACCGCGCCAAAAACGCAGTTTCGTAATGGCGTCGGCCATATGATAGATGTGGCGTCATCTACAAGTAAACAAGTTGATACACAACAACAGAACTATACAGAAGGATAAATAAAATAACAGAAAACTGCTTCAGAATAACTCAAAGATTAAAAATATCACATCAAAAACTCGATAAGATAATGTTCAATTGTAAATGGCGTCATTAGACTTGCAACCAATCACAGAGCGTTTTCGTCACAGATAAAATATCATTAATTATTTACATCTTATTTCAAGCAATTTGCAAAAAATAAACTTAATTTTGTATATATTACAGTGAAATATGGCTTTTTAGACTAATATCTGTTAGGATGACCACAATTGGTAGTGTATTTTTAATGTTGTCAAATAGCCTATTGGCAAAATAGCAAAATAGATTCATTTCACTATGGTATCTTTCTGATTAACTGTTCAAAATATCAAATACCCTCACGGGGTATTTTAAGATGAAGCCTTAAAATAGTAGTCACCGCCAATTTGACTGCCTCTGTGACGCAGTGGGAGTGTATCCGACTGCTACGCAAGAGGTCATGGGTTTAATCCCCACCCAGAATAAAACTTTGTGTGATGAGCACGATGGTTTATTCTGTGTCTGGGTATCTGTATGTATTTAGAAATATATAAGCATGTTTATCGGTTGTCTGATTTCCATAGTACAAGCTCTGCTTAGTTTGGGATCAGACAGCGAGAGTTGTCCCAAGAAATTACTATTTAAAAAAAAATGTCAAACCATTTTTGTCACATCTGTGGACAGTACATTCATAAGTTCTTACAATAAAAGCCATGTTATTTAGTTTGCAAGGTGGTTTTACTAAGTTTACTTTTGTTGTCTTCGTAGGGAGGTCAGCAGAGCTATTATTAACCACTACTTGATTAAAAATAGCCATAAACGAACGGGATTTGTGTGTGGGAAATCACATGCAGGTATGTGTTTTCCTTTACTCTACTACATATTACCTACATACAAAACTCAGCTTAAAAAAGATTTTTGTAAAAGATTTTTATATTTCATGTCTATTTAAATAAAATTTAATTGTTTTACTCCAATAATTGATAATTATAATAAACCAAAGTGCATACTCTACATTTACCTTTAAATATTTTCCTTATAAATGTTTAGATACCATACCTAAAAAAGGACGTGATATGACATAAGTACGTATGTGTTTTTAATGAGAGATGTGTATATCTATACACATCTCTCTTGTTTTATTATTTAATAAAATAAGAAAAAAATAAGCGGATACTTAATTTTTTTTAAATTTGTTACGCAGTTATTTGTAGGCGTATACTGATCTCTATGAATGGCTACAAGCCATTGTTTTAAACGTATTTTACCCAAACTTATGACCACCCATTTTTTTGAGCACCTAAGAATTGCACAACATTATGGCATTTCGATTTTAAGAAAATATGTACTTATTTAATTTAAAAAAAAAATTCAAAAAGTTCTGACACGAAGTATAAGCGCTCTGACACTTTTGACAGGTTTCTGGACCTGCCGTCTTAGTGTGGCCTAGTGGGCATAATTTCAGAAAACCCTCATTAAGCAAAGCTTATGGGTTTATGTTCTTATATTCGTTTAAAATTTAATTTAAAACTTTAAATATGTACTATATTTTAGCGTCACGCCGATGACGCCAATTTTGATAAGCCGGCGGCGCGGGCCACACCGATCGGCGCCCTCCTCTACTCAGAAGTTAATTCTGTATAATAACTAAAAATAAGGCTGCATTTTGTTTATAGCGATAGTGATGACACTTCCTTATAAATTCCTCATAATAAATGAGAAAGCGGAAGAGGAAGAGGATTTTTTAAGTTTATATTTTGATGAGGAACTTCCCCATTATGAGGAAGAGGAATCCTTATCAACCCCTCAAGCGATGCACACATACTTATTTTGTTCTGAGCTCACATAGAGATATCAATCACAGAGCACGGAATCCCGCAGCACCTGTTAAACAAAGCCGTCCGATTCCATGTCCGCCAACGATGTCTGTGTGTGTTGCTCGTGTGTTTAATCAAAGTCTCTTTCTGTACTCTCAGTGTTTACTGTACAACCAATCAGGAAACAATAAAGAAGCCCTACAGAACGTAGGTAATTTGAGAACAGAGGACTCAGTCCTCGCTTTCATTAGTTCGTAATAATTTCCTTTTGCTAAGCGCACTCTTTGTGTGCCAAGAAGCTTATAGTTGTGTGTTTATCCGAGATGGCTATTTCCTTTGATGTAGTAATGAGAATATTTATTATGTAAGTGAGTACAGTCACGTGCACATGCATTATTTGTCGGTACTATGACGTCGGCTCACAGGAGAGCTGGTATCTACTAGATTCGGGATACTGGATCCGAGAACAAAATTTGTATGTATAAAATAAATTTAAAAATAAAAAACCTGCTTGTGCAAATAGATGCAAGAACTGCATAGTGGTATTAAAAAAATCACATCTCTTGTTTTTGACATCTTACAGCCGCCATTTTTGTTTTTTTTTCAAACGACCAAGAATACTTGGGCCATCAAGACAAATCTAACACACATGTGAGATGTTCGCAACTCGACACATCCACCACAGTACCAATCTACATTTCATCTCCTGGCTTCGCCGGCATCGATGTACCAGTAGGGGATTCATTCTTGGCCATCTGGACGAACTCAATTTGAAAGATAAGAGAAAACGATTGACATTTACGAATTTTGCAAATAAATAAAAAAAAACAATTATGTGGCTGTAGCTCATTGGCTAATAATTTAAAATATAATTATTATCAATTAGGTAGCGATTGTTCATCATGCGTATCATGGAAATATGTCACGATATTCAGAAGCAAAATTGTAATTGCAATTTGGCCAATCTCTTTTCCCGTGGGTAGATTTTAAATTAAATTTTAAAATTAACATAACTTCGTTGCGATCCGGTATAATTAGATCTTTGAAATCTACTTACCTGCGGCGTGGCGTATGACAACCTTACCTACCCCGTTACTCTTATGTGCCAAGTTATGAAGGTTTTTATCTGGCTTTTATATAAAGGTACTTAATACTTATTTTTTTTTCATTTTCTATGAGTTCCATTTACATTGTTTGGTCATTGAAAAGCAATTATGTATCAGCTGGCTTCCCAGCGGCTGCGCCCGCGCACATGTCAGGTATCGTTATAAAACTGTACTATGTTCTTTCCCGGACTCAAACTATCTCCATTCCAAATTCCATATGAATCAGTTCTGTTCACGCTGTCAAAGCGTGAAAAGTAACAGACAGACAGATTTGCTTATCACAGATCTGTCTGTGATAGCAGAGTTCCAGTTGTTGCTTATCAACAACTGGAACTCAAGCGTGTCGATTAACAATTAGTTCAAAATGATACACCTTACGCGAGCTGCGAATTCACCGCGGGAAAGGCCAACATTATGCTCATTATTTAAAAAAATGGCACGTATCCCAAAAAAGGTTTGCCATCCCTGCACTAAAGTATGACGTTTCTTTTGTATATTTTTGCGTAAATATATAGAACTGCGTGATTTAAGTGTTCAAGTCCAAGTGAGGGAGAAGGGGAGGGGGTGACTTTCCCCCAGAATCATGGATGTCTAGAATCTAGGTATTCTAGACATCCATGATTCTGGGGGAAAGTCACCATGAACACCAGAATCATGGATGTCTAGAATCTAGGTATTCTAGACATCCATGATTCTGGGGGAAAGTCACCCCCTCCCCTTCTCCCTTGATCTGTCAAAGAAGTTTTTTTACATATTGATTTTTTTCCCATTTGTTTGCAAGCAGGTACCTAGGTACTTATTACTTTTCTGTAGAAGTTTTATCTTGCAGAATGTTTTTTTCAACTTCTTCAGTTTATGTATAATTTGTTGTTCACACTCATTGTCGCCGAGTTATAATTATAAACAACATAGGACTAAGGTAAGCATAGGTATAATGATGTTGTTCAAAGGATGAGAAGCGATGTAGTTACTATATCCGTTCTCATCATTTGATATAGGCACTATATCCGTTTCATTGAAGACAGTCTACTTACATAATAAAAAAATTACATAAGTAGGTATATATTATACGGGAATTAACGCGCATGTAACTATTTATTATACGGGAATTAACGCGCATTGTGTCGCGTTAAAATTACTTGACGTTTGGACCAGGTAGCATCGGCCGTGGTCACAAGCGGACTGCCGCAGCGATGTTAAGACTCCGTAAGGCTGATGACTCTTCATCTACCCTCACTTTTTTGTTTCTCGAAAAGTTAGGGTCACTGCACACTACACTGATTGTGTTCATGTTAACCGACTACGAACTAATACGAGGTTGTGTTTTATGAATCACTGGATTCCACGTCACGGATAGTTTGAAGCCCTCTTCCCGATTGAAAGTTTTTTAAATAGTTTTAATCATGTAACGCGAAAGTTTAAATGTTACGAGTAGTATAGGTATATTTGGTATATATCTATTATTAGGTATTATAAAATTGGAAAGCAGCTGTATCTGTACATTGGAGATATTTAAAAAAAATGGTGATAACGTCATAGGAAAACATTGATGACATATCGCCATTCGCGTTGCTTAGCAATCAATCACAACGTGACTTTTTTATGCACATTTTTTTCGTGAGTGCATTCGATCATCGATTTATAATACGAGTTAATTTTAACGTAAAAAAAACTAAACTTAGTTCGACTAATTATGTTTCTGAATACCAAAACATGCTTAGTGTTTTTCGTGTATGTTTGTTATTTCAATGATCTATAGCCACTAATTAATAAAGCTGAAGAGTTTGTCTATTTTAACGCGTTAATCTCCAAGATGCAGATAAAATTTGGTGCAGCTTGAGGAATGTTAAAGGCTTTTTTATCACGATTCGATACACGGGGCGAACCCGCAGACAAAAAATAGTACCTAGGTATTTTTTAAACATATAAACATACTTATATATTTCTAAATACTTTGTTACCATAGTACGAGGTCTGCCTAGTTTCAGATCTGATGCGAGAGCGAGAGAGAAAGAGAGTTCAGAGCGAGAGAGCCGTGTCTAACCTGTCACAATATATTTATTTACTAGCTGACCCGCGCAACTTCGTCTGCGTAATGCTACTATTATTACGTACTGCTATTAGTCGTAGGCACAGACAGTCAGATTGATAGTACAGTCCAGTCGCGTTGACAGTACAGGGATGCGCGTGTTAAAAATTGAGATCTATTATAATCGGATAAACCATAGCTTTATCGTAGCTTGATATTTTTATAGCTTAAACTCTTCCTCGATCTCCTGTGCTTGATATTTTTATAGCTTAAACTCTTCCTCGAGCTATCCAACAGTAAAATATGTTTTTAATTCGGCACAGTATTTCCTAAGATTATCGATTTATTTATTCAAATAAACAAACTCTTCGCTTTATAAAATTAGTAGGTACAGATCAAACTACTTATCCTCATGTCCTATATAGGCCTACCAGGCCTAACCGGTTGTATTACCTGACCAGATAATGTTAACTAGCCGTATCCTATGATATACTACTATGTTACATGAACTAAAGAGTTACGTATAAGAAATTTATCGCGACAAGCGACATCCACTAGAACGGAGCGTTGGACAAAAACTTGTTGGTAATTAACATAAGAGGAAGGAAATATTACACTAAAACATATTATATGAACCACATAATTACCACAAAATGTCAAGATTACAGAAGACAAGCTTCATACAACGCGCGATAAAGCAGCACATACATAGTCACGGACACGTAATTTCGGACTGCTTTGTTCCGAAGGTGTTCCGAGATGTTCCGTGTTTTCAAGAGTTTCTTGGCAGCTTCTCATGAGCTCGACACTTGGAACCGTCGCCTAACATATAATTTTTAAATATAAGAAATTTTATAAGGTATTATTTTATTACAGTTACAGATTAATTGTAATAACTAGAGATCGAATATTTAAGTGTGTATTTACCTAAACTTCGAGGAAGTCCGTAACATAGAATGAATAATACCACCTCTAAAATATATACCTAATAATAATTTTATTACTTTAATTAATTATTACAATAATTATTATATGATTTCATACAAAAAATGTATAGCTAAGTACATATTATTTATTTGAAGAATATTATTCAAATTTTTAGAGTTCTGTACTAATATTGTGTCAAATTTAAATGTGGTAGTGTGTCGTGGGTTGAATTCCCACACGGGACACCACTTTGTGTGATCCACAAATTGTTGTTCCGGGTCTGGGTGTACTTTGTGTCCGTGACTTGTATGTTTGTAACGTCCCCCGTGAGACAGGGCTTGTACCCTACTGCGGGAGTCGTATTATTAAAATAAAATAAAAAATACGTAAAATAAAACTAAGTTGGCTTTGCTTACGAATTAGTTTTACGAAATACCTAGTCTAGCCATAAATATTGTTACGAAGAAAAAACATTTTTTTTATTGCAAATAATATTTATTACTTTTACAGTGTGTTAGTTTAATACATAAATAAAAAACAATTCAAAATATAAAAAGCTTATTCGAAGTGGTCTCCATTGGCTGCAACACAGTCCTTTAAACGTTGAGGCCAGTTATCAATAGAAGCACGCACTCTTTCCATGGGAAAATTCTTCACTGCCAATCGTATGGATTGTTTTAGGGACTCCAAATTATCATAGCGTTTAGAGCAAGCCATACTCTCTAAAACTGACCATAAATCATAATCCAGCGGATTAAGATCGGGACTAGACGACGGCCAGTCTTCAGCTCTGATGAAGTCCGAAACGTTCACTTCCAACCAAGACTGCGTGGACCGAGCTTTATGACCCGGCGCTGAGTCTTGTTGGAAGGACCATACTTGGTTATTGAACATGGTGTTGTTAAGGGGTTTAACTACCTTCTCAAGAATGGTATCTTGATACACTTGTGCCGATGTTTTGATACCTTTTTCACAAAAATATGGCTCAGTCACGCCTTCATAGCTAACACCCCACCAAACCATCACTGAAGTCGGATAATGCCCACGTTGCACTCTGTCGACTAATTGGGAAGCTTCCTTAGAGCTATGAGCATAAATACGGTCATTTTGTTTGTTAAAATGTTGCTCAACTGTAAAGATTTTCTCATCCGTAAACAAAATTTTTCTGTGACCTCCCTTTGCGTACCGCTTCAGTAGTTGCTTCGATTTTACCACCCTATTCTTTTTTAAATTATCAGTTAAAAAATGACCAGTGCGTCTCTTATAGGCTGCAAGTCCTAAGTCATCTTTTAAAATGCGTGACATGGTTCTGGGTGCTATCTTCATCTCCCGAGATAAAATCTTTTGCTTTCGGACAGGATTTCTTCGAATTCTTTCCCTTACTGCTTTGACCACCATTTTCGTACGAACACTACGTGGACGGCCAGATCTTTTTCTGTCACAAACAGAGAAGGTCTCATTGTACCTATTAATAGCCCGGTACACAAACATTTGACTAATACCAAGCGTATGGAGAGTTTTAAAAATTACATTCGGCTCCATACCAACTTTGTGTAATGCAATCACAGCGATTCGATTTTCTTTATCACCCCACTCCATTTTAATATAGCAAAATATTGTACAATGTATTGGCGCCAAAATTAGAAAATACAATGAACAATCGTATAAAAATGACAGATTCCAAATTCAAATGTAATATCTTTCTTATTTTTAATTGTAACAGTATTTATGGCCAGACTAGGTATAGATATTTAGGTTTGAGTTCGTATCTGTAAGCGAAGTCTTGTGTGCGTTGCCTAGAGAAATATCTTTAAAGTTTGCCTTCTGTATTCTTAGTTTTGTGTAATTACTGACAGCGTATCATTTAACGTAACTATATATTTCAACTGCATACAAACTAAGTTTACTTCCTCAAGTGAAAGGCATTTGGCTCATGTTGCGTGCGGTGTACCTTCGGGGCTAGCTCATGATAATACTAATGTGAAGGTATATTGAACAATAACTTATGTCCGCGGTTTCGCTCGCGATAAGTTTGTTCACATCCTATGAGCTCTTGTTGCTTAAAATGTTTTCTTATCACTTGTTTTCAGTAAAATATTTTTTTTTGCAAAATGGTTTTTACGCAAAATTAGAGGCAGGGCGTAACTATTGCCGTAACAGCCATATCCATAGTAATATTATAAAGCTTAAAAGTTTATTGTTTGGTTGAACGTGATAATCTCAGGAACTACCGGTTCGGATTGAAAAAATATTTTACTGTTGGATAGCCCATTTATCGAGGAAGGCTATAGGCTGTATAACATCACGCTACAACCAATAGGAGTAGAGCAGCAATGACAAATCAGATCGGACTTAGAAAGCGTCCTGGAGGTACCCTTTGCAACAACCAATTACTGGAAAAATACCTTCTGTTTACGTAGTGCTTCAGAGTTTAATAAAATATCATCGAAATATGACATCGACTTATTTTGTACAAGAAACCAAAAAATTAGGCAAATTCTTGCAAACGATTATTTTGGCAATGTAAGGCAACTAACGGAAAGAAACTAACTAACTACCTGATAAATGTATGGAAATATTTTCTTGATAACAGCACCAATTCTATTATTATTGATTAAGTATAATTTTATCTTTTCTTTTTTACTGGATTAACGAAAAAAAAAATATATATCTTATTATATTTGTAAACCTTTGTTTATCTACATTCGGAAGCTTGTAAATAGCATCAGTAATATTCATATTAAAAAAATGTATATGTAAAAATTAGTCTGTAAGCTTTCTGTAACAATAAATAAATAAATATATTAATTTACCTATAAATATCCGATATCGATGGCCTTTATTTTTGTTGACGACATTTTTTATACCTTTAGGAGACCATAGACAAAGATTCCACAATTTGATCTTGTCAGTATTGACACATTAATATATAATAAAAATATCTTGGGACAACTCATACAACGCTATCCGATCCCAAACTAAGCAGAGCTTGTACTAAGGAAACCAGACAACTGATAAACATACTAAACTATTTCTAAATACATACATATTATAGATAAATTATACCCAGACACAGAATAAACCATCGTGCTCATCACATAAAGTTTTATCCTGAGTGGGGATCGAACCCAGGATCTGTTGCGTAGCAGTCGGATACACTCCCACCGCGCCACAGAGGCAGTCAGATTTAGTTATTAAGTATTTAAAGGTTTGTTGTCTTTATTGGCGAATACCCCTAAACCGTAAAACCCAATTTACATTCATTACACAAATGCTTGAAATGTGTAATTTATCTCCGAATTTTCCTAACAAATTCTATGAAATATAAAGCGCCTTAATCCCCAACCCAGAAATTAATCGAATGAGTTACAAACGGGGGAGAAACAAATTGGTTTGTACCTGATGTGGGATCGTAGAATTACATTAACTTTACTGACTGGGAGTTCTCGATTCATCTTTGACCACAGTTACCGCAGGTTTGCCTCTATACTCTATACATAGCTACTGGAGTACCATATTGGTTATGGACAGGAGGATGATGATGCAGAAAGTCCAAGTTAGTCGAGCGTACAAAAATCCATTCTATGTGAACGACAAATTTTATCAATATTTTGGCAACTACAAAATTACTATGCAATGGCAAACATCTTTAATTCGTAAAACCAAAATTATGATTGTTAGAAAACGTCAGAATATACTAAAATAATAATACAATTCTGATATGTTTAAAAAAAATGAAACGAAATGAACTTAGGCGGCAGTTCCAAGTGGAAAGCTCATGAGAAAAACCTGCCAAGAAACTCATGGGCCATTCTTTTAATCAAGTTTTTCTTTACAGAAATAATTTTATTTAACGAAACCAGTGTGTTTGGTGAATTTAAACATTTATAAATTAAGGATAACTAAATAATAATACTATATGTAACTCTTAAATAAGTAAATCTATACTAAAATTATAATGCTTTGTTCGTTTGTTTGAACGCGGTAATCTCAGGAATTACTGGTCCGAAAATTATTTTACTGTTGGAGAGCCCATTTATCGAGGAAGGCTTTAGGCTATATAACATCACGCTACGACCAATAAGAGCGGAGCAGCAATGAGAAATGTTGCAAAAACGGTTAATATTCACGCAGATGAAGTTGCCAGCTAGTATAAAAATATTCAGCAAAAACAGTAGTTCATTTCTTACATAGTTATATAATCATATGGTACATTTGAATAGCCTGTGAGAGGAAGCTGTTCAATCCCAAGCGTTTTTGTTTTCCATATAATCAATTATTGAGTAGTAACTTTTCATACACATTTTTTTCTTAATGGTACACTTAAATTTATTACGACTTAATTCCTGAATATTGCTAAGGATTGTATTGCAGAAACGTACGGCCGTTGCAATACGGTCGAAACGTCGGGCAATAAACAAGGTATTTTACCTTAAATTATTCACACGATTAAGACCCGTAATATATATATTTTCATAATGGTAAAACAAGTTTATTTGTTGCGTGTATTATGTACATCACACTTCATAAAGAAAGTATCAATATTTTTGTGAACATATGTAAGGTTTTCATAAATATTCTGACTTGCAACAGTCATGATTTTGATTTCCTTAAATTATTCCCTAAGTGAGGGACTACTACTTAAATTGTAAATTGATCGAATGATGGTTTATTTATAGATCTCTAACGTTGTTACCACACTTTTAAACTGATTGATGCTATTAATAATAATAATAATAATATATTAATAATATCTTCGGACACACAACGTCATCTGGTCATCTGATTTCAAACTTAGCAGTGTTTGTACTATGGCAACCGGACAACTGATAAATATACTTATTTCTAAATACATGCATATTATAGATAAATTACACCTAGTTAAATTACACTCATCACACAAAGTTTTATCCTGGGTGGGAATCGAACCCACTACCTCTTGCGTAGCAGTCGGACACACTCCCACCGCGCCACAGAGGCAGTCATCAATCTTAGATCTTAATCAGCTGCCATGTCGATCATGCACGACTCCATAAAAAAATGGAGTGCATTTTCTAATGCCGCAACACTCTTTTGACCAATATGCACAAGTGCCTTAGTATGACCAGAGGCTTACTTTGATATTCAGTAACTCTCGATGATTAAATAATAAAGTGGAGAGGTAATACAAACTCGTAACATGTTCGCATATTCAACGACTGTCTCTCAACTTTAGAGACACGGTTGTTCATTTAAAATTCGTGTACGGTACCACACGTAGTGTTAATTGGGTCTGATGTTATTTGTACTTACTTATTGCCAAAAGTTAGTAAGAAATGCCACATATAAAACTGATGTGCTGCCGTACCGTTAAAGTCTGGGCTGCTGCGCTGTCAAAACTTCAATGGCCACTGTTGCCACCCATTCGATATTACATAACTATTCTGTCAAAATTTGCGTTTCCGCTTTGACACATTTTGCGTTGCCGCATCATCTCCAAAAACAACCATTTAGCTGGCAGGGAGGGAGGGTCATCTCATCACTCGACTCTAACAAAAGTTTGCACTTTAAAGCTTATTATTTCACAAATGAATCCCTACATCGAAGTCATTCACAACCACCAAATATTTTTAAAAGATCTATTTAACGACACCCACACGATGGGGTAGGTAAGAAAAAATTACATGCCCACTTTACAAGCCACGCGTAAAGTGGGGATGTGATTTTTTTTCTTCGAGGTACCCGAAAATATATTATTTTCAAATTTTGTTCTATCAATTTCTCGGTGTAACTAATTACAACTTCCTAGTACTAAGTGTCTCTGAGTTAATCTGGGGACAGACGAACAGACAGGCGGACGGACATAGCGAAACTATAAGGGTTCTGTTTGCCATTTTGGCTACGGAACTCTAAAGAAATTTAAAATTTCCTTTTTTTACCAAGAATTTTAAAATACAGATTTTGATCATAGATCTACAAATTGTTTCACGGGCGTCAACTAGTCTCTTCTTAACACACAAGAATATAAAATGTTGATTAGCTTAGTTAGCGCACCCGCTTTATTTTACGAACAACTATTAAAAACACATTTTTCTAATGAGAAAACACATTGTTTGGATTCGACTTCTTAAAGTCACATAAAATATCATTATAATTATCCGTGGTACCTATTTAACTACTTATAATATATGTCGTCTTTTTCTTTTTAGATGAAAAAGAAAACGAAGAAGCGATCGCCAGCCAGATGAACCGATGACTTTGGATGCAAAAGATGGAGGACCGGGTGTCGTAGTGTAACCTATACAGTAGTGAACCAGAAATAACTAATGTTGATGATGATGTGCATATGATTAGGGCCAGGCTTGGCCTTAAAAGAATAATTTAACATGTCCATGCGATCCCCTAAGGTTCACACTGAAAATAAGCGCTGTGATGTGGTTCGCCGCAACACAGCAACATGCTGAATCATGGACCTATCTTTCTGTCGCAGTTTAATAAGATAAGCTAGTTTTAAGTTTAGTTTTAGATATTTGAACATATATGGATCTGCGTCAAATAAATATTTGTTCTTTCTTCTTCTACACGCTGAAGATCATTTTTATGGAGCAGGTAATATTTTGCGATGACATCATCAAAATTTCTATAACTTTTTACGTCCAGTGCTGCTTTTGGTGTTTGAGATTAGCCACACTAATAAAGAAACATTTATTTGTAGAGACATAAACGAACCAAAACCATAAAAGGTGTGCTTCTTGGTTGCAACAAATGGGTGCCATGATGAGGTATCCTCTGAACATCTATTTTTGTTGTGATAATCTATACTAATATTATAATTTGTTTGTTTGTTTAAACGCGCTAATCTCAGGAACTACTGGTCCGATTTGAAAAAAACTTTTTTTGTTGGATAGCCCATTTATCGAGGAAGGCTATAGGCTATATAACATCGCGCTACGACTAATAGGAGCGGAGTAGCGACGTGAAATGTTGCAAAAACGGGGAAAAATTACGCATACGAAGTTGCGCGGGACAGCTAGTTTGAAATATTTTACAGGTTGGATAAAAGAATATTTAAACAACTGAGCTGGTTTGGCAATTTCAGACAACATTATAAATGTTTTATGTTTATGGAATAAACACATAAAACATTGATAAAGATAAGTGTAAGCACGTTTAATACTTTCAGGTTGCGATATTTTGTAGGAATTGGGTTAAACATTTATTTAGCTTTTTTATACCTGACGTTCAGTGTCCCCCTACCCACGCATCGGTAGTCAAAGGCGCGGCAGATCTAACATACGAAATAAATATTAGACTTAATCGCGTGAAATATTTAAAGGTACAAACCTTTTATTTAAGTTTAAGTCCCAATAATCTATACTAATATTATAAAGCTGAAGAGTTTGTTTGAACGCAGTAATCTCAGGAACTACTGGTCCGAATCTAAAAATTCTTTAACTTTTGGATAGCCCATTTATCGAGGAAGGCTATACGCTATATAATATCACGCTACGAGCAATAGGAGCGGAGCAGCAATGACAAATGTTGCAAAAACGGGGAAAATTTACGCATACGAAGTTGCGCGGGACACCTAGTATTCTAATATGTGTAAACAAAGAAAAAGCGAACGTTTAAATACAAAATACAACTTCTGTGTGCATTCTTCTGTTATTAAAGACCGAGAAGAGACTCACCAACTGTCTGACTAAAGCGTACCTATCTCTCTTAGAAATGTTGTAAAAACGGGGAAAATTTACGCATACGAAGTAGCGCGGAACAGCTAGTATTCTAATATGTGTAAACAAAGAAAAAGCGAACGTTTAAATACGAAATACAACTTCTGTGTGCATTCTTCTGTTATTAAAGACCGAGAAGAGACTCACCAACTGTCTGACTAAAGCATATCTCTCTTTACTCCACTAATGTGACGTAAAATCAAAAAATCTGCCTTTATAAAGTGCTTACATTTTTTTGCGCTCCCCTCTTGTACTTGACTAAGTAGTTACACCAATATATGGTGTAACGCACCATATGGTATATTCGCTACAATATAATTCAGAAACAGCCTCTGTATGACGTGATTGGGGAAAACCCCGAACACCTGAACTGGTTTGAATTCTATTGTGGAAAACAAAAAAACGCCGTTGATGACAAAACAAAAAGGTATGTTATTGATTTGCGATTTCACTTGTTTCAAAAAAGGACGTTACAAATACATTATGTAATATTTCAGAGAGTTTTGCTTCGGTGAAGCACGGAAAGTACCTACTGCTATGCGAAAGGTTCTGGGTTAGATTCCTATACGGAATTTAACTTTGTGAGTAAAATGTTAGTCCCAAGTCTGGCCAATAATTGTATGTTTGCATAGTCCACGATCTTGACGGAACGAACAGAACTACGGATTAAAAATTCAAAGAAAGGCACTTCCAAAAAAGAAAAATTACGATAATTTTTATCGATTCAGACAAGCCCTAATGAACCATGAACGGCAGCTGCTTAGATATTCCTTTTAACTGTTATAGCCACTCTACAAATGAACGTTTACCCTAATAACTGAGCCGATATACCTTTGGTATCTAGTTCTTTAGTCCACTTACCTTATATCTGGTCCAACGGTCTGGTAGATTCGTTAGCATTCAATGAATATTGCAATTACTATCATGCTTGTGCCTTGTTGATACTATCTTAAGACAGTTACTTGACTTGTTTGAGAAGTTTGGTTTATGTTTTTGATTATATTATTATGCTGTTAGTCACCGGCTTAAGAATAGTACCACCCCATCTCTTCCCGTGGGTGTCGTCAAGGCGACTAAGGGATTTCACTCCGGAGGACGGGCAGCAGCGTCCTCTGCGTACTTAAAGCCTTACTGCGATCGCCAACCCGCTCGCCAAGCGTGGCGATTATGGCAATTACCCCCAGGATCTACATACCAGTAGGTTCTACTAGGGAGACCCGTGCCCAGCAGTGGGCCATCATATGGGTTGATATGATGATGTTAGTCACCACCAGTTGTTTACTCTTGAGAGTAAATAACTGGTGGTGATTAACAGCATACGAATTATTTGAGTTTTGTGACTGTGTAAATAGTTTTACCTTATTCCACTCTAATCCATTGAAGAAACTTATTCGATTTTCAGGTTTGATTTAAACTGTTTTTGAAAAAAAATACGAAAATAAAAAGTTATGTTTGCTCGAATTTCATGACTTTATATATAGAGAGTTTTCTATACATACGCCGTCAGTACAGTCTTAAAACTTGGGGGATGAGGGGGGGGGGGGAGAAGGTTATTTTTCAAAGCCACTTAAAGTACCTAGTCTATATCGTGGACAAAAGTTTGCAACAAATGCTGCAGGCTGCAACTTACATTACCGGGCTCAAGTAGAATTTGCGTAAAAACCGGCATCCCCGCGGGCGGAGCCGCGGCTATGGTATTTGTATAACATTTTTTTTTCTTAATTAATTTGGACAAGGCTTTCAGCAAAATATTTTTTACAAGACGCAATACAATATGATAAGGAAAGTTTTCTAATTAAATTGGATTAGCGGAAAATATATTTTGTTATTTTTCGGTCAAAATATGTCAAGAAAGACGTTAATTGGCTGTTGACGTTAATGAACTACTTAATTTTGTTTTGGGAACGGAATATCTAATTAATAATTATATTTTATGGCCACGAACAAGAAAATATTAAGTGGTAAGTAATAATTGTTATGTACAGTACTAGATATTATTTATTATTTTATATTTAGAAGTTTTCACAATTTATATCATTGAATCGTAAACTTATTTTTTTATTTTACAATATTAAAGCCTAAATTGTTGATACAAATTATTGACAAATGACGAAATTTTGCGTAAGGACCTACCTACCTAATTTATTTACAAATTACATCAATGACATAAGTAAGTACAACAATCATCCCTAATGTACATAGGTGAAATAGGGGACTATAGTTTACGAATCCGACACCTTTTAAAATTACATCCTCTATGTACGAAATAAAACGGCATAACAGAAAATTTCCTGTTCATTAATTATAATTTATTTATTAGTTCACAATACTAAACACAAGCGACAAGGAAATACCCATAAACATCTGCTATTACATTTAAAACATGACGTTCTTTAATGAAACAGAACAAGATAGTAGGTACTTATACGACAATGTACATCCCAGACACAGATGACAGGGTATTACCCGCACTAACATACATTAGAGTTCAAGATTAAACAACTTTCTTAACCATGACTCATACATTGAGGATGCCCATAACATTCGAAACAAACCATCATTAAACCTACTTTCATTTCACTTCCATAAGAAAGCATATCTTGCCATTAAACTTACAGGCTCTGTTTATTGTAGTTATATAACAATTATTTACTAACATTATATAATTTTTATTACAATACTCCGTACAACGTTCAAGTGAACTCGATTAACAAGTAGTACGGTACGCACGGCAGTCGCTGATCGGTTGCCGTCGGCGCTGTACTCTCGCAGCAAATGTATAGCTCCGGTCTGACGAAACACGCGAATGTTTTTGTTTACAAATATGGGCTCGTTTGTATGGTGCCCAATAAGTGGGCTGATGTTATAAAATTGATAAACATGCCACTAATATGTGAGAAATATTAGGAAGTAGCAGTAGGCTGCTTTGAACCAGTTAACTTTTAGTTTTGAAGTGAAAATTAAATTGTGGATCGAAGTGAACTTTCGTGAATTCAAATCGTGTTTGAATGTAGGTACAGATAAATAGAAAACAGTTTTAAGAATATTCTATAGTAATAGTGTAATTGTCAAGATAATAATTAAAAAAAAAACTTTAAAAACTCTATAAACGCGGAGGTAAGTTTTTAAACAATTATAGTTTAATAAGTGCTTAGTGCGTTTATGTGATACAGTACTGATAATGTATTTACACTCATTAAATATATGACCATCTCTTTTAATTCATGATTTCTTAAATATAGGTAGGTACTTGTCCTTGTAAATGTTATTGTATACAAACATACCAATATTACCTTTATGGCAATTATTTAGTAAGGTAACAAAATAATAGATGAAATAAACATCTGTATTAAGACCTGGAGATCTGTCACACTGGGTTATCCCTCATCAGAGATCATAGACATGTAAATTAGTGATAGTCACCCTGCTTCTAAGTCTGCTTGTACATTAACCTTTGTAATGAGAAAATAAACTAAGATTTACATTAATAATAAATCATTATTATTCACAATATATATTTACCTGACTCAATCAAGTAAATATGTAGATATTGTAAATGTAGCATTGTCTTAACATTATTATGTACTTTAGAAAACGATGATTGTCACTTACGTACCTATTTAAAATAATAGGTATATCTAAAAACGCAATTTCTATGCTAAACACCTTTTTCGTAATGTTAAAGTATTTGAACTATTAATGAATGTCTAGATGTCTTATTAATGAATAGCGAAAACACCTAAATGATTTCTTCTATTCTATTTTGACAATAGAATGAAAAAACAAAGCCAAAACATTCGGTGTATTTTTTTCACATTGACTATTATGACAATAAAAATAAATCAGTCTATGTTAAAAGCAGGAATCGAAATTCCTGTAAACTGTTGCATTAAGGTATTTTCGTGAATATTTGCAAACGTTCGTAATATGCAATACTAGCTGTTACCCGCGAACTACCTTGTTCTTATTACATTAGGTAAGTACCTATGTTCATGTCCATTTAAAAATGGTATGGTAAATGTAAAATGTAATGGTAAATGCTCAATTTGACTTATTAGGTAGGTACCTAACCTACCTAATAAGTCAAATTGAGCATTTTTATTAGCAGACTGCGCCAGAAGGCGGGTATTGTCATGTTCTTCTAATCTATACATTATCTATTGGATATAAAATAAATTCGGACTCGAACCCGCAGAATTGGTAGGTAATCCGTTCCTTTTTATAGCATTCAAGCCTAATTCAATTTTTACCTTCTTGTTAATTCAAAACTAGGTAATTGATTTTATAATTATCATTTGATATGCCAACACAATGTAACAACATATTTTTGAATCAAACCTAAAACTGATGAATAAATCTTCAAATATTCTAACTCATAGGCTCCTTGGCAATTAAAATTCAAAGTGTTTACCTATCTACAAACTTAAATCAAGTCTATACTGAGAACAATACCGACAGATAATTACAACGTCCCTACCAAGTACAGTCCGTTACATAAGTCACTTCACATTTGCAATTATTTTAAAAGACTAGGTACTTAATATTTTTTTAAATTAATTAGTCTTTTTGAATAATTATCCTTACTAAGCTACTGTAACTGGAAGTGAATCAGGCGTCATATGGCGGAAATCCATTCATTCATTAATTGATATTAATTAACCCATACTGGCTGACTAGCCTATTGGTCTAGCGGTTAGTGACCCTGACTGCTAAGCCGGAGGTCGTGGGTTCGATCCAAACCCAGGATAAAACTTTGTGTAATGAACACGATGGCTTATCCTGTGTCTGGGTGTTATTTATATATAATATGTATGTATTTAGAAACATATTAGCATGTTTATTAGTTGTCTGGTTTCCAAAATACAAGCTCTGCTTGGTTTGGGATCAGATAGCATAGTGTGAATTGTCCAAAGATATTATTATAGTCACCCCCTTTGACTATAAACAGTTGAAGTAGTAAGGGGATGCTGGCAGCTCTAGACAACAATCGAAATAGATACCCTTGATGATCTTTGATTGACAGATCAAACAACCTCAGTTGGAAAAAGAGAGAAACCTCGCACTAGACCCACACAACCTTTACCGGTGGTATGTCAAAGCCATGGGACATCATGACGGGTACCACAACATTGTCAGTTATTCTTCCACGAAATAGTGTTGTTGACACATCACTGTGTTTTGGTTGAAGGGCGCTGTAGCAAGTGTAGGTAATTACTGGGCAATTATGACTTATGAACTTATGTCTCTTTGTAGGAGCGCGGTACGGTGAAAATCAGATATTTGCCAAACAAGGATTTGGGTAGTACTGATACTGAAGTAATTTTTGTAGGCATTTCTTGCCAATTACTTTACAAATACAATAATTGCATTTTTGAAAGATAGAAAAATTTGAAGTCGACTAGATGGCGCATGCGAGGGCCCATACTCGCGAGCATCAAGGGATAGAAAAATTTAAGGTCTAGTAACATAGTCCAGATAGGTGGTTTGCTTCTGGCCCCGGTTTGGCTACGGAAGTCTCGGGTTCGATTTCTGGGTCTAGACTTCAAATTTTTCTATCTTTCAAAAATGCAATTATTGTATTTGTAAAGTACTGATACTGTTATGGGCTAGCGTGACGCTTACCATCAGGCGCACGACTTGCTCGTCTCTTCCTTTCATAGTACTTATTAGAAAAATAATCAAGGGGGTGCCTGCCCCTGCCACTCAAGTTAGTCAGAGTGCATGTTACTAATTTTCCCTGTTGTAGATTTCTCGCTTCTTTCAACTGAGGGTGATCGGTATGTTATTCTAATGTCATCTAGGAGATAATTGTGTTGTATGTGGTATGAATGTTTGCAAGTGTTAAGTGACTTAAGTCACTGACAGTACATTTAGAGTAAGTAATGCAAAGGCAGGTAGCTCTAGTATCATAAATTTTATAGACCCAATTATACAAGTCTATAAACAAGTCTACGTTTTGAGTTGAATATTTGATAAAGTTATTTACAACCGTTCGCATTTTATTAATATTAGATTGTTGATGAAATTTAAAGGCAATTTTATGATACGAAGTTAATAATATGCCATATGAATTTCACTTAGTATATTAATAGAAAAAGTTTCATCTAAATATTTCAGAAGATTTTTTCGTGATATAGTTCCTAACAAACATGCATAATTCCATTTGACATTCTTCAATCCTCGCAAATTTCTACCCTTACCTATAATTTTACTTTGACGTATTTATATGTATAGGGTAAAAGCTGGATAGGTACCCCACTTTTCAAAAAAGCTCTATAATTAAAACTTAAGAACACATTAAGAATAATACTAAATGTATATCAAAACATTGGTCTTTCTTCTTTACTACCAGCCTATTTTTGTAAACCTATTTAATATTAGTTTTGAGTAAATTCTGATTTAATAGACTTCTCAAAAAGGGATAGGTGCATACTGTGGTGGATAGTTGCCTAACGATGAAATCGTTTGCAGGGATACTTGCCTCATGCAGGGATAAACTACTCACAGTGCCTGTTTAAAGAGAAACAAATGCTAATCGAAATTTTTATCAACTTTCTAATCAAATTTCTAACTAAACACAAACAACAATAAAAATAGCCTTCCAAATTATAAGTTAGGTAAGGTGACTTATTGACTTTAACTTATACATACTCATGAAAAACATCACCCATTCAGGGCCAGTCGGGTAACAAGTTATAGTCACAAGAGGTTGGAAATACCTAAAGAATAATTCTGTCTTTTCTCGTCAAAAAAATTATGGTTACCCCTAGAGAAAAGAGCATAAAACCTAGGGGACCTAAGTTAATAGCACGACTATCCTTTTTGATATTGGATACTTGCCTTTTTTATTCGTGAACAAATAAAAACGTTTTAACAATAAACAGTAATAAACAGTGTGAGTACATAATTAAAACTGTAATGCATGCAAAGAAACAAATACTTGACTGAAACCGCAGTCAGTAACAAAATATTCAATAGAAATTACTCATCAATATGATTTCGACGCCCGTCAAATTATCGCCGCGGAAGATTTTTGCTCACACCGACAAAACACTTGCGCCTTCTCTGATTGTTTACATGGCAATAAGGTCTGCAAGATACTTCCAACTAGTAAAGCTCTTTCACCACCAACATCCCTAACATAATGTATTCAAAACTGGGGCAACTATCTATATCCTGGTGTGTTTGTAGTTTTTAAGCGTGTAAGCGGTACAGCATTTTTTTATATATCACTGAGGTAAAAACCAATATTAGATAAGTAGGCATATTAGATTCTGCCTAAGGGAATTGGTTTCGGTTAGACAGAAGTTAAGATTGTTTTATCGTGATGCCTAAAAAAACACAGCAAGTACCTACTTATAAAATCCCGTCTCCATAAAAGGTCGTTAACATTATCTAGTAGCAATGGTAACATTCTTTTAAATTAGCAACGCAAGTAAATGAAGTAGTAGACTAATGGTAATCAAGAGATAGCAGGATTGACACACACAAACAATTTAAACTTAACTGGAGAGGTTAACAAGATTTCTAAAGTATAGTCTTTTTCAAAAACACCACGTGTTCGTAGGTACATCTCATTTATAGAATTAGAAATTAATTCGCAATTATGTAATTTTTAACTAATTCTAGTTTTAGTAGGTACTATGTCCACACTACCTCATTATCTTTAGTAGGATGTTTGTTAGATTATACATAGATATTTAAAAAAAGTTGATATTGCAAATCTTAATACAAACATTAAATATAAAACTTTGTATTGAAGTAAAAGCAAATTGAGAAGGAAGTTTTAAAGTTTAGCTATTATTAGCATCTGTTGGTCGAAGTTATTTTACTTGTTGTTAGGTCATTTATTGAGTTCGTCAATACTCTTGATACTTACTTCTATTTATGGGTCGTAAAACCTACAATTTTATGAAATAACTAGACGTTGGAAACTTTCGAAAGGCTGGCGGCATTCCTTGGTATCATTTAGAAATAATTATAATTTCTTAGTGCTCATTATGGTTCAGGCTTATAGCAAACTATACAATCAATGGTATTATCCAATAGCAATCGTGTTCTGGCTATACCTTCTTAAAGACTTAAATTATACCAGCGAAGCCGCGATAGCCTAATGGCTAAGGCATCGGTCTCGTCATCGTGAGGTCGCTGGTTCGAATCCTACCCATTATACTACCGACGTGAACCCATTCCTAACACGAGCCATTGAGCTTAGCTGGAGGAGTTAACAGGATTGCTAGTAACGGGGGACTCACAATCCCACATTGCTAGTTATCTATGAAAAAATAAAGTTTGGCACCCGGGACTGCACTGTAAAACTATTGCATAGCATTTTTTATCAACTTAGGCAATTAAAAAAAAATATATACATATATATATTATTTTATTTTTATTTTTTCCATTACATTTCGGAGCAGCTGGTCTCGATCCGTGCGAGCTTCGTACAGTCGTACCATATACATTAAGCGAACGCTCGGCCGAGCTACATGGTAGCGGAGTGGCTACGTGTTAGGTGTTATTTTCGTTATGGAATTTCTTGATTCGGTCGCCGCGCTCAAAGCCCGAGTCTGCGATGAAAGCTATGCAATAGCTTAAAAACCTATTATAACGAACACAACACAAAGCACATTCACACAACCGTTTGTCGATCACAGAGTTGTGTTCTATATAGAAATGGTACAGCATTTGCGCATCCGCAATCACACAGCTAATGTCAATTAGGTACTTAGTCTCAGATCAGTGCAATTATTTTTATTATTTTAATATATTATCTCCTTCATGCACTTCCAAATCTGCTAATCTAGAGCTTTCTCCTTCCACTAACTTCTCATACCTTCGTTTCCTTTGTCTATAGCTATATCAAACATTACATTCAAATAGATGATTCATACAATCTGGGAATCCATCTCAAAATCCCAAACGTCGAAATTCAACAAGTTACACATTATCTCCTATTTTCATTCCGATCACGAACCGTCCGTCACTCGATTAATCTCTCGATTTATCTAACATCAATTGCTAAAGACGTTTTAAACAGATTTCAAGGCAAATCGTTCAAGCAGAAGATCCTTGGATATGCGGGCTAAGGTTGCGAGTGCCTTGGAAATGCAATGTCCTTCTGTCATGTGACTGATGAGCAAGTAAATAAAGTGTATTAAGAGAAGATAAGTTGTGTGAGGGATGTGCTACGAGTGGTTTATTTAAAATATATATCTATATATATATATATATATATATATGAATACAATCATTAATATTATGATATGTGTAGATGTAGTAAACCCCCAGAACTCAGTCTACTGGCATAATTACTGATCTTACACTGTGCCGCATTAAGGGTCGGCCCCAAATATACCTAAGATCTATAAGTAATCTTTACATATTATAAAGCCGAAGAATTCTTTTGTTTGGCGGAACGCGCTAATCTCAGTAAATTTAATCATTATTTTAGTGTTGGATAGCCCATTTATCGAGACATACGATCAATACGAACAGATCATCAATGAAAAATGTTGCGATAACGGGGCAATTGACCAGACCAAATTGTGCGGGTGTGTGGTCAGGCATCCTCTTCCCTCCCCCCCCAACTAAAATCTTTGGGATCCTTAATAGGGTTTCCAAACAAAATCCTAGATCCGGCACTGTCTAAGTATATCCTACTACTGTAGAAATCTCTGGTAAATGCTAAATTTACATAATAAATACCATGTCCACAAAATGATTTACATCTTAATTGTTGTTAGTCATAATTCGCTGTTTATCTTTATGTGCGGTGTTATATAGATAAATTACACCCAGACACAGACTAAACCATCGTGCTCATCACACAAAGTTTTATCCTGGGTGGGGATCGAACCCACGACCTCCGGCTTCAGGGTCACTATCCACTAGACCAACAAGCCTGTCATCAGTATCAGTATCTTAACAGGTTGCGTATTGTAATGCTCGGTTCTCTTCCCTCACCGATGTAATGCTTGGATCTGTAACTTTACAGGTGAATGCTCGCAGTGAATGGTGAATGGTGCTTCCTCACCGCTAGCAAGGGGATTTTAGAGCCACTAATTTAATATATTTATTAATCCATGGTGAAAAGAAAGGATTCTTCCCGTGACCACGGCCGTTGCAATACGGTCGAAACGTCGGGCAATAAACAAGGTATTTTACCTTAAATTATTCACGCGATTAAGACCCGTAATATATATATTTTAAGAAAAGAAAGGAGTAAAAAAAATTTGCTTGCACTCCGGGAGTGCTGGCAGAAGTGAAAACTTGAACATTATACTACATATTGATGAAATTTGAATAATATTTTTTGATCTTACTGACATAATCAAGACATAATAATAAAAAAATGTGAAATAATAAATAACAAATTTAAAAACCTAAATAAACATTTTAATAAGGAAAAAAATAATCGTTACTCGGACTTCAACTGGGGTCTTCTGGTTTTTGGACCGCCCGATTTCCCACCTGAGCTATAATAACATTGTAGATGGTAGCGAAATTTACCTTCGTCTTCTAATGATATTGTAGCAGTCTTTCATTGCTCTCCATCCGTCTTACGAATTTTCGATCAGGTCACGAACCCTGATGCGTGTTTTTAGCAATCCCAAAACTGCACAACGCCGCTAAACAAGTTTTCACTTCAACAAGGAAATACTAAATATATTGCCAATGTTATACTATCTAAGTAGATCCACAATATATTTGAAGTTAAAACTGTTACCTTCTATTATTCGGCACCTGTTTCAGTTTATTTTCCCATGTAGGTAATGTTTCAATAACTTTCTTTATAAACAGAATCGATCGGAAAATGATGGCTCTTGTTGGAATCTACAAATACATATATACATGCATTGTGTATGCATACATTGAAAATCTAATTAAGTAAACATTTACATTAGTATCAAGAAGACCTGAGAACTTTAGAACTGAAAAGTTCTCATGAACTCCCCTTATAGGGGGCGTTGACCTTGATCAAGAACCTACATGGAAGACAAACTCAAAACCATTCAGATAATATTTCAGATGATATAGGTAGATTACTTATGTTGATATATCAATTATTTTATGTCATAATTGTTTTTTAATTATAGGTACTAGTATTTTAAGAGTGGTCCATGAGTTTCTTGGCAGCTTCTTCTCATGAGCTTTAGCACTTGGAACTGCCGCCTAATTTCATTTTGACTTTTTATCAAAGTTGGTAATCATAATTTTATTATTATTTTATTATGTATCAATTTGACGTTTCAAACAATCATTGACTTGGTTTACGAAATAAAGATATTTGAAGTTTAAATATTTAAAGTCCTTTTCTTCTGACTGCTGGCGGTCTAGATTACAAAGATGCTGTAAATTTTCACGCTGGCATACAGTTTATTTTTTAATATTTTTTTGAGAAAAATGAAAAATGAAAACAACAAATTATATTTACATATTCATCCCAGTGCTTCTTGGTACCAAAGACCCATAAACCATTAAGTACATCATTACTTCATTTGAGGGTTAAAAAGAAAAATAACAATACTCTTCTAAGTTCTAACACGTAAACATTCTAAACAATTAAAGAGATACCAAAATCAACCGCACGGAATACTTAACCCTGTTGCTGTCACGCACAGGTAGAATCTAAATATAGAACTTGAAAGTATTTTTGAATAGTATTTAAGTATTAATAAACTTTGTGTGGGCGTCTATGTATAGGCCGACCCCTTGAATTACAGTGGATAGGTACCGGCTGTAATTGTGTCAGGCAATCAATAATGTACTTAAAGCACTGAATTTAGATATGTATTTTCTTTGTTTTTTTTTAAAGATAGCAATGTGGGTCGCACATTACTAGCAATTTTGTTAACCCCTCCAGCTAAGCTTAATTGGACTAGCAATTAAACTTAGCGTAACATAAGTTAGAAGTGGGTTCATGTAGGTAGTAGAATGGGTAGCATTGGAAACCGCGACCTCTTGATTGCGAGTCCGATACCTTATACATTAGACTTACTCTGTAGATATAATGAAGACGTTATTTCATTGACGAAAAGTTTAATGAGAAGTCCACCGATTAGTGTCATCAAAAGAAAATAAAATCAAATGTAGATTACATATTATAGTTGGTCACATCATGAAATAATAAATTATATGATCCGGCCACGACGTATTTACTATAAGTGTATTGTACTTATAAAAAAAGAATAAAAATTGAGAGAAGACGGAAGACATCGTTAGTATTTATAAATACTTACTTTCAGTCAACACGAAAACAAGGAAACGCTAAGTTGACATTACAACCACTTTAACATTAACGCTTCTCCCTTCCCAAAACGAAAATAAAATCAAATAAGTAATTTATTTATGGCTCGCAGAATAGCTACCACATTAAAAAAACAACTGGAAATTAAGGGGTAGTGAAAATAATAACTTTTTTAAGGAAAATTAACCGCATTCAAATTTAAAATTTCGCTGACTCACTCCGATGTTTTAGTCTATATCTCTGGTGTTCTATTAGCTAGGACAACGTTTTGAACACCTAAACCTGAAAAATATACAATTGAATAATTAAAACTCCATTTAAATCGGATCACTAGCTTTCGAGAAAATCGTAAACATTTTTATACATTCAACATTTTTATAATGTTCAAATACATTCTCTATTTGACCCATAGGTATGTAACATATGGGTTAAACAGAGAATCACCTTTTTTAAACCGGTTAAAAAAGTTTAGGTCAAAGGTAAAATTGCAAGGTCTTCTGCCAAAAATTAATATAATTCAACATATGCCAGCTGTGATGCTGGTTTTCAACTAGGGCCTTTATCCCCGAGCGACAACAAGATCAATGTTTGAGTACTCAAAAGTATTAGTATATTATTATGTACGACGACATCTTATTTTTAAGGGTTTTTTGTTTTGTTGTTAAGTAACATTATTTAGAAGGAAAAATGAATTTGAATGTTTAAAAGTCGCGATACGCTATTCATGATAAATTGCGACTTTTTTCAAGAAAATCGAAAGTAAATAGTTCACTTTTCGTTCATAGTTGCATGACTTTAAATACCGATTCGAAGAAGCTAATTAAGTCACATTGTACTAACGATTCGCCTATTAGTGATTTCACGCTAAATAGTGGCTAAGAGTCAGTAACATCAGTTCTTTTCTCTGACGTGTCTGAACGAAAGATGTAATAAGATTTTAAATATTTATTTTAAATGTTTTTAAGTTATAAAAAATAACAATAACTATGATAGACTTGTCATTGTCAGAGATATTGACAATCATTCCCAAGAATTTGTACCAACTAATATATTATTTTATGTGCGAACGGATATGATAGGTATTCATCACTTTTCTCACAGTCAAATTGTTTGTATATACAGTTTCGTGTGAATATGTATTCATTCTGAAGATTAAGTTATATCCTCAGGCTCTAGTATCTTCTGAAGACAGGTGGGTAAAGGAATGCCCTTTACCCACCTGTCCACCAGTCATAGTCAAGTCTAGGGAAGTAGACCCCTTTTTGGTATAGCGGCAAAAAATCCTTATGAATGGGTTCGCATCCACTAAGAAACGGTTTCCTCGGACATTGGGATACTAAGAAACGCCATTTCGCAAACGCGCCACACTACTACACTAGCTGTCCCGCGCAACTTCGTCTGCGTAAATTTTCCCCGTTTTTGCAACATTTCTAATTGCTGCTCCGCTCCTATTGGTCGTAGCGTGATGTTATATAGTTTATAGCCTTCCTCAATAAATTGGCTATCCAACAGTTAAAGATTTTTTGATTTCCCAATTATCAATCGGACCAGTAGTTCCTGAGATTAATTTTCCGCATTCAAACAAACAAACAAACTCTTCAGCTTTATAATATAGATATCGTCGACAGGCCGCCCAGTGACATGCCCGGCCGCGATGTTGTTGAGTTACATTTCACATAAACGGGTAAGACAGCCCTGTTCGCCGCCTGCAGAGGGAAACTAGACCAGCCCCTGAGTCACATTTTCCAACCATGCCGGTATATCTTTACCCACTTGAAGTAAAATTATTTATTTACTCTGGAGCTCCATCTCATTCTGCGTCGTCTTGACGGATGAGACAAGAAAAATATTCAATGAGAATAAGGTAGAATGAGAGAAAAGGATAAATTCCCAGCTTTGAGCTAAACGTTTTGTTTAACCTTTTGAAATATGATGTAAGTCGTTCCGAACCGCGGCTACACTGACCGCGAAGCGATATATCCGGGTTACTTATGGGCTTTTATGGCGCGATACTACACCTAATATCACTGCATTGATTGCCGATATCTGTTAGTTATTATCGTATACGTGAGAATTGACAGTATTTAATTTGAGGATTAACATTTTTAATCCGTAAGAATAAGATTATAGATAAATATTTTGAAATTATAAAGAAATGCAGTTATTAAAATTAGTACCTATTATATGTATATAATAATATACATATCGATTTGTTACATCGATATATAATTTTCAGTCGGATTTATCCAATTAGTACAATGATGCCTGTACCACTCTTCCCAATTCGTACTTGCCGACAATTAACCGGTTCTGTTTTTAGTCCGATATACCTTGATGTAATCGACTGTTAGTTGAAGGGTTAAACTAATGAAGTATGTATTTCAAGCACATGAAAACGGACTACATTTTGGATCAATAAACTTCTGCTTCACTTATGGGACAACTGTCTTCATCTCTTGGTAAAAAAAGTAATGATATAATATATTATGTCATAGATAATTTCTCCTGAGAATTTGATCTAGCGGGTACTTATTTTTTATTCTGGTTCATCTAGATTCTAGATTGGAAAAGTGTGTGGGACGATAGGTCAAGCCTTGCAAGGGGCTAGTATATTTGCTTCTATGTAACCTATTTAAAAAAGGGTTTTTGGAGTATAATGTTACGTAATAGCATCTCGGATTTATGGACCGGTTTTAACCAAAAAAGATTTAATTAAAAATATTTTTTGTTAGAAATGTTACAGTCCCAATGTGATCCCTTTGTACGATATCATAATTTGACGGTTTCGAGTAATCGAGGGCAGTTTTCAAATATTATAAACACATGGTCCACAATAGGCCAACATGGCAACCGAGATACGAACTTAGACGGGGAAAACTAAGATGTTACGCGCTCTACTCTCGTTCAGCATCCGTGCCATACTCAGTACTAGTTCCCGTTTACGTTTTTGACTGTATCTATTGCTTTTTTAAAGATAACTAGCAACGTGGGATTGTTGTTTCCACATTATTAGCAATCCACACGTATATGAGTTATTAATTAATTTCAAAAGCACCATGTCGACTTGTTCCGGAATCTTTTCTTTAGTTCTAATAGTTAATTATCTCATCATTACTATCCATACTAATTTTATAAATTGAAAGTAGCTCCGTCTGTCTGTTATCTTTTCACGATTAAACCACTGAACCGATTTATGTAAAATTTGGTATGGAGTTAGTTTAAGTCCCGGGGAAGGACATAGGATAGTTTTTATCACGATAACCAACATCCATCCGCCGGAGCCGCGCGCAAAATCTAGTAACTTTAATATAGTTTACCTTGAACTATAATTTAGACAAAGCTGTAAAGTTTCCTTTTTTTGTTAACTTTTGGGTAAGTAGGTATAGATAATAATATCTTGACATTGGCGTCTTTATGTATTTAAGCAAAAGGTGCAGCTAACACGTAGTGTAGTATTTAACAGCTCCAAGGAGATTATAGAGATAAGTCGTACTAATTGAAGTACGTCGACTTGATCCACCAGATAGTGTTAATTACTCGAGAACCTAGTTTCCGTTTCTATATTCGTCGCGTGGATGGTCTGTACAAGAAAACTTTATAGCAATTAGTAAGGCACATATTTTATTCAAACGGCTCTTGATTGACAGGAACCAACTACCGTCATCTATCTTCCAAAGGAGTCCTTGAATGGAGACTACGACTTGGCATAATTTAGGGTGATCCAATACCCGGTCAGATAGACCAACGACTTGAAGAAGATTACAAAAAGGGAGTCACGAATGAAGAGGCTGGATGTGAAATTGGACGAGAAATATTTTCAATGGTGGACTGATTAAGGCTGATTGAAAAACGCATTTGAGTAATAAACTTGTTTTCATATCTGTAGTAAATGTATACGGAAAACTTAAAGTTGGTACTTGAAATTTGGCAATTCTTCTAGTCAGGTGTGTGCATTCTTCTATGAACAGTGACAACCTTATTTGAACGAAAGAATGTACAATCAGGAAAGTATTTCTCCAGTTGAGCAACTGATCAATAAACTAGTTAAGCCTTAATCCCGTTCAATGTCGTTTCTGCACCTAATCTTTCTTTGATCAAGTCGGATTTCTGTCCCATTCCGTTTCGTCTATAACAGAGAGAGATTATAGCAAGCACTTTTGCACTATCTGTAGTGTTGTCGGCTACTCTTCATTGGAATGGGTCACCCATAAAGAAATAGATTAGGAGAACATTTTTCTAAGCCGTATACGCTACATAGGTTGTATACAAGGGCGACTAGAGACATTTTAATGTAGGACAAAGTTGCATAACTGTACTACTCAAAGTGAACGTTCCGTCCTACAACGATATTACGAAATGTTCAATCAGATGTAGTATCAAGTAATAAGATTGCATTGTATTGCTATCGCTTCTTCGTAAACGTAACTGTTGCTATTATGCATTTACCTACTGTGATTTTACATAAAATCAAAGGTCATTTACAAGATGGAACTGATGGTTTTTTTCATCGTCTAGATAGAAGAATGACATTAAAACGTCAAATTAACATAATGTTTTTTTACGAAAATGGTTAAAGTGAAACGTTTGCTATCGGGATAAACCTCCAAATGCGTAACAGTACAAAGATCAGCACATCTGTAAGTTGCCACACTGCATAACATTCACCCGTAACTCCATCTTTGGCCATTTCTTCGGCCTTCGGTATCAGGACAAACATAACACCATGACAATTATCTTCCACATTATCAGGTACGCTTGTCCTAGTCCTGTTACTGTAAAATGTATTAATGTGGACCCACCTTAAGGAAGCGTTTCAGCTGAAGCTTAGCGGGGACCGTGAATTAACAATAGTGTATTAATTATAGTGCTCGAAATAATTCTGCGTAGCCTCGGTTTACACCGCCCAGCTATGCGCGCAGTGGAAACACATCCTTACACAGGCTAAGCTAACTAAAATCATGTTTTGCGGCAAGCAATCAATAACGAGCTGACATGTTACAAACAAAGAAAAACTCGAAAAAGGTATTTACAGGTAATAAAACATTTTGCCCTATCTATTTTATCAAACATTTACGTGGAAGGTCGCAAATAAATCGTAAAAAAGTTATCTCCCATTGAAAACTTTTTAG
This sequence comes from Herminia tarsipennalis, assembly GCA_945859575.2. Lineage (NCBI taxonomy): Eukaryota > Metazoa > Arthropoda > Insecta > Lepidoptera > Erebidae > Herminia > Herminia tarsipennalis. Next base: position 31,990,958 of record OX243830.2, read on the forward strand.
CGTTTCATGTAAACTCAAGTTTTGGGTATCGAATGTTATCGGAATGGGTTAACTTTTTAATTGTTTGCTGCCAAACTTGGAATTGACTTGGCGACCAATCCTGGATTATAATGTAGAAAGGCACATTGCCGGTCCATTGAAGCGTAGTGAGCCTGTGGAGCGCAAAATCGGAGAAATATTAACCAGAAGAATTTGTAAAAATGGCGGGAAACCGGCATGTCAGTTTGCCGCCGTTTAAAGTGTACCTACACAAAACGAGAGAGCAGAACTTTGTGATTCAAAGAAGAAAACTAGAAAACGAGAGATCGAGACTATATAATTCAAAGAAGAAAACTAGAAGGAGAATAATTAGAAGCGGCGGTAGCCTAATGGCTAAGGCATTGGTCTCCCAATCGTGAGGTCGCGGGTTCGAATCCTACCTATACGACCGACGTGAACCCACTCCTAACACAAGCCATTGAGCTTAGCTGGAGAAGTTAACAGGATTACTAGTAAGGCGGGACTAAAATCCCACATTACTAGTTATCTTTTTTAAAAAATAAAATAAACTTGAGACTGATGGATGCACAGAATGTGGTGGAATGGCAAGCAATCGATACATTACCTTTACTAAAAACCTAAAGAACATTTTTATTACAATTTGATATCGTTTCTGAAGTAATTTTGAACAGAATCGAATGACAGGAAAGCTATCTAATACTTCCATCTCGACGAAACTCACACTTCCCGAGGGATTGTCAGAGAATGAATTCAGTACAAGCCAAGAGTACAACTAGGACTAGTTTCTCGTAACTTCGCAAGAAATACAATCAGAACTAAAACAAGGAAAGTCCACGTCGCCGGCGTGACGTTGAATATAATTTGTATTCATTTAATATTCAAGTTAAGGATTAGGTATTGTATATTAAAGACACTTCGAATGAATCGATAGAAGTTTACGTCACTAAGGAGGGACTAGAGGCTAAGACTTTCTAAAAGTAGCCTGCTTTAATTTTGTTGTTGTTTATGAAATGAGTTAAAAATTGAATTCATAGGACCGGTTCACACGATGCGTTGCGGCGATGCAACGATTTCGTCGTACACACGACCCAGTACGTAAGAAGGTAACCTTCATACAAACGCGCTCGAGCAACATATACATAAACATCGCTCATAACAAACACATGTTAGTATACCGCTTACTTTCTCTATTTACTCTGTGTTTAGTGGTTTCACTCTACATGGGACAACAAACAAACGTGAAAATATTGCAAAAAAATGGAAGCTGCGAGACTGTACGCTAGTACTACGATTGCACTTAACAAGTGAGCGACATCGAAGCCTTGTACCTGCAGCGCGATGTCAGATCCCAGTAACATTCCAGGGATATTTGTAATTTTGTACGTAGGATGTCGCAGATCAAACGTCGCACTTCCACGTCTCGTAGCCGCACCGTATCGTGTGGAAGGCTTTTATCGGCCTGTCTGCTACTAATGTTATCGGCCTGTCTGCTACTAATGATTTAAATGTGGTTTGTTTTATTAGATAGCCACTCTTGCATACTACTTACGACTATATTCCGATTGTATAAAGACGATATTTAATTACCATCGGAAAAATGTTTACTTCTCCGTCTAGTTTGTATTGATGATTACTCTGTTTTGTTTGAACAAGCCAACCACAACCCATGTTGCCTGTCTACCCTACAACGGTAGCTCTCTTGGATTTAATATAATGACTTAGGATTGAGGAGTAGTTTCATTAAACGTCTGATTGCCTCTTTGATGTCAATACTGAGAGCAGGAAGGCAACACCATTGTTTGCTTTATTCGATTATGAACAATCAGCGAATGGTGTAGTAAATTAGGAAAGGTTGCCTGCTACTACGAAAGAAGTTTAGATTTAACCTATTCAGCTCGGCTCTCCTCATAAAGGCATATTGCGGCAAAATCTAAATTCCAAGAAATATAGGTAAAGTTTAAGCAATATCCGTTAGTTAGATTTTGGACGGAAGAAAGAACAATCTTCAATTAACATATACTATTACGTTCTCACAAATATTATTCATATTATTAGTTTAAAAGTATAGATAAACTAACTAACTAACTGTTTAGCAATTTCCGTACCTGTCCACGATACATTATATCCCTTTCACCGAGTAATGTGAAATTTCTATTGCGACTTCTTTTGAAAGCAAGGCAGTATAAATACCTTCTTTTTGTTAGATTATCTTTTTAAAAACGCACTTTCATAATATAGTAAACTCTTCAGCATTAAAATTAGTCAAATTTTGTGGTTCTATCTAATACGACTACGAGGTACATCATTTGAAAATATTCAAACATTTCACAGAAAATATTGGATTGAAATCTGTTTTCCCACAAACCAATCTAGATGATGGATCTTAACTTCAGGCATGAAAACTCAAACACAAAGTAATGAATATTTTTCAAAAGGTTTCTATTAGCTGTGTACGAGTATGTGGCTATGGAAGTGGAATCTTACAAATCAATTTTCTTTGTCGAACGAAATCAAATTATACGTATGTAGCTATAAATTTATCGTCTGCCTTTTTTGCTTTTTTTTTCTTATTGTTCGCACGTATACGCGAATCTATAAATGTAGGGTGGATTTGCAAATAAATGTACAAAGTTTTTGATACGGGAACCAATGAAGACGGATGATAATGATGACGATAATCCTAGTTGAGTTTCCTGACGGTGATTCATATGATTAGGAACTAATGACAGTGCAATAAATTCATAACGTAGTAATAGTTACCTACTAGTATTTTTACTAAAGCGTCTTCCAGACGGCTGGAAACAAACGTACAAACCAAGGTGACCTTGCTTGTTTCCAACAGCGTAGACGGCTGTTGCAAGCCAAGTACCAAGTAATTTGGTTTACAACAGCCGTCTTCACTGTTGACGAAAAAGTCATACACGTTACTAAAGAAGTAACACTTAATATTTTTTTCTAAAATCATCACTCTTTATATGTTGTAGGTGTAATTACCAATTCATTGGTCATGTAATGTTATGTTTATAGAAGTTAGCGGTTACATGCTGGGCGTGTTGACAACTTGGCTTCGATTCGTTACTGTGTTGCCCCCAATGCATAACATTGTTTTGTATTCAGACGTAATAACCCTTGTAATCATTATGTACCTATACCCTATATTCAACTAAGATTTGATGTTTTCAAAATATTTCTGTCATTACAAATTAAGTTTAAAGTGAAAGTGATAGCATAAGGCTTTGATTAGAGAAGAAAAGCACTATTGAATCTAAATTAATATTACAAATGTGGAAATAACTATGTCTGCCTGTTATATTTTTACGCTTGACATAAACATAATAATCTTGGGGGTAGATTTTTCAAAATAGTTCTTAGAAGTGTTGATAAACTTTCGCGATTTGTACACATTATAAAATTATATACTACGGGTCTTAATCGCGTGAATAATTTAAGGTAAAATACCTTGTTTATTGCCCGACGTGTCCGTAAAATTGTATATACTACGGGTCTTAATCGACTGTCTACCCGTGACCACGGCCGTTGCAATACGGTCGACCTTAAATTATTCACGCGATTGAGACCCGTAGTATATAACATTTTATAAAGGTTCTTAGAAAACGCTGCCACCTATAAAAAATGTACTCGCCAAAATTCAGCTTCTTTGGTCTAGCATTTTTTAAGATTTCTTGTTGAGTCAATGACCTTTTGCTTTTATACATATTTTAGGTACTGGGGTACTGGGTTCGGTAAATTAAATCACTAACTGGTATTATTAATATGTAATCTCCAAAATCAGCCGCGGCTGCGAGTGACTGACTCGTCACTCGTGCATACATTGCAATTTACATTATGCACCTACAACATCAGCTGGTATCTATACCTTTTATTGAATACATAATTGTAATTGAGTATTATAAATACATAGAAATATATGTTTTTATGTATCCCTACAGCTGTGTAATATATTAGATTTAATTTGCGCCAGGTGGGTTGACAATGCCTGGTTTATTTGTCATTCTCTTAATAACTGCTGAACCAATAACATAACTATAAATGTATACAAACCGATGGGATTTTTATTCACCATAGTTTTTTATACAATTGGTACATTCAAGGCCATGTATTGGTGAATACGCACCATTTACATAAGGTTGGAAATTAATAGATAATTACCTAAGATAATGGTCATCCAACAAATTCATGGTAAAAAATATTCACATTGAGGTTATTTAGAAGTCAGAAAAATAGTAAATTTAATGATAAGTTTTTATAAGCCTTTTTTTTAAATAACAAGCAGCGTTTGCGGGTAAAAATACGAGTATACTCTGTGACTGCGAGTCTCGTATTTAGCGTGGGGTATGGCCGCGCTTAGATTCCTAGGTATGTTATGTCTCAACTATGTAGTTGCACGGCAGAACGATGTCTTTTAAACGCCGAGCGTGTTAGATCTGTGGCGGTACCCACATACGAGTATAATAATATAAATAAACTGACATTTGACAGCTCGCGTCAAAATCCTGAATCGCGCTATAGAAGTTTTCACAGCTGCTAACTATATATACAAGTTCCCAACGTAGCCGTTGGGCCGCGGCCCGCCAGGCATGATCACCTCGCCTGGTCGGAGGATCCTTCTTCCCTTTGTGTTGGAGGGACTTAACACCTTGCCCTCCACAGATCCGAGCTAAGAACGCCCTTCACCTATCTGTTTAATGGATGAAAACTATTTTAAAGTATTGATCAAATTTAGTATGTAAAAAATATATCGCGAGTTAGCCAACCCTGCTAAGAAAATCCTGGCCAAACTATTTGAGAACTAGAAAAATACTTTTTATTAAACATCGCATTCATGAGTTTAACGTTAATTTATAATATTAATCGATTTTAATATTAGTTTGGCTAGGATTTTTTTTAGCCAACCCTACATTACTAGCGATACACTTTTTTTTTACATACTACATTCATACTAATATTAAAAATGTGAAAGTAACTCTGTCTGTCTTTGACGCTTTCACGCTCAACAGCTAAACCGATTTAGATGAAATTTGGTATGGAAATAGTTTGAGTCCCGGGGAAGGACATAGGATAGTTTTTATCGTGATAACCGACATCCACGCGGGCGGAGCCGCGGGCAAAAGCTAGTTTGATCTAAATACTTTTCATCCATTCAACAGATGGGTGAAGGTAATACTTAGCTCGGATCCTCTACTAATAGCCGAGCACTTATCATGCTATTTTGGACAAACCATAATAATAGCAGTCTAGATATACAAGGAACTCATATTTACATAATATTAGGAAATCTCCGCTACAACTGAACTCCGTCTCTTTGTATTCTAGTTAAGGCATTCACAACACCTTAATAGCTAACATGTTGACAGTAGTACACTGCACTACATTACTCGTTGAAAACTACAACCAATAACCAACTCTAACTCCTACGATTAAAGTAACATTTCATTTGCAGCTGATCGGCATAGTATTGGCATGCAAATTACAAACAAGTCCAGTGTTACTCAACTATTACGTTTGAAGGTCACGATTTTATTTAGGTATTTTTAAGTTGTTGCGTACAGTACAAATACGGTCATACTTAAATAGAATGACAAACGTAGCCTAGTTTAGTGAATAATACATTCACTATGGTTGTGTACGTTTTGTAGTGTTTCTTGACGGTAGGTAGGTGTTCTGGAGATGGTAACGTGTTCTGTTGATAGCATTACAAAACTAAGCTAACTAGAAACAGCTATGTTTTGTAGATCGCATTCAAAGTCAGTCAAAAATATGTACAACCTACAAAGTTATCTATACTAATATTATAAAGCTGAATAGTTTGTTTGTTTGAACGCGCTAATCTCAGGAGCTACTGGTTCGAATTGAAAAAATATTTTACTGTAGGATAGCCCATTGATATATTACATACACATATTGCTGCTCCGCTCCTGTTGGTCGTAGCGTGATATTATATAGTCTATAGCCTTTCTCGATAAATTGGCAATTCAAGAGTGATTTTTTTTCAATTCGGATCAGTAGTTTCTGAGATTACCGCGTTCAAACAAACAAACACTTACGTATTTTTTTTCAAAAAAAAATGTCTTAACATTCTGATTAGGTATGGCCGAACTAAAAAGGACAAGATTTCGTGTCATGTCAACACAGGAAGCGCTTTAGTCAGGTCTTCCTACTCAATTTACATAACTGTTGGACAGAGACGAAGGGTTACATTTTTTCAGAGGTAACCCGATACAAAAATATATCTTGTTGGACATAGTTCTTTGTACCAATAATACTATAATCATAAACAATAATAAACGTTTATTATTATCTCTCACAAGTTATGACTTAGAGCTAGTAGGTATACATTTTGTTTGAGCTAAGGAATCAAGTCTTTGTGAGAGACTGGTGCCTGTTGTAGGTTTTTTTACAAAACCTGTATTACAGGTCACTACAATCCATAGGGAAGCCGAAAATAATGATGTTCTAAGGTTCCTCCGTTTCCACTACTCACTACTGTTGAACTATACTTCAACGCAAGTTAAATTAGCAATCATTCGTAACATTTTATTCTAATGAGATACACCCATGAGTAAAAGAAAGCCGTAATCATACAAAACAATGTTTAACTAATTAGCATTTATAATTAACCACGTACGTTTACCTCGACCTTAAGTAGCTATTAACGGTCCGAGACCAATGACGCGTGGAAAATCAGTTTCTCGTGAATGAAAATTTGTTCAATGATCTGTTAAATTAGCTGGTATAGTTTTAGTATGAGACATGGTTTGATATTTACATTTTTAAAATACATTTTTCAAGGTTACTTCTAGGTTGTTTTGCAAGGCACTTAAACAACTAAAAAAAATACATCACCCGCAGTAAAGGGGATCTATACAAATATATATATATATTATCTTTTTTTTCTCATTTTTTCTCAAATAGGTACTATAAAACTGAGCATAAAGTATCCGCGAATTGTAATACATTCCAATTCGCGGATACTTTATGCTCAGTTTGTGACATGTCAAACCAAAAATCTATACTTATACTAGCTGACCCGCGCAACTTCGTCTGCGTAAATTTTCCCTTTTTTTATTTTTCTTCCTTTTTTTTTACAACACTTTTCATTGCTGCTCCGCTCCTATTGGTCGTAGCGTGATGTTATAACCTACACTGACGGACTTATAAACTGCATCAAAGTAATAGACGACTTTGAAATAAATATTTTAACCAAGTATGCAGACTTTCTATACAGATTTAAATTGAAACCTCTAGATTGGTTCGTGAACTTTAAAACAGCGTAGGATCATATCTTTAAGTTTAAGTTTATGTACTGGAAAGGACCCTAAGACCTTTTTTGAAGAAAAAACAGAAGTTTAAGGAAAAATTGTTTAATTAAAAAATTGGTTTTAACAATAGACACAAACTTTATGCAAGGGTTTATTTGTGTTTTAATAAGGTGTATTACCCCCACGTGCCCTTATTACGGATTCTAATCGGTTCCGCATAGATTTTATAAGGGTTTTTAAAAGATCTTGCGGAATATTGTCCCATTCTTCTGAAAGTGCTGTTCTTAGTGCTGCCACTGTCGTAGGCGAAGGGTTTCTCGCATATACAGCTCTTTTTAAATTGTCCCAAACATGCTCGATGGGATTAAGATCCGGGCTGCGTGCTGGCCAATTCATTGTACGTATCCCAACCTCTTCGCAATAATGTTGAACTTGTGCAGCTGCATGCGGCCGGGCATTATCCTGCATTAAAGTAAAATTTTCGCCTATGAATCCCATGTAAGGCACCACGTGATCTTCTAATATCTCTGTTATGTAGCGATGTGCTGTCAAACCCCCTCTATTACCGTTTTGACGGACCATGTCTATGAACACAAGTTCTGTTCGCCCGTTCATCGATATGCCACCCCAGACCATACATGAACCGCCTCCAAAAGGAACACGCTCCTCAATGCAACTTTGAGCATATCGCTCCCCACGTCGACGATAGACTCTTCTGCGACCATCTGCACCATATAAACATGTCCTACACTCGTCCGTGAACAATACAGAGGCCCACTGCTCTTCTGTCCAATTCAGGTGATGACGCGCAAATCTTAAGCGCCATTTGCTGGTCTAAAAGGGGTGATAGCCGCTTCCTTTAACCTTCTTCTTATTGTTCGTGCACACACGTTTTTTCCACGCACTTCATTAAGCTCGGTTTTGATGTTAACTGACGTGAGGAAACGATTTCGCAGGGAAGTTGTAACAATAAATCGGTCATCACGACCTGTGGTTGCTCGAGTTCTGCCTGTACCACGTCTCCTCCTGTAAGAACCTGTCTCTACAAACCTTCTGTATATTCTACAAACCGTAGACTGGTTTAAATTTAAATTTCTACCAATCGTTCGTTGATCCAAGCCCTCCCGCACCAATGCTACAATTTGTGCCGCTTGTTCGGACGAAGTATCCATATTATGGTTCAAAAACTCTCGATGTGTTAAAAAACTAACCCAACAATTATGCTGGTAACAATAATTCAATTGACCAAACAAAAAAAATCAATGAGAATTAATTTAAAACTTTGCTATAAATAACACGCAAATCTGATACTACGAGTAAATTTTCTTTTCCCGGCTATATTCATTTGTTTTACCGCAGTTCTATTTTTAAATTTAATTTTTTTTTAAGATTAAGAGCCAGTCTTTCCATATTTATATAATTTAATCTAAAAAGTTTGCATACTTATTATAAAAAAATCCTTTTAGAGTAAACCTGAACTTTGATGCAGTTTATGAGTCCGTCAGTGTATAACCTTCCTCGATAAATGGGCTATCCAACAATAAAATATTTTTTCAATGCGGCTCAGTAGTTCCTGAGATTATCGCGTTCAAACAAACAAACAAACTCTTAGGGGTATGAAAAATAGATGTTGGCCGATTCTCATAGATACCGGATAAGCAAAAAAATTTCATCAAAATCGGTCAAGCCGTTTCGGAGGAGTATGGCAACGAAAACTGTGACACGAGAATTTTATATATTAGATTATAAAGCTGAAGAGTTTGTTTGTTTGTTTGAACGCGTTAATCTCAGGAAATACTGGTCCAAATTGAAAAAAATATCTTTCTGTTGAGTAGCCCATTTATTAAGGAACGCTTTAGGCTATATAACATCACGCTATGACCAATAGGAGCGGAGCAGCAATGAAAAATGTTGCAAAAACGGGGAAAATTGACGCATACGAAGTTGCGTGGGTCAGCTAGTCGTAATATAAAAGATAACGGGAAGGGTATAAATTATCTATAATATGTATGTATTTAGAAATACATAATGTATATAATCAAGTGTATCAGTTTTTTGGTTGCCATCATACAAGCACGGCTTAGTTTGGGATCAGATGACGTTGTGTGAGTTGTCCCAAGGTAATAACTCAGCAATAAAGAATAAGATAAATTAGCATATTACTAGCAATCTTGTTCACCTTTCCAGCTAAGCTAAATTTGCTTGTATTAGGAGTGGGTTCCCGACGGCAGTATAATGGGTAGGATTCGAACCCGCGACCTCTCGATTGCAAGTCCGATGCCTTAATCATTAGGCTACCGCCGCTATATTAAATTCCATTATTGGAACGAAGTTCCTTATCGCGCGTTGTGAAAGGGGGCTAGACGGAAAAAATTAAGACCAAAAGTTATAACGACACTTTTTGCTATAGTTGTAAGCCGTGCGGCGTGCGCGTGTTTCTCTGTCTGTCTCTCTCTCTCATAGAAAGCAAGCGAGTTATTTTCGTTTCGTCTTTCTATTTCGCATTGAATAGTGTGGTGTCGCGACGATTATAAAAAAAAAATAAAAAAAAAATATTACAATTCCTTCACTAATTAATCGAAATGAACTTCGTTCCATCCGGGTGTCCCTTGACACCTTGACTTTTACTTTGACATTTAGCAACAGATTTGACAGCTGACTGGTTATGAAGTTCTAAAAATCCTCTAGGAGACCAGGAGTAAGACTAAAAAAAAACTGACTTCAAAAATAAAATTAATACCTACGTAAAAAAACTTCTATTTGATGGCACCAAATTCTATACGGTTTAGAATATTTGAAATTAAAACTTTTAGTCATTCGGTATCTGAAAATGTTTTAAATATGTGTTTCATTAGAGATAATCCTTTCAATGTAAAAGTGACTTTATGGCTTTTTTTAATAGTAAGAGAATAGAAAACTAAATAGACTCTAATTTCAATTCATTGAAACGTCATTTTCAGAGTTGAATTTGCATTAAATACTTAGCTGAAAAAAGAATTAGGAAAATACTTATGCTCATTTAAATCGACAATTAGGTGCTAAGTATGTATGATGATACCTGTAGTAACAAGTCCAACTCATGGAACGGTTATCAATGAATAGTTTTCGCAATATCTACTGCTTATTGATAGCATGAGAGACTCAGAGAGAGGAGGAGGGGGGGGGGGGGTTCAACTGTTTCGGGCTGAGCTTATCTAAACTACTACTAAGACTGCCTCTGTGGCGCGGTGGGAGCGTGTCCGACTGCTACGCAAGAGGTCGTGGGTTCGATTCCCATACGGGACACCACTTTGTGTGATCCATAAATTGTTGTTCCGAGTCTGGGTGTACTTTGTGTCCATGACTTGTGTCTTGTACCCTACTGCGGGCGTCGTCTTTTTTAAACAAAAAAAAAAGAAACTAGCAGTGGGTGGAAATTGAGTTCCAAGATTTCATTACTATGATAGTTCAAGCTAATAGAAGCATTACGTGTACAAATCGCGAAAGTTTACGAACATATAGTGTTCATAAACTTTCGCGATTTGTACACGTTATAGAATTTTATAAGCTAGTGTGTAAATATTTCATTTTAAGGCTAAATACCTTTGTTCTATTGCCCGACGTTCCGAATTATAAAATAGAAGCATGTTGAAAGGTAGATAATAATGTTAAAACGTCATTTGTCAGTCACTACGTTAGTAGGTACATGGCTATTTAATTTTATAGCCTGTTGTTGTTGGCGTGACCAGCCTGCAACTTGTTGACTATCTATGTTTTTCAAGGACGACTAAATACATAATAATGTTGGCTCTTTATGATAGTTTCTATGGATGTAAAATATTTTTGAATACAAAGTCATATACATCATCTAATATATAAAATTCGCGTGTCACAGTTTTCGTTGCCATACTCCTCCGAAACGGCTTGACCGATTTTGATGAAATTTTTTGTGCTTATCCGGTATCTATGAGAATCGGCCAACATCTATTTTTCATACCCCTAAGAGTTTGTTTGTTTGTTTGAACGCGATAATCTCAGGAACTACTTTCTTTGTTGGATAGCCCATTTATCGAGGAAGGCTATTGGTTATATCATCACGCTACGACCAATAGGCGCGAAGCAGCAAAGAAAAATGTTGTAAAAAAAAGGAAGGGAAAATTTACGCAGACGAAGTTGCGCGGGTCAGCTAGTATATCCATATTATTCTTACCATATATCGGTAGAAAACTCGGTACAATAATGTAAATTCTCATTTAATGTTACAACTTACCTCTGATCTCAATTGAGTCTGAGACGTTGTCAAGATATTATTTTTTCAATTTTCCTTGTTTTTTGGTTATTGTTTATCAATTTCCTGACTCTTATCACAATTTCACTGTTTTCGCAAAATAAAATATATTTAGCTTATTGCTTAAAATTAAAAGAAAAATATGTGGCGGATAGTCAGCACTAAAAACGCGAGTGGGGGAGCGACGCCGATAGTCATTTGTTTTTTATTTTATTTCTTTTTTGAATAGTTGCCAGGAAAACAGCACCTGCGCGAATCTAGAATCTTGTTGACCTCTTCGGACAGTGCAGTGTTATATTTTATTTTATAGGTAGGTAGCACAAGTACTGGTTGTAAGTAATAATAGTATTTAAACAAAAAATATAAGGGTACGTACACTGACGGACTCATAAACTGCATCAAAGTTCAGGTTTACTCTAAAAGGATTTTTTTATAATAAGTATGCAAACTTTTTAGATTAAATTATATAAATATGGAAAGACTGGCTCTTAATCTTAAAAAAAAATTAAATTTAAAAATAGAACTGCGGTAAAACAAATGAATATAGCCGGGAAAAGAAAATTTACTCGTAGTATCAGATTTGCGTGTTATTTATAGCAAAGTTTTAAATTAATTCTCATTGATTTTTTTTGTTTGGTCAATTGAATTATTGTTACCAGCATAATTGTTGGGTTAGTTTTTTAACACATCGAGAGTTTTTGAACCATAATATGGATACTTCGTCCGAACAAGCGGCACAAATTGTAGCATTGGTGCGGGAGGGCTTGGATCAACGAACGATTGGTAGAAATTTAAATTTAAACCAGTCTACGGTTTGTAGAATATACAGAAGGTTTGTAGAGACAGGTTCTTACAGGAGGAGACGTGGTACAGGCAGAACTCGAGCAACCACAGGTCGTGATGACCGATTTATTGTTACAACTTCCCTGCGAAATCGTTTCCTCACGTCAGTTAACATCAAAACCGAGCTTAATGAAGTGCGTGGAAAAAACGTGTGTGCACGAACAATAAGAAGAAGGTTAAAGGAAGCGGCTATCACCCCTTTTAGACCAGCAAATGGCGCTTAAGATTTGCGCGTCATCACCTGAATTGGACAGAAGAGCAGTGGGCCTCTGTATTGTTCACGGACGAGTGTAGGACATGTTTATATGGTGCAGATGGTCGCAGAAGAGTCTATCGTCGACGTGGGGAGCGATATGCTCAAAGTTGCATTGAGGAGCGTGTTCCTTTTGGAGGCGGTTCATGTATGGTCTGGGGTGGCATATCGATGAACGGGCGAACAGAACTTGTGTTCATAGACATGGTCCGTCAAAACGGTAATAGAGGGGGTTTGACAGCACATCGCTACATAACAGAGATATTAGAAGATCACGTGGTGCCTTACATGGGATTCATAGGCGAAAATTTTACTTTAATGCAGGATAATGCCCGGCCGCATGCAGCTGCACAAGTTCAACATTATTGCGAAGAGGTTGGGATACGTACAATGAATTGGCCAGCACGCAGCCCGGATCTTAATCCCATCGAGCATGTTTGGGACAATTTAAAAAGAGCTGTATATGCGAGAAACCCTTCGCCTACGACAGTGGCAGCACTAAGAACAGCACTTTCAGAAGAATGGGACAATATTCCGCAAGATCTTTTAAAAACCCTTATAAAATCTATGCGGAACCGATTAGAATCCGTAATAAGGGCACGTGGGGGTAATACACCTTATTAAAACACAAATAAACCCTTGCATAAAGTTTGTGTCTATTGTTAAAACCAATTTTTTAATTAAACAATTTTTCCTTAAACTTCTGTTTTTTCTTCAAAAAAGGTCTTAAGGTCCTTTCCAATACATAAACTTAAACTTAAAGATATGATCCTACGCTGTTTTAAAGTTCACGAACCAATCTAGAGGTTTCAATTTAAATCTGTATAGAAAGTTTGCATACTTGGTTAAAATATTTATTTCAAAGTCGTCTATTACTTTGATGCAGTTTATAAGTCCGTCAGTGTACATAATTTTTATGATGCGTGATTTTAAATATTTAAATCAAAGCCTACTGTATTCTAAAAATGAAAACTAATCAAAATATACCTAAACTTTTAATGAACAATGATGAAAGTCAATTAATCATTGATCATTTGAAATAAAAAAAAATAATTTGATTGTATTTATTTTTTAATCATTTAGCCAATTATTCAAAAACGAAAAAAAAAATACTTGCCTATAAAGTTCTAAAATTATGCAATAAATGTGAATTATTTTATGAGAAGCCTTGAAATTCAAGTTAAAAAAAAACTGGGCAAGTACATGTCGGGCCCCGCGCAATGTAGGGTTCCGTGGTCACTCACCCACCCCTCCCTCCATCCGAATAATGCGGTTTATGAAGTGGGTTTTCTGTTGTTTTTGTTTCATACTTACAACGTTATACCATACTATTTATTCTGGTGGTTTGACCTACTCATACTCATGTTAAAAATAATTTTAGTTAAAAGTATTTATTAAGATTTTTTTTCATATTTTTTGATAACACGGTTCAAAAATTAATTCATTGAGTAGTCTGTGAATAAAATGCCTGTGGTATACGGACGGACATGGCGAAACTATAAGGGTTCCGTTTTGCCATTTTGGCTACGGAACCCTAAAAACGAGATGTTTAAACATTTTTGATTTTTTTTTAATTTTTTGTTTAAACAATGTAACTAGAAGGTTACACACCTTCTACAATACTCCAGCTAAACTAAAAATCTCGTGTAAGGAGTGAGTTCACATCGGTTGTATAATGGGAAGGATTCGAACCCGCGACTTTACGATTGCTGGTCTGATGCCTTAACCATTAGGCACCTATAAAAGATATGTTAAAAATTGTTATTTAGTACATATTGTAGAAATATAGAACAGTTTTAGTAGGCGGAGAGAATGAAACATACGAAATACCGTAGAACAACACAGATGTAACACAAAAAGTTGGTCCGACAGAATCAAAACAAGAAAATAAATTTCAAAACAGTCCCTCCTACAAAAAGCCGTCATATGAGAGCTCCAAACCTTAAATATGGGCGTGATTCTCTTCAAATAATAGGTACAGTTTCCTACAGATACTGAAATCATCTTGACATTTATCATTGTCAACATTTGCGAAACTGACGGCATTGACAAAACTAAATTTACAGAAAAAAATCAAGAATGACTGCTCTGACTGTTCTTTTATTTCCATAATAAAAGGTTCTAAAAGATTTTCGAGGCATACGACAGTTTTTACAGTCAATTACCTTGCAAATAGGGTTGGCAACGTAGCGCGTTGCCAACCTAAATCACTGTGATGGACGAGAAGCTGAATGCAAGAAAACAACAAAAACATTCGTGAAAAACCTTTTATCTCGGCGTTATACAAATAGCTGCTATTTGTCATAGCCCTATTTACAAACAAATCATAAATCAAACGTTTGACACATGTTTTTTGGAATAGGGTTGGCAAAGGCATAAATTAACAACAGCAAACAATTATAATTCTACTAATACTATAAACGGGAATGTTTCTGAGGTTCTATAGGTATAATAAATGAATGAATAAACGAGATATTTTTAATTTTTATAGACTATGTGCTATTCTGATGTTCACAGCTACATTACTGTAAAGTTTCATCAAAATCCGTTTAGTAGTTTTTGAGTCAAAGACTAATAAGATTTATGTTGCGTATGATCAGACTCTTTAAGTATGTGAATAGTATGTATATTTGAATGTATGTTATTACTTTCGCCTGTTAATTAAATACTTAAGAATGAAATTGAGCCAATAGTTAAGCTGAAATCAATCATATTTTGTATTTTGTCTGACATTCATAAACTTTGCATTTGTAACCTAAAGGAATAAAGTATTTTGACTTTATACCAGTAAAAAAAGTACTATAATACTAAAAAATATTGCACGAAAAGCTTTTAAGAATAAAACATAAAACTTCCTCTACTTTCTTTAGGAGACTTGTAAAGCCTAGGAAAGAAAACAGGTCATAGATCCATAGTTAATGAGTCTCAGACCTACTAGTGGTACTATTTATGCACATTTACAATCTGCAGCTTGGCACAAGACGGATCAAATATTAAGTAGCAGACTGCTTCGTCAGGGCGCACACAATAGGGTATTTCCCGGAGAACATAGTTACATAATGGTTAAGTTTTTAAGTTTTAACTGGTTCTTTTGGTGGTACTATGGATATCAGACAACTGATAAACATACTGATATATTTCTAAATACATTCATATTATAGATAAATAACACCCATACACAGAATAAACCATCGTGCTCTTCACACAAAGTTTTATCGTGGGTGGGGGGTAGGGGGCATCGAACCCACGACCTCGGGCTTAGCAGTCACTAACCACTATACCAACAGACCAGTCAACACATATTGGAATATTATCGAGAATTAATCGCGTAAAATATTTAAAGGTACAAACATTTTGTTTACCCGACGTTTCGATCTGTACAATTCGATTTTCAATTAAATGGTTAATTTGACTGAAAGGGGACAGACAGACAGACCAGCAGTCAGAAAACGGACGGACAGAGCGAAAATATAAGGACTCCGTGTAAATTGCAATATCAGCTTTTTTAGTGAAACATCGAATTGGCTAGGTGTAATTTCCAGGTAAAATCGTTTACCTCGAGCTTATACAAGCGGATGCCGATAGCCAGATCCTGTAATTAAATTGTGCTTGATAAGAAAATCAATTCGCTTTTTACTACCTGGCATTTTTCCCTAATGAACGTGATTTATTTCTTGGAAATATTAATATTGAGCCGTATTTTAATAGGCCTGAAATTTTTGCTCATTTCTTTTTTTTTATTAAGTTATGTAGAGCGCATTTGGTAGCTCAAATTGAGTCCAAGCCCAAATAGCGGCAGTAATGGTAATTTATGTAGTGCTCATCAGTGATTTTCTTGCAGTGAGAAGTCCAAGCTTATGGTAACAAGTTAAGTATGAAGGTACTCCTGGTTTTGGTCGCTTCCAGGGATCGGGGTCCTTACTCACTATGTGTTTATTCGTTTCCGCGACAAGCCCGCGCGACCTGGCGCATGCGTGGTGCGCTCAAAGATGCATTTCTAAGCGCATCTCCCTATTTACCATTATGACAAGATTTCGACAGTTAGACGCGCGGGCTTGCCGCGAAAACGAAAAAAAGATAGTGAGTAAGAACCCAGGGATTCATTGATCACTATATTGGTGGATGGGAAATGTCGCTTTGCAATAGGTTTGCTATCACATAGCGTGTAATAAGATTCTAGTCAAATTCACTTTTTTCCCCAACATTCGACGATAGGCGAATAATGATTTTACAATCAGATAAAATTGTACCCATTTAAGGTACCTAAACTAATTTTGTGCGTCACCGGCTTTGCTGACGAGGGGACCTAATTACTGAATTTCTACTAAATTTGTGCCTCGAATTTATTTGGGCTCTTGGGATTAGTATAGATTAAATTTTCCTTTTTTCCTTGGCGATTACCTGCAGGTATCTGTGGCTAGTCATTTGGGACGCAATGGTTAAGAAACTGACCACCACTTGTTGTGCCTACTAAATACATGACTTTTTTTGTGAAAAAATGAAAAGTAATATAACACAAATCACACAGTAGGGTAACAGCAAATCACCATAAAGAATGATTCTTCAAAATCACAACTCGTGTCTTTTGTTATTATTCCTAAGAATAAGCCTATAATGTAGTCAGTTAGATAACTTTAAAGTACCGATGCCATTCGATGATAAACGAGGAGATGCATCCATGATTGTTGATAATTGCACAGGCAGTTTAACCCATTAGTCTCATTATATCACATCGACCGTGACTCAGTAATTTGAACATCGTCTCGTGAAGCTAGTAGCCACGTATAAGTAAACGAGCAGACCATAAAAACGGGCTGTTAAGAGATTGTCAAAGCAGTTCAAAATGAACTAGACAGATTTTAGGTGTATTATAATGGGTTTTAAAAGGTAAAAAAATTAATAATTGCGAGTGCATCTCTTCGTATTAATTTATATACTCGTAGTTCGAGTTAGGTCAGCGCGTAGCGCATGGCAAACGATTTGCGGTTGTACAGGGTACACGACGACGAGACGACGATGATAGGGTGGTTTCAGAATAAATAGGTAAGCATTTTATACGTATGTATAGCACGTGCGACTTTTGCCACACACGTAACTCGTACGCGCATTGATGCGCTTCGAAGCTTGTATAAACTTCTTAATACTGACACACCACTACAGGTTTGAGCGAACACGGCGGAATATGCTCGTGTACCTACATACATCCGATATTTTGAAGCGCGAATATTAGCGTGCGTGTACCGTATACGCGCAGAAAAAAGCGCTAGTCTGAAATCGCCCTAACACCAACGCAGCGCATTAGGTCCCGTTGGATGCATTTATAAATTTTAGTCTCGAACGTATTTGCCGGCATTTAGGTAACTACGAATTAAAAACGATTTCAGAATTGTCCTGCCAGCCTGACGTAGTCTTCACATTAGTTGCATTAAGAAGTACCGAGTTTCACAAAAGGGGAATAATCTCAGCCTAGTAAAAATAAAGTGATGAATATGACTTATATGACCGCTGACAATGTCGATTTTCACTGAACGTCGTACTCTGGAGTTAACCGCGGAAACTAGAAAATACGAAATAGAACATTGAAGACCTCGGTACCATTTACGGAGTGCTATTTTCAATACATTATATACGTCCTTATTTACGTTCTTTTTTTTCGTTTTAGCGACAAGCCCGTCCATTTCATGTATTCGACCCCCTTCGTTGTGGCATTACTTCTATCCTATAGTAAATCACTTGCAGCTGGGGATACGATAAATTTTGTTTTCTGTAGAATTAACCATAATAAACCAACAGAATGAATAATAGGAAATGAATAAACACGTGGACGACTTTCAAGTCACTTCAAAGAAATAATATCTATTTAAGGATTAAGGGCAATTTCCTTGAAAGTTTTATTTTAATTTCCTAGATCAGACATCAGTCAGTTTAAATATTTCTAAGAAGACAAGAAAGAGATTAACGTTTCAAAAACGGATAAATCAGCAATATTGAACTATGAGAGAATGTTGTTAGTTACTTTGGAAAATAGGTAATAACATCTTGGGACAACTCACACAAAGCTATCTGATCCCAAACTAAGCAGAGCTTGTACTAGGGAAACCAGACAACTGATAAACATACTTATATATTTTTAAATACATATATACTATAGATAAATAACACCCATACACAGAATAAACCATCGTGCTCATCACCCAAAGTTTTATCCTGGGTGGGGATCGAACCCACGACTCTTGCGTAGCAGTTGGATATACTCTACAGATGTAGTCAAGGGTAGGTACATACGTCAGATTTATAATCATCTGTACATACACTATTTTTGATTAATTTATCTCTTAAACAATAAGGAGTGCCTAATTTCACGTGACAGAACTACATAACTATAATTCCCTCAGTGCAACTATGAAACTTTATAACATAATAGTAATTTTGCACATAGCAAGAGCATTTCTCATGAGACAACATAGGGGAACATGATCTTGTAATCTTGTAGACGAGTGTTAATCGCATAAACTGATTATATCTTGCGGGAATTGACCTAATTCAGTTAAGAAGCACGCCATCTCTTGGCGGAAACTTAAGAGGATTATATAGTTTGAAATATGTATTTACACAGAGCAGGTTTATTAAATATTTCATGATGAAAATTAGATAGAGCGGGACTGATATTACCTATAGTAGTGTAGGGGAATAGAAATGTAGAATGCAATTCTATGTTAGGTATCCTACGCACGATATTTCGTACGCATCGCTAAATCTCACTATGCCATTTTTATTGCATAGTGAGCATTCGCATTGAGAAGTGTCATGACTTGGCTGGACTGCAATCTCCTTACCCTCAACCTATCTAAAACAAAGTTTATTCCTTTTGTTACCAACTACGCCTCTCATCCACCTACCTTATTCTCTCTTCAGGCTCATAGCTGTCGTGTATCCAAGACTTGCCGTTTGAATCCTTGTGACTGTACTCTTATAGAACGCACACCATGCATTAAATACCTCGGTGTCTTGATAGATAGTACATTGTCCTGGAAACAGCACTTAGAATCCCTCACCTCTCGAACTAGAAAACTGATATACGTATTTAAAAGTCTAAGGAATATTTTAGATCTTAATTCGCTAAAATGAGTCTACTTTGCTCTTGGCCAATCTATTCTATCGTTTTGTATTTCTTCATGGGGAGGGGCAGTTAAAACTCACATGTTTTCATTAGAAAAAGCACAAATAGCAGTTCTTAAAACTTTGACGAGGAAACCACTCAGGTTCCCCACTTCAGAACTATTTTCACTTTGTCAAGTCCTCAACGTTCGGCAACTTTTTATTTTAAATACTACTCTTCGTAAACATACAGAACTGTGTTTTGATCCAACTCTTGTTACTTCAAAGCGAAGATCTGATAGGGTTTGCCAAATATTACCGCGACGTACAGCAGTTGCTAGTCGACATTATTTGTTCATCAGCTCAAAAATCTACAATATTCTAAATAGAAACTTGAGTATTTTTTCACTTTCTTTATTTAATTGTAAAAAAGTTTGCCTTGAATG
This sequence comes from Herminia tarsipennalis, assembly GCA_945859575.2. Taxonomy (NCBI): domain Eukaryota; kingdom Metazoa; phylum Arthropoda; class Insecta; order Lepidoptera; family Erebidae; genus Herminia; species Herminia tarsipennalis. The sequence continues at coordinate 32,011,145 of OX243830.2, forward strand.
GCTGCTTACTCTCCACTATGAAGATTCGGAAGATCTTGTGACAAAGTAATTGCTAAATAAATAATATTCACAAAAGTTTACACACGCACACACTCACGCACGCACGCGCACACACACACACACACACACACACACACACACACACACACACACACACACACACACACACATCACACTTAGTTCATCAACTTAATGTCTTCTAATCCACTCTATTAAAGTAACTAACTGTAAGGATAATTAAACTACTGTTTTTAAGATGTAATTTCAAACACTTTTAATCTTGGGAGGGGGCGTTGGTATCTGTAACACAGTAATTTACTACGACAGGTATCATCGTTTCCATATTATTGTACTGTGTATAAAATGTTGTAAGTTCCAAATATACATTATTATTATTATTATTATTATTTTCACGAATTATTTTCAGTATTAGTGATTTATATACCAGGATTCCAAGTGTTACAGAATTGCGAAAGGATTCGGTAGAATTCGCGATGCCTTTCGCACTGAAGATTATAACAATCGTAATAAATATCTTTTTAAACTTTTTAACAGTTTAGAGCTCCGCATGTGTTTAAATATTTGACTTGATATTAGTAGGTATCTATGAAATATATGTATTAATGGATTCACATTTCATCCCATATGAAGTCCCACTGCTGGGCACGGGTCTCCCCAGTAGAACCTGCTAATTAGATCCTAGGGGAAATTGCCATAATCGCCACGCTTGGCGAGCGGTTTGGCAATCGCATCAATGGTTTAAATACGCAAAGGACGCTGCTGCCCGTCCTCCGGTGAGAAATCCCTTAGTCATCTTGACGACACCCACTCGAAGAGATGGGGTGGGACTATTTTAAAGCCGGTACCACACGGCCCGGTAATGGATTACTCAAACTATATGTAACTTTGAGTCGTACGTCGTCAAAATATTTTTTGTCATACGTCTAAAAACTGAGTGCATATATTTTGCTATATAATTTGAGGTTTTTATTAAATAAAAAAGAGTTCTAAAATAGTACAAAGTTAGATAGGTAAATGAACAACTTACTTGTGAAATAGAGACAGTATAAATCTAATAACAATGACAAATTAGATTTCTCGTACGAGGGTCTTTAGAAATAAATGGCACAAGGTCTATTGTCTTTGCTACATGTAAAGAAATTGAAGTGATTTTATTAGGTAAGGTGCCGCAAAATATCTCTTTTAAATTTTGTCAATTGAATGCTGCAATTTACAGTTTCACAAAGAAAATTGTTAAACTAGACATTATTCAATTTCAACTTTGTGTAGAGTTGTCAGAATAATACCTAACTAACGGTTAAGTTTAAGGTAAGAACACAATCGGAATCCTTATCACTTTTTTCTTTAAAGATAACTAGCAATGTAGGATTGTGGTCCCACATTACTAGCAATCCTGTTAACCCCTCCAGCTAAGCTCTATGGCTTGTGTTAGAAATGGATTCACGTCGGTAGTACAATGGCCAGGTTTCGAACCCACGACCTCACGATTGCGAGACCGATGCCTTAGCCGTTATGCTACCGCCGCTATGACTGATGACTTTATTACGTGTAACTTTGGAGTTTGATTTGATTACAAATAAAATTGACATCAAATACTTTAAAAATATGTTTTCTTAAACTTTTGCGGGGCGGGAATAGTTTCTAAAAGTCGGGCTTTACTTTATTGAGCAGCATCAGTCCATCCGTGACTAGAGCCGTTGCAAAACGGTTGAAACCTCGGGGGGGATTTGAAATAGGTATTTTACTTTAAAAATGTCTACGTTTATGAGACCACGCTAAACGGAACGGTATTTACATAGATAGTAAAATTAAACGCTTTGCTCATTAGTTAAACGTTTTCGGTACAACGCATTTGGTTTTTAATAGTGCGACATCAAACGGTAATAACGTCGGTGACTTGTAATCTTTAATATAAACATCAATTACTTGTTTGACAAAAACTTGAAATAGTGGGTTTTTTTGAGTTTATTTGCCTATAATTACAAGTAAAAAAGTGAACAGGTAAAAATTTGAAAAACTTATAATGGGTAATTTTGTATGGGACCCGCCACTTCAATTGTATGGACAATCAATTTTAGATGATACGGAGTTCACCAAGTCCGCTAGTGTGAGTGGCACTCTTAGATTAAGAACGCAATACTTATTATCGAAGGCTAGTTTGTTAACTATTTACCTACGTGAGTTTTATTGAGGTAAAATAAATAAAACTTTACTATAGATAAAATGGTTTAAGGTTATCCTGCAGAGTATGTCTTTTCTCTACGCAAAAGTTATAATTGATTTGTTTATTCGTACAATCGTTTCGTTGTAAAGTGTTTGCAGAGATATTCATGTATATTTCCTAAAGGTTAATTTCAGTGCATCGCGCCCGACGACGTGCAGCTGACGCGCGCGACCGATGCGACAATAGTCAGAGTGTGAGAATGTATGGCGCCGTTTCCGAGGTCTGCGACAGACGCTCGCGGCCGACGACTGCCGTAGGCTACTCTGACTATAGTCGCATTAGCCGCGCGTTAGGCGCACGGAAATGAAGCTTTATGCGACAGTTGTCTTTTAACCCATGACATAAACGAGGGGTGAGGAAAGTTTTTCAAATGTGCGTACATTAGCTTGTTAACTATAAAAAATAAAACGAAAAAAATTTCAACAGTCTGTATGGCAACGGGTACTTATGACTTAATGCCGTTATTAACTCCTCTGTTTGTTAAAACACTGTATTTGTTCCTTCAATTAGTACGACTAAAGTGACACGTCAATAATTTTAACGCTGTCTCGCAGACGGTAACTCTGGCTGAGATAAGCAACACTTATGGCTAAGCGAGATTGTTACAAGAGGATGATAATATGATAATGATAAGACTGCATCAGTTGTGAGCTGAGACAGTTGGCATTCGGAGTATGATGGTTCATAGTTGTTCTTAACTGTTTTTCAGTAGTAAATGCAGATATAATCTGCTGCTAAAGCAAATAAATTGAATTGTGTTTTAATAGTTTTTTTAATGTTTTTCATCATGGATATGTCTCAGGTGAGTTTGGACATTTGTTTTTAACATCATATGCATATTTATGTGAAGCTAGGCACAGGGTAAACAACCAGTAAATAATACCGCGGTTGTTGCTAGTGTTCGAGGACTTGTGCAATGTGGGTCAACATTACTAGCAATATTGATTTATGTATATTTTAAAAGATTATTCGGTAAATTAGAAACATGAACGGATATTTTATTGTAAAAGCGGGTACCAAGCCCCATTAAAAATCATTTACTTTTTGCAGACGATATAATTTATGTTTATTTCTAGTACCTATTAATACAGTGTACGTGACTTTTTAGGGTAGCCAAAATGGCAAATTTGGCTTTTGCCAGTTATAGTTTCGTCATGTCCGTCCGTCTGTCTGTCCGTCCATATGTCACAGACATTTCACTCAATGAATATTGATGAAGTTTGGTAAAAAGGTGTAGCCGCTAGCTTGAGAGATTTTTAGGGAGGGGGGGGCACTTCATATATGTAACAGAAGCTGATTTTTTTCAGCAAACATCAACACGTGTTACATCATACGACAGGTCTTTCAAAAACATTTTAGGGTTTCTAACAAACTTTTTTGATTGAGTGAATATTTTTGGAAATAATCGCTCCGAAAGTTTCATAAATTGTGTCTCTTACGCTATTAATTATTCAAGGCTGCGGAACCCTATACTGAGCATGCTCTTGCCTGTTTTTATTTTACTATATTTAAAAAAATTCTAACGTACATTTATTTATTTATTTATTTAAAACTTTATGCACAAAGTTGTACAAAGGTGGACTTAATGCTAAAAGCATTCTCTGCCAGTCTACCTTAGGGTGATGTAGAAATGGAATGTGTAGGTGCAGTAACCTAATTGTAAAATAAGAACTTCCTTATTATTCTTACATAATACACAAATAAAACAATATAACTATACAATAGTATACATACTTACAAAAATACATACATACATACATTTAGTATGTTGGCATAGACATATTGTGCTGCAACTGTTTATATACCAATTTCCTTAAACCGTTCCATAAGCGACATCCTACCTCCAGGCTGATAAATAGCTCAGACAGCCCTTCTTACTCATGCTAAAGCCGAAATAAAAAAAATGTGTGGCACTTGGGAAATGCCGCGGTAATGCTATTGCATAGCATTTTTTATCAACTTATGCAATTTTTTTTTATTTTTCTGGCGGAGAGCGGATTTCTTGATTCGAATTTCAATAGCTTAAAATCACGCCATTACTTTGTAAACTCGGCACACAAGTATTGAGGTTCCGGTGTTTCACGAAATAAATCCTTTTTAGCACACTTCTAAACTTTGCAACGTCATCAGAATACCCTATTACTAAGTTCGTAACAGATATAAATTAAATAAGGTCTTCCTTATAACAATTTTTATCATAAAATAATACCTAATATCAGTAATATGTTATCGTAACGGAAGATATTAAGAGGTCACTCTGTGACAGTTAGATAGTTCATGCAGTTTAGTATATCAGTTTCTCAGTCTACTCGCGTCGAGATTCCGAATCGTGCTCAAAAGTGTACAATTGTTAGAGTTTCATATTTTAATTTATCAATTATATGCATTAATAACTCAATAGAATAAGCAAAGAAATCTAAAGACAAGAATGGAAAGTATTATTTTTAGTTAATTTATTGTAACCATTTCATCGAATTCGAGTTAAAAAGTGTCCAAAAGATGGTAATTCGTCTAGACTAAAGGCGTTTTCGAATTAATTCGGTAAGAATATTATTAATAATAATAACCTGTTTTTAATCTACATTCAGAAATACATTTGATAACATTCGTTCTAGGGAATAAATAGTAGAATGCGGGGAATAATGCGATTAGTAGAGAGTTAATTGCTTGAGATTTCTTGTCGTCGGTCTATTTGTGACGACGAGCATATAATTTGGACAATGGCCAGTAAAACGATGCAAGATGCCATTAATTCCCGTTTCTTTGTTTCGAAATCATGCAACGCAAAAATGTTGTTGGTGTTTCTTGCAGGGATTAAACAATTGATCACTGCACCTGTCACGCAATCATTTTGTTATATATTAGCAGATTGCATAAAATAATGGATTTCATAAGGTTACTTCGATTTCAATGCAAATTCATTTATTTTCGAAACTTGTCTTTTGTCAATCAACACAAGTAGGTTGATACTGGCGAACGCTGATGGAGTATGTACGGAGTGTAGCTATTTTTTAATAAGCAGCAGTTATGTAGTGCCGGAAAAATACTAAAGCTGCACTAAGGGTCAAAATCCAGGAAGCTAATTTACGCGTAATTTTATGTTACGTACTGACTGTTTAAGCTTCTGTAAACTACTTTCAGAAGAGTTAGTGTTACTTTAATCTAAATATATTACGGGCCATAAAGCGTGAAGATCGGATGCAACTAATAAGGTTTTTGTTAATTTTACTCAAATCATTCGACCTAGAAAGCTGAAATTTTGATTTTATTATATTGAAAAGGAATTTTGGATTTTAGAAAATCCCTTAGAGCTCGCTAAGGTATCCCTTAGAGCTCAAGTTCTAGAACTAGAATTAGTTACAAATAAATATATTCATTTTTGGATTTGATCTTTCCCCATCCATCTTCTGTTCTAATGTACTAAAAATATCAAGAAAAACAAGCATTCCCTTTGGTAAATTTGTCATATGTTGTAAACATTTTGACGTGACGAAACAAGAAATCGGGGAATTACACGGAGTAAGTTATATTTACACTGTGACATCTCAAGTCATTGATCGAATAACATTGAGATTTTAAAGTAAATATCGTTGCTAAGTCCATTAATGGATTCAAGTTCAGTTGTGTTTTCTCGTTTGAATACTTTTAAATATCATAACGGTTTAACACAACACAAATGTATTCTACAATAACTTATTAACCTATTTCCGTCCTTTGACAAAGTAACAATAACTTATTCTGCGTTATAAAAAAAGTATTTTAAAGAAATATTGTTAAAAATTTTGTACCCATGATTTATGTTTCTTTTCTAAAATAAAATAACTGTAACCAGAACAAGGTACTTATATTCTGGATTATAAAAGTCTCGCTGCCTGCCTACCAGAGATGCAAAAATAATATTTATTGCTGGAAACGGTTCTTTATACATATTAAGTAACTAGAATTCAAAGTGAAACCCGAAGTAATGCTGTTCTAAAGACTTTCTGCCACTGCTGATTTTTGTTTTTTTTTTCTTTCTTACACATAACGACTACTGCTCTGATTTACATATCTTTTTTATCTTTACCTACATAGGTACTATAAAACGTTTTTTGTGTCTGTACGCTTAGATCTACTAAACTAAGCCTCCGATTTTGATGCGTTTTTCACTATCATTTAGATAATTATAAAAAAAAAATCTTACGGATGGTATTATATGTATAATAGATATTAAAACGTTTTATAAGCTACGGGTCTTGAATGCGTAAATATTTTATTTTAAGGCTAAATACTCGTACCTTTGTTTATTGCCCGACGTTTCGACCGTATTGCAACGGCCGTGGTCACGGGTAGACTGCGAAGACCCGTAGCTTATAAAATTCTATAATGTGTACAAATCGCGAAAGTTTACGAACATATGTTGTATAATACATTTAAATTATATGTGTATGTGTGCATAGATAGTGGTGAAAAGTCCGCGCGAAGCCGGAGCGATCCGCTATGCTATTATGTTATCTGGCCTTGATTATCTGTGTATTTGGTATGTCAATGCAAAGCTCAAGCCACTGAACTGGATTTAAATTTAGCACACAGATAAATGATTGTGGCGTCAGTATCCGCCTACGTTACAATAACTATTTGTGGATGATTTTTGAAAATTCAATCCTGAAAGGCTAACTTCAATAAATAATGCTGAAACTTACTAAAAATAGTAGATACCTACAGTATAAAATATAATTGCGTATAAATATCTTTTAGAAACTATATTACAATAGTCCATTTTACAAAAAAAATACTTTTTTTTTGTATACCAAATATTTATATTTTCTTTGTAATAAGTAATCAATATTTAATTCTCTCGTTTGTTGATCTTGTTAAATATTTTGTAATATAAACATGATCTTATTAAACATTTAAATCTAATTCTTGGTTTCAGTATCAGTTTCCGATCTACCTCAATAAAATAAACCGCGTACATTTTTAAATTTTAATTATTAAACTGGTTGTATTAAAATTAAACATACATGGTTACTTTACCTTACGCATTAAAGAATCGAAAAAAACAAAGAAACTATTATTTTCACTTGACGTTTAACAATATAACATTATACAACCACAGATAATATAATACTATGCTAGTAGATAATATAATACAACATTAAGTACCTACGAATATTTTAAAATGAAACCATAAATTAACACACGACTCTGGCAGAAATCAACAGCAGATTCAACACTAACAGAAGAAGATCTTGAGAATATTTAGAAATAGATACTCGTGTTTTGGCTTAAATTTAACGAAGGACGCTAAAATAGATCACGTGCCGTCGTTTTGTTGAGTCTAGATGTAACAATAGATATTTACCAAAACAAAACTTTTTGAACATATAATTTAAATTTGTTTTTAAAAAAATAGCTTAATATTTTAAATAATTCCTAGGAGAGCGGTGAAGGTATTCTAGAAACATACAAGTAACAGGATAGAAGAAGTTATACCCAAACCAAACAACAACTTGTTGACTACTTTTTTTTTTCCTCTTTCCTAAAATATTAATCGGTAGAGATTATGGCTCGCACATTATGTGCATACGCCAGTTTCAAGTATAATTTCTTTCTAGTTTTCTTCTTTCAATCACAAAGTCTCGTTCTTGTCCAGTTATCACGTATTTCAACTATATTTTACACTGTTTTACACTTTAAATGCGGAGCTGTAAAAATTGCGACATGTCAGTTTGCCGCCATTTTTACAACTCCTGTTGACTACTTAAAGTTATTTTTTTCCGTAAGGAGGTTGAACGCGAAAATCTTTGGTTTACCGAGGCGGTTCTGGTCAACCTATTATTATTTTAATATTACAAAGAGAGGTATGGGTAGCAAATTCAGTACGTACTAGTTATCATTCATGCTATTAGATACTTGACTGCGAATCAATCGTGCCACACAAAGTAATACAATAAAACTATTCAAATTAAACAAACCGTGCCTTATTTATATGCTTACGTAAATCTCGTAATAGAAAGTGTCCATCTTGTTACGAATGAAACCTAAATTATTAATTCAAGTCAGCTAGAACGAATCGTGATGAAAGTGTTCGTGAGTGAGGAGCAAATGACAGGCCAATTATGTGAAGCCGACACGGCATCAAGTAGGTTTATGGAGGGAAATGTAGAATGTAGCTCGGTACGTAAGGATGGTCACACATATATTAAATACTTCATAGGTTAGTGTTCTCTCTCACGTTATGTACTTGCTAGCAACGTGATTCCGCCTGCTGATAGGTTGAAGTATTGTGGCCGTAAAAATATTATTAATAATAATAAAAAAATAAAAAATTAATAAACATAGGGTGTCACAGGCATGATTGTTTATTCAATGTCATCAATGTTTTCTTATGACGTTAACACGTAAAATTATTATCCGTAAACCATTGAAGTAGACAACAGGACAGGCGCCATAAGCTAACAAAATTGACCACCTCCCAGAAAGAGGCAACGCTACTTTGTGGACAATAACTGTCAAAGGCCGCTCGAGTTTTTTCTCTCTTTCACGCTTTGCAGTCAATTTTTACTTTTTAATTGAAAGGGATGGCGCAGTTCTCACATCAATGCCGAAAACCGACTTTACAGACAACCATTATTTTAATGGAGAACTAATTTCAAAAATTAAAAGAGGTAGGTAGTAAAATCTTTGATTAAAATTAATCGTTCGTGAAAGTAGTAATTATCTATTAACTTGCTTCTTATTTATCTTAACTTCTTGCTTATCCATAAATGAAATGTGACGTGAAAATTTATAAATGATGTCTCGAAAGTGAATGATTATATATAATAGGTCAGTAGTATGCTAGTATGCTTGCCATAACGTCAGTTTTGGTCCCAGAACCTGTAGACCAGGTTCTGGGACCAAAACTGACGTTATGGCAAGCATGCTTTTCGTATTAGTAAGATTTAACTTTGATATGTGTGCATTAATAAACGTGAATATGAAATATGCAAATTGCATAAAGGATTGATTAAAGTGTCATTTGTGAATTATATTTAGACCTATCTCCACGAAGAAACATTTTAGTGAGAGACGGGCACGGACTTACATAATTTTGTAAACAACAACTTATGAAACCATTCGTTCATAAAAAGTTCTTTCACATTTTTTGAAAATAATTCAACGTAGATACATTTTTCCATTACGTTAGTCCGACTTCAATGTGGTCATATTTTTAGCTGTGTCATAAATAGCTAGCCAAATGTTCATGTGAAATCCTAATACATTACTTACTCGCATAAAATAAGTCTGGCACCGCCTTTATCAGATACGTAGTGATTGAAAGTGAAATGATATGTGAAGATGGGTTTCATCGAGAGCTGAAATCGATTTTTTAATAAAATAGCGCCACAAGGTTCTTGAAAATGTTGATGATATCTAAATTTTATTGATATTAGGTTAAACGATGTGATTTTGAAATATCACTTCATATCGTAGATATTTAGGTATTTTATGTAGAGGATTTCATATCTGGAAGTTGTAGTTTATTTACGTATAACCAATATACAACGTTATTCTTGGTATAATGCAAAGCTGAAATTATTTTGCTCATAAAACTTATTTTAAAGTCTACGCAGTATTGTGCAACAAGCCTATGTCGCTGGGGAATTTTACAAACATACGGACACAAAACGCACCGTCACATGCATTGCTGTTATGACTTTTGCGGCATTAATTCTGTTTGGAATAGCTGTCAAAATTGTTATGCCTAACGTTGGCCGACTGGTCGTTAGCAACACAAAACTAAATATGGCATTATTCACCAAAAGAATAAATAACAAAATGTAATTCCATCACGGGGATTCACGGTCTCGGTAAAGGGTAAAGGGATTCGTGTGGGATATCGCGGCATGAAGAAGGATCAGTATCAACCCAATAAAACCATAAGAACAGAAGGTAAAGTACATACAACGCGCGTTTGAGCAATGCAGACATTGATATCGCTCTGTCTGTCGCTCTACTCATCATTCGGCACAGCCCATGCAGCTGTAAAATCGGATAAATATGTGGATGAACGTTCGAAAAAAAAGCCGCTCGGCTTTGCCGAACTCGTACACTTATAGGTCGGGCGGACATTAATCCGCACAGCCGTACGGTAAAATCGAATGATGTGCCAGGCCCGAATGAACTACCCGATTGGAACTTGTGAAATCTAACATCTGAGGTTTCGGGTCGGCTTTGTTGTTCGGCAAATACAGCCGAACCGAATATGCTAACCCGCTTAAGTGTGAAGCCTCCATGAAGGACACGGAATCTCGGGGCGCCTACTAAACAAAGTGGTCTAAAGTTGTCAGTAGTTTTGTGTTAGTGAACGATGTCTATGTGTGCGTTGCTCGAACAAGGTACGAAAGAATGTTACCTTCTATACTCTCGGTATTTGGTGGTATTAAGACGACTTCAGCCTTAGTACTACTTTGAAGATATGTACGCGACAAAAGTATTTTACTGTTGTATCTTTGAGATGTCTTTTCTGGACTATTGTAATAGGAATACTGCAATATTAAACTTACATTTTGGTGTGCATCCGTTGATCAAAAGTGAGGTTATGATTTTATCAGCTCGTATAGGTTCTGAGTTTATTTGAGAATTTTAGTTTCAAAAACATTTAGGATTTTTTTGGAACTATTCCTTTTTTTTAAGATATTACTAACCTTTCGATGCCTGTGTGTGTGTGAGGGACAGGGGGAGAGGGGGGGGGGGGTGGCGATATTGGACAGAAATTACAACTAGACTTAGCCCAATATTTAATAATCGAACACACCAACCTCCTGTACCGTGTATGCCAGCTTTGTATTCGGGTGTTTTTACAGAAATTTTCACCTATTATACTCTAATCAAACAAGAGAACTTAGATACTCTAAGAAAAAAATTGAAAAGAGTTTTACCAAATATTAGAATACTTATGAAGTATTCTCATATTTTGTAGAGCTCTTTTTAATTATTTAAATATGCAAAAGAATACCTTGACTGTCTCCTCAATTAACGCACAGATTAACCTGGAAGAACACAGCCAAATAAAGCGGGGTGAAAAACTTAACGTAGGAATATCCGCAGGCAAAAGCTAGTTATAAATAGCAACTCTAAACACTAGTAGAAATAATCGCATCACTGGTTCCCAACATAAGAAATTGATCGAAACATTGACATGTAACAAGTTACATACCAAACGAGCGGTCAGTAAGTTTCCACCGATTTCGCACCAATCAATATCCTATTTTACGACCTCTTGGTTAGTTTATTAGCTTGTACTTAGATTTTCACAAGCATTACGAACAAACGCTCGTGGGATTTTTTTGGGAAAATGATATTGACTTTCCTTTTGTGGTTTTGTTTTAATGCTTTCCATTTTCGGTTTGGCACGTTTTATCATATTGGCGTTTAGGTATCCAATTATGAATCTATAGAGCCATTTATTGAATAGATTTTCTGAATCTTCGAGGTTTACTTTTAATCCTAGAAGCAGAAGGTTATTAACAATGGGGAATGAACACAAAATAATATCATAAGTATGTAATTGTTTCTGACAAAATAGCACGCAAATGAAATATCTGATTTTAATGCAGTGGTAAACTCAATTAACCGTTATAGTTTTTCATTTTATATGATAAAAATCTGATCAGCCGTTCGAAAGATATTCAGACACATAAGCTTGTTTAAAACTAGGATTTTATCCAACTACTGATTTAAATTTTGTGCGTGTTAGTCCCCGCACCAACTCATCAAAACTTGTACTAGGTTTAAGTAATTGCATATGTATAGAAACAATCAAAATAATGACGACTTTATCTATATAACTATCTGACGATTTTATCTATATAACGCTGTTCATTAGACATTGACATTAATTTAAACATTAACTGTTAAGATACTGTAAATTTAAATGGCGTTATCAAAAAATCTAAAAGCACATACATTTCTAGATAACATAATTTTATAATTTTCTCGTCTCAAATTATAAAATAACCGAATAGCTCTATGTCCAGCAGTGGACTGATGCAGGCTGATTGATTGATTGATATAAAATAGCCAAAACCTTTTAAACTTTCAAAATGATAGTACAAGTAGGACAGGGATAATCATCCCGGTATTTTGCGTATATTGGAAAATAATCAATAGAGGCTTGACAAATCCCTACCCTATGCCGAAAATAAAACTTTAGGTAGCAATTTATCTATGGGCAAGCTCCAAAATTCCTTATTTGCTAGTATCTACAGGGACAGTCTGTGACAGCAAATCTTCTGTACGGTGTTCTTCTTCAGAAAATCACTCGATAGTTTGTCTATCAAGGCATTTTCTATAAGGATATGTCTTTAAAAAAATTTAAATTATATGTTATCATTTTCAGGAGTTATTTCAGAAGATAAGCTACAAAATATTAGGTATAATTTCCAGATATTTAAATTTTTGACGTTTCAGTATAATCCTACGAAATGTTATTAAAATTTTTATCATCTTTATTACATTTATATCATAGTTGATTAGTTATTATATTCTCTTATCTTTATGAATTGGAAGATTATTGTAATCTCATTTTACACATTAATTTTTTTAGTGTGGCGGTGAGTCGGCTTTATGCCGGTCCATAATTATTATATTAGTGTATTAATTTATTGCTAGGTAAGTGAATTTAAGGAATAATTATTTTAAAATAAAAAAATTGACTATTTAAAAGTTCAGTGTAAATCATTTTAGAATTGTCGACATGTGCAGGAGATCAATCCTATCCAAACCTTAAGGTTGAAATTCATTTGTAGGTCATAAAACAACAAGGATCATTTGGCAGTAATATTTTTATTATTTCTAAGGTGCAACTTTTACACTATTTACGTTACACAGGTGTTTTTAAAACTGGTAGATCACTTTCTTGGTGACTGTACCTGAATGAAAAAGCCTGTATAAATTATTTCATTAAGTAAAAAAAAAGTACAAAGTAATCAAGGTGCACAATTCCCGATTTATGAAAACAGGTATTAATTAGGTTACCGTATGGTAACCTAATTAATGCCTGTTTTCATTATCATGTAGACATTATTGAAAACTTTGTCTCTATGTATGTAGAGACAAAGTTTTCAATAATATCTAGTAGTTAGTACTTAAATAAATTTGAATTTTGAAACCCACGATAAACATTTTTAAAAGCTTCCGTGTATTTTTTGAAGTATTAAGTAACTGGAATGCTCGGCTCATTCGATACGATCAATTAGGGATATCATATTTCTTATGTCAAATGATCAATGCAAGTATGCAATTAGTCGATGTCACTAAAACTACAACTAAATCGCCTCAACAATTTTACTGTAAACTATACTGTATTCTAAGCAGAACAGTTGTCATACGAGAGGAGGATTGGACATTGGACATTGATACCCACTTACTTTTAAGGACGACATTCAATTTTCCAAACTCGCTTCTTTGCTATTTTATCTACTGAATACACATATCTATAAAGAAACAACTTGATGTCTTGTTCCTGAGAGTTAGTAAGGTCGACAGTTCCATGGGGAGTTGCTATGCTATAAGAAGCACGACCAGCAACTATTGAATCCAAATTAACTTGTGCATATACACCTGACATTGATTAACCTATCCAAAGTGATCAATCTCTTCCTTTATATAGGGCAGCTCTCTTATGTTACGTATTCCGCGTCCATATGGTACTTGCTAGTATGCTGCCTAAGTTGTATAAAAATATTTCAAGGCCAATACTATAACTACGAGGCGTCACTTTTTAATCACAAATAGGATTACACTGATATGGATTGGTAATTGACTTTGAGATATTTTTACTTAATTCAATTATACCTACTTACACTAAATCATTGTAAAAAGCATCGATTTTTGCACTCAACTTTATTTTTTATAGTCACATAAAATTTGCATATCAAGGAAAAAAATCAAGCACATTGCCGAATGCAAATGTCGCTGACCCACTCCTATGTTTTAGTTTATATCAACAGAGATATACACTAAAACATAGGAGTGGGTTTTACCCGACTGTAAAGAAGGGTTATGTTTTTCGCGCGTATCTTGTATGTATGTATGTAATATTCTTTATTACCTAATATCTCACAATCCACTGAACGGATTTATACAATTAAGACGTCATTAGATTTGTCTTGATCGCCCAAGTGTTCTTAAATATGTGACGTTTGAAAAAAACAAACATGGCGGCTGTGAGATGTCAAAATAAAGAGGTGTGAAAAAAAGTTGTTTAAATACTGCAATATGGGTATCAAATTAAAGGGCTTATCTTAAGCATTTCAAAAAGGTATAACATGTTTATGACTGTAATACTAAAAAAGTTAGTTAGCAACAATTCTTTTTTCAATTTTCAATAGGTACTTGACAATAGCTGTGATTAAAGTTAGTTGATATATCGGTTACATCCTATAACCACTAAAAAGTAGTACATAAAAAAAAAAAAACCGGCCTGCACAAAAAAATATGGAAACAAGATCCCCTACATAATTATATAATTTCATGCAGTCGGAGGCACTTTACTAAGTCGAGATTCATTGATGCCTCCGACTGCATGAAATTATAACTATTTATTATACGAATTGAGTCCGCTTGTGACCACGGCCGGTGCAACCTGGTCGAAACGTCAAGCAATTTTAAGGTAAACAATGCGTATTAATTCCCGTATAATAAATAGTTATAATCATGCAACGCGAAAGTTTAAATGCATGAAATTATATATATATATTTTTTTTATTTAAGTTAGGAGAACCTTTTATACTTATACAGTCCTATCTAAATCGGATCACTAGCTTTTAAGAAAATCGCGAACATACACACATACATACGGGTCAAACAGACAACTACCTTTTTTGAAGGCGGTTAAAAATAAAGTTAAATTTCGTTTGAGTTGCAGAGGATCCCCGCATATTTAAATTCTGTTTAACATTGAGTGGTACTCAAAAGTATTTCTGTCACTACTGTTCTTCTTTGGTTCTTCTTTATGTGACAAAGACAGTATGAGAGTTAACGAGGCCTAATAAACTGAGTGACATTTAAGTTTTCGGCCGTAACAGCTGTTACAGATTCTGAATATTTAAAAGGGTTATATGACGTTATGCAAGTGATGTCATGCGAGCGCAGTATCTGTCTGTTGCGTTCGAAATGCGTAGGTGTACCAAATACACCGATTTTGTTACCTCATCGAGGACATACAATCGATTTAAAGGATGAAGCAAGAATTTAGGCACCCTAGATATCTAGCCAAGTAACACAAATACCTATCTAAATCTGTTTCTAAAATACTAACGCCGTCGTTTTTTGACTATCTACGTGCGTACGTTACATAAGGTTCCTCATTGGCACCACTGCAGTCGCTACTCACAACTTGTAAATCTATACATAATATATATAATCACTTGTTTTGACTGACTGGCTGACTGGCTGATTCATCAACGCAGAGCCTAAACGGCTAGGGTTACAAGCCTAAAATTTTGCCAGTTAATGCCTTTTATGTGGTAAGCAACCAATAACGAGGAAGTCAATTTTGAAGTTGGGTCAATGAAATGTTGTATTTAGCTTTTTCATTTAAAATAAAGAAATACGTATTTTAGCGTTTTTGGAAAATCAACCCATATGGGTAAAAGGGTTGCGAGGTTGTGTCAAACGCCGTCGCAAGAGAGTATGAAACTCTGTCAGTTTTAAAGTTAGATTTGTAAAATTTCGCACTTAGTTTTTTGATATAAAATAAATAAACAGGTGTGTCACCGTTTTTTGAAAATCACCCCCCAAGGGGCTATAATAGGGGTTGCAGGTTTGTATGAAACTCCGTCAATATTTATGAATTTTTTTGTATTTTCATTTAAAGCAAAGAAGTACATGTTTTAAGTAAATCAACCCCTAAGAGGATAAAATAGGAGTTGCAAATTTGTATAGAACTTTGTCAATTTTGAAGTCAGGTCTATGAAATTTCGTATTTTCGTAAGGCGTGGTCATATTCAAAGGTTGATATGTACCCATGATACTAAGTGCCCATACCTAATTTTATCAAAAACGCAGTACCCTAAACAAATCTTTTATTATTTTTTCATTCGTTTATGTATGAATCAAAAAAATATTAATTAAAAAAAGTATGACTTAATAAGTTCTATGCCATATCAATCCAATCGAATTTTGTACCAGAGGAGGTACGCCTTTCACTACTAAATTTTGACAAAAAGAATATGCTTTAACTATGAAATAATAATACAACCAGCTATGACACCATGGTAGGTGCAATACTGACAACAAACACTATCCGCTGCTGAAATTTGACCACACCTTTCTGTTACACCCTGTAAATCTACTAGCTTTTGCCAGCGGCTCCGCCCGCGTGGATATCGGTTATTACGATAAAAACTATCCTATCTCTATACCAAGTTTCATTGTAAAATAGAGGCGCCTTTTCACTGTGCCAATAATTAAGTTAATCTAAGCTTATGATATCAAACGAATGATTTATGACCTTGACTTTTTAGATTAATATATTGACATATTAGTTTATTTATCAGCTACGCAAAGTAGCTGCACATGCAGTATAAATATTTATGTTTGATATAGAGTACAATGTGGCCTGTAAGTTCGGCAGTCCCCCCAGTTGTCAATAAATACAGCAGCTGCCCCATGAGTTATCGTGATTCCCAGAAACACAACAATAGTTATTTCACTGCAGTGATCGATATCTAGTATTGATAGATATACTTAAGTTTAAAGTATTGAGCTCCAGTTACAAAATATCGGAAATAGATACAGAATATAAGCTTCGCCTTTCAAACGAGTTCGAGCATCGATCTCATAGCGCCTAGAGCGTCTAAAACAATATGAAAGGTTTTTTTATTGCCTATGATTGGCAGTCAAGCCAGCGGGCCACCTGATGGTAAGCGGTTACCGCCGCTCATGGACTTCAGGAATGTCAGGGACACACCCACGCCGCTGCCTATCGTGCAGTGAAAACTCTCTTTGAACCTTGTTTGAATATGGACACGTCGTAGCGCTCGGAAAACAAGTCTACATGTACGTGGAAGAAAAGAACGCTGAAATTGATCCGTACAGGACCGTATTGTTTACAGGTGGAATGGATAAACCCTACTACGATGTCGAGTGGTGCGATGGTAGAAAGGTTACGCTGGCACCATGTGGCAAACAGTTCTTCAGAGTACTAGTACAGACGGTAGAGTAGGCAAAGTCACGCCTCTGCTGTAACTACTCCAATCTGTCCGTGAGATTGGGGTCATCAACGATCCGAACAACTCGCCTTTGAAGGGAGTCAAATGGATTGAGAAAAAATTTGGGGGCATCCGCCCAGATATGAGAGCAGTACTGCACGTGCAGTCGGACCTGCACTTTATAAAGCACATAAGTCGCTACAAACTGGACTTTGCTGGAGATTTCGACGCCTCGGAGACTCGGAGTGGAACTCTTTGAAACTGTGATACGAGGACAAATGGGTCCTTCTTCGCAGTTATCGCGCATGATTGTGTCTTTGTGGGGTTGAATCGAACCAGGTTTCTTTTAGCCCATTTGGAGACCCACCCAAGAGAATCCTCGACTTCTTCTTCTACACAAGTTGCAACCGTCTCTCCTGAACAACCTGTTCTGTTTCTGAGGAACGTTCAGTTGGCTGGTATATCGCGTATCACCCGTGTTGTCATCTGCATAGAAATGTATGTTCTCTATGGACACGTCCGGCCCGATCAATTTGGAATAAAGGAGCCTGAGCTCCTGCCTAACCGCACGTTGCATGATACGTATTTCTGGAATGGAACTCTTACACCTTGCGGTGGAAGGAGATGTGGCTCCTGTATCATCCAAGATCGAGTTAGAGGCATAATAGCAAATAGTTGGCCCAAAAGGTCGGCCTTCTTCTTAGCACTGTGGGTCAGACTGCCATCGGAGTTGCACAGTGGTGGGAGGTTGGACTGTCAGAAGTTATGAAACGCGCATTATGTGCACGTCACCTGAACATAGGCTTAAAATGCCTTAATCGTGTTGAAGCGAATGGCACGTTCAAATTAGTCAACGTCCCCACTCCTTATTCAGTCGCTGTTGGAGACGCTGGTGAAATTAGTCAACGTCCCCACTCCTTATTCAGTCGCTATTGGAGACGCTGGTAGTGTTTCAAAGATGAACGGAGCACCTGCATACATACACTTGTCTTGTTTTCATCTATATTGCTCTCTATAATCAATGACTTTATTCGAAGGTTAACTATTAGGCGCACTATGCAGACGCATTTTGACATATTAATTGATCATGCATTTAATCTTCTTACATACTTGAATAGATTAACTTAATAAATTTACAGCAACTATTTATCAACCACGAACATAGATTAGGCAAAGCAATTATGATTACACAGATTAGAATAAAATGTCGTTATCACTAGCGCCTCATGGTTAAGTGACCGCATTTTACATATCACACTCTTGACTACTCAAAAATATTTTTAAGATATTTCTTTATTTAAGTAGATTAAGTAGACAAGTTTTTTTTTTCAATTTTTAGTTCCTAAATTCATCTCATATTATATCTCGAAACCAGTATATTTTTTTCCATCTGAATAATGAAGTATTAGGTCCAACCTCAGCAAGCTTTAAAAGACTTTCACTGGTAAGTTGCTAGTCATGTTTTTATAGGGTCTAGAGTCTAACAAACCTTTTAGTACCGACCAAAACATGTTAAATGTTTTGGTCACTACTAATTACTACTTTTTAATTGTAATATAAATACCTGAATAAAATTAATGTAAATAACCTATTTACACACAGCAGATGATAAATATTAATGAAATATTGCTGACAGGAAATTTTCTTTTGTGTCAGGTTACACCATATTGATATTTGTAATTCTTTGGATTTGAAATTTGCGTGTCATATACTGCGATAGGCTATAGTTTATTGATTAGTTATTAATGAAATGTTCTAGTTGTTATTAATAGTAGTAAAATGACCCGGTTAAGAATAGAAACCCTTATGTGCAATCGGGTGTGGAAGAATTATGTGATATAGTTATCGTCGTCGGTCGACCACTAGCACATATTTAGGTACCTACAATATTGTATAATGTGTACAGTTTCACCTCTTAGTGCCGAAACAAAAAAAAAATCTGACAAAGCCAGATTCAAAACGCTCTGTAACCGGAGAAAAATCGAAATAGCTTAAAAAAAAAAAAAAAAAAAAAAAAAGTATTTATTGACACAAAGGTTACAATTACGCTTTATATTAGGTGCTAGCTTACGTATAAATGTATTGTACAAAAGTTACAGTTACTGTTTTCCAAACTAAGTAAAAACTTGTATCTTGGAAAACAGTGGTTTGGTGGTGGTTAATATTACATTACATTTATGTAATCATGTTACATTGATCGGTAGTGAGTGAAAAGTGCCGCTGAAAGTATCTAATTATTTATGTGAATGTATGTGTGTGTGTATGTGTGTGTGTGTGTGTGTGTGTGTGTGTGTGTGTGTGTGTGTGTGTGTGTGTGTGTGTGTTAGGTAACGTATGTGAGTAGATCCTCAGTTTTTTGGTAGTCTTGAAGTTGGAGCCACTTAGCAACTCGGCTTTTTACGATTTTGAAAGGGAGTCCTACAATATTTAAGTCTTTGTTAAGACGATTGTATAGTTTGCAACTTGTGCGGTGGAATTGTCTCCTGGCAAAAGCGGTATTATAAGGGACACTGTGGCAAACAAATGCTTTCTTGCGCTTTTTAGGGTCAGGTGGGAGGACGAGGCGATGTCTTCTTAGTATAGATTTTTGCACAAAGAGCTGTCGAACAGTTAATACCCCACACTCAGCGTATAATCTGGCTGTGGGGTACCTAAGAGGCTTTTTGGACATCACTTTCAATACAGCTCTTTGTGCCCTCTCTAGACCAAGTAGTAGCGTTTTAGCCGCTCCTCCCCATACTGGAATGCAGTACTGGATAATGGACTGAACCAGGGATAGATAGATTCCTTTTAATTTGTCCAGTGGAGTGCAGTCTCTCAGCTTTTTAAAGATATGGATTAGTCTTCTCACTCTGGAAGTAACTAATTCTATATGCTTACCCCAGTTCAGTCCACTATCCATATATACACCCAGATATTTAACACAATTTGTGCGAGTAATAGACTGGCACGCACAAGTGGTCAGTGGACTACAGGCATGCGCAATGATAGAGAAATCTGGCGGAGGTGCAGTAGTTTTGTTGATTGAGAAGGCTACGTACTGGGTTTTAAGCACATTGAGTGTTAAAAGGTTACGTGCGAGCCACTCCTTTATTATACGTAGGGAGTATTCTGCCCTCTCTTTGACTGTCTTCCAGTCCGAACCTGAGATAAGGATAGCTGTATCATCTGCGTATGTATAGATAGATGTGTATGGCAGCGAGATTTGGCAGAGGTCATTTATGTAAACCTGGAAGAGGGTGGGGCCCAGTACACTCCCTTGCGGTACGCCATAAGAGTTAGTCTCCTCGTCACTCAAATGGTCGCCTATTTTGACCCGCTGTCTTCGGTCTGTTAGGTATTTTTTAAATATTTCATAAACAGATCCACGTACACCCTGTTTTTCTAATTTATTTAGTAGAGTTGAGACAGAGACTGTGTCAAACGCTTTGGAGAGGTCCAGGAATATACATAAGCACCGTTTCCTCTCGTCTAGACATTTCACAATGGAATTCGTAAGGTCCAGCACGGCATCTTCTGTAGAGTAACCCGTACGGAAACCATATTGATTTGCAGCTAATATGTTATATTTTTCGAAAAAAGTTTTTAGTGCGTTATTTAGAATTTTTTCTAGAATTTTAGAAAGTGTTGGTAGAACTGCTATTGGACGGTAATTATCGACACAGCCTCTGTCTCCGTTCTTGTAAATCGGATGTAATATCGATTTCTTTAAGGCTTTAGGGAACACTCCAGTATTTAACGCTAGATTACAAATATGAGTTATAGGGGGGATCAGTATGTGGCGAAATAGTTTTATGATTTGGGATGAGATACCATCCCAGCCAATAGCACAGTTGGTACGAAGTCGTAGTATAATGCTTTCGATATCAGTTTCCGTGACATCAAGGATGCCAAGCGAATTGACCGGGGTGAGTGATAGAGATGAAGACTCGTTTCTGATAGATGTGCCTGATGTGGAGATTTTGTCAGCTAAATTTTTGCCTATGCTCGTGAAATAATTACATATTTTATTTACGGATTCTGCAGGATTAGGTGATATTTTTAGTAATTCTATGGGGCTATTTTTAGTTTTTTGTGTACCTGTAATGTTTTTTATAGCATGCCAGAGGGCCTTTTGATCGTTACCTGCTTGTTCAATTTGTTTTGATTGGTAGCTTACTTTCAATTTGCGAAAAAGACCGTTGCAGAAATTACGATAGCGCGTGTATACTAATTTTGCTGTCATATTATTAGGTGATTTTTTAACTTTTGTGTGTAGTGTATCGCGATTTTTAATACAGCGTAATAGGCCTGGAGACATCCATGGCTTTAGAATTTTTTCTCTTTTAGTAACTGTAATCTGTTTTGTATTTTTTGTTATGGTGTCCGAGACTAATTCTATGAAGATATTTGTTGCAAGATTTACGTCATACATCGATAAGATTTTTGAAAAGTCTACATTTTCTAAATCTGTTTTTACTTTATTATAATCCGTACGAGATATTGTTAAGCTTGTTTTTCGAATAGGGAGTTTAGAATTTATGTGCAGTAATAGTGGTTGGTGGTCTGTTATACTTGATTCTAATACAAGTGTGGTTTGTGGAAGAGTAGTATCTGTAAAAATGTGGTCCAGGCATGTTTTATTGTTTCTTGTATATATAGTGTGTGTAGGAAATAAACCGTGGGCAGCATTAAATGTCAGGTATTCGTCGCGAAAGCCGTCTGTACTATTTGGACAGATATTTATGTTTATGTCGCCTATTAGGATGATATTACTTGAGGGCGCTGCATTGTACGTATCATTTAGGCTGCTTATAAAATTTTGAAAATTTAATCTAGTTTTCAGTGAAGGCGAGCGATATATTGCCACAATAAAGATATCATTTTCTAAGTGACAGCAAAGACAGGTAGCGTCTTTGAATACTGGTTCTCGTATTTTGTATGTCAGATTTGAGTATGTATAAATAACAATGCCATCGTTTTGGTTTCGCGCGAAGCTGGTGGGATGAGCTGTGTATCCGTCTAATTTGGGTAGACTGCTTATTCCCTTGAGCCAGCACTCAGTCAAGACAATGACATCTAATCTTATTTTAGTAGTTGATAGTAGAATGCGGAGTTGATCGAAATTTTTGTCTATACTGCGAATGTTCATATGAAGTAAGTTAATAGGTAGATTAGTGTGAAGGACGGATTGACAATCTTCTGGCTTACAACGATATGCATTCGTTATAAGCCAGAAGATTGTGTATATTTTTTTCCCTAACCTATTTACACACAGCAGATGATAAATATTAATGAAATATTGCTGACAGGAAATTTTCTTTTGTGTCAGGTTACACCATATTGATATTTGTAATTCTTTGGATTTGAAATTTGCGTGTCATATACTGCGATAGGCTATAGTTTATTGATTAGTTATTAATGAAATGTTCTAGTTGTTATTAATAGTAGTAAAATGACCCGGTTAAGAATAGAAACCCTTATGTGCAATCGGGTGTGGAAGAATTATGTGATATAGTTATCGTCGTCGGTCGACCACTAGCACATATTTAGGTACCTACAATATTGTATAATGTGTACAGTTTCACCTCTTAGTGCCGAAACAAAAAAAAAATCTGACAAAGCCAGATTCAAAACGCTCTGTAACCGGAGAAAAATCGAAATAGCTTAAAATCTAACACTAGAATCATTTCTTGTCCGATTTGCGATAGGTTGTATTAGCCTGTATCCACCGAAACACTCCATATTAAAGTTTTAAATAACTGCAAAATATGCAAATGCCTAAATACTAATGTTTACATATTATGGAAGACAAGATATGGAGGAAATAAGTCGCAAGATTAAATTCTAAAGGCATCTCGGGACCGCGGTCCCGGTTTCGTAAGCTCATAAAAGTGTGTATTGTACCTACCTGAAGTTAAACATCTGAAATACACACGGTACCAAACCAATGTCAATAAATCAAGTCAATAAATCAAACAAAATATCATGTCCCTGTCATTGAACGAGACAAAACACTATTTAGCTAATCTATTACATTATTCAATGTTGATGACTGGTATATTTGCACTGTTGTTAAAAACTACTTAGGTAACTTCTATGTTGTAGACTAATTGTTTTTTTTGTCTTCAGGTACGGGATTTGAAACAACATGGCTCAAGACAACAGCAACTCCACCATGGAGATGGGCACTAGTGATCAGGTTTGTTCATATTTAAGACTTACAGAAATACAAAAGCTA
The DNA here is from genome assembly GCA_945859575.2 of Herminia tarsipennalis. Classification (NCBI taxonomy): domain Eukaryota; kingdom Metazoa; phylum Arthropoda; class Insecta; order Lepidoptera; family Erebidae; genus Herminia; species Herminia tarsipennalis. The sequence goes on from OX243830.2 coordinate 32,034,792, forward strand.
GTTAATGGAAAATGAACTAAATACCTGTCAAAACTATTTTCTGTATTGCGAAAGAAAACCGTAACTGACTGCTCAAACCACGTACTAATTGGCTTGACTTATCAACTCACAGCTTAAACCACTATACTAATTGGGTTGAAATTTGTCTCAGCAATAGTTATTATGATAAGACGTAGACATCCGCTAAGAAAGGGTTTTTTTTTTTTTTTTTTTTTTTTTTTTTTTTTTTTTTTTTTTTATATATATTTTATATATAAGAATACAACTATTGTTGTTGTTGATTAGTAGATTTTTGATGTGGCAAGCTTTTCAGAAACCGAGCGTTACATTCGAATTAAATTGAAGATGTTGTTATAGGTACTTCTGTCTCTACTATTATTTTCAAAATGACAGTGGTAATTTATCGAGAAGTGCAAGACATCATATAGATAACTATGTCGTATATCATCTCGCTGGCCCTGCGCTTATTGGTGAATGTCACATACCTATCTTCGATTTTTTAGTTCCAAGACGTACTGGTTTCCGCATGAATTCATTCGGCTCTATTTATTTTTATTGTATAAATCGAATTAAAATTTTAAATATCTCTAATCTATACCTACTAATATGATAAAGAGAAAAGATTTGTTTGTTTGTTTGTATTGAATATGCTCCGAAACTACTGGTCGGATTTGAAAAATTCTTTAATGGTTCTGCAGCTATACTAACCCCGGGTGACATACGCTATTTTTTATACCTGTATTCCAACGGGAACGGGAACTACGCGGGTGAAACCGCCAGGGGTCCGCTAGTAGGTATATAAAAATGTCGTGTTACGGTGTTCGTGGTCGAACTTCTCCGAAACGGCTCGACCGATTTTATAATGATTGTTTTGTATATTTGATAGGTATGAAAATAGGTCGTAAAGTATTTTTTCAATTATTAAACGCTATTTTAGTATTTTATGTATGAATTGCAAAAACGGGTAAATTCATACAGACGAAGCTGCGAGGGCCAAGCTAGTAACAATTTACTAAATGTATTTAAAATTATAATCCTTAAGTTAACTTAAGGATTGGCACTGATACTGTAGGTATACAGATACGCCCAGTTGAACTTTAAATATTTTTTGTCCATGCGAAGTTTACCTGTAAGAACTTGCACTAATATCGATTGCGGATTTTATTAAATTAACGTTTCCCCACCGCTTTGTCCGCGTTATGTTAGATTTTTACAGCCTATGCGCTATTCTGAAGTATAAACTACATTACTGTAAAATTTTAACAAAATTCGATTAATAGTTTTCACGTAAAAGAGCTCCAAACATCCATCCATTGACATAAAATTTTGAATGTTTAAGTAGGATTTCTCTCAAGAGTCAAAAACCTTTGAAAAAACATAATTGATAATACTACAGTAAGCATGAATTACCTGCTGAGATTGATACTAAACGTTCAATGAATACACATTTCTGATAACCTTTGATAACCCTAGTATAACAAGTTGAGTAAAAAACTATCAAGGTCTCGAATCGCAGTAAAGTCCATTCCACTCATGTACTCCGAACGGAATGGCTGTGGTTTTCTAGAGTGGCGAGTTTATATAATTGTGTTAATTTGTGCGTGATTTTTATGTGTTTTATGTGATTAAAATGCAGTGAAAACGGATCACAGGACGTCTTTTTATCTAATGTAATTGTATGAGTTTGATTTATCAGATTTTTAGTATATTTTAGATGTTTAAAAATTAGTCCACCAACCCGGTGTTTCCTCTCGTGGTGGGTAGGTATATATCCCAGTACCATAGGAATGTTATAAAGCTGATTAAATTATATGCTACCTATATAAAACTCTATAACTGAATTCAGTTCAGTCTTTACTTTGTAATCCTAAATGTAAAATAAATTGTTATTTTTATGAAAAAGTATTTACGCTTGAATGTAAATGCATCTCGTGATAATGACTAATATAAGTGGAAGGTAATTAAAGTACCTACCACACAAACATTTAATTTAATTCGATTTTTAAAAGAGGTGTTTCATATTCAGCTCATAGTTGGGTAGGTATATTTTGTGTCCGCGTTTTTCTCGAAAGTTAACAATGGATCAATCAGATGAATGAATTTTATTTTTGTTTGTTTTCCTAACGTAATATACTACACATTTTATGTAAGGTGTTAATAATGTAACTTGACAATTGGTATACTTCATGCACCAATAACGAACAGCAATTTACTACTATCTATTGTTTTCATATAAATCTATATCGGAAACTATATCTATGTATATTTAAAACCTGAAAAATTTGTTTATTTGAGCTTATGTCGAAAGTGCTAGGTCTATTTTGTATGAAATTTGGTATGAAAGCAGCATAAAGTTTGGAAATGGACGTGGAATTTTTATGCATATATTATGTTAGTGGTTGTCTGTAAAGTCGGTTTATTGACGATAATTTAACGTGATAACGTCATAAGAAAACATTGAATAAACAACCATGCCTTTGATAGCTTTTATAATTCTTATTTTTTTTTTTATTATTTCCAATTGTATCGTACGTCGCTGCAATCGCCAAACCTTGATGACATTGTAATAAACAACCATGCTTGTGACAGCTTCAGTGAACCACGACGCTACGACCCGCCGGCCACAATACTTCAGCCTATCAGCAGGCGGAACGTGACTGTGACTTTTTCGTGCGTGCACCTAGTCATTAATTTATAAGACGTTATCACGTCAAAAAAATATAAAATCAGTCCTGCCGTTTAGGAGGTGTTCAGTCATACATACAGAAGAAATCTATATGTATAAAAATGTTTCCCTATTTCCTTTGGTAACGAGATAACTAGAGAACGATTTTACCGATTTTTATTCATGACGGTAATCTCTAAAGCCACAAGGCCTAGGGTTAAAGCTCAAGGATAGATGACCCGTTAATTGTTTGTTTGTAAACTCCTCCACAACTATTGCGATAGTTACCTTAAAAAAAAAAAACGATATTATTATGTACATACTTGCGTGTTGGAGAAATTTAACTATTCTATCAATAAATAATTATGTAAACATAAGCCACGAGCTATAAAGTAAATTACTTCTCTGCAATACAATTTAATATTCGCATACAAATCTAATGTGTGAATAATTGCATACTGTGCAATATCGCATGTTAAATACAATAAGCAATACAATAATCGTAATATGTTTACAATTATTTATTTTCTTGAGTGTTGTTTAAGTCATTGTGAATTAAATGCGAGTGTGTGCGAAGTTACTTTTTGCCACATAGCAGCTGGTAAAGTGAAATAATAAAGTAATAGAAAATTACTATGTTGTTATTTTATTTATAACTAGCTGTCTCGGCGAACTTCTTACCTTAAATAAGAAAAATATAAAACGCAAAAAGAATGAATGAAATCGGAAAAGTCGTTCTTTAGTTATGACGTGACCAAGGGAAATAGGGATTTATCTATACTAATATTATAAAGAGGAAAGATTTGCTTGTTTGTTTGTATAGAATAGGCTCCGAAACTACTGGACGGATTTGAAAAATTCATTCATCGTTGTGAAGCTACACTAACCCCGGGTGACATAGGCTATTTTTTATTCCTGTATTCCCACGGGAACGGAAATACAGGAATAAAAAAGAGAATACAGGAACTACGCGGGTGAAACCGCGAGGAGTCCGCTAGTTTTATAGCAATTTAGAAGATTTACAAAAATTGATTGTCGTGATTACCCTACCATATGGTTTTTATTTAATTATACTAAACCTAATTAGCCGAAGAATAACTAAAGCCGGTGTGAAATATATTGAATAATATTAGCTGACCCTCGCAACTTTGTCAATTTTCCCCGTTTTTGCAATAATTTTTCATTGATACTCCGCTCCTATTGTTATGTTGGTCATAGCGTAATGTTACTGCCTATAGTCTTTCTTGATAAATGGGCTATTCAACACACAAATATTTTTTCAATTCGAACCAGTAGTTCCTGAGTTTATTGCTTTCATACAAACAAACAATCAAATAAACAAAAAACACTTTGCTTTATAATAAAATTATTAAAAGTATAGATTTCACGACGTGTAAGGCTTTAGTACAACTCTATATTCGTATGGTAATCGCACAGTTAACACATTTTATAAATAAAAACTAGCGTTCGGTGTGTATTTTGTATTATAAATGTGAACAGTGTCAAGTAATGTTTCACATTATCATCTATTTCGATAGCATTCTCTCTCCTTAAACATGGCAATCACAACCTAAACGGTTTTCTCAATAACCGTTTATAGTAAGCTGACGATAGCATGTTATCGTGTAGAGCTTTTAGCTCTTGTATTTTAATTTTGAATAGGCACCTGAAACGCTAGTTTCTATGACATATGACATTAAGTATTCATTAACTGTACGAATATACAGTTAGCTTCATGTTAAAAAAAATCACCAAGTCTCGGTCGCACAGCTCAAATCCTACAAAACATATTGGATTTGAACTATGATAGTAAAAGTACTAATGTTGTGCGGATAAGGCATCGAGGAAGTTTCTTTATGGCACAGAAATGCATGAATGAAGGCAAACTACTAATGAATGAATAATAATGAAAATATATAATAGGTATAACAGGTCAGACCCAGAAATTTATGCATCATAATACTTAACATTACCAACCTTATAACGTTTCTACTACAGGGACAATGACCTCCCCTATAAGAAAAATGTACGAGTGGTATTGTCGACTGCAAACTCAGTATTGGTGGGTGGATATCACAGTTATGTCTTCGAATTTTTCATTCTAGTTTGTTGGTTACTTCATGATACCTCTTGTTTTCCCCCTCTCCTTCATCCACTTTGATGAATGGCGATGATACGAATAACACAAGTACATATTGCCTACCAGGGTCTTGAGGTGGCCTTACAATAAAATATATTACTATATTACCTACTACTATAGTTAGAATTTACCAACTCATAATGGACACAGTTGTCAGCCATCTAAAGATATGGGATTATCATGTTTTACAGCCTTAAATTTGAATTTACAGGTGCTGGTCGCAACTAAGCGTAAGAAGACAGTAAGCTACGTAATTGGAGGCGTCCTGATGGTGGCACTAATAGCGATTATAGTAACCCTAGTGGTAGTTTTGACTGGAGGTAACGGTGACGATGCAGTTGCCGAACCAACTGGTTCAACGACTGAAGGAACAACGACACCACTTGACCCCTCACCTTCATCGACTGACTCAACCTCAACTTCTACAGCGACTCCTACTACAACTACAGAACAACCACCGCTACCTCCACAGATAGATTTGGAATCTATAATTGATGGAGACTTTTCCGCTCCCACGTTTAATGCTACGTGGTCTTCGGGTATGATGACTTTGTTATTTTATTTTTTTGTTATAATGATCGGGTGAATCTCTGCCCATGCACGCGTTATAATTTGTAGATACTCTGTTGTATACCTACAAAATTTCATGCAAATACATTGCACAGTTCGGAAAAATCGTCATTTTTTATATTATGAGAGTGAATAGGTACCCCAAAGAGCGTCTAAACGGGCCCTTTTTTACGGAAATTTGTGGCGGCACTATTGGCAACTAATTGCTCGGCGAATAATGGCAATATGTCTGCAATTATATGGCTCATGATTCAGTCTCTTAAACGGGCTACACAACCCGGCAACATTAAAATAGAGAGCGATTGAAACAACTAAAAAATTGGCTGGGCAACATTACGGAAAATCGATCGCTCAATGAACGTCCGGCAACCATCAAATCAATATTGGAGAGTACTGCCATGTTGACGGCCACAGCATTGCCGCCACAAATTACCGTAAAAAATGGCTCGTTTAGACGCTCCTTTATATTTAATTGCAAATTAAAAAAAAAACAAAATAATTACCATTGCGAAAGTAACTTGGTCTACATTTTGTAACGATTTACGGCTCAACTGCTGGGCCGATTTCGCTGAATTTTGGATAATCATAATTGATCAAGAAATAGAGGTAAATCAAAAAAGAGAGCCAAATTAGCTAAAAATTGATTAGATTCTTATAATTCAAAAATAAGAAACAGTTTTGCATTGGGCCTTACTGGAGCGGTTTAAACAGAAGAATGGCGATTGCTTTCTTATTTATGTTGATTGTTTCTTTGTCATAATTACGTAACATCCCAAAACAAGTTAATATTACATCAGTGCTCGATTCGAAAGTATTGCTACATATTGTCTGAGCGATTAAATTCATAACTTGTATGTTAAAAGTTAAAAACTGGGATATGAATTCACCTAAATATTTTGAATTTACCTAAGTATGTACCTGCGAAGTACTTTGCATTACGATAACTGACATCAATGCAAAGGAAAGGAAGGCCTTAAGAAACAGCCACTTTGATAATAATTTAGAACTCACTAGGGAACAATACAACAACGAAACATGATCTTCGCTATTTTCCTTTTAAAACAAGCAGAAAGAAATTGATTGTTATGAGACCCCCGGGAAGCACTCATAGGTATATACCTATAAGGCGAGATACTGAATATTACCAACGATTATATTTAAAAAAAAATAAAAACCAAGCAGTTGGTATACTTTGAATTATTAATCATAATGGTCTCCTAACCGATTTCGATCACGGTGGCAAATTTCATCAGAAACTACAATAAGTGTATGCGAAGACCTAATAGCACTCCTTATTCCCTAACTCTCAAAGTCCTATGGGACAGAAATTCGACGCCACCGGAGAGAGATTAGGCACAGGACCGCTCTCCGAAACATAGAGGAGTGTCACATTTTTTAAAAACGGTCACCGTTCTATGAACCGACAGTGTTAACGTTGTTTAAACCTTGGTTATCTTGCGATTTGCTTGTTAACCACTGAGTCACGGTCTCCTCTAGATTAGGCGAATTTATACTTTACTTTACATAAACAGGTTTATGTTTTGGAATCGCGATATTAGGTAATATTACTCCCAAATAGGAAAATGCCTGAGCACTTTTTAGCCGTAAATTGACTAGAATATAGAATATCATGTTCAACCCAATGGAAAACATTTAGAGGAAAACATTGAATATGACCGGGGGTATAAATTGTGTGAGTTTTTTTTTGTTGTAGTTGAGTATAGACTAAACGATAAAAAGTCTTGACCAATAGGGTAGCTGACTGTCAAGTCAAATCAGTATCTTTTTAAGAAAAACAATGCGCCCCTTATTAATTTATATGAAATACAAAACAATGACGTCATTCTTTTGTATGGTCAAATCATGTAGTTTCAATGTTTGTTTTGATGTTTATAAATTCATGACAACGTAAAATTGTAGAGAAACATTGTTTTTTTAAATATTTTTGCAAATGCTATTTCCTGTATAGTGTAAGATAATTTATCGTTATTGTAGTCATCTACCCAATTGGTCAGTTCTCAGTATCTCTTTTACTTTTTAGCCTTTCATAGGCTCAAAAAAGTTATAAAGTCCGATTAAAATGAATATTTGTGCAATTTGTAGACTAAAATTATGCGTAACCAAGCACTGTATGCAATTATTGTGTAAATGTTACGTAAACTACGAGTTCACCTTGTACGAATGTCAATTACCGACTGTATACGAATACCTTTTGTACGTAGGCCTTACAATATTATGTATGATTGTTGTAAAAGTATCCTTGTTTGCGTAAATGCAGGCAAGGATAAATAATAACATTTTAAATATAAGATTCGCAGTTTTGCGCGCGCAATCACATCATACTATTCTATTAGAGTTTATGCCACTTGTCTAGGTCATCACGTGGTGGTTGTGTCAAATGGTGGACTGTTTGTGTGGTACTGATTTAGGTTACAATAGGTATACCAAGCTTAATTAGAACTAACTCGCTTGTGTAGCACAAACAGACATCGCTAAAAAAAACTCGGACCACTTTACGGAACAAACTGGTCCAAAATATCGTGTCCGAATTTCCGAAAGCGTTTTTTTGGTGGAGTGCACATTGTATAAAGCTTCTGCTTTCTCAGTGTTTTGTGCTAAGGTGGCAATTTGGTAAACTTTCTGAGCAATCGTTTTGAGCGAGATACGACATCGAGTAGGTACGAACAAAAAAAAATACTTTTTTTCTACAGTCTTCTTAGTACAGTCATTTGGTATTTTTACTTGGAAAGTTTTCCGGGAGGTTTGAAAATTGGGAATCTTATAGATTTTAACTTTGCCACCTCGTATCTTTACCGCTCGCGCCGCCATATTGAAAAAATGGCGCCTAAAAACAGTTTTTTGATTGTAACTCTTTTCCGACTGATTTTACAACATAAACATGTACTACGGATTTAAACTAGGGAATATTACCTACAATTTAAATATAACAATCTTTTTTATATACTCAATAGTTTTTGCATACGAGCGTCGCTAAATCTATATTAATATGCATTTTGGCCAAAAATAAATTTCCACACCACTATGCCTTTTTCATGAAATCGAGTGATTTTAATCCAGATGCAATGCATAACTTATAAAAAATGAGAACTCTCCTTCATTTCGATTTTTTTGATGGACCGAATGTTGCATTAGTTACATCGTCCTCAAAACCCATTCAAAACATCACAGATAAAAAATCTTTTAATCACGGCGATGGGATATCAGCTTTGTTGTAATTCTTGCATTTGGATTAGTCCTACTGAAGATATCACTATAAAATAAAAACGCGATATGTATATAGCATGGTAGCGCTTTTTGGCCAAAACGCCATATTGGTGTAGACTTTGCCGCTTTCTTACGCTAAAACAGCCGAGTTTACAAAAACAATGTTAACACTCAAATTGTAGTTAGTGTTCTCTTGTTTAATTTTATAATACATATTTTTATCATAAAATTAGTCGGAAAAGAGATATTGCCTTAAAAACCGATTTTAGGGGTCATTTTTCCAATATGGCGGCGCGGGCGGCTAAATTACAAGGTGGCAAAGTTGAAATTCGGAAAGAGTACCCCAAAATCAATAAATTCACCAATTTTCAAAACTCCTGTAAAACTTTCCAGGTAACCTCATTTTTTAGCACTAAATGACTGGACTATCTCTCAAATATTCATTCATCATTACGTGGTTTTAAAGGCACAGTGTAAACTGAATAGGATTGTATGAATGAATGGCTCAGTACTGCCATGTATTGCCATTGAAAAGACTATTTGAATGGAGTTGTGGTTTTACATTCATATGGGAATACATGTGATGCTAAAAACGCGTATCTTTTTAAATTAAGTATTTTAGTTTTTTTTTTATTTCAAGAAAGGCAATATAAAAATACAGAAATAATTAAATTTATGTTATATTGTAGGTATCTTTTAAAATTATTATAAAAATGTGGGTACGTAATTATTGTCAGCTTTAAATTTAATAAAAAGAACACATTTTTGAATTATGAGCTAATTTCAGTATTTGATATTATAAAAATATGGATACAAGGTGCAGGTCAGTTGTCATGATAAAAGTAGCCCAGTTAGACCGCGTAGTCCGACAGCTCTGTCCCACCACTATTTGAACGACGCGGACTTCTTTTTGAAATACTGGGATCAAGCAACTCAGACTTACAAACTCTCGAGTCCAATGAATCTATAATAATATAGAATCAATATTATAGTAAAAGTACATTTTGTTTAGAAAATAAGTTCCTGTCTTCCGATTTGCCGGATATAGCATTTGTACCCCGAGGTCTGGGAGAAAACCCAAACCCAGATAGATCATCAGAGTTACTTTCGCTTGACTTCGTTCAATTACCTATATCGTAGATATAGCTTATTGAAGCATTTTGTATGTTATCATGTTAGTATGTAGATATGGAAATCATGCTACAGTACTGTAATTTATCAGTTGACTGGGCTGTTGGTCTAGTGGTTAGTGACCCTGACTGCTAAGCCAGAAGTCGTGGGTTCGATTCCCACCGAGGATTGTTTATTCTGTGTTTGGATGTAATTTACCAATAAACTTGCTATTATTTAGAAAAATATTAGCAAGTTTATTGGTTGTCTGGTTGCTATAATACAGATTCTGGCTAGTTTGGGATCAGATAGCCGTGTGAATCTTGTCCTAATAGAATTTTATTATTGACTTATTTTTGTTTGCACATCAAAAACTTATAACCCATCAATTTATTTATATCAATTAAAATACTGATGGTACAGAAAATTAATCAGAGGGTATCCAATGACACTAAATTGAATCGGTTAGGTTACTGTGGGTAACTGTCACCCACGCTTCACTCGCTCGCCTGCGTAGGGGGCGCAGGCGATCGAGCCAAGCGAGGGTGCAGCGGCAGCGGCCGCCGAGTGCCATACAAGATAAAAAATCATAAAAAGCTCCGCTTTTTAATTGCGTTGCTAAAGTAATGATATTTTGAGGTAACAATTTTGCTGCGCAGTCCGTATTTTTAATTAGCATTAGGATTTTTTATACAAAAAAACGAAGATTTTTTGATTATTTATGATTAAATATGATGATATTAATTTTATCGTACTGTAAAGTCAAATAATATTGTATAAAATGGTTTAATTACAGGAAGCGACATATTGTTCAGAGACGAGTTTGGCACCTTGATACTTTATGATGTTGATACTCATACCTCAAGACCGCTCATTGCAAACACATCAGAGGTATGTATTTTTTTTTTTATTAGGTATAGCGTGCGAGGCTCAAGTCTTTGTTCTCTGACTGATTTGTCGACAAAACAGTAAAAAAAAAATGAAAAATGTATAAACGTAGACACGTCCAAAAAAGGATTTTTGAAAACTTCTATTTTAAGGCGTTATTAAGAGAAGGCGAACTATTTATGTAAAAATCCATACAAAGGTGGGGCGGATCAGCTGCCCAAAATTTTCTTAGAATGTTATTTTAAAAACTCGGTTATTTACCTTCAATGTGACAAATGCAATATTCATGATCGTCTATGTATTTTGGCAGTGTCCGTGAGAACATCTTGTTATCTATTGTTTGTCAAGTACAAGTTTTGCTAACAATGATCAATTAGTTCCGTTCTTGAGTTTTTCTAAACTGGACGCAAGTCATTTTAGTAAGTCTTTTTTTAACACATTTATTTTAAGTCATTTTGCACGTTTGGTTTCTTCAAATAAGTTTAAAAATTTACTCAAATCTATAAGGTATCTAATGTCGTTTATTTACTACTATCTTTTACCCGCGGCTTCGCCCGCGTTAACATTGGTTATAGCGATAAAAACTATCCTATGATTTCGCATTTATATTTTACAGACAAACAAATACTGAGTATATTTGTGCAAAATGTCAAATACGAAATTTCACAAATCTAACTTTAAAACTAACGATGACGATGACTATCATACAAACTTATAACTACTATTTTACACCCTTGGAATTATGAATTTAGAAAAATACCTTGTTATCAGATGGCTACATTATATAAGGAATATGTCGTTTCACGTCTCTACGATCAGTGGCTTAGACTGTACGTTGATCCATCAGTCAGACAGTCAGGACAAAGAATTTTAAATATATACATATATAGATGACGATGTCAAACCAGAAAAGTAATAGATAATTTATATGTATAGTATCTTGTAATGTGCTTTTAGTAAGTTCGGAGCATGCCTACAGTCAGCTATAATTTATAACTTTAAATAATCTTGTTTATTATTATGAGTTTATGTGACTTTGTTGCAGAAAATATATGATCTGAGTTGGTTTGAATATTTCTAGATGTTAAGCCCTTTACAGCTGACCCTAAATCGGTAAACCACTTTGCTAATTAAACGAATAAAAATATGAAAAATGAAGTACTTATCTACTTATAAAAGTAGCAAGTCGCTTTATGAAATGCACTAAATTAAATTAATTATGGGTGTGCCAAAGGTAAAGGAACCCGTAATGTAGTACACCGGAGATGTCGAATATATTCATTCGGATATCCCGTCGTTCCCTATTAATGCACTTAAAGCACTAGAGTGGCTATAGTAAATGAAACCCGAAGGGCCGGGAAGTAGGAAGGAGGCCGTATCGCGACAGGACGTCGGATGCTTTTAAAAGTTTTCCCCTGTTATAAAAAGATGTGAAGAATTGCGGAAATGGCAGCAAATTGATATATAATCAAATATTGGAGGTGTTTATGCAATACTATTCAATAGTTAAATACAAAAAGAATTGAAATAAATAATAATAAATTCGAAATTAAATTAGTGTTAGCTAAAGTTAGAATAAGAGATTCTCGAGTTTCGACTACCACTCACCAGATGGACTGCAGATAATTGCGGTAAAGGATTGTCAGGAGTGGAAACGTATGGGGGAGACCAGGTGTCTAGGTATAGGCTGAAATAAAGCACTGCACCTTTACCTACCCTACCATAATATCAATATCATTTTAAAATATTTGTTTCCTTTTGTTCTAGATTCTTCAGAACTCTGGTAGAGTGACAAGCTTATCTCCGGACGGCAACCATGTTGTATTGGCTCACGGTATCTTGGCGGTGAGTATAGACTGAGAAATACTAGTTTAGAACATAAGGAAACTAGTGAAACTAGTACGACTAAGTTTTGTTTCACGAATTTTGTTATAATACTCCTTGGAATTCTGATATTATCAAGCTTGACTACGAGTATTAGTTGTACTTTTTGATACATTGTGTAACAATTTGCATGTTTCTGCATTTAACAGAAACATGCAAATTGTTACACAATGGATGGGCCTTATCACAGTGAAAGTGTAATATTTAATTACACTTTCACTATGATAAGGCAAATTCAATTTTACCTAAAGGTACTAGAATTAATAAAAGTATATTTATACTACATGTCTACGACGATATTATTTAGTCTTATCAACAAAAGTCTCATCAAATTTTTGACACGTTTTTCTACTTAGCCAACATGACATGCAAATAAAGTTATACATTATTATTATGAAGTACCAACGTAAAACAAGATTTGTTGCATACATCATTTTATATTTTGTGTTGAAAACATTTTTACCGAATGCGGGGTAAACCCTCGTTCCACGGCTTAAATTGCTTTCATACCGCGTAAATATTGGTACCAAACATAAACATTGAAAGTGCCATATCTTCAATATATTCGTACTTATTTTGACCGTATTTACCCAGTAGGTATGTTAATTTTATTGGACCAAATCTCTGTCAATCGAGTAACTCAACCGACTACTCGATTAAAGTAATCGACTCTGAAGAATTTAAAATTTTAAATATTTTTTTGGCTTAAGACTAATAAATCTCGTTAAAAATTCAACCCTAGAGTAGAGGTAGAATTAAAATAGCTGACGTTGATCAAACAGCTACAAAGTTGAAGACTGGTTGAAGCTTAAAAATAGGAATAGACGAAAGAGATGACACATGACCCGGGGTGCCTATGATCGGACATAGTGGATTTAGGAAAGGGAGGCCTTTGTCTACCAGTGGAATAATATTAAAATATAAAGGCCATTAGACCAGTATTCTGTATAATTGCGAAAAAACGTTACCTAACGCTTAACGTGGCGCTGAATTTCGTAGACTAATAAGCAGTAATCCTTTCTAACAAAGCATAACCGTATCTAGTTACCAAATGAAGCATGAAAGCGAACTATATAACTAAGTTTATACTAATCTCGAAGGCAACAGACTTGATTGTTCTTGTTCTCGCTCATACAAGCGTGAAATCGTAACAATCCCAACTTGGATTAGCGGAAAAACAAAAGAATTCATTAACTTTGTCGTACATCTGCTAGTAGCAAGAATCCTTCAAATAGTAACATAAGTTCTCGATAATATACTCGTAGCATTGGTTGGCCCGTTGTTCTAGTAATTTGTAGTACGGACTGCTAAACCTATAGTCGTGGGTTCGATTCCCACCTAGGATAAACCTTTGTGTGATAAGTACAATTGTTTATTCTGTTTAAAATGTATGTATTCAGAAATATTTAAGTATGTTTATCAGTTATCGATTGAAATTATTGCCATAGTACAAGCTCGGCCTCGTCCTAAGAATTATTTAGGACTAGCTATGCCCGTGACTTCGTCCGCGTGAAGTTGCAGTGCTGCTCTCTATTTATATACGTTAGCGTGATGATAAACAGTAAAGCCCCGTCAAAATCCGTCCAGCTGTTTCGGACATGACAATGACAAAAATAATATAAACCGGGTTGCATTCCGGGAGTGCCGGCAGCAGTGAAAACTTGAACATTAGCGTTGTGCATTTTTGAATATTTTGGCATGGTTGGTGGCGAAATGTACCTGCGTATTCTAATGATATTGTAGCAGTTTTTCATCGCTCTCCCTCCGTCTTACGAATTTTCAATCAGGGTCACATGAACTACGAATTTTCGAATAGGGTCACCTGATCCTGACGTGAGTTTAACATTTTTTACCTATACAAAAAAAGTGCACAATGCCGTTAGAGAAGTTTTCACTTGAAAAATAGTGTTTTTGTTATAAGTAACAAATATACTAATAAAAAAATTGTTTTGTCAGTACAAACAGACACTTCAATTTTATCTATTTGTATAAAATAACTAAAACTTTTCCCATTCTTTATATATCTAACATTCTAAGAGGTATGAAGCCATTACAGTACCTACCTATCGTTTAAGCCTATAAACCATTATAAGCTAATTGACCTAAATAAGATCTTCAACTTTTACAATCAAGCATTGAAGTATTTTGTTAATAGGAAATATGTGCCTAAGGTATTATTAAAATAGGTAGGTAATTAGAATAATGATGAGTTCTTTGTAATATCTAAAAATATTCGTAAAAGCTTTTAGAAACTGATAATTATTAATGATAGTCTTTTGATATCAATATGGAATTAGTAACAATTACATAACGACAAAGAAGCTTGACCTATATTAGTAAAAAAAAGGTGATGTAGGTTCTCTATTATTTTACACAAGGTATCTTTTAAAAGACGACCCCCGTAGTAGGGTACAAACTTACAAGTCACGGACAATTTGTGGATCACACAAAGTGGTGCCCCGTGTGGGAATCGAACCTACGACCTCTTGCGTAGCAGTCGTATACACTCCCACTGCGTCACAGAGGTAGTCAATTAATTATTATTTTAACATAGTACATATATAATGGAGCAATCATATCTATACTAATATTGTAAAGTTGAAGAGTTTGTTTCTTTGTTTGAACGTGGTCATCTCAGGAACTACTGGTTCTAATTAAAAAAATCTTTTACTGTTGGATAGCCCATTTATCGAGAAAGGCTATAGACTATATAACATCACGCTACGACCAACAGGCGAGGAGCAGCAATGAAAATTTCTCAAACTTAAACGCGGGTCAGCTAGTTTAAAATATTAAATAATACTACTCAACATTTTATTAATTTTTGAAATTAAAATTTCTACACTGTCTTGGTGTCTAGAAAACAAAACAAAAAATAGACATGTTTTATTAAAAAATGTTTTAAGAACAGAAAACTGCATTGACCTAATTCTGAAACTGACCCAATTGAGTTTCAGCGATACTTAACGTATTTAGCCGCGTGGAGAGGGAACTTAACAGTTGGGTAATAATAATATGTTCCGTTGAGATACTTCGCTGCATTGAAAATTCACTATACGTGTATATTTATTTTATTATAGACTATTCGTTATAGAGCTGTTGCCCCGAATCCGCGCGCGTGTGTGCTTCGCTGAAAATAAAACTATCTCAATACCAAATTTTATTTAAATCGGTTCAGCGGCTTAAGTGTGAAAATCTAACAAACAGAGTAACTTTTACTTTTTTTGACTGCCTATGTGGCGTGGTGGGTGCGTGTCCGACTGCTACGTCGTGGGTTCAAATCCCTCACGGGACACCACTTTGTGTGATACAAAAATTGTTTGTACTTCGTGTGCGTGATTTGTATGTTTGTAAAGTCCCCCGCGACACAGGGCTTGTAACCTACTGCGGGAGACGTATTTAAAAAAAACTTTAGAGGTGGCAAGGGACACCCGGATGGAACGAAGTTCCTTTCGAATAAAAAAAAAATGTTTTTTTTTATAATCGTCGCGACATCACACTGGTCAATGCGAAATAGAAAGACGAAACGAAAATAACTGGCTTGTTTTCTATGAGAGAGAGAGAGACAGACAGAGAAACACGCGCACGCCGCAAGGCTTACAACTATAGTAAAAAGTGTTGTTACTACTTTTGGTCATAATTTCTTCCGTCTAGCCCTCTTTCGCAACGCGCGATAAGGGACATCGATCCAAAAAAACTTTAACATTAAAATATTAGATTAGATATGAGATGTGGTGGGTCAAATCACAGAACATTGATACCGATGGTACAAAGAGTTATATTTGTATAACAAACAGACACTTCAATTAAAATTATTTGTATGTAGGTAGTATGTAAAGAGTATAGGTGCAATTAGTCCACTAAAGAAACAAGAGAATGGAGAAGTCAATCACTTCATTCCCGAATGAAGGTGACTCTATCCATTAAATTTTTAACCTCAGGTGACATCTAACGTAAAAATGATATAAAAATAATAAGTTTTATCGTCTTCACCCATGCACTTCTCATAAAACTGCATTAAAATATACCCATGAAACAAGTTTTATGACTGTTTTGACGTTTTATTTTCTATTTACATTATTATTTGCTGTTTATGGTATTAAAATAGTTTAATTTTTGTGGTTGACCTCGAGATGTCCAACTATATTTATATAAAAAGTGAAAAACAGGTATTCAGCCGTTCATACAGCATTATATTGCATGTGCCATTCATTTGGACTTACCTATTGTTTTTGGAACTAGCCAATAATCGTTATATAATTTGAGAAAAGGGTGGTTTCGGATAGTAATTTCAAATTCTTAATTTAAAATTGGGACGTTTGTGATGTTACATAAAAGAGATAATGTTACAGTCACACAAATGTGACCACGTGTGACAAGGAAGGAGGGGCACATAAATGGAAAATAATAAATTAATATGAATTATCGTAATAGTAATTTTATTATGCAATAGGTATATATGCCCATGATAACATGCAACCGTTCACACGTACACTTATGACGACAATATCTTTCACTCTTTTCAGGTATACAGATATAGTTTCCTGGGTCGTTACAGCATTTTTAACTTACAAAGGACCGACCCGGTTGACGTATTACCTCCAGGTGTAACAGATCCCGAAGAGGCTATCTTACAGAACTTTGTATGGGGACCATCGGGAACTGCCTTCGCATTCGTGTACTTGAACAACATTTACTATCAAGCTTCACTGACTACTGCCCCCGTAGCTGTTACTTCCGATGGTGTACTGAACACAATCTACAATGGAATACCTGATTGGGTGTATGAAGGTATGGATTTGTTCTACAAATATAAACCCTTTTTAACGTGTTAACAGCACGGATCCCACTCTTACGTGGACACGCAGGGAGGGTATGGCGGAGTGGAACTGGTGCCCTAAAATTACGCGAGGTCTTCTTAAAGACAATCCTCGAATTAGAGAATAACCGCTATGTCACGGAGGTCTTTATATACGTATAGGACATGCATAGGACTCGGTTAGTCATCTATCTATATAAATAAAATTCAATGATTGTCCTCTAAGAATTTCCAAAACGAATGGATCTGACAAAGTTTTTTGACATTTGGGAATCAAATCCTTGTCCTTCCTTATGCTGTCCTTTGCCCACATTGAAGTTTTAGTAATGGCCTCTTAACCGATGCCGGTTATGGCAGCCAATATCATAAGAGACCAAATACGCAGGAGATAGTATAACTATAGTGCACAAGTGTATAGACACAAGTGCTCTATTCCCTCACTCTCATAGTTCGATGGGTCGGAAATCCAACACGAGCGAAGCGAGATTAGGCACAGGACCGACGGCTTAACGTGCTCTCGGAGGCACAGAGAGTTGTGCTAGTGTGTGTCTCTTGATGAAATGGTCACTCTTCTAGGGACCACTGCGTCGGGGCGGACTCTATACTTAAATCGAACTCTTATACATCAGCCGTATCCCACTGCGCTGCCGAGACAGAATAGTAATGTTAATGGAAAATACAGATTGCTGATTAAACTGAAATTACATTATCCAACTACCACTGATCTAACTAAATTGTACTTACTATTGCCTATTTAAATGCCCGGATAAAGACGCTGGACGCAATAAATGCTTTTTTTAGGATTTTTATTTCCCTTAATATAAATTATTTATCAAAATTATGTTTCTATATTTACAGAGGAGGTGTTTGGTTCCAACAACGCTCTTTGGTTCTCCAATGATGGTAATAGAATCGCGTTTGCTCGGTTTGATGATACCAATGTCGGAATTATGAAGGTGCCACACTACGGTGTTCCTGGATCACTTGACTATCAATACACACAGCACCATCAAATCCACTACCCTAAGGTAATTCAGTTATTCATGAACATATACTCTTTTCATGGGCTTTCAAGAGAACACTTTCTAGCAAACGAATGTATTATTTATATATTGCTGGCAATTAATATTTGCTGAACGCTCCGGAAAAATGAATTTAAATAAGAAGATTAATGATTATAATTTTTTTGTTATAATTATTATTCGTTTTTTTTTTAAATATATCTGGCAATGTGGTATTCATGGCGGCTGTGAGATGTCAAAGTAAGAAGGTGTGAAAGAAGTTGTTTTGAACCTATACTAATATTATAAAGCTGAAGAGTTTGTTTGTTTGATGCGGTAATCTCAGAATCTACTGGTCCGAATAGAAAAAAATATTTTTCTGTTGAGTAGCCTATTTATCGAGGAAGGCTATAGGCTATATAACATCACGCTACGACCAATAGGAGCGGAGCAGCAATGAAAAATGTTGCAAAAACGGAAAAAATTGATGCATTCGGAGTTACGCTTAATTTGATACCCATATGGTATCAAATTAAAGGCCTCATCTTAAGCATTTCAAAAAAGTATAACATGATTATGACTGTAATACAAAAAAAGTTAGTTGTGGGTCCCATATAACTAGCAATCTCAATGGCTTGTGTTAGGAGAGGATACACATCGGTAGTATAATGGGTAGGGTTCGAACCCGCAACCTCACAATTACGAGTCCGATGCCTTAACCGTTAGGCTACCGCCGCTTCCTTATAAAAAGTTAATCAAAACTTTTATACTACTCTATAATTTTCACAAAAATTGAGACTAATCCAACTAATCATACGGTGAAAGCCTTTAAGCCGTTTGGGCCCTAAGCCTGTTACAGAAATGGACATACCTATTATATAATTTAACATAAGCTCAACAAACTTTTTTTTTTGTTTTAAAAAAAGATAACTAGCAAAGTGGGTTTGTGGTTCCACATTACTAGCAATCCTGATAACCCCTCCAGCTAAGCTATGGCTTGTGTTAGGAGTGGGTTCACGTCGGTAGTGTAATGGCCAGGATTCGAACCTACGACCTCACGTTTGCAAGACCGATGCCTTAGCCATTAGGCTACCGCCGCTTTTAAAACATTATCGTCCTTCTGGCGCGGTCTGGTAAAAACACTAGTAATCAACTTTATTGGTTTGACTAAAGTCATCTACCCTTAAAACAGCATAGTTAAATGACATCTTTATTTACCAGTTGAACATAGAATTTTCAGCGGTCTGCATCCTATTCATATTTGTACATATTCATATTTCAGACGGGCACAACCAACCCTAGCGTCACAGTAAGGCTTTATACCATCGGAGCGCCATTAACTGTCAATATCTACAATCCTCCCGCTGATCTAAACGGGTTAGTATATGTAATTCGTCAATTTCAATCAGCAACACCTGTATACTTGTATGCTCAAGTCAGTGTGAACGTGCTTTCCTGGCCATGGAGAAAATTTACTCTTTAAAAACGGTTACCCATCCATGGATTTGTAATTGGTATCATTGCTTTACCTAACTAATCTCTAGATTTTCTCTCCCCTCACTGAGTAATGACGGTCTCCTGAATAAATTAGGTGTCTATGTTTATTTTTCGTCAACTGCTGGGGCCGTACAGGGCAGTTCAACTTTAGGTATGTTTGACTGACGCATGTCAGTCGCTCAACTGCTGTCAAGTACAAAAAATTGACCAAGAATTGACAAATAGACAATAAACCACTTGCCGGTTTAGTGATGACGTCACTAAACCGGCAAGTGACTCGCCTGCTTTTTGGCAGTATTATGGTACGAAATTAGCAGGGCAGTCCACAATTGATAAACTATAAAAAAAACATGGTACGGCCCCTGGATGCTAAAAAATTTTATACTATCACAGCTTAAGGCGAAGTGATTTATTCTTTTTCGGCATGACAAAACGATACCGCCATCTATTATCTACATGAGTAAACCAAACAACGGCATCTGTTCTGGAATTAGTGAACTAGCAATGTTCAAGCTTTTCTTAACTTTCACTGTGTTGAGATGTTATACCTATTTAAATTTGTGTGTTTGAATAAATCGTCTATTAGGAAATGTAAACATGTAAATGATATTCGTTCTAGGCCAATTTTGAAGTCTGTTCGTTTTGTGAGCAACAATGCGATTGCCCTGATGTGGACCAACCGTGTTCAGACCCAATTGAGAGTGGTCGTGTGTAATGCTGGAGGAAACACTTGCAATCAGGTATTTTAAAGTTTTTTTTAAACAATACCCTTAGCACTTGGTTGTAAATCCTGTGTAGATAATCTCATTAAAAAATGTCCTCTTGTACGCCAGTCGTAAGCACTTGTTGATGATTAATTGATATAGACTTGAAATAATCTCTACTTTACAAATATCATATCATTGAGTCCCTTTCCCCCTTTCGTCCCTGTATTGCTCAGTGGATTTGGATAAGGATGGTATTTAAGAACCACCAAATTAAAGACCAGACTACATACCATCTGGTATGTAGTCTGGTCTTTAATTGAGGTTCTGTACTGCGCCAGTACATATCACGTTTGCGACTCTTTGCTTTAAAGTCAAGCCAGCTTAAATAAAATGTAACTAACGAATGCACCACTTTATTTAAAATTTCAGATCTATTCGTATACTGAGACCGAGGGCTGGATTGACAACATTCCTCTAATGTTCAATGAGGCTGGTACCTCTTTCATCACCATTTTGCCACAGGTAAGTAATCACTCACATATAGGGTAGTTACTAGCTGCATAACGATATGTATAGAACTTACATACTATGACGTCATAAGTTCTTGTCGTCATACTACTTTTTGTATTACTATTCATCAGCTGTTTTTCAACTGAAAAGAAAACTTCCTATGGTCGATGTTTTTACATAACCCTCTCAAAATGAGCTATCATAATTTTA
The DNA here is from genome assembly GCA_945859575.2 of Herminia tarsipennalis. Classification (NCBI taxonomy): domain Eukaryota; kingdom Metazoa; phylum Arthropoda; class Insecta; order Lepidoptera; family Erebidae; genus Herminia; species Herminia tarsipennalis. Next base: position 32,056,018 of record OX243830.2, read on the forward strand.
CTTACTGTTAGATGGTTTCTCGCATTTGGCTTTTAGGCGTCCTTTGCCATCTAGGCTAAAGCGACTGCTCTACTCCCTTTACTAAGGATCTGATTCATCATCATCGTTAGCCTGTTTCAGCCTGCTGCTTAAACTTTAATGCTAAATTTTAATATTATATTGTGCATTTAATTTTGTATTTTGTTCATAACAATATAACCTGTTAATATTTCAGGCTGTCGGTATGACTGCATTCAAACAGATTGTACAAGTATCTCAGGGCGCTGGAGCCGACAGCGCGTGGACCGCCGTTAATCGTGTCAACACTGCGTACACCGTATTGGAAATATTGCATTGGAGTTCTTCCGATATCATGTAAGAATAAGTACCTGGATGACTAAGCTTAGCTTGATATTTTTTTTAAATGGCGATTTCTAAAAGTGGTACCTCTGCAAGCTCTGTGGCGCGGTGGGAGTGTGTCCAACTGCTACGCAAGAGGTCGTGGGTTCGATTCCCACACAGGACACCATAAATTGTTGCTCCGAATCTGGTTGTACTTTGTGTCCGTGACTTGTATGTTTGTAAAGTCCCCCGCGAAACAGAGATCGATTTATCGCCTTCGAAACCCCTTGCATACAAAATTTCATGAAAATCGTTATAGCCGTTTTCGAGATTCAGATTATATATAAAAATGAGCAACTCTTATATATGTATAATACGAGTTGCTCGTTTAAAGGATTTTAAGTATTTTTTTATAACATAGTTATCTCTCTTTTGAGATTGAGACCACTCACACAGACAAACACAACCAGACACCTGATAAAAAAACGGGTTGCACTCCGGGAGTGTCGGCAGAGGTGAAAACTGTGCATTTTTGAATATTTTGAATGTTTAGGGTTTTGTTTTTGGGAATAATATATATATTTAATCAGTATAATAGTACTATCATTTATGTGGTTAAATACAATATTTATCTATAGCGCTATCGTACACAAACATGACAATTTTTTTGTTCGTTCGTTAGTCATTTTTAAACGACAATGACAACGACATGAAAGTTAAAAAGTTTATCTCTCAGAAAAAAATACTTACCTACTGATGAAATTGATTAATTGATGACATAATAATAAAAAATATGAAATAATAAATCACAATTCAAAAACCAACATTAAAATAAAAAAGGGAAAATAATAATATAATCATATAATCAAAAATGGCACTATTTGGGAACTGTCTTCTGCAACACAGTTTTTACTAGCGCAGGAGTCAAAGAATCTTAACATAATGTACCTACCTTATATTATGTCAATAAAGAATTATTATTATTATTATAAAATAAAAACTTTGAACCAAAAACCCACAGTTCGCAAGATATAGGCGTTCAAAGTGTTGACCTCGTGATCACATTGATCTCGTTAAAACATTAAAATTGAGTACAAAAAGTTAGGTCTGTGCCCCATACTTCGTAAGGTATACACGTGTAAAATAGACACATTCAAAGTTTTGATCCCGTGATCACGTGTCGAAGCATCGTTGGCAGACATTTAAGCTATCTAGGAAAAAGGCACATTGGCGGGTCCTGAGGCGTTGAGGGGAAGTGAGGGATATGATTACTTATTAACCCCTCCCCACGTCGCGTGAACTAATTCACACTTGGCCGGTGTAGCTCCCTCCCCCCAGAACATGATCCTGGATCCGCGCCTGCCTCGATACGTAGTTGTGGATTCTTAAAGGATTTAATGTTCAGGGTTTTAGAACTCAATTCACTCGAGAACCGTCATAAACGAGTCATGTACTTTTATAAGGTTTAAAAGCCTCAAGTTCTTTTATCTCTAGTTGTAATTTACTTCAATTTCATGTCGCTTTTCTAAAAATAAGTAAAATATACCTACAAAATGTAGGTTTGGTCAGATCCCCAAATAGTGCCATGTATTGTTAGATTGAACCAATTTAATAAGTAAATTGTGCCTATCTTAACGTAGTACGAATAATTGCCGCTAGAGTTATGACGATATCATCAAATTTTGTAGTTGTTATGGAAATTTGATTTAGGAACCTATTATTTTACAACCCTATGTATAGTTTATTAAAAAAAAATACACCGTTTTCAGTAATTATCTTCGGATATTCAAAATTTTAAGAAACTTCAATATCAAATCGATACTTATAACGCCATCTGCTGATATTTATTTGACCTACGTTTCTGTTTCTTCGTGATGAGACCTCGTGCCCAAACAAAAAAAGTACACAACGCCGGTAAAGAAGTTTTCACTTTAAAAATATTCTTATATTACTAAATGCATACATATTATAGAATTACACCCAGACACAGAATAAAAAATTGAGTGCACCACACAAAAATTTATTCGGGTAGTAATCGTACCCATAACTTCTGGCTTAGCAATTAGAGTCTCTAATCACTTGATCAACTGTCCAGAGATATTGGAGTGTGTATTTCCATATAAAGCGATAACCTAGTCAGCACATAATTTTGACGAACATTTTGACTGCAATGGGACTTATTTACTATAAGTCTGCTGCACAAGAAGTTGTGTGTTTGATTTTCACATGGGATATGCTCTATTTTTGCCTTGGATAGCGACTTTCAAGCTCTGAAAGATTATCAAAAGTATCAGTATATTTACCCAATCTTTGTAAATTACAGATGGTACAAGGCCACCACAGTGAGGGACAGTTCTGAGCAACACATCTACTCTGTGGATTCCGACAGAAACGTAGAATGCTTCACTTGCAACATCCGAACACAAAACAACGCTGCATGTCTTTACAACGAAGGTAGCATTAGCACCGATGGAGAGAGAATCGTCGTCAACTGCGCAGGACCTAATATACCAGAAATATCCATTTACAATACCGTAAGTTTCTTTAAAAATATTTAGGTTTTAAGATTGTTTGTAAGTTAAAATGTTGTTACGAGTGAGTAACGCACGTTCCTCTGAATTGCGTACCAACAGCTACATTTTTGTACAGTGACTTAACAATTGCAAAATTCATACCATCACATCACACTCTCTCCTTATCTCCTGTTATCCACACATAAACACCTAAAATCAAGTCAACACAAAATAGATAGGTATCACAGAATTAAAAAAAGTTTTTGTTAAGCAGCCGATTGTAACATAAGATCAGACAAAGACATGAGATCTTATATGATAGATAATTTAACACTTCGTTTAAGAAATCGTTAAGGTGACTATAACGTGCCTACATACTTAGAATCATCTAGGTAAATCGGAAAAGTTTTTTTATATAAGTATAAGATGTCCTTTTGGGTTTTCTTTTACTAGCTAGATTATTATCTATTAATTTCAATTACGTTTAATTTACAGAATGGCTCTCTGATCCGGTTATGGGATAGCAGCGATAAACTAATCGAAAACTTAGAAAACATCGCCCTTCCGGAGATAATCCGTTTCTTAGTACCTCTTGGTGGCGTTGCACAACCCGCTGACGTCCATATTCAAGTGCCCCGAGATTATGTGAACCGCACCAATGTACCGATGTTGGTTTACGTGTAAGTTAATCTAATCTATACTTATATATAGAAGGATGTTAATTATGCGGGTTTGTGTGTATGTGACTACCGCAATCTATTTATCACTACCCATGCACCTACTTTAAAATTCTTTCGCCATTTCAACTGATTTAATAAAGAGGAAATCCAGCACTCTCAAAGTATGAAATCCAACGATTGATCCACCTCATTTGAAATAAGTTATTTGTAAAAAAATCTTTTTTAAACAAGCTTTTTAGAGTAGATTTGGTGTTAAAAAGTACTGCTCTTGACGAACCAATCGAGCCCAAACTCAATAGGCTTATCTTGTTTAATTTAGCTTAAAGCTACCTTTCGACTTCATCATCAGACCTTAGTTAGAAATCATGCAGCACTAATGAACTCACTAAGACAAAACAAATGAGCCCAAACTTGATGGTTATCTTATTTAGTTAAAAAAATCCTGTGGCCATCTTCCGTCACCATCATAAGAACAGCTCCATGGTACCATATTATTGTGTACCAAAGATACATATGTACACCAAATATAAGTCTAATCAGACGTCGGTAATTTAGCTTCCAAGATTCGTGCCGAACATAAACATTGCAAGTTAAATAAAAGCTTGAAAAAGAGAAATCTGCAACGATAGATAATAGTGCGATATACTTTCATTAACTCAAGTGCAATGGCCGAAAATATTTGTTCTCCGTTCAAAAACCTTAATATAACGAAATTGCCGGTAGCAGTTTTTAATGTAAATCAAAATGTTTTCCAGGTATGGTGGTCCCGACACAGCTTTAGTAACTCAGCAATTCAACATTGACTGGGGCACTTCGTTGGTCAATCGCTGGAACATCGCCGTTGCTCACATTGACGGCCGTGGCTCTGGACTTCGTGGTGTCACTAATATGTTCGCGCTCAACAGGAAACTTGGAACTGTTGAAATTGAAGACCAAATCAATGTAACCAGGTAAATGGATCGGTTAATGAGGTTAGAACTCATAAAGAACCAGTGCATCATGAAGTTTATACATAAGTGTCCGTTTTTCAAAAACCAAACACTTTATTACTATTGAGAAAACTTAGTTTTCTTAGATAGTCTAGTTATTCTGAAGGCTTTTAGTTCCTAAAATGTTGAAGTGCTTCACTTGTAAGGAATGATGTCGTGCTTAAGTTAAATAAAGAAACTCATTGTACTCATAATTTTTTGATGTCTAATTTTTAGATACCTTCAAGATAACTTCTCATGGATAGACGCTAACCGCACTTGCATCTGGGGCTGGTCGTATGGAGGTTACGCTGCCACTAAAGCGCTTGCTGAGGGAGGCGATGTGTTCCGATGTGCCGCCGCTGTTGCACCCGTTGTCGACTGGCGATTCTATGGTGTGTTGAACATCTTTTTCTTGTAAACCCTTACCTTACCTTAATCGCCTAGCCATAACCTTAGCTTTAATAGACTCTTTACGAAAAATATAACTTGTGTGTCGCTGGGACTTTAAAAAAAAACCATTTACGCTAATTTCACTCAGATTTTTTTATATAGTAGTATATCGTGTATTACTTTATTATTAAAGTGTGTCAAAAACCACAATACTATGGCTTGCAACAAATCGGACATTCGAAATAAACTTCCTGTTTTAATAATATGTTCTAAAAATTACTTCTTACTGACTATCATTATTATATTTTGTGGCCCTTAGCAATAATTTCCTTCCACTTCGTTTTGTCCTCGAAGATTTTTCCTATTTCTTCTATCCGTGGCCTCCCTTCTCCAAGATGTTTTCCTGCCTCTGCTAAACAAGACTTCCACAACGCTGTCTCTCCGCTATTTCCGGATTGGATCGAAAATTCATGTTTTATGTTGTGTTACAGATACCATATACACGGAACGTTACATGGACCTTCCAACAGCGAACCCTGATGGTTATACAGCATCTACTCTTCTTTCGGATAATATTGTAAGTATTGATTTTTTTTCACGTGGTTTCTTATAAATCGATGACCAGCTGCACTTACGAAAAATGTGACGTTACCACTCACGTCCGTTGCGCCTGCTGTCACAGGCATGATTGTTATTACAATGTCAACAATGTTTCGGCGATTTCAGTGACATGTGAATGGAATGACAATTGGAAAAAATAAGTAGAAAATAAATAAACAAAAGTGTCATAGGCATGGTTGTTTATTTAATATTATCAATGTTTTCTTGTGACGTTATCTCATAAAATTATCGTCCGTAAACCGACCTAACAGACATCTTTTTTTTGGTATTGAATAATAATATAATTCAAAGCGAGATAAATACCTACTGTTTTCGAGATGTCTTAAAATATCCCTATTAACTATAACACTATAAGAGTGGTATTACAATAACAAAGTAAATAAAATCCCTTTGTCCCCATAAAACCACCCTTCGTAAATATAATAATTTGTTATTTAAAATCAAAACACAACAATGATAATTAAAGTTTCATATCGCAATAGAGTTATAGTTTCAATCGCAGGTTTAAGCTTCACAAGTGAATGATATTGTCCATCATGTGGTAGACCATCATTATATATTTTATTTTTCTTTAAAGGTGGAAGCCTTACGTAACAAGAGCTACTTCTTAATTCATGGTACTGCTGACGATAATGTCCACTACCAACACGCCATGTTGCTGTCTCGACTATTGCAACGAAACGATGTCTACTTCACGCAAATGGTAGGTATCTGCTACCTAATGTGTTATGATAATATGTATGCATCTTGAAATATATAAGTGTGTTTATCAAAGTAGTAAAGTATGTTTACAAGCTCTGTGTGGTTTGGATCAGAGGTCGTTGACCCCAGATATACCTACTTATGAAGGTTGAAATGTATACAGTGTATTTTGGGCATATGTAAGCTTTGTTATAGATTTCAGCCTGAGAACCAATGATACGATACGCTAAACACACAGAGGTATTGTAAGAGTCAATGTATTAATTGAGTCTTATAGAGCCTTACAGTGACTCCATGAATATGCTCAATAGGTAGGACCTATTAGTAGGACTCATGGAGCCACTCATGGAGATATATTGAGCATAGGCTTAGCTTGACCTAAGCTAAGCCTATGCTCAATATATCTCATGTTAATCTTCAAATAAAATCGGATCTGATCATCTGTTTGTTTAGTGCTCTTAAACAGGCTAAAAAAAAAACACAATTAAATTAACAAGATGCATTTTTTGTAGCCCGTTTACAGGCACCTTTAGATAAGCAAGTTAAATTTATAACAAGATGGGTGTTTTTGCGACGGGAACCATTATCTCAGCCCACCATAACTCTAACAAAAATACACCTGGAAAGCAATTCTCGAAACTTGAGTCACTTCACATAGACAATGTTCGTGGATATATCCGATCGTTTATATAAATAATGGTCTGTTAGAACATCGGCCAACTCAGCGGATCGCGCCCTTGGGACGATCGGCCTCACGTAAGGCCTGTTTGATATACGACGGGTACTCTATTCGGGTTAAAGATTATAAGCACAAAGCCTTCTAAGTTAGTCTGAGAAATTCAGATAAATGATCTGAAAATTACAAATTTATACCTTTTGTTTTAGTATGAGTGAATAAATTGCTATGTTTCATAGATGTTAAATGTTACGTATACTTGGAATAACTTTTGCAATGCAGGAGTCGATCAAACGACTGCCACCAAAGCGTACACCATAGGTTTAGGGGTTCGATCCTAAAGATTTCTTGAGATCTATTTTGTATGTCTATCAAGTATGTAACACAGGTATAATTTGTTATTGCAATAGAAGTCCTTTTGCCCTGAAGTTATTTTCTTGCGTCGTAATATATACTTACTACAAGTACAACACAGACTGATTGATCTTAAGTTTTATTTTGTTACCTAAATTTAAACAGTTTTCAGTAAAAATCTTCACAAAAAAACAGTTTTGTTTTTAAACTCTCGTGATTTTTATATATATTAGATATATTTCGGGACTTAATGGCGTGAATTAATTAAAGGTCGTTTCGATCGAATTGCACCGATCGTGGTCACGGGTCGACTATATAATAATATAATAGTACCTATCTATAGTATCTTGGGACAACTCACACAACGCTATCTGATCCCAAACTAAGCAGAGCTTGTACTATGGAAACCGAAATATATCTAATAACCAGTTTTATTTTGTTTTGCTCTGTGCACATAGATTATTTACACATATTATTATTGTTTATTTGCAGAGCTACACCGATGAAGACCACGGGTTGATTGGAGTAAGACCGCATCTCTACCACGCGCTTGAGAAGTTCCTAAAAGAATACATGTTGTAATAATTACTGGTTAAGTAACAACCATAATTATTTGCTCACACAAAAACGTATTTATTTTCACAAGACGAGTCAAATATTATAGACAAATATTGATTAATAAAATATACTTAAAGCAAATTTTAATACTTAAACATTATCTTAAAAAAAAAGAATTTTATCAAAGTTGAAGATAAAATATTTTAATCAAGCCACACTATTTATTCCTTTAATTTTCATGATTTGTATATGGAGAAGTAAGATATCTATTTTGTAAGTACCAATTATTATTACTAAGGGAATTTAAAATTATGAATTATTACTATTACAAAGTTACCTGTCTACGTGCGCAATAATAATATATTTAAAGCTATTGGTTGATTACCAGTTTTATTGTAACATAATATGTACACAGAGTAATGAACATTAGAACGAAATGTTACATTGCATATTGAACTCTATTTATATGTTAAAATGTACAAACTCGTACGGAGATAACTGAACAACAGCCTAAGTTGCTGTATATTCACTCGACATCTTACATTACATTTAAACTCGACCGATAGTTTTATGAGTCATGTAAATATTTATAAGGTCTTATTTCACAATTGTCAGTAGCGTTATCTAGGTATTGTTGTTGATTATCCCTTACCTTTTTATCCACACGTAAAATGAAAGAGATAACATTATAGATATATCTTTTAGATGAGTTTACTTGGTAGTATGATGAAATAGGCCGTGATTAAATTAGTATTTTGAGTATTGTAAAGTTACTTAACGTTGCCAATGTTTATAGTATGGAACAGGGTTTTCAGTCGATATTATATTTGATATTTACCTCTTTATGTAAAACAGTGGAATATTTGACACAATATATTTAAATAGATTGCTGTATTTATAGTTTCAATCGAGTAATCCTAGATTGTTTTTGTTTGTAAATATTCTAAGTACTTTAAGTACAAAATAAACCTATAAATTAAATGTGTTTTCTACAATGTATCTTCTTTATTTATCGTTATACCTGCTCCTTATGGAATTAAATAATAAAAACCATCGCACGTTGAAATAAATAAAGAGTAATGTAAATACTCTTTCTACAACTAGACTTGGGTCCTTATTCACTATCTTTCTTTTCGTTTTCGCGTCAAGTCCGCGTTTCTAACTGTCAAATTCTTGTCTTATTGGTATATAGAGACATGCGCTTAGAATTGCATTGCGCATGCGCACGGACATCTTTGCGCGCACCGCGCATGCGCCAGTCAGCGGGATTGCGTCATTTTACTGCAGCGCATCAGCATTTTTCCAAAATGCAATTATATTTTACTAACTTTTGCCCGGACTTCGTGTGAAAATTTTGAAAAGCATATTTATCACACTGTATTTTTTTTCTGGAATAAAAAGTAGCCTATGTGCTATTCCAGACTATAATCTATGTCTGTCACAAATTTCGGCCAGATCCGTTTATCCGTTGTGGCGTGATTGATTAACAAACATCCATCCATCTACACATCCATACATCCTAACTTTTGCGTTTGTAATATTAGTATTGATATAGATTATGGCCAGAAAAGGCACAAATAACAAAGCTTTTAAAATTATTGAGATGCAATAATTTGTTAACGATTAAAACAATTAATCGATCAATTTTTTCAGAGACCACATTATACCTACGTATGTTTGAATGTGATGTACGCACAGTTTCTAAATTACGCTGCTTAATCCTTGCGTCATAAAATTACGTGAATAGGCCTGCTGATCTCACAAGCCTGTTGATCTAGTAGTTAGAGACCCTGACTGATGAACCGGACGTCGTGCGTTCGACCCCCCCCCCCCCAGGATAAAACTTTGTGTGAGAAGCATAATTGTTTATTCTGTCTGGGTGTAATTTATCTATATTATGTATGTATTTAGAAATATATAAGTAGGTTTATCAGTTGTCTGATTGCCATAGTGCAGGCTCTGCCTAGTTTGGGATAAAATGACAGTGTGTGAAATATCCCAAGATATTATTTTTATGCTTTGGTAACGCCTTATAGCTTGCAAACTATTCACAAGATACAAGAATACTAAATTCCATTCTTAAAATACTTTGTGAGACACTAGTCTGTTGGGTAAAATGTCAAGTTAATGTCAGTGTCATATTAATTCCGAGTAAAATATTACGTCCTTTTGTTAAGTGTTCCCCTTACACCTCGTCTAGACATCGCGTAATAAGTTGGACACTTAGCTACCTCTAAAACCTTCAGAAATAAACCGTTGACATAAAAAGGTGCTTTCTTATCTTAGTTTTAGAAACTAGAGAGATATTCCTTTTAACTCAGTGTTGTAGTACGAGTATATAAGGTATTAAAAATTAATTTTAAGAATTCCGTGTGCTTGATCAGCATAAATTAACTAACATATTAAAAAAACTTTTATAAATGTTTAAAAAAATAAATAAAGCAATATTGCTTAATATTGTTTTGTACACTGTACGTAGGGCTTCGCTGACGCCCTGGTCAACATTGCATCGTGGCTCTCGTCAAATGAGAGAGATGACCGGTTCCCTCCAAAAGTGCTCGTAGCCGCTGTGTGACCTCGCAGGTCGTCAGCGGAGCCCTAGGTACAGTGCGTATATAAATTTTCGAGTAAAGAAAATAACTATTATCTTACAAAAAATACAGAATTATTTTTCGTAATTATTTTTTATATAGCACATTTGCCACCGCTGCTAAAAATTCTAACAGTTATTTTTTAACTTCTTGTATAAGTGTATATGTTACGATGTATGTTAAAAAAAGAAGTTGTGCTTGCACAAATAAACTTTACGTATGTGCGTCCGTAACGTACGGACAATACGGACATACGTAAAAAATATCTATTAGTATAATCGAGTCTGACTTAATTTTGATAACAACACTTGAATGTGTTTCGCAAGTAAGATTTCAAAAATAACCCTACATCTCTGTTCCTCTGTGCACATTCCGTAATCAAACGAATATCCTGGTGAAAGCAGTATATAAATAATGAACCGACATGACAGTCGCTTTCCACATCTTTATGAGTTAAAAGCTTATTCCCGTATGTCGGTACCCATTACCGACAAAAGTAAATACACTTAAACCTCCATCTTTTACGATACACAAACGAGAATGTTACTTTTAAGGCTCTTATCTTTCGTATTTTTATTTACATATAATAGGGTTATGTGAAAAGGAGTTTTGATTTGTTTTTTATATTCCTTTTTAAAAGCGCTGGGAACTCTACCTTGTTACACGTCTGCGCAAGTAGGGTAATGATTTTGGAACGTAAATATGTAGGTACATACTACTACGTATAATGTCCACTTTTTTGGAATGCTCTACTAACAAAATGTAACATTTTCTAGGCAATCTACAGCCCAAACGGTTTTACTGATTTTAATATCAGAAATCTTATTGGCTTCGTCTCTATTGTGGACTTATACAATATAGGCAGATAATTTTTCAATAACAAATAAAAAGACAGATGAGGGGATTGAGTTTGAAATAAGTTTAAATATCATGTTATGTTATTTTCATACAAACTCGAAATTAAAAGGAAACAAAAACGTACCGCAACTTAACTTAATAGAAAATCAATACTTATATGTCATAAGTTCTGGGATAAGTAGAGTAAAACTTAACAATAATTTAGCGGCGGTAGCACAATAGCTAAGGCATCGGTCTCGTGAAGTCGCGTGTTCGAATCCTATGTATTATACTGCCGACGTGAACCCACTTCTAATACAAGCCAAGTAATGCAGGACCACAATCTCACATTACTAATTAAAGAATAAAATGTATAAATATTTGCTATTTATGTAACTCTGAATGAGTAATACAAAAATAACAAAAAAATGTAGCAAAAATAAACAAAACCATTACAAGGATTAGGTTTTGCAATGATGTGTTTGTAAAGCAGCCCGGCGAGCAGCAAGGCAAGCAGCTTGGCAAGCAGTCCGACACGGGTTGGAGGCACAAAAAAAGCTATTCACAAACAGCCAAGCAGCATGTTTACGCCTGTTCACAGGCTCGCGTCCGTATTCGTGCCGTTAAATATCGCTTTAAATGCGAGCGTATAAACCTATCACTGGAGTAGATCAAATTCTGACGTCATCCAACAGCGGGTTGATACTTCAATGCGTTTATTAATTAACCTCATTGTTATTCCCACTTCTGATTGGCTGCTCATGCATTATTTATCCACTACGTAATTATAAATCTTAGCGTTCAGCATTTTGATTTTACAAAAGCGTTTTAGTACCTTTTTAACGGTAGTACACTCGACTGAGATGTTGGAGTGTTGAAGTAAAAGATCACGAGTTAAACGTAAGTTATACTTAGTCACAATAGTACCGTTATTGACTATTATTTCTCGGTTGTTGTGACCGAACTGGCCGTATTATAATAAAATAAGTTATCATAAAGTATCGGCCTGCATTCAACGAGCGCCGTAGTGTCATCTAAAACATAATTCATGCACAATTTAAAACTGAACACCTTTGCTTGTTGACTTAAGTAGTTTAAACGTATAGGAATGTACAAATTATTAAAATTATATACATATATATATATATATATATATATATATATATATATATTATTTTAAAACATCAAAATAAAGACACTTTATACGACAACCAAGTGAAATAAAGAGAAGCTGTCTCTGTAAAGGTAAAGTCTGAAATTGAACTAATGCAATCCCAGGTTCATGGTCACACGTCAGCGTTTTTTTTAAACGAGACGTTTTTTTATCGATCAGTATTGTATTTTCTATGCTGGGAATTAGTAATAGAATCCATCGAGAAGTTATATAAACGCTGACAGCGAGATTTAACGCAACGGTTTTTTAAACTCTACACTAATACCTACTAATAGCTGTCCTATTACAACTGTCCTATGACAACACTCAAGAAAAATATAAAAATATGCTGCAGCTTAAACGGTCGCAGTTGCAATCGCAAATAAATAATCTCGAGCTTAATTACCTATTTAAAAATGGGAATGGTCACATACCGAGGAGATATTTACTAATTATACTACGCACAATTGCACAAATATTTAAGTAATATACTTCATAACGAATTGAGATCAAAACGCTCTCTATAGAACCTACTACTCTACTATTTTTTTATAAGCTGGATCGTGGTCTCAAAGGCATAGACTAAGGGTAGATTAATATTAGACCAGCCCGCGGGGGCGGACCGGATTTATATTACACTGTGTGTTATAAGCCGCCACGGTCGCTTCAAATTTTATCGTAGTGATGTGAATAATTCCCAATTATTGAGTTGGAGTTTTCTTTACTGATGATGGCAGCTATCGATGGAGAGGAAGTAGAAGCAAGGAGTAAGTAGAACCAGGTTATACTAAAATGGAGCGTGCATCCTCTATGGATAATCTATAGGTACATATATAATCACTTGTCATGACTGACTGATTCATCAACGCAGATCCTAAGCCGCTGAGACCTCGAAGCACTGCTTAACTTGAATCACGTGCACGTGCAAGTGCAAATGGAGGCCAGGGCAGCGATGGTTAGAGCTAAATATGCAGGTGGGACAAAATGGAGATCAGCGGTAATGAATACCCTGCACAAAGGAATCATAAAAGACAAAATGATGGCAATGCCATCTGATGTCATGCTATCCGAATATAGCTTTGATAAGCTATTTAAAACCACCATTCCGGACCGATCGAAATGGGAAAAGCAAATACCTGGTAAATATGATTTCAACAATATCATCTGGTTCACAGATGGTTCAAAAAAAGATGGACTTGCAGGGGCGGGATTCCACGGTTAAAAGATCCTGCAACCTCGGTCAACAAGCCACCGTTTTCCAAGCAGAGCTTTATGCAATCTTAATATCTATCTTTACTGATAGCCAAGCAGCTATTCTAGCTCTAGGCTTACAAAGGATGGATTCTAAACTCGTAAAAGAGTGTGTCCAAACCTTAAAAAAACTAGGTGAAACCAATAGAGTAACGTTAAGTTGGGTACCTGGATACCGTGGCATCGTAGGAAATGAGCTAGCCGACGAGCTAGCCAGAAAGGGGGCAGAGGGGATGGCGTGGGGACCCTTTGCCTTACCCTTAACCCTTTTGCGGTATACCCAAATGCTCCATTACTATAACTCGCTCAAAGGATGGGGGGCTAATCTAAAGCATCAAGCTCTGGTCAAAGTAACAAGGCCAGAGAGTAGAATCAAATCAGAATTCTTACTAGAACCCTGGGCACTGCAGACTAAACAAACACATTCTGCCACAAGGATGAGGAAACACCTATACACATCCTCTGTGGCCGCAAGGCAATTCACCACACCAGAAACCAGCACCTTGGAGGACACTTAATCACACCTGACGACGTTAATGCCACTTTATCAAGATACATCGTCGACTTCATGGTTGGACTAAACCTTGAAGATGTCCTTTAAGAAAGAAAGAGGCGTAGATCTTTTAAGTTGCAGCGACTTTCGGGCTATATATCCCGGCCTCTATCCAGATACAATACAAAGCCTACAAACCTAAAATTTTGGCAGTTGATGCCTTTTGCATTCTTGTTGGTTTCTTAGAAATTCTTCCACTAAGGGGGTGAAATAGGGTTTGCAAGTTTGTATGAAACTCCGTCAGTTATGAAATATCGTGTTTGGTTTTTGGGTTTACAATAGAAAAACACTCATTTCATTGTTTTTTGGGTAATCAACCCTTAAGTGGGTAAATTAGGGGTTGAAAGTTTGTACGAAGCTCTGTCAGTTTGAAGTAAGTTCTGTGAAAATTGGTGTTTGGCTTTAAGGAAAATTTATCTTTGGATGTAAATAAAGAAACATGTATATGAGCTACAAAGCTACTCGTCTGCTGTCGAGACGAGATTCAAGACACTAATAGAACCTTAACAACGATTAGCAGTATAAATGTTGATAAATTTTCGTGATTTGTACTCATTATAAAGCGTATTGCAACGGCGAGGATCACAGGTAGACAAACCGTGTGTATGCTGCGCCGCTCGAAAGAGTGTTCGTATTACGACGAGACGGGACTGTGCAACAACCATGGCGTTCATACCGGTACGGAACACGTTTCATGCACTGCGTTATATAAACTGCTTCATCCAAAATGTATGTGACGTTTCAAATCCGTGCCCCGTCCGGACCACGTACACGGTACGCCCCGGGCACGGCCCAGTCTAATATAAATCCTCCCTCATGGGTTTTTGAAAACGTATAATTAATTATTTGAGTAAAAACGGTGATATTTTTATGTATTCTGAGTTACGTGTTTTTTCATGTATTCTGAATTACGTGTTTTTTTCATAAAAGGAACCTTTTTTCTAATAACATTGCAATAAAGTTGATAACGTAAAACAATCGCAGAAACGATTCCGTATCCATTACTTGCCTGAATTATGAAGGTTCTACGGGTTTCGGTAGCTACGAGAAACATTAGCATATATTTGTTATACACATGTCATGAATTTTTTAGAGTTCCTTATTTAAGGGAAAATTTAAGGGAGCCTTCTTTTTTATGTTTGGTTTTTTATAGAGGTAATACAGTTAGCTTTAACTATTTATATTAGTACACACTGACATAGGGCTCTCCTAACTTACGCTACGACATAACCCAGAGATGTTTTTTCTGTCATCGGTACAACTGGCTGGGGTAGTTTTTATTGACTAAATTATAATTTATTCGTAAAATCAAAGTCCCTTGGGAAGTAGTGCAGATCAAATGTGCCCAGTTTAAGTTTGATTTTCAATTAATCCTTTAATATTTGACACAGACTTTAAACATTAGACAGAGATATGTGCAGTGTGTGCTGTGTGCAATGTATAAGGGTGGGGATGTGAGCTATGTCAACAATTAACGCCCAATTTCTGTTCTGCCAGCGATATCGAAAATCTTAGAAAAATTGTTAAATAAGAGACTACTAAACTTTTCAGATACATGCAACATTTTATCAAAGTCACAGTTCGGCTTTAGGAAGGATCTTTCAACTCAAGACGCTATTACAGCTCTGACCATTGAAATTAACACTAATGTGGACAAGGGCTACAAGGCTACTTGTAGGTCCAGAAACACTGCCGTGAATTTATAGGCATGGCAGTATTTCTAGACCTTAAAAAGGCATTTGACACCTTATCTACTACCATCCTTTTGCACAGGTGACTGGCATAAGGCCTTCTCTATTTTTAAAAGTTATCTTGAGGATAGGGTACAACAGATCAAGTTGGCTTATATCATAAGTGATGAAGTGTCGTGTCTTTCGGTGTGCCACAGGGGAATGTGCTCGGTCTAACGTTGTTTTTAATCTATATCAACGATTTGTGTACATTACAAGATAGTAGCGGGCGTACATTCTCCTACGCAGATGACACTGCACTTGTTTATCATGGTTCTTCATGGGATCAAGTACAAAAAGTCGCTGAACAAGGTTCTAATATCTTGACACTAAACTAGTCTTGCTAACATTTACTAGCCTAGCTTAGATAGGTCATTGATATATATTATAAATAACAATGGTCCTAACACACTACCTTGTGGTACCCCGAATTGTATTTTGCGTAACTCTCATCGATAGATCTCCTCGATTTTTGTAACACTGTTTTTTTAGTGACTTCAGTGTACTGTGTTCTGTTTTTAAGATAAGATTTTATTAGTTCCAACACATTGGCTCTTAAACCGTAAGTATTTTGTTTATTAAGTAAAATAGTGTGGTCTACATAGTCAAAAATGCTTGGGTCATATCTAAATATATAGAACATACAGGTGTTCTATTGTCTACATTTTCCATAACGAACTCTAGGAAGTCGTAAATGGCCTTATTTATTGACTTATTGCATCTAAAACCCTTTTGCTCTTTTACTAATATACAGCTTTTTTCTAGGTAATCATTTAGTTCCATATATATGTATTTCTCAAATATTTTCGATAAAATAGGTATCAGGGCTATATTTATTTAACACAAACAAGTAGGTATTCAACAGTGTGTACTTCCATCAGAGACTACATATTAGAATCGTCATAATGATTATTAAATAGTCATAATTTGAATTGTTTTGTAAATTCATGAATTTATTTCATTTGAAATTACTATGGCCGTATTATCATCTAAATCTATGTAGATCTGTAAAACTTCTGTTGTAATGCGGAACCCTTTCACGTTTATTTCTACGAACACCTATTATCCTACCGTTTTCGGGATTTTTATCCCTCGTAAGTTCTACGAGTTTAGTATTACATTGCCAATAAACGTATTCATAAATATTATGGCCTTTTCTAATCACTTTTATACTCACTATAATTTTTCGATGTAACTTTTATTTCTTAAATATATATACAAAATAAAAGAAAAGATGAACTGATTGAATATATTAATGCTGTTGTTTTGTTTGAGATAATAATAATATAATAATATCTTGGGACAACTCACACAACGCCATCTGATCCCAAACTAAGCAGAGCTTGTACTATGGAAACCAGACAACTGATAAACATACATAAATATTTCTAAATACATACATATTATAGATAAATAACACCCAGACACAGAATAAACCATCGTGCTCATCACACAAAGTTTTATCCTGGGTGGGGATCGAACCCACGACCTCTTGCGTAGCAGTCGGATACACTCCCACCGCGCCACAGAGGCAGATGTCTCAAACAAAACAACAGTTCGAATGTGGTTATTTCAAATGTGATTGGATATGAAATCATCTCTTATTTTTTTGATAATAACCATGGATTACGCTCTACGGGACGCAATGTGCACTATGCCACGAAGAACACAAGACAAGTTTAACGGCTTTTATTTCTGCAAGTTTTCAGTATTTTATTTTATTTCTTATATAATTTCTTAAAGAAAAATCTTGTTATACTTAATCTGATTCTCGGCAACGGCTCCAACGATTTTCATGAAATTTAGTAAACAGGGAGTTTCGGGAGCGATAAATTTATAGCTATAACTATATAAAGCTAGGATTTACTTTTAGAACAACATTTAAAAAAATCCGAGCATATCTCGGTCATCCAGGTATTCAAACTTAAAGCGGACAAAGCAACAGGAAATTCTAGCTTCTAATAATATTGATGACAATGCTTAATTTTGTTATTAATTTAGGCCACATAAAACAAAGAGATTTTTTGTGCCGATTCATGTTGTTAAATTTTATAAAACATCCGAACTTGTGAATTAAAAATTTTATATTTTTAAAATTACTAGAAAATTTGCTTTCTTTGGTGAAAATCTATTTATTTTCACCAAACAAAGCCAGTTTTCTAATTTTAAAAACTGCATCCAAATTCTTACCCTTCTTTAAGCGCTATGATGTCACAGACAAACACATAGATGCACACATACACAGTACACGTTACAAACGTTTGCATTGAAAGTTAAAAACATTACACAGTTACTAAAAAAATTTAGGCAAACGAATACCCAACGTAAAGTTATTCATCTTCTGGTTAAAATGCTTCGTAATCGTATCGGAGATAAGGTTCTTGACAAATTGGACACTGGCGCGCTCTAGCTCGCAGCGAGATTTGTGGACACATTTACCATGTTTTTGTAACACCCTCCACTATTTGCTTTTGGTCTAGATGTTGAAAACTTTCGACAATAATACTTTAAAAAAAACCGTCTACAAAAAGACTGAAACAAGATATACATAATTGTACATTGAAAATCATGCGGTCGGATCAGCACAATTTTTAAATTTAACAGAATTAATTTAATATAATAAATATGAAGGGTATCTTGTTTCTGTCTTTTTGCAGGCGGGTTTATTTACTATAAATGTTGATAAACTTTCGCGATTTGTACACATTATGAAAATATATATATTACGGGTCTTAATCGCGTGAATAATTTTAATTAAAATACCTTGTTTATTGCCCGACGTTTCGACCGTATTGCAACGTCGGGCAATGAACAAGGTATTTAACCTTAAATTATTCACGCGATTAAGACCCGTAATATATATATATTTTCATAAAGGGTTTATTTACTTTTTATTTAGTTTATTAGTTTGTTTACTTGTTGGTAGTTGTAAGATACAAAGTGATTTAATAACTATTTGTTTTATTATGAACGTTCTTTTTTGTACGATCATATTTGAACAAAGGGTTATTTATATTTTGAAACTCGCCTTTTAAAGCCGTTTGATTTGATACCCCACTCTAGGGGGGTTTTTTTATTCTTAGCCTGCATTTTAAAGCGCATAAAAGTCGCTGATCTGATTTTTAGATAATAAATAATAATAATAAAGTTCTTTATTCACTTAGGAAGCAAAATACTACTCTTGTGAAAAGTCTGTCTGTATATCCATTGAGACAGACAGACAAACATTCATTTATTACAATCTGATTGATGGTTTCGAAACGCATAGAGGTTTCTATGCGTTTCGAGACCATTGATCAGATTGTAATGAAACTTTGGCTGGGTGTTCTAGAGACACCCACGAATGTTTCTGGCAAAAAAAAAGAAAAAAAGGGCACAGCGAAGCATGGCCAGGGTCACTAGTAAATTTATATAAGCCTGTTGTATCATTTACTATCTAGTTTCTATATAATACCTCTGTGCCATAGACGCGTGGGTGTTATTTTTTAAAACAACAAATACTTACAGTTACTTTCTACTTTGACAATTTATGCTTCACTTGTTTCTTTGTAGGAGAAAAATGTTGCCTGTAATTGGTGTTGCAAAGGTCGTAGCAACACAAAGCTTAATGTAAATATAAGCGTGAAAATGTTCTTATTGTTAGTCACCGTAAGTAATGGAGGACAAACGACGGGAAAATAAATAAAAACCAAGTAGAAATTATTCTTGAAAATGTTTTGAAGTGAAGAAATACTTTTATGTATGTTTTTGCAGCATTAAGTGATGTCAAAAAGTATTTATGGTCCGTTTAAATTAGGGGTCTGGTATACTTAATTCACCTAGGATAATTAAGTGATCCTAGGTAAATTAAGTATACCTCGCTGTAGGTCGCTCAGCTATAAAACTAGATGGTATAGCGATCGAATCAACGACTGTGGACTGTGTATTAGCTTATTAGATATATTTCGGGACTTAATCGCGTGAATTATTTAAAGGTACGAACCTTTTATTTACCCGAACTGGCACACGTTCGGGAGGTACTAAAAAGCAACGGATACAAGCATAACCTTCAACGTCCAAAGAGCAGAAAACTAAAGGTAAATGCCGACAGAGTGCCAGCTTTCATGCCGTACATCAAAGGAGTTACAGACAAAATTGGAACAGTATTAAAGAATTACTCCATTAAGACTGTATATAGTCCGCACTCCAAGGTTTCGAAGCTTTTACGAACGGCAAAGGATGTTATTCCGCTCCAAACACCTGGCGTGTACAAAGTGGATTACAGTTGCGGTAGTTCCTATATCAGACAGACCAAAAGGACAATCGCAGACAGGGTCAAGGAACATATCGCTGCTGTAAAAAACCGTCAAGTTTACAAGTCTGCTATCGCTAAGCATTTGTTGGAATCAGGACCAAATCACTGGATAGCATTGCATAAGCCACAGGTACTTTCCACCGATCGCCTCTATTATTCCAGGATAGTACGCGAGGCGGTTGAGATCAAGAAGTATAAGAACTTCAACCGAGAAGATGGATACCGGCTCTCACCATCTTGGAACCCTGTTATCAACAAATGCAATCGTAGCCGTAAAGACACCGCGCCTCAGTGTAAAGACGTTGTAAGTGTAGTATGTAGAAGTACCGACATTACAAATTATCAAAATTATCAAGACCAGGGGAGGGTAGTTGAAAAACCCCACGCCTCACGGAGACATCGCTAAGCTGCCATCAGTCGACTCGTGACCACGATCGGTGCAATTCGATCGAAACGTCGGGTAAGTAAAAGGTTCATACCTTTATATAATTCACGCGATTAAGTCCCGAAATATATCTAATCTGTATAAAAATCGCGAAAGTTTAAAAACAATAATGTGTATCAGCTTGTCATTTGTTGGTATGGTAATAAAGTCCACCGAGACAGAAGGATCCTACGCAACGAATTCTAAATTCACATTTTACTCCTTTTTTGGGACAGTCGTATAAAAACTATGAATTAATAATAATACAACGAAATAAAGGAAAAAGTAAAACTTTCTCTAGAAAATCTCGCCTCAATGGAAAAAACTTTTAATCCAAATGTCTTCAGAGAAACACGCAATATCACTTAGCGTCACCGCGTCAATTAAATGCGCTTCAAAAATATCTCCTTTGAAAACAAACTAGATTAGATCAACCGAATTTCAAAATCTCTTGATCGTTTCGAGTCCATGACAGATGCTTGAAACTCGACAACTTTATGAAATATCGCTCGACTAAGAAGTTTTGAAGCATTTTTATTATAATCTATATCAGATAACTTTTTATGTTAGTGTAGGGAAATGGAATGTTGTGTCAAAGTTGTGTGGTCCAGACTAAAGCATAATTAATAGATTTTCAGCTGGCGTTGACTATAATGCGGTAAAGGGTTCGTAACACAGAAAATACTTTAGTTAACCAGAAGATGAATAACTTTACGTTGGGTATTCGTTTGCCTAATTTTTTTTTAGTAACTGTGTATTGTTTTTAACTCACAATGCAAACGTATGTAACGTATACTGTGTAGGTGTGCATCTATGTGTTTGTCTGTGACATCATAGCGCTCAAACAAGGGTATGAATTTGGATGCAGTTTTTAAAATTAGAAAACTTGCTTTGTTTGGTGAAAATAAATAGATTTTCACCAAAGAAAGCAAATTTTCTAATAATTTTAAAAATAATAAATTTTTGATTCACAAGTCCGGATGTTTTATATAATTTAACAACATGAATCTGCACAAAAAAATCCTTGTTTTAGTCGTCACGTCTAAAAGTGAATCCTAGCTTTATACAGTTATAGCTATAAATTTATCGCCTCCGGAACTCCCTGTATACTAAATTTCATGAAAATCGTTGGAGTTTTTTTTCTTTTTTTTTGCCAGAAACATTCGCGCTCGTCCTCAGAACACCCTTACAAAGTTTTATTATCTGATCAATGGTCTAGAAACGCAAAGAATCCTCTATGCGTTTCGAAACCATTGATCAGATTGTAATAAATGAATGTTTGTCTGTCTGTCTGTAATCCATACAGACAGGCAGACAAACATTCATTTATATATATGTAGATTTGAAAAATATTCGGAACAAAGTGACATCGCAGTGTACGACCGCAGAATGCAGCACCAGTGGTAATGCGGATCGCAGCGCTTTCATACGCATTGTATATTATGATATATTACTGTCACATGTCTAGCTTGCTAAAAGGTATGGAAACAACCGAGACTTATAGCCGCAGCACGTGCGGTCTGCAGTATCCAGGACCGTGGTCCAAACAGCCGCGACAACAAGCAACAATGCGGTTGCTGCAGCTACGGGTCGCAGTGTGGCCAGCGGGTTGACCGCATTGTTGCAGTTTCGAAAAAAAATGCTTTAAAAAACAAAAAAAAAATGATAAAGGTTTCAATAGCGAGATGCAAGTTAAAAATATATCGATTATTTAACTAACTTTTACCTACGGCATCGCCTGCGGATGTCAGATAGCACGATGTAAACTATTAAATGTTGAATACAATCGACAAATCAATACAAAAACGTGGACATTTAAAAATAGAAAAGTAGTTTTTTTGTGTGTAATTTAATTTAATAGCCGCTGAGAAAGCTCAAAAGACGTAGCAGCGAACAGTAAACTTAGAAAAGAAAAGTCCGTTAATTTTATTCTTTCGTTTTTGCGATGGCGTCTGCTTATGGGCGAACATTTATCTTCATCTGTGAAAAAACATCGCGAGGAGAGACTGACGGCTCTAATGAAGGAACATTCCTTACTGATTCTAGAGAAAACTGGATGGACGTGGACTTTCATTAATGGTCAAGATTTCGTCTAAAGGTACACACTGAACGAAATTGGGACGAATTTAATTGATGAAAAGTACCACGACGTACTTATATACTGTATGTTTTTATACAGAACAGTTTTAGCAGCAGAATATTAGAATCATTCTATATTCCTCAACAAATGGTGTAACCATCTATCGATATTTGTATGTTTGTGCTCTATGCGTTCCGAAATCTTTGATCGGTGTGTTATGAAACTTTAGTGGGGTGTCCTGGAGATGCCTGCGAGGGTCCTGACGGGAAAACCGAACTCTACGTTCTACCACGACCAGTTCCTGCCTGATGCATTTAGTAATTTTAATCACACACACACACACACACACACACACACACACACACACACACACATATCACCCATGTGATGTCTCACTGCTGGGCACGGGTCTCCCCAGCAGAAACTACTAGACGACTGAGGGACTTCACCAAAAGACAGGCGTCAGCATCCTTAGCGTTTTTAAAGCCTTACTGCGGTCGTAAGCCCGCTCGCCAAGCGTGGTAATTATGGCAAATAAACCAGGATCTATAATTATAGTCACGCTTATGTTTTCGCCTGCATTTATATACTAAGAATCAATAAGAAATTAACAATAATTTAAAGTTTCCTAAATTCCAAAAACGTTAGTTTTCACCTTTATGTGAGAAAGATAACACAAGACTTACTGACGACGCCACATTTGAGATGCATTAGTGTGTTTTCGGCCATTATTTCAGATAAAGAAGACCAAGCATTTTGCTCTACCTACAAATGTCCAGAAAAGGGGTGGTTATAAATTCTTCTAAAGTTTATATCACTGACATATTAAACATACATAGTCATAAACCTACATAGTCATAAACCTTGCGTATGTTGAAAATCATATTATTCAATGAAGGTATATATGTATCAAGAAACATTGTATAGTAAATAAAATAACATTTCTACAATATTCTATTATCTTCAGTCGTGTACAATAATACGAAATTCCAAGGATTTTAGAGAGAATTCCGTCGATACTTTCCGGACACGTAGTTTCGGTTTTCATTGTGACACAATTGGTTCTTGTTGCTACCGAGTTGTGACATTCGGAGGATTTAGATTCTATATTTTCGTAGTGAAAGAATACTTGGAATGTTCCTATCTATTGGTGTTGACTGAAATAAGTGACAAAGGTATTAGAAATTAGTAAACTTTGTGACTTTTATTGTAAAATATTGACCAGTTTCGCTTGAAAGTCTTTGTTTGCAATCTTATTTGTTTGTCCGTTTTAGGCTTATGAAGCTTTTATAACTTAATATCATTTAAAAAACACTTATACATTGCCCGAAGATGCTATAGTATTGTATGGACAGTCAATACTAATAATAGGCAATAGAACAAACAAATGAATAAATGAAGAAGCTAATAAGATGTAAGAAGACTGACACCCGTATTTATAAACAAGTCATTACTTATTACTTAGCAATTACTTCATTGAGAAATGGCTAGTTCTTAAAGTAATTACTTAGAAAAATCTATTTTATAGACAAGTAATATTCTTTACTTCCTTGAGCAAACTAACCAAGTATTACTTAGTAGGTACTTAGCAACCGGTGAGCCGCAAAAAACGTTCCATTACATAAACAAGATTTTATTAAATTTGCAAAATAGAGAGCCAAAAATATATTACGACAAACTAAATTAGCTACAAATTTTAAAACTTAAAAAAAAAAAAATTCAGAAATTAATCAGACCAAATTTTTATTTTATCGATATCCTTCAATTTTAGTTCTCTGAATGTAACGAAATGCAACATAATTGAATAGTAATGCTACCAAATGAAATAGCCCGTCACACGTATGCAAAGTATTTTTGAAGAACTTATTTTTAATTTAGCGTCATAAAACTCGCTTGATGTCACCCAAGAAATGTCACTGAAGTTATCACCGGTGTTTTACTGTTTTATCTAAAGGAATTTTTGCTGGTAAAATACGGGCACAAGTTACTATAATTTATGTAGCAAGGGGAATAATTTTTAATGGTTGTAAGCCCGCAAGCCTGCGACCGCGGTCAGCCTCCCCGTTGTGTCGACTGTATTGCTTGTCCCGGTGAAATCTCAAGTACCACAATCAATAGATTTTGTCGGTGTAGCCAGAAGCCCCTGGCAAGCATTAATAGGATAGGACAATGAACAGAAATAAAGAAGATACAGAGGATGGTTTTGTGACGGTGCAAGGAAAGAAGCGCCGACAGCCAACCGTCTAGAACCGCTGCGGCAAAGCTAAGTTAAGAGGACTCTGCGCGCGCATACGTGCGCCAGAAGTTCCGCTACAAGACGGGGGTGCAGATTCTGGAGTCGCGACGCATGGTACTTATGAGGGAGTGAAGCGTACCTACTGATATAGTTTTAATATATAGAGGTTCTAAGTTGTATTTACTTTTACTAGCACTTTACATAATGTATTATTGTAAATATGTTAGACGGTAAGGTATTGATTTCTGTGGGCCATTGATGTCTAAAATAAATGGTATATTATTGTTATTATTATTGTTATTGTATTGACTGGCTGGCATAGCGCCAAATAAATTGTTTTTATTTTCCAAACCTTCTGTATTTTTAAAATATCTGTTAAGAAAAATAACCTCTACATAACATTCTTAATTAAAGCTATTACTCAAGTAACGATATCGGTGACTATTGCTTGGCTAAGTATTCTAACGTTTGACGTTTCTTACTTCACTCATTTTCTTAACTATAAAATAGAAACTGTTACTTAAGTAATTACTTTTACATAAATAACTGCTATTACTCGTTTATAAATACGGGGGTGAAAGTAATCACACTAATATATAAATATAAATAATAAATACATAAAGGTGAAAGTTTGTGAGTTTGTGAGTGTGTATTTTTGTTACTTCTTTACGTCTAAACGGCTGGAGCGATTTTAAAAATGCGAAAAATTGGTATGGAGTTAGCTGACACCTTGGATTAATACATAGGCTAATAAACCGCGGGAAACAGCGGGGCACAGCTAGTTGTCAATAAAACTCGTTTTAAATAAAGCTAAATACGTTTGTAACCGAAATCATAACCGTAACCAGGTCACACGTCGACGATGTATTAATTAAACTGTGACTCGTATTTTGTACGGGAACATTTTTGCGTTAAATTAATTACAACATTAATTCCGATTAAAGCCCACTTGGCTATTGCGGCCTAACTCCGGGACTGTGGCCGCAATTTAAATTCGGATTTAAAAAAGAATTTCGGCAGAAATCGTTGCCAGCTTTTATTAAAAAAAAAAAATACTTCGAAGCGTTTCGTGTGAAAAGGAATTAGACATCTTCACGAACTTGTTTGTGTTAGAAAATTTTGTAATAAAAAAATGAATTTATTTTTTGTCTATCCTAGGTATATAGATTTTGATGACCTTCGAAGCCGAGGCGTGGACACTTATGGTGAGGCTAGTCCTCAAATTCAAAGTTGTGCAGCGGGCTATGGAACGAGCTATGCTTGGAGCGTCTTTGAATTAGGGATGTTACGGAGGTGATTTTATCGGAACCGAAGTCGGAGTCGCAGGTGGCGGTAGAAAACGAATATGTCTGTAATAAAAAAGTTCAAAGTGTCGTAGCCGAAGTTGGCTCCGACACTTTTAAATCGGAGCTGCATACCGTGCTCCGACTCTGAAGTCGGAGGTGTAAAATCAATCGGAAGTTCCGACTTTTTAGAGTCGGAGTCGAAGCTCCGTAATATCCCTGCTTTGAATGATAAAATTCGCAACGAGGTCATCCAACAAAGAACCAAAGTTACTGACATAACCTACAGGTTAAGCACGCTGAAGTAGCAATTGGCTGGCCATATTAAAATAATATCGGGACATAATCAAACCATTGTACCTTTAAATATTTCACGCGATTAAGTCTTGATAATATTCTAATATGTGTAAATATCGCAAAAGTTTAAAAACGATAATGGCTGGTCATATTTGCCAAAAGAAAAGATGGCCACTGCAACAAACGAGTTCTAAAGTGGACACCGCGAGTCGATAAATGTAAAGTAGTTTTACTCTCGACCCCCAGCCAGATGGACCGACGGACGACCTAAAGAAGGTCGCTGGGATGAATTGGATGCGGAAGGCGAATGACCGGGTGTTGTGGCGTAAATTAATAGACGCAAATGTTATGCAATGGACCGATACAGGCTGATTAATTGTGGAACATATAAGTATCACCAAGCGGAACTTACAAAAAAATATTAATATTTATTCTGTCTCTACTCCATGCAGTGACATATTGTATTTTAATATTTTTTTTAATCGATTACTGAGTCTATTACAATAATATTATGTTGAAGTGTTCAATTTCGTAAGTATAACACTATGAGAAATAAGCGTTTACCAATATAAGTGCCATAAATATTATTAAAGAAATTGAAGAAAAACTTTAATACAAATTAGATTGGTTGGTGATTGTGTATATGTCAGCCATTTTGTTCTCAAAACTCACTTCGTAATCCTATTCACTTAGCTTCAGTGTTAATTGGAAAGCTTGTTGGCATCGCTCCAGTGTTATCAAATTTTGCATTATAGCAAATGATGGATTAATTATTCCAGTAATCATAGGAATCTTAGCAAGAACAATTAATCAGTGACGTTTAAGAATAAAAACGGGTTGCACTTCGGAAGTTAAGTAAAAACTTGAACGTTAACGTTGTGCATTTTTGAATATTTTGGAATGGTTAGGGTTTTTTTATCAGAATAAAAGTACTATCATATAAGTGGTTAAATACAATATTCATCTATTGCGCTATCGTACACAAATATGACAATTTAAAAAAATGAATATATTGATAAAAAGAATGATAACGAAATGAAACAATAAATCACAAATCAAAAATCGCATATCAAAAATTAAAATAAAAAAGGAAAAAAATAATCGTTACTCGGACTTCTGGTTTTTAACATTTTAGATGGTGGCGAAATTTACCTTCATATTCTAATGATAGCAGTTTTTCATTGCTCTCCCTCCGTCTTATGAATTTTCGATCAGGGTCACGTGATCTACGAATTTTTGAACAGGGGCCCGTGATCCTGACGCGAATTTACCAAAAAAAGTGCACAACGCCGCTAAAAAAGTTTTCATTTTAAAAAATATAAATTAGTTTTTCTTTCAGGTTGACAAGCAGATCACGGGTTCTAGTTTTGTAACATTCTTTGACAAATCTTCTTAATTCAAAAATTCAAATACCATGCCGATGTTTGGAAGAGCGTGATCAGCTAAGGTTTCAAACAGTTTGCATGTACAACCTACAAGCCAAAAAGGATGACCCGACATGTGCATCTCAGTACCTACCTACTAATATTTTAACACACAAAAAACTAGGGTACAAAAGTATTCATAAAACGAAATGGCATTAATAATTGCTACTGCATAATTGCAACTTATAGTAATGTAATGTATGTGTTATTATTACTAATTTGATAAGTAGAATTGCATTCTGTGATTATTTATGTGATAAACCGTAAACAATGCGACCGTTTATCTGTTTGTAAGGTCATTATTTATTGAGAAGATACGGCAGCAGTAAAAACATCCGGCTTTTAAATATGACTGTGGAATGCAAGCTTGTAAAAACGTAGTAGGTGACTTTGGGGAGTAATTTAAAGGAAACAACTTTTGTTTCATATATATTGAGAGGGGGGGGGGGGACCAGTCAGGCAACTTATGCTATTTGAACTTCTATTACTTTTCCTCTTCTCCTTAACATTTTTCATTTTAAATAATTTCAGAGTAACTTTGTATTATGGGAAATCATCAAATGACTTCTCCCACTGTGGGCATGCACGTAGGACAAGCGGGAGGGCGTTTCAGACTCTTACTGACCCATCTGTGTTCCTTCTTTCGTCCTGGTGTTCCGGGAGCATGGTTACTCTTTCGAACGATCCCGCACTCCCGGTGGGCGCGTCAAATTGGATTTGCGGTTTATTTCAAAGACAATAAAATACAATCTACCAAACAACTTCATTTCGTCATGTTTATCAAGTTTCACAGAACATGGAAAGTAAACACAATATTCTCTAGAATCACAAATATCTAGTGATTTTTACCCAAACATAATACAACCTTGTATATTGTGGGAAATTGAGGAGCAACCGAGTATACCCTTTTAAGTAAGTTCAAATATCATGTATCGATAACGCTCTTAACCCTTATGTAAGGCTTCGGTATCAGAAAACGTCTGATTCGATGACTCGGTATTATTTACTCAATCGCAATCGAAAACATGTTATTATGTTATTTTACTTTCGCCTAAATGTGAAGTAACCTTAGAGTATACATAAGCAAGCTATTTATCTTGCTTATTTATACTCTAAGAAAGTAACTCTTTCAAAATCTTTGTTTGGTTAAGACGGCAAAAGAATATTTTTTTTTTTTTAGTTTGAACACTTTGAAGTATTTTGGCATTAATGCAATAACCAATATGCACACAAACCTTAAAAATCAGTAGCATATTTCAGTGAAATGGTTTGGTCTTAAGTCCATGTATATTTTAGAAATTTAAGAATTGCTCGTTAAAAAAAAACGCGATAGATTTATATAATGAATCGCTAATAGCCATTGAAAGATTCAATTCAAATTTCAAGTTTGCAGATCATCACCAATCGTTCTTTATTCTTTTTTATTCACATGCGGAGGAGGGTTATATGTTTGACTCGTAAGTAAGTATGTATGTAATTATTTATGTATCTTTCCAAAGTTCCTATGTCCGCTGATAACTCCTCAACGGATCAACTGATTTTAATAAATTATACGTCATTAGAATATTTTCGATGAAATGAGTGTTAATATTAATAAAATTCTTAAAAAATCGGATGCGCGGCCTGAGAAAAAAAAAAACTTTTCGAAGACTCTCGAGTAGGGTATCAAATTTAAGGCCATTAAGAGGCTAATTTGAAAATATATATGTTAATTAAGTTTAAATAAAGTTTGGAGTGATAAATTATTGAAAAAACAACGTTAATTATGAAACAAATAGTTCTTTTAGCTTATCATTATAAGCTAAAAGAACTATTTGTTCCATAATTAAAAAGTACTAAATAAAAAAATAATACATCTAAAATAATAAAGGAGGCACGATATTAGGTTATAAACATAATAATAACAATATTTACACTACCTATGTACAAATTACTACATAAAATAAAATTAAAACAAGCAGGCGTCATAGAATTCCTCCGCATCGCTATCGACCGGCACCGTGCCCAGAAGGCTGGCAGCATTGCCGCGTTGTAAAGCAATGCTGATTCGCTGAGCGAAGTACAGGCCAGCCTTCTGGTCACGTGAAGCGTCGATCAGGAGTTTACTTAAAATTTTATAAAAAGATCGTGCACTCGGGCCCCATGACCCTAGCGTTTTGACTCCAAACGGCTCAAAAACATAATCTCCGACAAGATTATTGTATTTGCGCCGTTTGGTAACCTCCGCCGATGCGGCAGCAGCGCCGGCACATCCCGCTGTACCTGAAAGGTGTGACGGCGCAAGGGTGTCAACGCAGGTTGCGTCCCACACCAAGGGCCGACCCATATTAGGTTCAACAGGATTAATTAATGCCTTCGACTGCATGGTATTAAATTTGAAGAGTATATTGTTTCTGTCTTTTGGCTGACGGGGTTTTTTAGTCTTTAAATTTATTTTTTAAGGCACACCCAGGTTAACCTAATTGGATCTAATAGCTCTATTTATTCGAAATTCCAGGTTATCTAAAAAACTACTGAATCGTATCGAATATACAAGTAGCGCAGCAATTATTCAAGTATAATATCGACCTTGGCTACAGCGTTCAACAGAAATAATAACATTTACAATTCAGATAGCAAGCGGTCTCGACGCCATTTCATTGCAAATCCTCACAGAGAAACAAAAGTCAACACAGGTATTAGGTTTTGGCTCCGTTACCCTGCAGTAGCAAAGTATCTATCTGTAATCCCATCTGTTTAGTAGCAGATTGATCGATTTGAAAATAGTTCACGAAATGCACAGTTCATGTGAACAATCTACGCAGGCAGTGCTGTTGGAAAAATCTTGTAAGTATTTACTTACATTATGTGCCTAACAATAAGAAATACTGATCGTCACTTTTATTTATATTTCATACAATAAAGTCACTGATGATAAGTAACATTGTCACGTGTAACCTAAAAGTTGTTTATATTCAAAATGGCCAAATAAATTGTAATCAAACAAAGCTGGGAACTATCGCGCTTAATCGAGTTTTTTTTTAATAAAAAAAAGTAATTCATTCATTTGGGTGCTACAATCAAAGAATCACAGACAGGCACACAGATACACTCGTTGAGGAGGCATTACGCTGGCGGCCCGTCTTGCTCTAACGCACACAACCGTTAGCTTACAGTGCCCAGGAGTGCAAGACAAAATAAAGTCGAATATTCGTTCGTTTATATGTTAGATGACGAACCAAAAAATGCATAAAACGAGGATAGTTATAATGTTCGTAACACTATAACTATCCTCGTTTTATGCATTTTTTCGTAAGTTTTTTTTATTTTTTCATCTACTAGAAAAACTCTTTGGCTACTCACATTTAATTTATTGTATCCGTATATAAGTTTTCTATATAACATTTTGAAAGAGCCGAACCCTGTTTCGCGTATTTTTCCTAATCCGTCAGCAAGCTCAAGTATAATCAGTATATCTTTCATAAATTTCATATAAGTTTACAAGGTTATTTTTGGAATAGTAGAAAGGTCAAACACTCCAACAAGATTTTTACTTCAAGAAATCATATAAAAAAAAAAACGAAATTATTGAAAACTTGCATAAATGCCATTCAAGTTGTCTTGTATCTCTTGTGCGCTATCGTGCTCATTGCGTCTCGTAATACGTAATTCATGGTTATTATTGAAAAACAAGTGATGGTTATATTTCACATCACATTGTGAACAGAATCTGTACTGTTAAAATGATTAATTCAAAAATATAACGTGGTCCAAAAACTACCCCATTGGATTATGCTACTGATTCTGAGCAAAATACTTTCAGGTTTGCACTTTACCAAGAATAACGTTGTATAATTATGTAGATAACCAATTAAGTAAGTATCTACCTAACAGCTTAGCTAAATTACCTAATTGTGTAAAAATAATATCGCAAAGACTCATCTATATCATTCAAATTGTAACTTTTTTTATAAAAGTAACACGAAATAAAAGCAAAGTTACGAAAAAGGAAAGAATACTTTCTTCCTGTAGCGTTTGAACCCTCGATCCCTAAATCCTGAGATTTATCGAATGTAGGTAAATACAACAGCATCAGTTTTAATAAAAGTTGAATCTGGTGCTCAAAAAGATTGCGTTCTACGAAATGAAAATCTGTTTTAATGTTATTTTTTCGACGTTCGCTCCCGACTTTTTATTTTCATCCATATCATAACAAATATTGGATTAAAAAGTTTGGCTTCGGAGAAATTTTTAACATAAATAATTCTTACAAAAATATTGATAAAAGCTTTTGAAATGTACAGTTTACAGATGTTTTGTAGATCTCATTTTGAATACATAGAAGTTTTTTTTCTCTATTTGGTTTTGGAAGTGAATTTATTTTTGTATGCGGGTTGGTTATTCCTTTACGAATTTGGCGTAAATAAAATGTACAATTCCGTAAACGACTTATCACAATCATATTAAAATGTTGTGTGTCTAGATTTGAAAACTATTATCTACGTTCCCTGGATCAGAAATAAAATCACTCAACGATCCTATGTGAATAAGGTAAAGTCTAATTCTGTCAACAACAATTTTGAATTTGAAAATACCAAGTGTTCGTACTTTCTTGACTTTTAACAAACTTATAAAATGTTATGTAACTCGGTACCTTTCGCGTTTTCTAAAACATGTTTTCATAGTTGAAAGCTCTAAGCGCGATGACACACTTTCAGAACTTTATTGGCACTCTGTGCCTTAAAGTTTACTTCGTTTTATATACGAAGACTCTTTTGACATAAGATGACAACTTTTTTTTTACAATGAATAAACAAAACCATTGGAAATTCGAGTCTTTTTGAATAAATTCTAAACCCCGGGCAATTAGTATAACTTGAATAATGTAATTTAAATAAAATGTGTCCTAAAAAGTAATTCATATTACACAAACAGTCCAGTAAAGCTTTGTTATAATTTTGACTAAATACTGTGTTGCTATGACAGCGAGTAATAGACGTGGGATGACTTGGAGTCGTTCGAGTGTTGAACCAAAGAAATCGATTGATGGAAAAATGATTCAAATATAGATTCAATTATTTTACATGTTTTTTCTATTTTAGTCCTTATTACGTTTTTGCCAAATTGACGCCTGAAATCTGAGAAAACATTAAACAAATGACAAAAGAAAAAAAGAATAAAGTCTCCACGGAAAAATGAATGCTGTTTTTTTCTCGAAGTCAAAATACTTTATTCATTCGGGTTACAAATGCAACACTTATGAACCTCAGACAAAATTTTCGAACTGAGTTTTTAAATTTCAAAGTGAAAACTTCTTTAGCGGCGTTGTGCACTTTTTTGGTTGGGTATAAAATGTTAAACTCGCGTCAGGATCTCGTGACCGAACGATTCGTGGATTGGTGGGATGACAGGTGTGAAATCGGGCGGTCTAGAAACCAAGAAGACCCCGGTTCGAGTCCAAATGATTATTTCCTCCCTTTTTATTTTTATTTTTTGATATTTGTTTTTTCATTCGTGATTGAATATTTTATATTTTTGATTTAATTGTCATGTGGTTGTCATTGCCATTTTAAATTGTCATGTTTGTGTACGACAGCCCAATAGATGAATATTGTATTTAACCACATAATGATTTTATACTGCTGAAAAGATTCCTAACTATTCCAAAATATTCAATAATGCACAACATTATGTAATGTTCAAGTTTTCACTTCTGCCGGCACTCCCGGAATGCAACTCGTTTTTTTTCTTAAACATTCGGGAGTTATGTTTGAGAAAAAAACGTGTAACGTGTAGTTTAAACATACAAATTACAAAGTCCGTCCGTCCGTTATCCGTTGTTCCGAGTCACGGACACAAAGGGCACCCACTTTGTGTCCGTGACTCGGAACAACAATTCAAATTCTAAATTCGAATAGCGTCTTTTTTCTTCAGTTTTACATTAACTAGCTTAGTTTTTAAGCTAAAGCTAAGTATGCTCCTATATCCGTGAAAAGTTTGCGAAGTAGTAAAATGGATAGTCAGATATACATGCGATGTGTGTGTGTTAAAATGCCAACGTTGTCGTCGGATGTAACAATTTATACAACTGGACATGTCTGCCGCATATATCACCGTTAGCCCCACCTCTTGTCGATTTCATCGCCTATAGAAAAAATATATTGTTCCAAAGCAAATCATTTTTCTTACTTATTTTGATGAAAAAATATTATAGCTCTTCACTCTTATCTTTTCAGGCTATTATTTTAACTTATAGATTCGTGTCAAAATGCCGGGTTCCATTAATCAAAAGATTTCGCCATTGCTTCTATTAAAATTTATTTTTTATAGAATATAATCGTTTGGTACATTGTCTATTTATTTCGACATTTTGTATGGGAATAAATTGTTTGAGTTTTGAACATCAGACATGTTATTTTTTTATGCATTCAGATAAAGAAAAGTCTTTTGCAGTTATATATACCTAGTCCGGCCATAAGTTCTGTTACAAATGAAAATGCATTTTTTTTTTTTTTTAAGTAATGTAATATTACTAAACTTATTTGTTATTAAAAAGTGTATTGCTGAGAGGTTTCACAACACGATCCAAGACTGTCTCTTGATACACTTTGGCTGAAGTTTTCACTCCTTTTTCACAAGAGGCCTTAATACAACACAACCCACCAAACCATCACTGACGCAGGATGATGACCACGGTGTACCTTTCCAACCATTTGAGCAGCTTGTTTAGAACTGTGACACACTTTATCATTTTACTTATTGTAGTGCCCTTCAATGCTGAAAATATTTTCATCGGTAAAGAGGATATTTCTGTGCCCTTCACCTGCGTATCGCGACAGAAGGCGTTTTGATCGATCCACTCTCTTTAATTGTAAAGATTGATTTAGGGCATGTCCTGTATATCGACGATAAGCACAGGACGAGCTTCAGGTCTTGTTTCATAACACGCGACAGAGTCCTAGCGGGAATCTTCATTTCTCGCGATAAGATTTTTTGCTTCCTAATGGGATTTCGACGAATGCTGACTTTAACAGCATTAACAGTCTTTGTAGTTCTAACAGCACGCGCCCGCCCCTATCTTTTATGGTCTTCGACAGAGAAAGTGTTCGGGTATCTGTTGATAGTACGATATACGAACATACGGCTGATACCAAGCTTTTGAAGTGTCTGGAATATGACCAACGGCTCCATACCCACTTTGTGCAATCCTGTTTTCTTTAACACCCCAATCCATATTGTAGTTTGATAATGAACACGAAAAAATATGTGAAATGGCGCGACATCGAAAGAACTTTTAAAAATAATAAACGCGTTCCAAATTCAAAGTAATTAATAGGTTGAAAAAAAGAAAAGTACTTATTTATGGTCGCACTAGTTATATATTTCAAAATATATACATATTATAGATAAACTATACTCAGACACAGAATAAACCATCGTGCTCATCACACAAAGTTTTATCCTGGGTAGGGATCGAATTTAATCAGCTACTTAAGTAATAAAATGAACACCCCTAATGGCTGGTCTAAATAACTTTGGGTAACTGACAATAGTTGAATTCCAAAACTAGTCTTATATCAATAAGCCTAATATTAGATATATAATAGGATATAAAATATTTATTTTTATTATTATTGACATTATTGAGAATACTGGTATCTAAAATATAAGTAGATACTTACCCTAAAAATTGCAATATTTTTGGTCTTTGGTGGTTGGTTTTTGGTGGTTGTTTATTCATTTTAAAATACTACCTTAACAATGCAATCGCATATCGTCGTGGTACATAATAGGTCGAATGTGAAAAAAATTGCAAATTTCCTTTTTGAGCGTATAAGTAACCAAAACATGCTTTCGCGACAATTGCAAAGACTCCTATGTCTACCATCCAATCAGAAGTGATCATTGAATTAGTTGCAATATGACCAATGAGACACGCTCATTTTTTTCACAACACATACGCAATTTGTCCTATGTCAACATTTCTCAAAACTTGTTAGGTCAATGACCTTAGTTTTAGTAGTCATAATTATGATACCCAATTTTAGTATTAATTGGATTAAAATAATTTAAATTTCATTAGGATTACAAACAAGAAACCGTTTTTAGTACCTCTTGTAAAGTGCGATATTAGTGACATTCGACATTTTGCAAGTATAGTGACGATATGGCACAACGGGAACTGTAATAGTTATGTCATGCGAGTATAGGTCAGGTTCAACTACCGCTGTTGAAATTTGACTACATCTTTTTGTTATATGTTATAATAAGCCTATCGATATTATGACTAGTTTCTTAGGTCACTATAATATCAGTTACTTATCGATAGTCAATAACCTAGTAACTAGTATTTTATGTACCTACTATACCTAGATAAAAGATGCGAATGTGACTGAACCTAACTATTTATGAACTGGTTCGGACCTTTGGTCGCGCCAGTGCGACCGATAAGCATATTAAAGTAATCAATATACTCACTCTTGAATTGAACTTTGATTTGATCAGTTGGTGAAATCGCTTAGATATTACGTGGAGAAAGTACTGGTTTAGCAAATTTTGTAACATGGTGTTTAACGGTATGTAATTATGTTTATCTTCTTATTATTTCAATGTTAAATAGTCTGTCAAATTGAATATATGATTTTATATAATAAATGTTATGGTAGGTTAAGACTACTTATCTTTATCTAATTATGGTATTTGTCAGTTATGTGTTAATTGTTTGTACATATTACCTTTGTGTTTAAATAAACATTATTAATTAAGTATATAATTGGGTTATAAGTAGGTATCTTTTATTACCTACTTACTTATAATTTAAGACATTATAATTCTGAATTGGCGTTCTTTAGTAGTCTACTAAGTAATTCATTAACAAGATGTAGTCTAAATCGATATTTGAATGAAATTGAACAATTTATATCGGTTCTTTATTATTTATTTTGTTTGTGCAAAAATGTAATTACAGTTGCCTACTTAGAGTAGGTACTTAATCTCAAATAATGGTTAAGATTACTTACCTTTTTTATTTTAGAAATGTCAAATAATATTATTTTAATGTTATTTTGCATTTATAACGTTAACATAAAATTTAAATTTAAAAATAATAAAATTAGATAACCCCTTTACATTTACCATTTAAAATATTTAAATACGATCTGAAACGCATTTATCAAATATTTAAACAACTATTGTTAAAGTAAATACGTCCGTTCAAACTGGAATCTTCTTGGAAATCGATGGTTGGGATTTCATTATCGAGTTTTATTTGCGTAGCCATTGAGCGGGTGGGAGCAGTGGACCGAGCGCTCGAGATACACTTCGGAGACGGAAAGTCAATCAAGTTTGAGGACTGTTGGCTCAGGGACCATTGCAGGTAATAATTATAACAAGTTATTTTGTAAAAATAAATTTTTAATCATCATCAGTCTATCGTAGTCCACTGCTGGACATGGGCCTCACCAATTGCACGCCACTTTATTTTTTAATGACCAGCTGAAATTCTTTTATTTTAAATCCGATCAAAATATGTGGATTTACAACTTTCTGTTACTCATTAAAAAGGTCTTTTACTAAAGGTTTAAACTGACTGATATAATAATTTATTTTGTAGGTGATTACTTTCGTATATTTCATATATTGTATCGCGGAGGAAAAGTTATTGAATCCTTAAGTGAATCTATATACCATGATAAAGGATTCTAGTTTTTATTATAAGGAAGTACTTGTGATAATCTTGTACTAATATATAGACACGATGATCAACAGATAGATACGACGAGTAATAAAATTGTAATAGTTGTACTTTCAGCGTATTTGACATTTTAGCACGTTTTTCGCAAAGGCATTATAAGAGCATAACGTGAAGATCCAAAAACATATACCATCATACCATCAACTCCATACCTGGCGTTTTGAAACATCATGTTGATGTCGTGGTCGGATCGTAGAATATACACCTTTGAACAACAAAGTACCTTCAAGATATCGGGTCCCTTGAAAACTGTACCAAAATAAAACTTCACTCATAGAGATGAAGATTAAGCACTATTGTGTAAGCGGACGTAAATATAAAAAAAAATATTTGATTATTATATCTCGGTTGATAATAATAATTATTGTATTTTAAAAGTCAATACGTCATGTACATCTACATGATGTATTGACGTTTAAACTAAGCTTAATAAAACATATTTTGTTTATGTTTAATCTGCAACCGCTATCAATATTATAAGTAGTCGAGATATAATATTCATGAAGAACTAGATCTGGTCGAAGTCTAATATTACTTGCGCTTTAGAGCAAAGATTTTTTTTAAATTTACGATATAGCTTCCACAATAGTGCTCAATGTTCATTCCCATGAGTGAAGTTTTATTTTGGGACAGTTTTGAAGTGACCCGATATCTTGAAGGTACTTTGTGTAAACTAAAATATTGTTTCAGGTGTTCCACTTGTTACCACGCAAATACATACCAGAGAGCTAATCATATATTAGATATACCAGACGTTACTATTAAGAATGTTAAATATGATAAATCACAGATTTTTGTAACATGTAAGTTTTTCAAAGTGTATGCAGTTTTATATGAGGCTATAAAGTCAATGAATTCATACTAACATGAACCGACCCCCAGTCCATCTTTCAGTTGAGTCTCTACTAAATACTCAAACGGTGCTAAACTTTGATTCAATCTCAAAGTATCTATTTCTGTCATTATAATAGCCGGGTCCACACCGGACAATCCAGTGAGCTATGATCGCGCGTGGCAGGAATGCGACCTAAAGGCGTGCTCGGTTGGACGTGCCGCGCGCAATCCAAGCGCTCGCTCCTTTTCGCGCGCAATCTGTTAGTTGTCGGTTTTTGTTGGTCTCTTGGCGCGCACGATATTGACGGTTGTGTGTGGTTTGAGCGGCATGAATGTAGCACAGAGTTCGACTAAACTGTCAATTACGGATAATACCTATGAATCACTTGGAGCGCGTTTCAAAATCGGAAGCTTCAACAAACTGCATCGGCCTAGCGCAATCCACGCTCCACAATCCTGGATCGCGTATCGCAGCATAGCCATTCCAGAATAGATCGTCCGATGTGGACCCGGCAATTAACTAAGTGACAGGATAGCTTGAAATTAACCGCGTCTTAGAACTGAGCGACGTTTATACATTCAGCTAAACAACTGCTCAAATGACAGACGTCTTTTTTCACGATGAAACACTGACTCAATTTTGAGGTACATATTTGATGAGTTGTTAAAAGTAATTTTAAGTAAGTAATTAAATGATTTTAATTTAACTATGATCAGTACTGAACTGAAAATAAAGGTATTTTTTTTCCAGGGAGCGACAATCACGAATCCACATATTCACAGGACTTTTTGTTACAATTCGAATACAAAAAGTGGAAAGAAAGCCGTTGTCTCAAACCTCAGCTATGGCACGGTGACATAAGTAAAAAAATAACTAAAATCCATGTGGATGAATTTCTAAACACTGTGGATGGCGCCAAAAGGGTATTTCAGTCACTTCTCGACTTCGGTGTCGTGTTGATAAAAGGGGTAATACTTTGTCTCTCTTTGCTAAGTGTTGAATTGATAAGATATTTAATTGAGCTACTCGATTTACTGGACAAAAGATCTAGTTTACAAAGGCAATTTTAATGGTTCCGTTGAAAAGGGAGCCATTTAATTCTTGTTTCAAGATTTCGATAGAAATAACTTTCTGATAGGTTCTTTGCTTTCGTCGGTAAATAAATTCTTTTACAGTAACAAATCAAAGCTTTCTTTATGTTGCAAGATTGCGTATGTTAGAAGTCAAAGCAGGTACTAACTTTAATTTTTATATGATGGAGTAGGTGCATAATCATTTGAGCATTTTTGGAGCGGATAGTCAATGAATACGTTAAAGTATTCAAATTAATATTTTGAATGTTAAAGTAACTTCGTCTGTCTGTCTGTAAAATTTTTGCGCTTAAACCGGTTATGCGATTTCGATGAAATTTAGGATTGGGACCTGGAAAAGGACATAGAATTGGTTTTATTGCGTTAACCGACATGTACGCGGTTGGAGCCCCGGAGGAAACCTAGTACAGTTTAATAAATACTTTCAATTAATTACGAATGAATGGATTTGGATGCGGTTCTTTTTAGGGTTCCGTAGCCAAAATGGCAAACAACGGAACCCTTATAGTTTCGTCATGTCCGTCTGTCTGTCTGTCTGTCCGTAGGTCACAGGCATTTTACTCAGAGACTTCTCAATGAATATTGATGTTCATTATTCGAAACTTATATTCATCATTAAAAACATTATAAGGTTCCTAATAAACTTTTTTGATTCAGTGAATATTTCTGGAAATAATCGCTCCGAAAGTTGCATAAATTGTGCCCCCCTTAACTTTTGAACCGTGTGACCAAAAAATTTATAAAAAATCACAAAGGTAGCGCTCAATAAATACTTTAAACTAAAATTATTTTAGACGTGATCGGATATACCGTCATTAAATTATAGCCGAAAAACTGCTTTTCTCAATAAAAGGGCGTAAGTGCCATGAACATATGCTCTTCTGCTGATGCAATTATTTAAGGCTGCGGAACCCTACATTGAGCATGGCCGACATACTCTTGCCCGGTTTTTTTGAATAATAAGCTAATTTAATTAAATGGTTTTTAACTGTGTTTAATGAAAATCCGTTAGGCTGTTCAGAAGATAATCAAATATTTGTCTCGCGTGTCGGGTTTTTTTTTATGTAAATAAAGTAACAATAATCTTGTTTTAAGAGGCATTTCGCATTTACATATGAGTAATCTGCATTTTCAACCGCTTAATTTACTCACATAGAAAGTACCATAGGTACTTTCACATTATCGAATAGGTACATGCTAAAAATAGACCAATCATAATATATATTGACAGTTAATGTAGGTATCACATTTACATATTGTTGCTTTGTTTCTTTTGTAATTATCAATTTCTCACACCCCGTTTAAATGAACGTACGTGTGTAGCTATTTTCAAATGGCTAATTCTTTAATTAAACCTCTTTAGATAATATAAATTTGTTGACACAAAATGTAAATCATTTAAAAAAAAAAAATCATTAAATTGTAAAAAGATAAAAACTGCCGTAATTTTTTGCGAAAAGGTCTCCATTTTACAATGATTTTTGTATTAATAAAACGTATTTACAAATAAAATTAATTGACGAAATACGCTTTGACCTTCAAATAATAAAATTATGCTATTTTATTTATTATTTTTATTAGCATTATGCATTTATTCAGACCTAGAAACATAATTATTATCAATCCGAATTTCAGTAAATTACGATGCATCAACGTCATTCCATAAAATTTTGTCAAATTTGCGAAATGGCTCATAAGTGTGTAATATTTCAGGTCGGTGTTTCTCTCCCCGACACAGAGGAAGTCTGTAAGGCTCTGGGCGGTGTTCAGCATACGTTGTTTGGAGGCATGTGGCAGTTCACAACGAGGGCTGATCACGCTGACACTGCTTATACTTCTCTGCCTCTTGCCGCTCATAACGATAATACGTATCTTACTGAAGCGGCTGGGTATGGTATACCTTTCAATTTTTATATGGATACTAACTTTGACTCTCTCTTTTTGCCAAAGATTATGTGAAAA
Source organism: Herminia tarsipennalis (assembly GCA_945859575.2). Lineage (NCBI taxonomy): Eukaryota > Metazoa > Arthropoda > Insecta > Lepidoptera > Erebidae > Herminia > Herminia tarsipennalis. The sequence goes on from OX243830.2 coordinate 32,097,578, forward strand.
TAATTTCTTAATTAACGTCTCCGAATATTAAAACTTTTTAGTATTTTTTTTAGGTTTGGCATAATGGAACCCTTTTAGTTTCGCTATGCCCGTCCGTCTGTCCGTTTGTCTGGCCCCTGGTTAGCTCAGAGACCCTTATTACGAGAAAGCTGTAATTAGGCATGGATACATATTACTTGCGCCGACAAAGTGGTAAAATAAAATCTTGAAGAAATAAAATTAGGGTGCCTCCCCTGCGTCTATAGTTGGAATGTATTTTATTTTTTTCACCTACCCCATAGTATAGGGTATGCTACTACGAAACTAGATTTATCTTGTCCGATCATAAATAATATTACATAAAAACTTTTCTTTTTTTTTCAACTTTTTTATTAGGTACTTTGAATTTGGAACGTGTTTATAATTTTTTAAAGTTCTTTCGATTTCGCGCCATTTCACATATTTTTTCGTGTTCATTATCAAATTACAATATAGATTAGGGTGTTAAAGAAAGCAGGTGATTGCCTTGCACAAAGTGGATATGGAGCCGTCGGTCATATTCCAGATAGGTACTTCAAAAGCTTGGTATCAGCCGTATGTTCGTATATCGTACTATCAACAACAGATTAAAGGCCTATATAAAAGTCAGAGGTGGCCATTTTGGATAGAATATTGTTTTTATTTTTTGCTGAGTCTTTAATAAATATGTACATATAAGTTTAAAAAAAAAATGCATTTTCATTTGTAACAGAACTTTTGGCCGGACTAGGTATATTTTAAAAATATTGAGGAGTTGTAATATATCATTCTTCGATTTAATAATCCGTTTGTGAAAGGTTAAGCCTTAAATTAAAAAAAAAATTGTTAGAGTCAAGTGTGTCTCCAACAAATTTTTTGAATGCCAGCTATATGGTTGTTTTGGGAAATGTGAAAAAAATCAGGGTAGCAGTTTATATGATTTAATTAAAAGAAAAACTATCACAGCTAAGTAGGCTTTACAAGTTTGCGAGTTATAGCCGGCCAAGTACCTAAGAAGTAACAAAATTTTTGTACAAATTCCATTGAAAAGCTACATTTGTTCATAAAAGGAGAAGCTAACTGACTGACTGACATATCAACGCAGGGCCTAGACTATAAGGGTTAGAAACTTGAAATTTTGCACAGGGGTTCATTTTATACTATAGGGGAGCAGTAAGCAAAGATTTAAAAAAAACTTTCTCTAAGGGGTAAGCCGTTAAAATATTGTGGTAACAATCTGGCATGCACGCGGGCGTAACTGCGGGCATAAGCTAGTTACTTATAATATGACGTTGTAAGTAGTATGAAACAAAAAAAGAAAAAACCCACTTTCCATAGGTCCGAATTATTATGTAAGAATTATACATGCATTTGCCGGTTTTCACAGATCTTTTAGAAATTTCGTTTGATTAATGTAGTACCTATATACGAATGAAAAGATTTTAATTCTGAAATCGTTCCATATTGTTTCCTTACAATTGGAATGAAACAGGCTTGCACGAGAATGTAATTAAACATCTACCTGAGTACTTTTATCCTCTACAAAAACGTGGATCAAAAAAAAACGAGCCTCATTTGGTATCCAATTAATGAAAATCTCTTCAGTCTAAATCCCAACCCTTGTTACATTTTTAGTACTTAATTGATTGTTTGAATCCCTTATAAATCATTCGTGGAAGGAAAATTTATTATAAAGATATGAATAAATGAAATTATAATCCCGATTGCGGTGGAATCAATTTATATAAATCCGGCTTGGATTTATCAACTAAACTACAAACGCTAAGCACAACATTAAATTGAGGGAAAAAATCCTAATTTGAAATTAAAAAAACACTAATGGCGTAAATAATGATGCCAGTTATATTTTTAAGAGCCTGTGTGACCTACTTAAACATGGAACCTTTCCGTCATTATTATTTCAGGGTCAATTCGAAAAAGCTTTCGTTTGTTGGTCGCTTTCAAATTCTGTTTAGCAATTCGTTCACGGCTACTCAAGCATTCAGCTTCCGTAACTGTAACAGTACACTGAGTCGAAGTAATGGCGGTGTCTAAAGGCCCCTCTTCACCTAAATTGTTGGCAATTGTTGACAACATTTGAATAGCAACAAAAATCACAAAGTTGAGTTCTTTATAAATATTTGTTTTAAAGCTCCGTCTTCTCTAAAATAACTTGTCATAACATCGTGTTGTTAACATAGAGATTTCCAACTTTTCTTTGGTGGAAATAGGCCTTAACATAGAATCCTATATCCCAATTGTACCAAAGTAAAAGAATGTCGAAATAAGTCGGCCCGATTTCGCCACACTTCGTTTGATTTCTAAGGATCTTTGACTTTTCCCTCTACTGAACATTTTCGTTTTTTGTTACGCACCAAATATATTCAACGCCGATGAATTTTCTAATGTGGATGAATTGAGATGATATATTGTTGTGACATTTATTACTGTAATGAAAACAGATCTGAAGGCAATTTATCTAAGGAATCTGACTTTGTCATTGATCATTAAATTCACCTGTGAATAATCTTAAAACAATTATGTTTGATTATAAAACGACAAAATATGTATGTGAGAAAATATTATCTACATATAAGATTGACTTGATTTTTTTTACATATTTTACATATTGATTGATTATTTAAAAATAAATCTTGCACAACTATCTACACTACTACAATCTGGCTTTTGAATATATCTGGTGTTTGTTTTTATCACAGACTTTTGAATCAAGTACTGTAAGTTCTTCGTTCAATCCGTGTTGGATCGATCAAAGAGCTTAGCAAATGGGTTAAAATAATACCCATAGCAATCATGTCCTAATAACGTTCGTATAATATATATTTTTTCAGTCTGCAAATCCTTCACTGCTTGGAACACAATAATGGAACTGGTGGAGAGACCATCCTGGTTGATGGCTTTTACGGAGCTCAACAGTTAAAGAAAGACTTTCCTGAAGATTTCCAGTTTCTATCTAAGTTTAATTTAGAAGCAGAGTATGTTGAAGAAGGCCATCATCATAGGTACTCTGCGCCTGTTATAAAAGTCGATGATGAAATGAAAGAATTGGTACAAATCAGGTTAGTAACCTAACCTTAACTTAATATACACACATCAAAAGTGTCTAGGGATCAAGCATTTTTATGCGGATTTCTTGAGATTGAGATGTGGCTTTGTAATAAATTTATGATTTTATAAATTTATATGGATCCTTTTTGGTGCATTTCATAATTTGAATCAGGAACTGTGAATCAAATTCGAGTAAAAGATGAAAATCAGCTGTCAATATTTTCCCTATAAAAACATACAACGCATTGAAGACATTATTAGTGCTACTGTTTCCCTACTACTGATTAAAACCAACGTTATTATGGAGCGGCGACGTCATTTAAGCAGGGAAGAAATGCTCAGAGCCGTGGGAATGATAGAAGCTGGTTCCCGGCAACGTACTGTGGCTTTAGCTCTGAATACAAGTCAGAGTGTTATCAGTCGACTTTGGACACGTTACCGAAGCACTGGTACCGTGGCTGAGCGCCATGGAGGACGGTATCGCTGCACCACACGGAGACAAGACCGATACATTCAAATCTTAACTCGAAGAGGTCCAACAATAACCGCCATGATGTTAGCCGTGAGGCTTCATCACTCTTCAGGGAACTTAATTAGCGACCAAACAGTCAGAAACCGCTTGCATGAAGTGAACCTTCATTCCCGAAGACCGCTACGGGTACCACCTATAGCAATGCACAATCGTAGGATTCGATATCAATGGGCTCTTGAACACAGAAATTGGGCAGAAGAACAATGGCGTTTCGTGTGCTTTTCTGATGAGTCTCGTTTTGGTATGAGACCGGATACAAGACGTATACGACACTGGAGAACCCCTGGACGCCAACAGCGATTAAAATCCTGCCAGGAAGTCCATCATTATAGTGGTGGAACCATCATGGTATGGGCGGGTATTTGGATCGGCGGAAGAACTGAGTTGATTTGGATCAGAGGCAACCTCAACGCTCAAATTTATGCTGAGACGATTGTATCAGACGTCATCGTTCCTCTACAAGTGCAAATCGGTCCCTTATTTCAGTTAATGCATGATAATGCACGACCGCACACCGCAAGAGTTGTAAGACAGACTCTCGCCGCAGCTAACATCAATGTCCTGCCCTGGCCTGCTCAGTCGCCAGACTTGAACCCGATTGAGCATGCATGGGATATGCTACAGAGAAGAGCTCCGCCGAATATGGAGGGTATCCAGTCGCAAGAAGACCTTTTTTTGTTGTTGCAACGAACATGGGCGGCCATTCCACAGCGTGATTTGGATGAACTCATTTTGAGTATGCCAAACCGATGTTCTTGTGTTGTTAGTGTTCGCGGTAGAAACACGGATTATTAATTGTTTAAGTTACCCAATAAAATTTTAAAGAAAACTGTTATTTCAGTCTTTTTTTCGAACTTTAATGTTAGTGGTTCAAATGTCAAAAATCCCTTTATTAGGAAAATGGCAAATTTCTTTATTAATGCAAAGGTGACTTGGTTTATCGTTACTGTGACAAACGAAAACACTTTATTTGATGAATCCTTAAAGAAATAAAAAAAAAAAAAATCAATCAGGAGAAAAGTTATTGCAAAAATATATGTTGATCCCTAGACACTTTTGATGTGTGTAGTAACCTAGACAAAAAAAAAACGGATTGCACTCCGGGAGTGACGGCAGAAGTGATACCTTGAACATTAATGTTGTGCATTTTTAAATATTTTGGAATGGTTAGGAAATCTTTTATTAGTATAACAGTACTTCCATTTATGTGGTTAAACACAATACTCATCTATTGCGTTATCGTAAACCAACATGACATTTAAAAAAATGAAATGTTTATCTCTAAGAAAAAAATACTTACTGATGAAATTTGAATAATATTTTTGTATCTTACTGACATAATAATAAAAAAATATTAAATAATAAATCAAAAACCCAAAATCAAAAATTAAAAAGGGAAAAAAAAAATCATTACTCGGACTCCAATTTCTCACCACCCGAGATAGAATAACATTGTAGATGGTGGCGAAATTTACCTTTGTATTCTAATGATCTTGTAGCCGTTTATCATTGCTCTCCCTTCGTCTTACGAATTTTCGAACAGGGTCACGAACCTATATATATAGGTACGTGATCCTCAAATCCTACACCTAGAAAATGAGGCGTACAATTGAAGTTTTTGATTTTGACAACATCAGTTCTCATACCCAAACAATTTACTAATTTTATTTAGTTAATTTACCTGAATTTATAATTTTAACTCCGTATACACAAAATTATGGTTAACTGAGTTTTTGTAAGACTTTCTAGTTGATAGTCATCTAATGACTAACCCAGATTGCGTTTCTGCTATTGCAGCTACTGTAACGATAGGTAATATTAGTGCATTATGTATGTTTTCAGGTTTAATGTGTACGATCGTGCTCCAATGGCTTTTGTCAGTAGTGAGCAGTGCCGATCCTACTATCGTTCGCTTCGAAATTTGGCCAAGTACTATGAAAATACTAATAACCAGTGGAAATTTAAATTGCAACCAGGTATGTCGCGAAAAAAACGTAATAATCTTGGCGAAAATACTTACGGAATTGATATTCTGTTGAAGATTTTTGGACTCAAAATTTGACGGTTTTATTTTGGCATTAGTTCGATGGCTATAAGTTGATTAGTCAGCTTGAGTTCACTATTTTACAAAATGTGGTTTTTCAGGTACAGTGATGGCGATGGATAACTTCAGAGTGCTACACGGTAGAACGGGTTTCTCAGGCAGTCGTGTTCTCGCTGGAAGTTATGTGGCACGTTCTGATTGGCTTGACAAAGCCAGGGTTTTGAAACTTATACAATAATTTATAAATATTTCTTGATAAAATATTTGTTGATAACCAAGGTTATGTTTTTGATAAAAAAAAGGTTATGTTTTTAATTTGAAGAACATTGATGTCCTGAAAAAGACCTAGTCCATAATCGTACGGTACGTAGAACTAATTTCTCGGTTTACAATATTCCTGTGCAGTAATCCAGCGAAATAATCAAGTCCAGTGCTAGACTGGATCATATCGTTTACATTTTTCCAATCAAATGACAAGGGTTTACATCAAGAAACATGATTTGTCAATAACAGATCTAAATAAGAACTAAATACATTAGATAACTAAATTTACTACTACAAATTAAAATAAATTATTTTTTAAACCATTTGCATTTAAACACTGTCAATAAGTTAAGCAAACTTAAATGGACGCAATGCAAATTACTTTAGTTTGTCTAAAAGATTTTTCTTTCGAGAGTTGAATCAGTAAGTGATTTTCCATTGTTACGAGTCTTTTTCAAACTCTTAGGTTAGTTAATAATATAGTAGTTTGAATAAAAATAAAATGAATAGAATATTCTTAAGTATGTAGTTTGATTAAAGTTGAAATTTTAACAAGTTTCTTTGATTTTCAAATGCGCAACGACACAGGATCTGATTTTGTTCAAAATGTAGGTACAATAATGCCCAAAATGTAGAACAGATGTGGATGTAATTTGGCACATAAATTGATTACATCTTTAATTAACACAGATCAGTTTTGGAAAAGCAGGCGAAGCTACGAAAGGCGGTTAGTAAACTAAAAAAAAAAAGGGTTGCACTCTGGGAGTGCCGGCAGAAGTGACAACTTAAACATTACGGTTGTGTATTTTGTGAATATTTTAGAATGATTACATATATATACGGACATAGACATACGGACGGACAGATAGACGGACATGACGAAATTATAAGGGTTCAGTTTTTGCCATTTTGGCTACGGAACCCTGAAAAGGGAAAAAATATTCATTACTCGGACTAAAATCTCAAAAAAACTAAAATCTTACAGAAGCAAATACTAAAAAAAAAACACGTTTAATTTAATTGTATAATATCTAACTTCTAAATATTTGCCCTGTAGGTACCCAATTTGAAACAAAGCTCAGTTATACTCATATCACCGCCTTTACCGGAAAACAAAAATAAAACATTTATAAACATTTTTCATTATGTAAACATACCTACCAACATTAACAATAATGACGTCAAATAATTTCCCTGACAGAGAAGTTATCTAATTAAGTCAATCACATCGGATGGGCCGCAGCGGGCACTCAAAATGTCAATAGCATTCCTGGACGAACCCATAATGACATTTAAATAGGAGGCGGAACAATTCCGTCACGTGCAATATTATGGGTCACATGGCTTTTACGTGTTATGTATTTTGTTACATGTTACTTTTTTCTATTTTAGTTTAACCTTTTACCCATATTGGTCTCTGTTTTTACATGACTGCCACAGAGATGATATTTTTAGTTTGAAAATGAGATTAAATCAGATTTTTTTTTTAGGAACATATGGAACGAATGTTCGACTTTATTTTATCATGCGCTCCTGCGCACAGGCAAGTAATGGTTGTGTGTGGAAGAATGAGGCGACTGTGTCGCTGTGCGCGTAGCGTGAAATAAATAATTCGCTCCCCCGCGTGTAACGCCCCCTTAAAATAGATATGTTATTATTTTATTTTGTTTTTTATTAGATGTTGTACACATTCTTTTTATGTTACTTAAGCGCTACATTTGTATGATTAGAAATACTTGTTATTATTCACTTATTAATACTTGTTATTATTATTAACTACTTATAAATTCCCATAAAGATGGAAAGTGTTGAAAGGCTTAGATCACATACAATATTATGTTGTCGAAAGGAAAAAGCTGTTCGTTTCCCAACATAAAATAAATAAATAAACATCTTGCACAGCAGTCGTATACACCCCCACTGTACCACTGAGGCAATCAAACTAAGGTAATATATTAAGCAAAAGGTTTTATAAGTAGTTATACACCGTTTATCATTTTATTACCCTAACCAGATACTTAGGCAGCTACACTTGATAAAATATTGGCGATTTATGATGCCAGCTTTATGTTCACATTATCGCGCCCATAACATTTTTATTAAAATACCTCATACTGTTTTAGGACATCTCGTAAGCTAACACCGGATAATATGTCTGGAACTACAAACGTAAGGAGAAAAATCAAATATTTGGTTCACTAACCTCCACTTTGAATTTGCTTCCAAGAATCTCTGAATACATTATTAAGTAGGTATTCCGTGGTTAGGTAGAGGAATCAAATACATCAATGATCGCGGGGTATCAAAGTGAGCTTTGGATAAGCATTGCTTTTCGTTTTAAGATTTAAATCCTGAGAAAATCGAACTCGATGCTTTATACTATTACTTAAAAAATCCGACTCTTCTTTTAAACAAAATGCAGGAATAATTTACTTGGGTTTCCAGTAGAAATCAAGATTTTCTCGAATTGCGTTTTGGTTAGAAAGGATTTTAGCTATTATTATAGCGGTCTATACTCGATTACGCAGAAAAAATGTTATAATGTAAACTATTGATTTAATTTAACAGCAGACGAAAGGTTTAATTTTCAAAAATAAAAAAGCAAAGAATTCAATATTTATATTTATCTCGATGTCTATCTTACTTGTTTTTGCTGAATGCGTGAATAATTTAAGGTAAATTACCTTGTTTATTGGCCGACGTTTCGACTGTATTGCAACGGCAGTGGTCACGGGTAGACTAAACGCGATTAAGACCCGTAATATATATATTTTCATAATTCTGGTTATGTTGTATCAGTCTTCATACTTATACATAACAAGCCTTGTACCTCAAATCGTGAGTTGTCGTGTATAAAAAAGAGAAAAATAAGACCTGCAAAACCCTAGATAATATTGATAGTACCTACAAACCTTACAAGTGAGTATATCATTTATTTATTTTGATCCATAACACTGAACAGGTAAAAAGAGCACAAAATAAAGTGTAACAAAAATAGAACAGTTTTCTCCTAACAAAAGTACTTTAGTATTTTTCTTTGATGTATTACTTGACACCTCATTCATCTAAACGTTTCTCGACGGACGTTCAAACTACATTCGGAAGCTTTCAATAATTCTGTATGATACATTATGGAAGTTAGGTGCTTGCATTTATATTTTTCATTCCATAAGGGTAAAAATGATACAAGTTACTACGTACTCGTACACGTTTCTCCGCTTCTCATGCTTTACCGATCCAATTAAAAGTAAACGACGGTAGCCTAATGGCTAAGGCGTCGGTCTCGCAATCATAATGGCGCGGGTTCGAATCCTACCAATAATACTGCCGATGTGAACCCAGTACTAACACAATTCATTGAGCTTAGCTGAAGAGGTTAACAGGATTTGTAGTAATGTGAGACCCACAATTCCACATTGGTATCTTTAAAAAGACAAAAAGTTAAAAACTGTAAAATCATTATGGTCTTACTCAGATATAATAGCGTCAATTTAACTTAAAATATATTTTTTACTAGCTGTGCCCCGCGGTTTTACCCGCTCCAGCCGTTTAGACGTGAAGATGTAACAAACATACAAACTCACCTACTCACAAACTTTCGCTTTTTTAATATTAGTGTGATTGCTTGGTTTAGGATGTAGGAAATACTGACCGTAAAATTAGTTTCTAGTATCAAAGGAATGAGTCAAACTAAGTAGGTACCTACCTATTTTCTTAAACATGATTATAAGTAAGCTTTTACAGACATATATAATAATACAATAATAATATCTTGGGACAACTCACACAACGCTATTTGATCCAAAACTAAGCACAACTTGTACTATGGAAATCGGAGAACAGATAAACATACTTATATATTTCTAAAAACATACATAAAATAGATAAATAACACCCAGACACAGAACAAACCATCGTGCTCATCACATAAAGTTTTATTCTGGATGTGGATCGAACCCACGACCTCTTGCGTAGCAGTCGGATACACTCCCACCGCGCCACAGTGGCAGTATAGAGTATAGAGGATAGTACAATATAGAGGTTTCAAACTTACAACGCATCTGTTTTTACATCATGGGTTTAAAATACAATTTGGGCGCACCACACACTAGCCTTAGAGCAAAAGTGCGTCTAGCGATTATGTTCCTACTGCTTTTGGGAGTGGCCCTCCGAGACTTGATACCATTTTGCTACGACCTTGATAAACCCTTTGGGTCCAATGAAGAATGTTACTTTGTAGCGGAAGGGGGCTAATCTTTATTATTTCCCCAACTGAAAGTATGCTTTAGAGGCGTAGTAGCATACACTTTTTTATTTAATTTATTGGTTTCTAGAGGATATGGTGCAGTGATAAATTAGAGAAAATCAGTGCGGTTACAGACTCAGGGTTCTTATTAATGTTCTTTTTTCTAATTTTATTATAATAAAACCTCGGATCGATTATTTATCGCAGAATTTATCAGCCTTGATACAATGTGCGAACGAATGCTGCCTTGCGGGTCGTGGGTTGGATTCCCACACGGGATTTTTTTTGTGTATCTATAAATAAATTGCTCTGAGTCTGGCTGTACTTTGTGTGCTTAGTAAAGTCCCCCGTGATCAAAAGATTTTACCCATTAGTGCGTAAGTATCTTTGAAAACAAAAAACATATGTACATTTAATGTCCAATACTAAAAATGACACCAATAAAACTTATTGTACGTCGCGTTGAACGAAAAAACATCGTTTGTTCAAAATTAATTGACAGACAAGCAATCAAACGTCCTAAACTTTTAAATAACTCCATAATTTTCTAAAGCATGTGCTAAAAAATAAAATGTTTGAGCAGCAAAAAGTACGTGCGGGTTCAAGCTTCTTACTGTTTAAATTATCACGTCTCTCGTCTTAGATAACACCACAAGTTGGCCGCAAAACTTCGCGTTCTACGAACCATGTGTTACTAATAGCCCTGAACAAACTCAACAGAATTATCTCGGAAATTTTCTTAAGAACTTCGCTTCTAATACAAGTATGAAGTTTTGGTGTCCCGTCATGTTTGCTGTAAGAAAATTTTACGATGTGTGTAATTACTTATTTTGTTGTTTAGTAACTTGATATTAGATGTTGTTTAACAAAAATATCTTGCTATTTGGCGATAAATATTACTTTAAAGGTGTTTAGACGAAGAAACTTTATTTACTTAAACTACTATGTAGGACGTAACGACTTGTTTCGTTTTTATGCCTTTTAGTACTTATCAGTAAATTTAGTTGAAGTATGTATAAACAACTCTAAGATCTAGATATAATTTCTCATTAACATGATCGTGTTTTTTCAAAATAATAATAATTAATAAATAATATTCCTATTATGATTTTTTTTCTTATCTGTGCTATGAAAAGAAAAATGTCCGTGATTTTTTGGATGCAAAGATAATTCCTCCTTTATCATCACTTCGTTTTCAACCGCCTTCACGTTATATCACGGCTTATCGGTTTAGCTCAAGAAAAGGGACAAATAAACAGATTCAGTTTGGCATTTCGATTCAGATTTTTCTCTACAGCTCTACCTACCTAATTTAAAACCCAAAAGCATCTTCACACGTTGTTCTTTTCGGATAAATAAGCAAACGTGCCAGTCTCCTGGCAGCCAGCTCTCCAACAGGATATTACGTGTCGCCATTGACAAGGATTATGCCATTTTCATGCCAGCTCTATACAACTTAAATAGCGGTAGCAACGTCGGCATTTCCTGATTCATGTCATGCGGAAATGAAAGAGACGCTGTATTCATGTTTAGTATCTCACAGGTTTTCATGCGGTTTTGAGATTCGAATATAAGAAAATCTCCTTTTTCCATAAACGACTTATAATTCATATTATTTAAAGAGATACCTTTTAGCTCGCTTGCTCTGTTTTTGGACTTTTAATATTACTTTTTGGGCAGGTCATACTCGTATGTCGCAGGTATATAAAAAACACACACACCCAGTACACCCAGTCTCGAAATGACGATTTCTGGATTACACAAAGTGGTTTCCCGTTTAAGAATCGAAAACCCTTTTGAGTACATCATGATATTATGTACTTTTGAGTAAGAGTTCTACAAACTCTCACTGCGCCACCCTTAGTATGAAGTATTTAATATTTTGGTGATCTTCTAATTTTTAGCGTTAGCGATTCGACAAACATCTATACTAACATTATAAAGAGGAAAGATTTGATTGTTTGTTTGATTTTTTGTATTGAATAGGCTCAGAAACTACTGGACGGATTTAAAAAAATATTTCATCGTTGTGAAGCTTCACTAACCCCGGGTGTCATAGGCTATTTTTTATCCTTGTATTCCCAGGGGAACGGGAACTACGCGGGTGAAACCGTGAGGCGTCCGCTAGTTACAAATATAAGCAAATAAAATCATATAAAAAAAAAATAATGGCCAAAATGTATGTACGTGAATAACTTCAAAACGACTGCTCCTAACTGGATAGTTCCTTGTTGTGTTTGTTATCGTCAGGACAACGTTTCTATAAGAGGAAATTATAATAAAATTGTACAAAAGAGTGAAACTTTTAAAACAGGAGCGGGTGGTTAGTGTATCATATAATATAATGGTCCAGAACATGGCCAAGTCCACTGCATTGTCGAGCACACAGAACACGATGTGCATATTGCACGGCATAAGCAGCTTACATTTTGATTACGGTGATTCCCTATTTCCCATGCTCCGGCTAACCTGGGTCCGTAGTCCATTTAAAGACTTCCTTTGAATTTTTTTAACTATTCATACACGGCATAACATAACATTCTAATAATCCTGTTAGGATTGCATCACGACATTTCAATTGGAAACACCGCAACTGCAATCGTACCTCTTGTACAACAATCGTACGTAACCTTTCTGCGCAATTACATGATATTTTTAGAATATGAATTTAGATTTCTATTGCCAACCTTAAACAAGTTTCAAATTGTTCCTTTCAAGTTCGATACCAATAAAAACTTATTTGACAAAGCCCAAACGTATGCCAAACAATAAACGGCGTTTTATTGTTTGGCACCTTAATCCCTTTTCAAAGCATTTGTTTCAAGGCTCTTACTGGGATCAAAAGTAACTGGCCGGGAACATTGTTTTTGAACCCTTCAAGAAATTGGATCTTATGGTAATACATAAACGCTACGTTAAATTTACGAACGTGTTCAGTTTATTCTGATTTCAATCTTGAAAGGAAGGGTCTCGGAGGAAAGGTAAAATCAGGCAACGTTTTGGTATATTTGAAAGTTATTTTTGTGAGCGTATTTGGTTTTATGTGAGTTTGTACGTTAAAAGAAATTTAGGTTAAATTCATTGAATCATTTACATTTACTTTTTAATTTGATTGATACAGTAACAACATCCATAGTGATCCACAGTGAGCCTGTGTTATACCAAAAAAGTAAGTCGCATCAAGTTAGTTATAAAGTTAAAAATGTTTCCTTATCCAATTTCCTAGCTCAAGGATTGTACGTTTCTTGTAGTACGCACGACATACGTTTGCAGAATGGGGGTGTGTACTGCAAGAAGCGTACAGTCCCTTGTGTTAGAAAATTTATTGGTGTAACACAGGCTTAGAGTGCTGGTCAAAAGGTCGTGGTTTCCATATACACACGGGACATCACTTTGTGTGATCCACAAATTATCAGTCCGTGTCTGGATTTACACGGTCTCCATGCTTTGCTTGCAAAGCCCCCGTGGCACAGGACTTGTATGGGAGTTGTCTTTTTAGGCTCAACAATAACAGCGTAATGCTGCACTATTAATTCCTATAAAAAGTGCAGTGCTTGGCACCAAATTTCCTGAACGTTTCTGTTACGACATTACAACTTTTCAAAGCTCATTTTGCAGCACTTTGACTTCAACACGTAGGTACTTAACCGCACTTAACTCGTTCGTAATAAAAATAAAACTGCATACTTTTCCAAAAGTAACTCATAAAACTAACTCTTTCAATATTTACTACGAAAATAATACACAAGTCAAACTTTATTATCCAAGGATCGTTTATTAGAAACTGACTTTATCTTTATGAACATAGCGGCTTATGAAAAACCTATGGGTAACAAAACTCCGCAGGGAGTGCCCAATCACTAAGAAAAGTCCAATTTTCCCTTGGAAAATATTTAGGAGTCAACGATCCAACACTATCGGATATCTAACACCAACACTCTTGATAAGCACCTTAGAAATATTTCGTCGTAAAATTCCAACCGAAAGCTGTATTTTGGAGTTTTGATTAAATGGTAAACACATTTTTGGGTTTCGGTGGATAATATTTCAGTGGCAATTTTTATATCTTGCATATTATTTTTCTCATCTATTAGGTTTATTACTAGGTCTGCTTTGTTTTTAAGAGCCATTTCGAAGAATAACTCATTGCAACTTTAGGTATTTTAGCTGAGCGATTAACAAGGAGACAGCGATATGCACTCGGCAATATAGCGCGACTATTAATATTGATGCTTGCCACGGAATACTTTTGTTGTAAATAATATATAGGTACTATGCTTGCATAATAATTATGGTTATTGGATATATATATGTATATATATATATATATATATATATATATATATATATAAAACGAATAGGAAAAGTTTTTTTTTTCTTTATTCGTTTTATATTCTTAATTTTTTTTGTCGTCCATTTTAATGCTACATGTTTAACATAAATAATGTTAAACGTGCAGTGTAAAAATGGGCGACAAAAGCATTTATAAAATTAAGTTGGTATGAAAATAAATAAATTGTGCGACTAATACCGAGCCGTGAATAATACAAACGTTGCTATGTGATAAAATCGGTATGGTGTCAATTAATTTAATAGATAGGTACTGGCGTCCGGATTTTCTTATCTAAATAATACTGTAGGCAGCTTGGAAATATACATTTTTAAACTAATAAAAATATTGTAATGCAACTGCTATTTGATAGGTATATAAGTGGCAGCAACAACCTTTTATTGGCTACTGACGGCGTGTACTATGTAAAAAATGTAACTTTATTTTTTGTAATTACAATAACACTAGCTGACTCGGCCAACATCGTATTACCTAAAATTAAATGGGTTTATAGTTTTCTCATAGACAAAAAGCAGTATATATATATATCCATGGACTAAAAAATGATATGACTACCATAAATCAGTACAAAAATTAGGGGTTTCTAACTCAGTGGCAACCGAGCACATTGAAATATTCGCGAGGTTAACTAAATTATAAAAAGAACACGTCTGGTGGTCAAAACTTGAATAGTTTATTCCCATTCAATATTACGATTTTTTAATTTTTTTAGCTATACTTTTAGGTTTTCGTTTTTTTTAATATCTAATATTTCATTTAATATGATATTGATGAACCTAAGCGCCATTTTTTTGCTACAATACAAAGGTTGAATCAAATCATGAGTGGCCCTTTCAATAAGTATAATAAAAGACATTAGGTTCACTTTCTAAGAAAATCTTTATATGCAGTTCTTTAATTTATGAAAATAAAAGATTGTTTTGTTTAATTAAAATTTGCTAACTCAAATATTTAGGGGGCATTGGTCCACCCTGTAGGTAAGTATATATAATATGTTAAAAATGCATTTTTTTGTCTATATTCATAAAAAGAACATCTCTGATATTCACAACTTGGACATTTTATTCCCATACAATATTACCGATGTCGATTTTGTAATTTTTTTAGCTACCTTTGAGTTTTTCTTATTTTTTTTAAACCTTTCTTGAATAAAGCCGAACAAAACAAAAAAATATTATTCAAGTCGGTAAAGTCGATCTTTAGTTATGCCGTGACCAAGGGAAATAGGGATTTATCTATATCTATTCTTTATTACTTTCTAGCTTTCGCCCGCGGCTCCGCCATCGTGGATGTCGGTTATCGCGATAAAAACTATCGCTATAACTATCGTCTTTTCCCGGGACTCAAACTATCTCCTTACCAAATATCATCTAAATAGGTTCAGCGGTTTAAGCGTAAAAGGGTAACAAACAAACTTATTACACTTACAAACTTACATTCGCATTTATAATATTAGTTTGTACGTAAAAATAATAGGAAATAACGGAAAAAACGTTACGTATATAATAATAATATAATATAATCTATATATATACTTACATAAAAAAAAGTTTTTATGTAGGTATCTATATAGATTCTTCATCATACTAAATTTCTGAAGCTTTAACGTGGTTTACCTAAATCTCTTTTTTAATATAAGTCTCAATAGCACTGTAAAACCTGAAGCTTAGGTTTAAATATATTTCACATTTACTTATCTGTTTAAAAAGTATCCGGCTATTATTTAAAAGACGTGTGTACAAAACATCGCGTAATTTTAAAACTCGCAAACATCGCGTAAGTAGTAGTGTATTCATAATTTATTTATTTAAAATTTCATGCACAAAGTTGAAAGTGAACTAAATGATATTCTAGTGAATAAATGCTACTACTCTCTTCAAGAGTATTTCGAGGATAAAACATAACTGACTTTCTTTAATGCTCAATACTACTCATCTTGACTTGATAATGATATTGTAATTATTTTTCTTTATTTGTATTATAAGATATTGTTTTATTAAAATTTGCACACCACAACGATAAAATATGGATTGAACAGTACCTAATGTAACTACCAACACAATATGTACCCTGGTTTAGCAAATAAAAATTGAAATTGAAAAATTGAAAATCAATCCTTAATGTTGTATGTTATTACGCTTTATTAACATAAAAAAACGTTATAAACTGGAGTCATTTTTCGCAAAAAATTATGAAACTGTTTGCTTCTTACAATTTAATGTGATTATTTTTTTAAATTGTAATACTTTATGTGTCAATTAATTTATATACCTTTTAATTTGGTAAGTTTTTACAGCCCATTTATAAAGTCACCACACAAGAAACAATGCAATACTTATTCATGTGGTACATTAACGGTCAATATTTTGATTGATCTACTTTGAACAGGTATTTAATAGTGTAGAAGTCTTTCACAATATGATAAATTAAGCGCTTGAAAATTCAGATTATTCGCAAATAGCGGTGAATGCCTCTTAAAATAGTGTCATTAAATTACATTAGAACCAAATATAAACAAACGTCTAGTTTTGGTTTACCTCATTCTTTTTAATTCGCCTTATAATTAACCGTCTGTCTTCATAATAGAATGATATCTTATATAAAAAAATATAAATTAGTAAGTAATGAATTGACGGTTTTATTTATGCTGATAATTTAAACAAGTTTTATTAGTATATCATCTTAAGCGTATTTTATATAGAATGCAGTGTTTGCTTCTAGTAGGTCATGCACTTGCAAGTCATCTATTTTTATGCAATATTGTTTATTTTATAGTGTAATAACTAGTTTAGCAAACCTAATAAAAGAAAAAAAAGAAGTATAAGTTAATTATACTACTAGACTAAGTTAATTATACTCCCTAGGCTCACAAATATTGACGGATCGCATAAAAAAAAATACTGTGTTGTAATCGAAGCGAGAACAACCTTTTACAAACTTCCACTTTACAATAGACACAGGCAGCCATTATAGGTGGTGTCATATAATAAACACTAAAACAGTTGCTCGTTAAAATACCAAACTATCAAACAGTTATTTTATGATCCATGATAATCTAGTTCAAGCACATAACTTAGAACGCATATTTATCTGAAAACAAAGTTTACGACCGCTGTAAAATATTATCACCACTAAAAACTGAATATGCCACTTGACTTTAAGTTTATCGTATAGTAGTAATTTAAGTTTGGTATAAATAATATTATTACTTTTACATTGATAAATCATTACGATAACAGTTTTTTGTGGTAAAACCTTAAAGTACCTATTTTTTATTTTTTTTGCCAACCCCTGCCAAAACGAAATTAGGCAAATGTTCACTTTCTTATCATTATGTTTATTGTAAGTTTTGATTTATTGGATGTTAGTGTTATTAGTTTTAATAGACTACGTCATAGTATTTTCTTATACGTCATCGTTTTGAATGCTACATTACAAATGAACTTCAAAATTAGTAAATTTACCAGTAACCTCCAGTTTATTTATTTATATAATTCAATAACAATTCATTACAATTGTGTTTCAATACAAAATACTTAATACTATAACCAAATTACTTACACCTAAAATAATACATTATAACTATTAATTAATATAAATACTACATTATAAATATTATCAAATTAATACAATTTCAATTACTTAATAACTAGAAGAAATGTCTAAATTAAAAACATTAAAAAAAATAAATAGAAACAATACATTTTTCAATAACAATTAATAATCACAAAGATCTAGTAATATATCCACTTATTTATGTCCATTCTCAATGTCAACTACATGATATGCCCGCAAATTCATCTACAGAATAAAATGTGTTTTCAAATAAAAATAATTAATTCTCTTTTTAAATATGTGTGTTTCATATACGTCTTTTTTAAGTCCATCGGTAAGCAGTTGTATAATTTCACACATTGATATCGTCCACAATGTATATAAAATTATGTGTATAAAATATAAAATATTATATGTTTAAATTGTGCTTTAAATGATTTCTTCGAGTACTTTCTCTAATTGACCTTTCATCTTCAGTCTCAAAATCGGTGATGTACTTCGACAACTGGTTCAAGATAGTCAGTATATAAAGAGAAGGCACAGTTAGTATGGACAGTTCTTTAAAATATTTTATAGTTATAGTTACGCAACGATTACAAAAAAGTATTTATTGTCGTCAGATAGCTAGCTTTTATTTGTTTAGATTTAACGCAGTAAGTTTGTGTAGGTACACTGTGCAAACTAAAATTTTAGTAAATGTTAGAGAGCAACATTTACTAAATAAATTTACATTTACAACGTTTGATTAAATTCGTTATAGCCATTTCCGAGAAGGATTGTTTAAATACACACATACGTTGCCCGATTAAATATATTAGATTAAGGTACGGAATCCCCTTTATCAATTTGTTGACTGATTTCAAAGTCAACCTTTATAATAAAAAGTTAAAGTATTTACTTTTTATGTAAGGGTCATTCCGTGATAGATACTCCCCTTAGAGAAAATGCTTCAATATTTTAAAACTATTCAGTTACCGTGTATTATCGCTATGAATATAGCAAATAGCATATATCCAGCTAAAAGTAACATTTAAGGTTTTGCGTAGCTGCCCTACACACATAATTATCCAGAGCTAATAAATTATTGGGTTGTAAAGGCATTCAATTTTTAAAACTGAATACTTACACCGTATTACTTATATTACGTATCTTTGTCGCGATATTATAAACTGTCAGCTATCAATCAATATTATAAACTGTGTTAAATAACATACAGTTGACATTAATGGAAATTATGAAAAATATATCATTAAATTGTAAATGATTATTTGTGATTTACGATTAGTCAGTTTATAATAATTTATACATCATCATTTTTTCAAACACAATAGCTCAGGGTAGTATAAGTTGATGTCAATGTATTAGATTAGCAATAAAAAAAACTCGTGCCACGGTGTTTGTGGTCGAACTCCCCCGAAACGGTTCGACCGATTTTAATGTTTTTTTTGCTCTATATTTGGTATTTTTTTATTACTAGGGAAAATTGATTGACGCAGATGAAGTTGCATGGGTCAGCTAGTAAAATATGAAAATAAAACTTTAGCTCTGGCTGTAGGTACGGTGTGTGGTGCCCGTGCTTGGTATTTAAAACAAGTTGACATGTGCAACTTGGTCTGCGTAAATTTTACCCGTTTTTGTAACATTTTTCATTGCTGCTCTGCTCCTACTAGCCGAACAAACAAACACACTTTTCAGCTTTATAATATAAGTATAGATATTAAATTCATTGCTGCAATGTTGTAAAATACTTTTTTTCGAAAACGGGGCACCTATCCATCGAGGTATCTATCCAGAAATAACCCTACCCTGAAACTATGTTACCTATTTACTTGAAAATTTGCAAGTATAACATTTTAACTCGAGTGAAAATCAAATGATTCAATTTACAAAATGGCTGCATAAATTTATCGTGTAACCGGATTAAATATTAGTCTAAGAAGCTTGCGATGTGGAACAATATTGAAAGTGTTTTCTAGTATAAAATAAACTGTTTAAATAAAATACTTTAAGAGTGTTTACGAAAGAAAACTTTTTCAAGATTCAATTAGACATTCCATACAAATATGCTTTATAATGCAGACATAGCAGTGATATGGGTATGTCTGTAACGTCCTGATTGTCGCCCATTTCATTAGTATTATCGACTAATATTTATATAACTCAAATATTCTGACTGCCTCTGTGGCGCCGTGGGAGTGTATCCGACTGCTACGCAAGAGGTCGTGGGTTCGATTCCCACCCATTATAAAACTTTGTGTGATGAGCACGATGGTTTATTCTATGTCTGGGTGTTATCTATCTACAATATAATATGTATGTATTTAGAAATATATAATTATGTTTATCAGTTGTCTGGTTTCCATAATACAAGCTCTGCTTAGTTTGGGATCAGATAGCGTTGTGCGAGTTGTCCCAAGATATTAATATTTTTATTATAACTAACTAAATAGGGAATAGGTCATGGGTTCGATCCCCACCCAGAATTAAACTTTGTGTGATGAGCACAATGGTTTATTCTGTGTCTGGGTATAATGTTTCTATAATAAGTACATATTTAGAAATACATAAGTATGTATATCTTTTGTCTGGTTGCCATAGTACAAACTCTGCATAGTTGCGGATCAGATGACGTTGTGTGAGTTGTCCCAAGATATTATTATATTAATTATATGAGATCTTATTTTATGTTAGTAAAGGTAACACAAATCAGATCTCATATAATTTTCCCAGTTTTTATACTGCAGCAAGCGCTCCAACGATCTTGCTTTGCCGCACAACCTTGTGTCCTGATCGTCATTTCGATAATACGAGTGGGTCAGTTTTTTTCTTATATTTCCCAGGTAAAACTAACTAGCTAAGATTAGGACATTACAAAATCGCATATGACATGATGTTCCAAAAACGCCCACAGCGTTTATACAATTACTAGCTTTCGCCCGCCTCTCGGCCTGGATTTTGTGTGTGAAAACTATATTATATCTTTCCCGAGACTCAAACTATCTCCATACCAAATTTAATCTATATTGTTTTAGCGGTTTTACGCATGAAAACGTAACACACAGACAGACGTACACTCTTGAGTTCCTTTCACGATCTAAATACCTATAGCGTTTTAGTATAGTAGTCTACGAACAAAATTTGTCCCAAAGTCTAAGTAAAAATTTAAAAAATCATCTACCTAATACAATCTAAAAAATAAATCCAGAATTTAAATGCAGCAATTCCACGGTCTTAAGACCTCGTAATCTACACACTTTATTCAAAACATCCAATTTAAAATCTATCAGTACGCCAGAAGCAGGGCTTGACGATATTATTATAAACCGCAAGAAAGAAAATGGAAGCAGTTATCATTCTGCGACAGAGGCGAGCCACTGCAATACTATAACAGCGGCTGTAAAAAACACGATTATCTTTCCTGTAATTTTCTCTAACCGAGCTGTAGCACCTACTATTTGTACCTACGGCAGCATTACTACTGTAGTTTCATTTTATGTGCAATGCAAGGTAAAACATGATCCCACCAAAAACATTTTCATTTAAATGACGCCTAGACGAGTAGGTTCATATTGCTACAACTCTAGAAAAATTAATCAGATCATATGGAAAGCTAAACTCCTAACTCTACAACTCTTTAATTCTGATCATGACGTACAGTGTTCTGCGTAAATCCTAGTCCCTACACAGTAGTCAAATCTGTGGCTTGCCTGTTCCATTTCTCAAGGTCCTATTGGCACAAAATGAACAGTAGTTACTACTTATTCAATATTTTCGGTTTATAAGCCCACATGAGCGCCCACGTCACTATTACAAACCGCCTTGCCACCTATTTTGACTAAGGTGCAGGGTTTGTAGAGAACTTAAGACTAGAATTAGATGGATTAGATGAAGATATTATGAATTAAAATTACACAGTAAACACATTCTTCTAATAATAATAATAATAAAAATAAAAATAAAATAAAATAAGCCTTTATTGCTGTTATAGATAATTTAACAATGAATTTAAAATAAAAACTTGAAGAAGAAAAAAAACTTAACTAAAATTTTAAACTTAAAATCTACTCGGCATTCGGTTAGTCTTCCCT
The DNA here is from genome assembly GCA_945859575.2 of Herminia tarsipennalis. Taxonomy (NCBI): domain Eukaryota; kingdom Metazoa; phylum Arthropoda; class Insecta; order Lepidoptera; family Erebidae; genus Herminia; species Herminia tarsipennalis. The sequence goes on from OX243830.2 coordinate 32,119,724, forward strand.
ATTAACAGCTTGTCTTTCGACAAAGGCCTCCTCTAAGGCTTTCCACTTGTTCCTGTTTTGTGCTGTTCGTATCCATTCTGGACCTGCTGTTTTCTTAATATCGTCTTCCCATCGCTTAGGTTGTCTTCCTCTGTTTCTTATGCTTTCTCTCGGGTACCACTCTGTTATTATTTTGGTCCATTTTTCTTTCTTTTCTCTTGCCATATGCCCGGTCCAGCGCCACTTCATTCTTCTGCATATGGATTGCACTTTCCCGAACTTAGTCTTTTCTTTTATTCTTTTTAATTGTACTTTCTCGCTTCTTCTTATTCCCAGTACGCTTCTCTCTATCCCATTCTGACAAATATTTATTTTGTTTTGCTGTTGTTCGGTTAAGGCCCAAGTTTGACACGCATATGTTAGACATGGCAGGATGCAGACATTGAATACTTTCCGCTTTTCCGCCATTGGCATCTCTTTATTTTTCATAATTTCACTCAATGACCAGAATCTCTTCCAAGTATTAGCAATTCTTCTTTCAATTTCTTTCTGTATGTTTCCTGTTGATGATACTAATTGTCCCAAATATATGTACTCATCCACATATTCTAATTCTTGATCATTTATTTTGATATTCTCTGATAATGGAGAATTGCTCATTAATTTTGTCTTCGCTATATTTATTGTCAGACCTGCATTTGCACTTTCATCTGATAATTGCTGCAGCATTTTTTTCAAGACCTTTGGGCATTCCGCGAAAAGTATTAAATCATCGGCGAATCTTAAATGACTCAATTTCTCTCCGTTAATGTTAAGACCGAAATTATCCCAGTCCATTTTCCTAAAGATCATCTCTAACACCGCAGAGAATAGCTTTGGCGAAATAGGGTCACCTTGACGGACGCCTCTTTCTATTGGAAATTCGTCGCCTGTCAATTCAGTTTTTACTTGTGCTATACTTTTCTCATAAATAATCTTCAGAAGGCGAATATACTTATCATGTACCCCCTGTCGCTCGAGCGCTTCCCATATGTAGTAGTGTTCCAAAGAGTCAAAGGCTTTGTTGAAGTCCACGAAACCCAGGTAATATATTTTATTATATTCTTTGTATTTTTGGAGTATCTGTCTTAGGACGTGTATGTGATCTATAGTCGAAAAGTTGCTTCTGAATCCAGCTTGCTCTTTGGGCTGATGTTCATCAAGGATGTTGGTTAATCTAAATAGCAAAATTTTTGAAAAGATCTTATATATATTAGACATTAAACTTATCGGTCTATAATTGCCAATGTCTGCTTTATCTCCTTTCTTGTGTAATAATATTATCAACGATTTCGTCCAATCTTCGGGAATAATTTCAGTTTCTATTATTTTGTTGAACAAGTTGGTTAATTTAGGAGCAATCACAGGCATTGATATTCTGAGTAGTTCGTTGGTGACACCATCGGGACCAGGTGCTTTTCCTAATTTTTGCGTTAGAATCGCTCTCTCTGTTTCTCCATATAGAATAGGTTGTATAGTTTCCGAATCTTGCATGTCATTAATTTTAGTTGTGATGAATTTACTATTTTTACTTCTGTAAAGGTCTTTATAATATTCTGTAGCAATGTTTAATATCTCTAATCTTTTACTAGTACATTTTCCCTGTTTATCTTTCATATTTGGCATCCAATTTTTCTTTACTTCTAATTCTTTAAACGCTTTCTTTATTCCTCCTGTTTTCTTAATATGATATGTGAATGTTTCTGCTCTTTTACGCTTTCTATCTTTCCTTATATTTTCGTTTATCTTTTTACTTACTTCGGCAATCTTCTTACGTGTATCCTTAGTTTTTGTGCCGCGAAGAAGCAATTTCCTTTCCTGAAGTAGTTGCATTGTATCGGAGGATAGTATTGTCTTATTATACGTGACTACTTTACGAGCTTCGGTTTTGAGGGTATTAACAAACTCGTCGTATCTCGCCTGAATTGGCTTATTGGGTTCCTTAAATTCTTTTGCATCTAGAGTTTCCTTTAGATTGTGCATCAGCTTCGCATCGTTTTTAATGTTCGCATAGGGTATCGCTTCTTTTTGCAATCTTCTACTTTTCTTTGCATGTGTCCCTCGTAGTGTCGCACGAATCATTTTATGGTCTGAATTAAAATTAAAATTTTGTATGATCGACAGGTCTTTAAAACGTTTTGGTTTATTGGACATAATATAGTCAATTTCATTTCTATGCAGTCCATTTGGGGAAATCCAGGTCCATTTCTTATTCTTTTTCTTTTTGTAGAAACTGTTCAAGATACTTAGTTTGTTTTCCAAACCGAAGTTAACCAATCTTTGGCCGTTTTTGCTCCTGTTGCCATGACCATGATTGCCTACAATATACTCTTCTCCTCTTTGATATTTTCCAATTTGCCCATTGAAATCCCCCATTAATATTATATTTTTATGAGCAGTAGCGACAGTATCTTGTAATTTTTGGTAGAAATCTTCTATTTTGACTATGTCTTCTTTTTTGTCAGCTTCAGTTGGTGAGTATGCCTGAATAATGGACCATGATTCATCTCTGTTATTTTGAACGGGGAGTCTAATATTGAGAATTGCTATTCTTTCAGATATTCCTTTCAATTGTTCTATTTTGTTGGTATATTTTCGTTTTACCAAAAATCCAACCCCATATTGTCCTGGTGTTTCTCCTTTGTAGTGTAATATATACTTTCCGTGATCTTCTATTCCTTCTCCTAGTCGTCTCATTTCACTTATGCCAATTATGTCCCATTTAATTTCATTAATTGCATTTTCTAATTCGATAAGTTTTTCTGGGGTTCTTAGTGATCGTGTGTTAAGAGAAGCTATGTGTATGTCGCAATTGTTTATTCTTTCCTGTTTGTCTTTCCTTAGAGGGAGTTGGTCTTTGTCCCCCACGATGACCAGTCGGCTTGGGGGAAGTTGATGTTTCTTTGTTGATATATTTATTTCTTTATGTTGTTGTATTTTCCGTTTGCCGAGCGTTAGTTGTTATTGCTGTTTGTTTGTCGGAACTTTAGAGAGAGAGTTAGATCTGTTTCTTAGAATGTCAAATGCGTTACTTCTATTGGCCTTGGAAGACATGGAGGTTTGTTGTTTTTTAGATTGATTATCCGACGAATGGGGTGAAAAAGAAGTTTCTCGTTTTCTTTTTTCGTTATTTGTTGCATTCTCTTTCACTACCAGCTTGTCATATTTCAAGAATACTATCTTTCCTTTCTTTCTCTCTTCGATCAGCTCTGCTTGTAAAGCTTTCCTTTTAGCCAGAACTTCTTTTGGGTAGTCTTCTGTGACATATATTTCTTTTAAACCCTTCTTATTTCTCATAATCTCTATCTTTTTCCATTCATTTACAAAAGAACATAGAACTGGCCTTGGTTTATTACCGCCTGTATTTCTGTTTCCAATTCGGTATATATTATTTATTCCATTTTCTTCTACATCAATATTTATGTCCCTTTTGAAAGCTTTTCTTGCATTATTTATTAATTCCAATGTTGATTTTTCTATTTCTTCCATGCCAAATATAACTATATTGTTAATCCTGTTTTTTCTTGTTAAATATGCTATCTCTTTTTCCTGAGTTTCTATTTTTAATCTTAAATTTTTGTTTTCTTCTATAATCGGGATTAATTTTTCATCCATTCTGTACATAATATTGTTTGTAATAGATTCGGTAAGTTCCTTAGATTGCTGTTGCATTTCTAATTTCATTTTGTCGAACAAAAGTTGAAATTGTGCCTCCATTATTTATTATTTAAGTTTGTGACTTTGCTTGAAACGGAGCGTAACAGTAGTAGTTAGTTAGTTTCAACACTTGCAACACTGGTGTAAATGTCAATCGTTATATTTTCCAATAGTGTCAAAGTCAACTAAAAGGTAGTTCACTCTTCACTCTATATAGTCTATGATCTAACCTCAAAATGAAATTGACGATGTTGTCCAAGTTCTTATTTCTCGTGATCTTTTAATTAAATGCACTTTTCACTATCTTATAATCGTTTAGCCGTCCTTTTTACTAGTGTGTACGATGATATTCTGGCGTGAATGGTGTTTAAAACTATTTTTAAAGCACTTTTTTCGGATAATACATGAACCGTGATGTTAACACTTGGAAGCCATATAATAATACCTTAGGATAACTCCCACAAATTCATCTGATCCCAAATTAAGCAGAGCTTGTACTATGAGAACCAGACAACTGATAAACATATTTAGATAGGTATTTCTAAATACATACTCGTACATATTATAGATAAATTACTTAAAATATAAATTCATTGTTTCTAAATACATATATATTATACATAATTATGTTTTCAGTACAATTCAGAATTATATAATACAGCTTTTGTATAATCGCCACTTTTTTGTTGGAGGATGAGACGTATCCGCTTATGGTCCTTTCCATACAAATTTTCATTTCCCTCATTTAAGAGATAGGGAAAAATGTACAGATTTCTTATTTATAATATTAATTCTGTGGTAATCCGAACTTTTGTACCAAATTTCAGCTTTCTATTACTCCAGAAAGTACCCTAAAAGTTTTGCTGATCATCAGTGAGTCAGGGACGAAATCTGGGCATTATATATTTAGATGTGATTAATTAATAAAGTATAATAGCTGTACCTTTGATACTTAGCAAGTTTAATAAGTACTGTATATACATAATATCCTGAGAATTAGAACTTTCTAACACGGTCTAGACCAAATCTGTTGGGGTACAAATTAATATACGACGAAATGCTTCGAGAAAAGGTAGGTAGCGCTTTCGCTGTTTCGTCTACCAGAACAATGGGGGGCACTGCCGTGCCCCCTGATAGAAATGATAAAAACTACTTGTAAGTTTTTAGCCAATCAAAATAGAAGATATTTAAATGGTTGTGTTTCTTTTGTGTAGGTACAAAAGAAACACAACCATTTAAATATCTTCTGGAATGAATGGTTGAGGATAATATGGAATGGTTGAGGTTCATCTTAAAAGTTTTATCTTACAAGGCACATTACGTGAACCTTAAGAAGTAAGATAACGGTTATGTATCCATAAAAGTCATCTAATCAGAAAGACAACATTTGTAGATGACTTTTACATAATCTTTGACAACGATGCAGACATGTTGCAGACGTTGTTGTGTTAAAATAGCAATGCTATGAGCATGTGTTAATGTTTTTACCAATTCACGATGAAATCATATTGATTATGTAGGTATTTATTTATCATTCCTATAATGATTTTTTCTTTAATCTCTAATATTAATTGTCTAATTTTTTTTTATAAATTTCTCACGAAATGAGTTAACTTCAGTTTATTGTTTTAAATAAATAATGCTTGGGCCCACGTTTTCTAGTAATAAATATTCGTATGTTTACTATAGTAAAACATAAAAGATCTTACTCTTAAACCATAGTAGGGGCAGCGTAGCCAAGAGACGCAATAAAACAGTAGTTATAACAAAAATAAAGTCACGAACAGACGATGTAGAACACAAAAGGTAAGTGTAGCTCGAGTATTATTTATAGCCCTTAGTGGTTAAACCGTTTTAAATTTCTTTTAAATCTTTTTACGATATTTATTTGATAGTTGTTGGGAAGTTTTTTTGCTGTTTATGTAATGGCCAGCTTTGCAACTTACTTTTGTTTCTGCCCAGAATTCAAACCGCATCGCATTGGTTGGTACGGTGCCACAGGCAGTTTTACACTCAGTTAAACGTTAAACTCTTTTTAAACATCATTTAATATCTATTGCGTGGGGGGCTAAAAAGAGAAACTGACCGATCACTGATTAAAACTTATACCAGTTAAAAAACTTTGATGATATTATTAAAAATTTTAGATAAACTAAAATCAACTTTAGCGGGTACATCAGGAGCATCTACTTATAACAAATATAAAAACTATATGTGCTTATATTGGTCAAAGTACTGGTAACGAATGATTAAATATTAAATATTATTTCTGATATCCAATGAAAAAAAAAAGAAAGGCCTCACTCCTCACGCAGAATCTTTACTTACAAAAGTCAAATTATAATCTTAATCAAAGTGACAATTAAAACAAAGTGACAATAAAATTTACCCTAGCATAATAAACTGACAAGGAGCAAGCAACTAGATCAATTTTTCTTTATCATTTAAATATTCATCAACTGTTTAAGATGATTTTAGAGACAACCTGATTGTGACGTGTGTGTGATGATGATTTTTGACTACAAATTTGAACTTATTCGCTGATAGACGCATAATACTAGATGGTATCTCGTTAAATAGTCTCACAGAAAGACCCATAAATTAATTATGAGTTTTATGTAGCTTATGATATTGACCTACTAATTTGTGCTTTTTTTATTTAACATTCTCTAATTTTTTACAAAAATAGTAACGTTCACCGAGTAAACGTCACTATTTTTGTGATATAAATGCATATTTGTAGAGAAAAACCGTTGAATCAACTAAATGAATAACTTCATTTTTTAAACCAAAATTCGTACTGATATTTCTTACATTTGACAATATAAACTTAATAGATTTGATTTTTTTAGAATTTAAGAGCAAGTTATTTGAAGTAAACCACTCAAGAACTAATGCGAGAAACCTGTTTAAAATAGCGAATCGTGAAACACTATCACAGCTACGTAGGGTTTACAAGTTTAGTAACAGCTTATCAAATGAGAAGAAACAAAATTTTCATATAAATTTCATTAAATATTATTATTATGTAAGAATAACGTTGTAAGTATGAAACAAAAACAACAAAAACCCAATTGTTAAGCCGCATTATTCGGATAGAGGGACGGATGACTACATTGTGCGTGGCCCGACATCCACTTGTACGGTTTTTTCAATTTTCAATACTTGGCAATAGCTGCGATAAAAGTTAGTTGTTACATCGGTTACTACTTAAAAGTATTAAATAAAATCCGCCTGCGCAAATAGATGCAAACAAGATCACGCTGTTGGAGGCACTAAATTCACGAACTACTAAGTTCATCGAGATTATTATACGCCTCCGGAAGCATGATTTTACATTATGTAGAGGATCTTGTTTGCATCTTTTTTGCGCAGGCGAGTTTTTAATTTCTATTTTAGTATCTATAGTATACATTTTTAAGTGTTATCTCTAACTATGTATTATGTATACGTACATTTCTTGTGTGATTCTATAAAATATATTCTAGTAAAATATACAATAGGATCAGTGATGGCATAGCATCTATCAAAATCAATCTAACTTTTGTGATATAAAAAGCGCTAACGATTACAATGCTTTCCTCTCAGCAAATAAATCAATCGTCAGGTGTCACAAACAGTTTCAATGTACGCGATTTCAAAGTATTGAAAATATTTATTTCATTCCGAATATTGAAAATATTTGAAATAAATATTTTCACAATTTACATTGCTAACGAACTGTACACTGTGGAGTTATTCAATCTTATTGTATTTTCTTCGTTGCGGTTTCCTTGACTTTACTTACGATGTCTTGTTACCATTTTCCATGAAATCATCAAAATATGAGTTTTGAAAATAGTTTAAAGCCGGAATAAGGTTATTAGTAGCACTGATACAAGTAGTAGGTATAAGCCTTAAGACGTTTTGGTCGTCACAATCATTATAGTGTCAGTTAATTTTCAGTGAAATTGCCATGTTAACGCATCACTGTGTTTTGGTTGAAGAGCACTGTAGCAAGTGTAACTACTGGGCAGATGTGATTGACGAACTAATGTATCAAATGACGAGCGCGGTGAGGTGACGTTCAGATCTTTGCCAAACAAGGATTTGGGTTGCACAGATACTTTTATGGGCTGGCGAGACGCTTACCATTTAGGCTATTATACAGTGATAGTGGTAACAAGCTCGAAGTGAATTTGTTTAGCTCAGGGGCTCGCCTTATCGCCTGGTCTATAGACATTGTATGATCCTCAACGGACAGGAAATAATTACCGTGAATATTAAAGGGTTAAGAAAATTATTATTATATTTAAAAAAAAACTTGCTGTTAGAATGAGCTCTTTATTCTACCTTGTTCACCTGCGTGAACAAAGTGGACATGTCCTCATAACACCTTGGAATCACTGTGCCCAGGTGTGTGGTAAAATTATTAATTGCTCTCTTTTTTATACTACGACACACGCCAATATTGTCAAATTTATTAAAAATATTAACCTACCCACAACTAATATTTATTACACATCAATGTTACCAACGATAAACTGTGAAAATATTATAGACAAACAATCGCTTTTAATCACATATAGTATAGTATAGTATACAGGTGAACAAAGGACACCACTTATATCCACTCAATTCACCTAGGTGATATCACCTGGGTGCAATGACTCGAAGGTGATGCGAGTACCTACACTAGTTATCTCCACTTTTTTCACCTGGGTGACCAGGTGAACAAGGTGGAGTAAACCAAAATGAACAAAGGAACTAAGAATATAACCCCTCAGGCCAATTGAGTACAAATACCTAAAAAATATATTAAATCGAAACAATCAGTACCTATTTGATAATTTATTTCATTTATTATGCTTTAAAAAAATTGAGCATTTAAGTCCTTACAAATTTGGTTTCATGCATTTTTGTATATTTAACCATTTTTGAGATAAATCGTAAAGAGTGCGGAGCAACATAGCGCAATGACATCCCAACACCTTTTTAAAATATTGATCGAAGAAAATACAACCTAGTTACTTACATAACAGTAAACACTTTTGCTTTTCCTTCCATCCAATTTCCAGAAATTGAATATTACAATAGTTTCTCAATATCATAAGTGCTGTGTCATCCATCACTCCGGTTTTGATACTTCAGCGATCTCGATTCTTTACCCCCGTCTAAGTATATTTCCATGTCAGCCGCACCTTTCATACACAATATAATGATGCATGTACGGGCTAAGGAGGCCCCACTTGTTATTCGTAAAACAAAGTAAATTGTGTGCATAGTAATAGCCACTAAGGATAATCATTAAGAATTGCTTTTTACCTAATTACAGTGAAGCCAAAATGAAGTGTTCAACAATCTTTGTATGTATGTTTACGCATGATCCACTGGGCTCATTTCCTACTCGACCCGAATTTTACTTGGCCTGCAAAAAAATAACTACCATTTTTTTTTGTTAAGCTAATTTAAAACTATAGTCAGAAACATAAGTCTTTAATATAGTTAATAGTTACTTAACATGTTCTTAAACTTAACTTATTTAATATGAAACTACTTACTTAATGTAAACTAAAAAATCACAAATTATTATTAAAGTCCCCACTAGGTAAACTCAGGTACTTCGTAGATTTTTGTAATGTTAAATTGAAAAGCAAATAAAAACATAAACCTAAATAAACAAATAAGAATTTAAAAAAACTACAAAAATCACAAATAATTACCTAGTCTAAATTAAACTACTTTTTTAAGATTACTAGCAATGTGGGATTGGGCCCTACATTACTAGCAATCTGGCTGGGCTGTTGGTCTTGTAATTAGTGACCCTGACTGCTAAGCCGGAGGTTGTGGGTTCGGTCCCCACCCAGGATAAAACTTTGTAACAGGTAGGATTCGAACGCGCGAAATCAAGATTGCGAGTCCGATGCTTTAGCCATTAGGCTGCACAATCATCTTTGGTAATTTTCCTTACCTTACTTAATAATTCAGTCCACACCATCACCTATTGAAACAGTCATCAAATAAAAAATATGTCTATCAATCAACATATATAAATAAAATTATAAAAAATCATCAGTAGTGAATACAAAACTGGCAGAGTGCTTAAAATAAATTGTTAAATTAATATTTTATTTTTTTACCCGACTGTACAAATTGTACGTACTTGGTGGTAAAATCTATACTAATACTAGCTGACCCGCGCAACTTCGTCTGCGTAAATTTTCCCCATTTTTGCAAACATTTTTACTTGCTGCTCCGCTCCCATTAGTTGTAGCGCGATGTTTTATAGCCTATAAGCATTTCTCGATAAATGGGCTATCTAAAAGTAAAATATTTTTTTCAATTTGGACCCGTAGTTTCTGAGATTATCGCGTTCAAACAAACGAACAAACTCTTCTCTCTATTCTAATATTATAGTATAGTTATAAATGTTAGGGGTGGATAACCCTTATCACTTAGGGGCATGAATAATAGATTGTAATTTTCCCTTTTTTCTTCCTTTTTTTTATAACATTTTTCATTGCTGCTCCGCTCCTATTGGTCGTAGCGTGATGTTATAACCTATCTTCCTCGATAAATGGGCTATCCAACAATAAAATAAATTTTTCAGTGCAGCCCAGTAGTTCCTGAGATTATCGCATTCAAACAAACAAACAAACTCTTAGGGGTATGAAAAATAGATGTTGGCCGATTCTCATAGATACCGGATAAGCACAAAAAATTTTATCAAAATCGGTCAAGCCGTTTCGGAGGAGTATGGCAACGAAAACTGTGACACGAGAATTTTATATATTAGATTATAAAGCTGAAGAGTTTGTTTGATTGTTTGTTTGAACGCAGTAATCTCAGGAACTACTAATCCGAATTGAAAAAATATTTTACCCATTTATCTAAGAAGACTTGAGGCTATATAACATTACGCTAAGATCTATAGGAGCGGAGCAGCAATGAGATATGTAGCAGAAACGGGAAAAATTTACGCAGACGAAGTTGCGCGGGACAGTTAGTATTTTATATTATTCTTCGGGCCGACTAGAAATCAGGCTACGACTATAAATGAGCTATGAATCCACCATAGCACCTAAACCACCAATCATATTAATATGTTTACATAAGTACCACCATAGCATGTAAACCACTGATCATATAGATCCATGTGAAGTCTCTAAAGAAAAAATGGTAAAGATACACAGTGCCGTTAAAGAAACTGGTATGAAGTACTACCTAAGGAAAGAGAGATCTCGAACGTTAAAAATATGATTTGTTTGTAAAAGCGTATTAAAATTACATTGCAGGTTCACCTCCTTGAATTCTAGCATCCTGTTTTCAAGAGGGGTTCCTGACGTAGGTATATACGAGTACAGCAAGGTTTCCAGTGAACTCGTTAGTCACAGTTCGTTTGCTTTTAAGACAGCACTGGAACAAATCACGATCCACTACTAAGAACCACTAGCTGCATACTCACTTGGATTTATTATTTTTCTATTGAAATCATTATGAGTCGTTAGGAATCCTGTAAAATTTATTGAGATAAGAAAGAAAGAGAGAGAAAGTAAAGAGTCATTAACCAGTGCCAAAACTTCAACACAAAATACCGAGAGCAAAGAAGGTAATCTTCAAAGAATGCAAACTTCCTAACAATAATGATCGGAAAGTCTTAGATTCTTCTCCGTCAACGATGTCGATGTGTGCGTTGCTCAATTAATCTATGCATGTAGGTAACCTTTCGAGGTATTTCAAAACGCCTGGTTGGACCAGACGTGCTTTTCAGTATTTTACGACATTGCCATAAAAAATGATGTTATAGTTGTGGTAGTTTTGAGTTTTGTGGTAGTTTTGAGCTTTATGTATTTAGGTTTGTGAGTGTCTTTATATCGCCTGGATGGATTTAGACGATGGATTGTAAGAAGCAGTAATTCAAAATAGGTTTATTATAAAAACACACTCGCACATTGCGTGGGGCGTGATTAAATTGACATTTGTTTTAAGCCCAACATTATGCAGTCTCGGTTGGCATTCCACCTACGCTACTACTGCTAGAGTAAGGGCAAAGAATTGATTGTTTTGAAAGAGTTATATATGTGACTAGCTGTCCCGCGCAACTTCGTATGCGTAATTTCTCCCCGTTTTTGAAACATTTCTCGTCGCTTCTCCGCTCCTATTAGTCGTAGCGCGATGTTATATAGCCTATAGCCTTCCTCGATAAATGGGCTATCCAACAAAAAAAGAATTTTTCAAATCGGACCAGTAGATCCTGAGATTAGCGCGTTTAAACAAACAAACAAACAATCAAACAAACAAACTCTTCCGCTTTATAATATTAGTATAGATTACACGTCGACTTTGACCTTCTAATAAAATATGGAGGCCAAAACTACGTTTGCATGGGGAGATTCGTGATATGGAGCTATTGTAATCACGTAATAGGAAACGTTTTCATCGGTCGTAAATAAGTGTTTGCAATTTTCGGTATTAAGACGGATCTTATATTAAACGAAATTTATTAGCTAACATTAATAGGTACCATATTAGCATATGGAATAGAAGAGTTATTGTATTTATTTAACAATTTTAGAAAACCTACAACTAAATACGTACCTATCGTATTTAGTTGTAGGTTTTCTAAAATTGTTAAAGTTGCTGAAAACAACAAATGATATGTAGAAGGCCAATATTTTTTTTCATACAGTGTACAGAACACCTATAAATACAGTGAAAATTATATCGTTAGACAATTAATTATACTAAGAATATGTAAATTATTTCATACAAAAAAAGGATATTATCTACTAAATGTATAAATACTAAACAAAGGAAAAAATAAATAATCAGAAGAAAAATAGCTTGTTGAAGTTCTTCTTAACATAAGATAATACTAATGTTGAAACGATCGATGTCAACATCACCATACTATTATTACACACCATCAATGCCAATAAACCCTTAAAGCCGCCCTACACATTTGTATGTGGACGACGCAGATTTAGATGGTGTTGCAACACAATGGTAAGGAAATAAGTCAAGCTTTGAGGCACTTGTCCTTCGTCTAATTATACTCATCTATCAACATTCACTACCAGCACTTGAAAGACAGTGATGTCAGCATTATAATGTGTTCAATTGAGACCGATTTCAACAAGAACGTGAATCTTGCTGACTGCTGAGTCTAATTTGTATACCTACTTAAGTATTATTTAAATAACTTAGGCCTTAAGAACGCATTACATTCAAATCTATACTAATATTAAAAAGCTGAAGAGTTTATTTGAACGCGGTAATCTCAAGAACTACTGATCCGAATTAAAAAATATTTAACTGTTGGATAGCCCATTCATCGAGGAAGGCTATAGGCTATATAGCTTCACGCTACGACCAATAGGAGCGGAGCAGCAATGAGAAATGTTGAAAAAACGGGGAAAATTTACGCAGACGGAGTAGCGCAGGAGAGCTAGTAGAATATATCCGAGGAGTCCCTGTCTCAATGGCGTCTAATGAGATCTAGGTTATGGAACGTTATCATTTTCGCGCCGTTTTTGCGAAATGCTACACCCTATGTGCTCACGCCGCCGTTGGTCCTCGCCTGATGTCTCTCTAGTAGTGTTTATGATGAACGAATCTGTTCCGTCCATTAGACTATGAGGGTCTGGGAATAGAGAGTGCACTTGTGTCTGCATATATATTTGGGCTTATAGAGCCTGTAATAGACATCTTCCGTGTAGTAGGCTAGTCTCTAATGACATTCACCGCCAAAACCGACATCGGTCAGGATACCAATATTACAATAAAATACAAATACAATAATTGCATTATTGTATTTGTAAAGTAATTGGCAAGAAATGCCTATAAAAATTACTTCAATATTCGGCCTGCGACATCATAATTTGTTAAAATGCTCTCTGTAACGAAGCAATATCAAAAGCCGTGATAGTTCTTTAACTACCGACTAGATGGCGCATGCGAGGGCCCAAACTCGCGAGCATCAAGAGATAGAAAAATTTGAGGTCTAGTAACATAGTCCAGATAGGTGGTTCGCTTCTGGCCCCGGTTTGGCTTCGGAAGTCTCGGGTTCGATTCCTGGGTCTGGACTTCAAATTTTTCTATCTTTCAAAAATGCAATTATTGTATTTGTAAAGTAATTGGCAAGAAATGCCTATAAAAATAACTTCAATTACAATAAAAGTCCTGAATCAAGATGACTCACGTAGATGAGATTAAGTACCACATTGATTTTATATTCTCTTTGCTTTCGCTATTCGTACCTAAGTAAAAGTAGATAACCTACTTTATTACAGTACGAAACTTTTTGCATAAACAAATAAACAGTACGTCAAATCTAGTTTCCGTATTACATTCCATTCACTCACTGAAATGTCTGAATATGAAATATTATTTCAATTTACTCAAGGACTCCCTTCGTAGGGTTATGTAAGGACCCGTTCATACCTACTAAGTGATAATATGATTTAATTCTGATGATAAATTTAAGCAATCTAATCAAGGAATCATATGTGGAATTATTCAATCGATGGCATCGATTAATAGTTTTGTGGACTTGTTAAAAGTACAACGAAGTGAAATTTTAATTCCGTTGCGGCGTTTTGAAGCACAGGGATAGAATGCATGAATTCTGAAGCAGCACACTTTTTTGAGACAGTCGTGTAACATATGCTAGAGCAAATGATCATTTTCATCGATCGGACAACTCTAAGATGGGTGCACACACCACAGACAACATTTTGTCAAATTTATTATATATTTTTATAAAATTTACTTAATATCACTCTTCCACGCGTAGTGATGCGATAAAAAGTGTATTGTCCTTTCTTAGGATGCAATCAACATTTTTAGCGAATTTCGTTAGGATCAATTCAGCCAATTGGTAGTGAAAAAAATGAGAAACACTCACTGTCGTACTCTAGCTAATACCATAAATAGTATAGTATTAGATAGAATACGACATCCACAATAAATTACTACGTTTATTTGCATTTAATACAACAAATTTCTAACAAAATAAGTCTATGACGTCATTGTTAGTGATGTCATTGACGCGGAATTGAATTTGCGTTGGAACAAAAGGGTGCGATTTAGATTTGTTATTTGCTAACGACTTGTTTGAGCGCGTCGGTAAACATTGTTAGTTTCTGCAAAATAGGTTTGGTTGGGTAGGATTATGTTGCAATCTAAAAAAAACATAAGGGAAACTGCCGTAATTTTGTAAAATATTTGTTGTAATATAACTGTTGATCTTGTGTATGTAAGTAGGGAAATTTCTTTTGTTTTTACCCGACTGTAATGAAGGGTTATGTTTTTAGCGTGTATCTTGTACTAGCTGTACCCCGCGGTGCTACCCGCGTTTTATTAGCCTATGTGTTAATCCAAGGTGTCAGCTAACTCCATACCAAATTTTATTAAAATTGCTCCAGCCATTTAGACTTGCAGAAGTAACAAACATGACACTCACACACTCACAAAGTTTCGCTTTTTTAATATTTTTACCTTTTATTTATTCTTTATTACCTCATATCTCACAAACTACTGAACGGATTTACATAATTAAGAAGTTCTTAGATTCGTCTTGACCACCCAAGTGTTTTAGATAGGTGACGTTTGAAAAAACAAACATGGCGGCTGTGAGATGTCAAAATAAAGAGGTGCGAAAAAAATTGTTTCGAATACTGCAATATGGGCATCAAATTAAAGGCCTCATTTTAAGCATTTCAAAAAGGTATAACATGATCATGATTGTAGTACTAATTAGTCAGCAACCATTATTTTTTAATTTTCAATACTTGACATTAACTGTGTTATAAGTTAGTTGTTACACCCTACAACTACTCTAAAGTATTAAATAAAAAAATAAATTTAAAAATAAAAAACCTGCCTGCACAAAAAAGATCGTTCATCGAGAGTCATTAATGCTTCCTACTGCATGATATCATATAATTATGTAGTGGTCTTGTTTCAATCTTTTTTGTGCAGGCGGGTTTTTTATTTTTAATATCATCTTTTATACTTTATATTATAGCTAAAGACGTTGAACCTTTTTTACTGTTGAAAAGTTTAAAAAGAGTTTGACGTCACAAAAATTACGATCATGAACTTTGAACTATTCCATCCTTTGAGGGCGCTTTTAATTTTAGCATTTGGTGTAGGTAGTATGACAGACGTAAGACTTTTGTTGTGCCGCTTAGCCTGGAGGAGAGCCGCTTTAGCCGACAGCAATCCGAGTGCCCAATGTGACAGCACTATCGTCGGGTACCTGCTACTTTTACCTAATATAAAAAAACCCCACAATACGTAAAGAAACGTCCTGATTATAATGGCGAGCTTTATAATGAAAAAGCTACATTAAAAAATGTTTCCATGTTGACAGACGCCGATTCATACGTTAAAGTTATCCCTTCTCTTGTATCAGGGGTAGTGAATTCGATAAAGGATCTTTTTTTCGATACCGGGAATTTTAGAATGTTACAAAAAAAAAATTAAACAGTACGTAAAAACAGTTTTTTTTAGTCAGACCTTTGCAATAGCAAGAACATCAACAGAGTTTCTTATGTTTTATATAAAAACTTTCTTTTGATAACGAAACGAAACAATTGATCGACTATTACGTAAATACCGAAACTACCGAAAAATATAAAACTTACTCCAAAAAAATAGTTTATAATATATGACGTGATATGATTTCTTATTATAATAAGAAACGACGTAAACCGTTGTTTTTGAGATAACTGCTGTATTTGGTAGGTACTAGTCCGGTGTCGCGGGGGACTTACAAATATACAAACGATTTGTCATTTGTCACAAAGCACATCTTAACTCGGATTTGTGCATCACTCAAAGTGATATCTCGTGTGAGAATCGACCATAACACGGGACACGGGTTGTTGATCTTACATCACATACATAACATACATGGATATTTTCCTGGCTAAGCAGTCAGGGTCACTAACCACTAGACCAGCAGGCCAATCACCGGAATCCCAATCGATAATTTATTTAAAAAAATCTTAATTAAATGTACCAATATTGCGGCTTCAAGATTTAACTTTCAACTGCAGGCCAAAGAGTAAACTAATACTGCAGGCCTACAACAAGAATAGACATTGCAAACCATAGAAACTGAAATGGTTTGACTTATTTTGACTTCACCGCACGATTGTTTGGTCTCTCTCACGTTTTGTAATTCTTATTTACTTCAAGCTGTTTGATTGTCACAGACAGCGAACATTTCGTTCGAAACCATAAGTGACAGGACGATATTAAATCCTGAAAATCCCGGGATTTGTAATTCGGGGATTTCTATCCCGAAAAATGATCCAGGATCCCGGTTTTTGGGAAATTAAATTCCCTAATCTGGAGCTCAAAAGTAACTGTTAGTGTGCAGTAGCACTGCCATACTTTTTTCTTATCTATCTGAAATGGTAGTAGGTATTTGATATTATTTTTCGGACCGAACGGAATCTGGGCTAAATGGGTACTAAGCCACTTCTGCGGCACCATAGAAAGCGCATAAATTTAAGGCACCCTAAGGAAGTTTGCCGCAGATGATGATATTAGCAAAACGAGTAAATCCTTTTACATTTGCCTCTGTTACTAATATTGATACATCTTGATACACAAGCAAAGAGGTTACATCACGACTCGGGGTAGAATCTCTTTACACCTAGTAATAAAATTACGCCTACCCTTATAATTTTGTTATGCAATCATAAATCACGTTCCTCACCTTATACGTCTTTGAAGAGAGATTTAGGCTGTGGTTTTACTGAGGCTGGTGCTAGCGAAGCGATGTTATCATATTCCATAAAAACAACATCATCATCATATGTGTTTTGAACCCTCGCCAGAAACAAGGGAGTGTTATACGTTTGCCATCGAAGTGCTCAAACGGATTTGAATTTGCTAGGTATTGAATAAGGCTAAGTAGTTTATCCGAGATGGAAACCATTATGACGATAATCGGATTTTTATCTGTCAGGGAGTTTTTTGATGTTCATAGAATTACGTCTAAGTTAGCAAACGAACGTCAACTTAGCTGAATAGGAATAAAAAAAAACACATTACATGGGTGTTGAATGCTTTGAAAATTTACAGAAAGCAATTTTCAAGCCCAACATCATCAAATATGTGTGTTTAAATGGTTTCTGAAATGAAACTTACAGAGCCGTACAAGTTCCTCGGGTCACGGGGTCACAAAAAAACTTAAAATGCGTACTAGCTAAACTGTGGAATATGAGGGGCCTGGTGACCTGTGACACAGGTATACAAACACATATCACGGGCACCAGTCTCTCACAAATGCATTTAAACAATTGTATAAATCCAAGTTCTGTATTTTACTATTTATGAAGAGAAATAAATAAATAAATTTGAAATTTCGATTGCCATAAAACCGTACCACATGAAATTTTGACTTTATTTTGGTACCCTTAAGGGTTCAAGTCCCGTCTGAGACAATTTTCTTCCATACATTTTAATACAAATTACAGTTGAAAGTAAGCCGAGCAACATTTGCCCCCATTATGTTTAAGAACAAGTTATAATACGAATGAAACAATAAGGAGTCTGGAATCGCGAAAATCTACGTATTGACGCAAACTTCATACGTTTACTCATGTAGTTTGTGTACAGATAAGATAAGATAAGATAAGATATTTTTATTTGTTAAAACATGAGTATACACGGCAAAAAGCATGCAAGATGGACAATTGTTTTATGATCAAATCATGTTTAGCCATTGCGGCGTACAAATATTCAATAATAAATAATATTCAATTTATTAATATATCAAAATTACACCTAATTTTAATTAAATCAGACGTTACAGTTAGGTACACTAAAATTACATGACAATAAATAATTTTAATAATTAATTTAATAATTTTACATTCATCAATTATTTATTTTTACTAATATAGGTAAGGACATACATTGTATTTTATTTCAATTGAAAGTTCAATTCGGTAATTAATAATAGTAATTATAATAATAAAAAAATAGAAATATAAATAGAAATAACAATGGATTAAATAATGTCAATTTTATCACGCAAAAAGTCATCAATACTATAAAATGCTCTATCAGCTAAATATTTACATAAAATTTGTTTAAATTTTCCAATACTTTGCTCTTTCCATAGTTTTGGAATTTTATTATAAATTTTTGGCGCCATACAAAATATACTTTTATTCATTAGCATTGTTTTCGATGAATGAAGACAGAGTTTACTGTTATCTCGTCTATTGCGAATAATTACATCAGACTTTAAAGGGAACAAATTAGTATTGGTTTTTACGAAAACTGCAGTTTCTAAAATGTATAGAGAAGGTAGTGTTAAGATTTTAAATCTTTTAAAGAATGGTTTACAACTATCAGTAACTTTTAATTGAAAGATGATCCTTAAGCAGCGTTTTTGAGCTTTGAATACTAATTGTTTATTTGTGGAGTTACCCCAAAAGATAACCCCGTACCTTAATTTTGAGGAAATTAAACCGTGGTATGCTGTAAGAAGACTATCAATGTTAAGGATTGGGACTAATTTGTATATTGCATAAGAAGAACTACTAATTTTTTTTATTAAGTCTACTGTATGTGCTTTCCAATCAAGTTTTTTGTCTATTAATACACCAAGGAATTTCGTATTATCAATTTCACTAATTTGTGTATTGTCATGGTGTGTACTTAAATTAGATATAGTCGAACCTCTTTGTGCGAAGTGCATTATATTAGTTTTTTCTAAATTGATTTTTAAATTGTTGTTTTCTAGCCAATGGATCATAGATTTGAGGGAATTATTAATGTCTAAATTGTAAATTTCTTTATTTTTGCAGGGTATTGTGATAGTACTGTCATCGGCAAAGAGCGTAGTGTATTGGTTATTAATACTTTTAGGGAGGTCGTTAATATATATAATGAACAGTAAGGGTCCTAAAACACTACCCTGAGGCACACCGTATTTGACAACACGTAGTGAAGACCTATATGTCTCTTCATGTTTTGTGCGTGAGTTTATTGTGGTTATTTCAGTGTAGGTATTGTCTTCTCCCACTAATATAAGAATTTATCAAATTGAGGACATTACCGCGTACACCGTATGCTTCCAATTTCTCAATCAAAATATCATGTCGGACATAGTCAAAAGCTTGCGTCATGTCGCAGAATATTGTACTGACAGGTGTGTTTTTATCTACATTTATATACACTCTATGTAGAAAATCGTACAGGGCCATATTTATAGTCTTGTTGTTGCGGAACCCTTTCTGTTCGTTAACTAGTATATTGTTTTTTTCAAAATAAGCGTATAGTTGTTTATATACATGTTTTTCAAATATTTTAGATACTATACTTATTAGTGAGATTGGTCGATAGTATTGCATTTGTTCTTTATTCTCTTTTTTAAATATTGGTTTTACTATTGATGTTTTTAATGCTTCCGGAAAAATGCCTGTGTCAATACTCAGGTTGATAACATGGCTTATATGTGTAGAGATTTCAGCACACTTTGACTACACAATGTTTTTTCATGATGTTCTTATCGGGTTTAAATATTTTCAAACGTACTGTTGTGAAAATGACGACAGCTCATGTTTCAGACTCCAACTTCGTCTTTCCCAAACCGCATCTCAGTTTGCATCAAACGGCCATTAAAGCTTGTGTTCTAATTTCAAATACTTGTTCAACCCAGCTCCGCTCCTTTCCGCTTGAATTGTTCAAGTATCTTAACATTTAGCGTTGTTTTGTTCGAATAAATCAATTTTAATTACCGTTTTGTTTGTGCCTCGGTCGAGAAGTTGGTTATATACTAAATTCCGCAAGTCAGGATGATTTGGAAGCAAGTAACCCTTTACTGTTTGTGTTTATAACGTCTTAAGCTTTCGGGTATTCTACAAGAGTTTCTTATTATTACTAACTAAGATTAATTGTGAAGATAAAACAGGAAAATCCTGATAATCTCGCTGCCTATTAATTCCACTAGGTACTTATTATGCTTTCTCACCTATTAATAAATATTGAAGCTCAGCCAACGTTGATGAGTCGGACTGGGCTTAGCCGATCATGACAAGGTATTACGTCCTTCCAATACAAAAGAGGGATTCTTCGACCCGGCGGGCGAGGTGATGGTGCCATGAACAGTAAGTGTTGGGAACTAGTTTAGCAGTTGTGAGAACTCTACTAGCGCGATTCAGAATTTGAAGGGATCTTTTTTTACTTATATGTAGGTTATCGCAACAAATAAGTAGTGTTATAAAGTGCCTCAGTTTTGATCTAGGCACGACAATCCTCTTTTGTTTTTACGCTTTGGGGTCCACTTGGTGTCAGTGATGTATTTTTGTAAAGTGTCCTGCAGCATAGTAATTATACCGTAATTATAAGTTGTAGTTTTAAAAAGTTTAAAAGGTATGGAAAATAATGTTACAATAAACATTATTTACGTTTTATCAGTTTTCGTATCTCGTAGTTTTACATCTTTAATCGGCTTTCATGCTGAAACGGATTTTGATATTTGATTCTTAAATAAATATTGTAGGATCCTTTTTTGGATTAAGAGGACGTACACTACCGTTGCGTCACCTTTCGAGTGGGTAAGTCGAGAATCCATTGGCAGTACAAATATTTGAACATGATGTATTGAATTGCATATTTTATTATGTTTATGGAAAAACGAAATACGATACCTATCTATATTATCCCTTCGTTAGGAAATAATTATGCTTTTAACTTTTTTCATTTCGATTGTTCGGAAATCTTAAATTACAAATAAATAAAAGACAAAGTTATAACTTCGACGCAAAAAGAGTGGTGTTACTGCCAGAGTCTATATACAGGCTGTGGGTCAACTACACCAAAATATCGTTAGATGTGCGCATTCAATATAATAATATATTTAGAATGCTGTTGGGACTACCCGGTTTTTGTAGTGCTTCTGAAATGTTTACGCAGTACCAAACTGAAGTTTTCCATGCTGTCATTTGCAAGAAAACAGCATTCTAAAAACGATAGCGGAGTAGGTACCTGATCGGTAGGAGATAGTACCCGAAGAAAAATTGCTGCCAGAGGTGCTATGAAATTGTGTAGCCAAAATATCTACACTACTAAGACTAAAAAAAAAGTTTTTTTTTGTCTACATTTAAAGTTTTGAGTCATGATTATGATTATAATTATAATGAAAAAAATAATTTGTGCAAAATAACCCATAGATTGATTTTGAAATTAACTTAAATTACCTAAGGGTAATAGTTTTACGTATTAATACTCTATTGTAATACATTTACAGTCTAATAACTTTAACATGATTGTCAACTAAGCCTCTAGAGTTATAGGACATGATACTATTACGTTATCAAATTAACGACGTCGGACGACTAAGGGTCAGAATTGGGCTATTGTTAGAAACTGTTGATCGTGTCGTGGTGACGACCCGTGAACGAATTGAATTGTATCTCTAGGAATTGTTTATGGCTAATGGAAAATCGAGATATGATTGTCCTTGGCTTGGGCATGTTCCTTTATACGCTTAGATTACGTATTGGGTATATAAAATGTATTGTTTATACAATATTAGCTTATATCATGAATATATTTATTTGAGTTAAGTACTTTGGGATTGATATCTATACTAATATTATAAAGCTGAAGTTTGTTTGTTTGTTTGAACGCGATAATCTCAGGAACTACTGATTCGAATATAAATTATTTCACTGTTGGATAGCCCATTTAACGAGGAACGCTATAAGCTATATAACATTACGCTACGACCAAAAGGAGCGGAGCAGTAATGAGAAATGTTGCCAAAACGGGGTAAATTTACGCATACGAAGTGGCGCGGGACAGCTAGTCTATACTAATATTATAAAGCTGAAGAGTTTGTTTGTTTGTTTGAACGCGATAATCTCAGGAACTACTAATCCGAATTGAACAATTCTTTCACTGTTGGATAGCCCATTTATTGAGGAAGGCTATAGGCTATATAACATTACAGTACGACCTATATGAGCGGAGCCGCGATGAGAAATGTTGTAAAAACGAAAAAAATTGACGCATACAAAGTTGCGCGGGCCAGGTAGTAATATATATAATAACGCTTTATTCTCCATGTACATATACTATCGTACTATTCTCCTTACACGAATAAGAAATGATAGTATTCGCGAATAAGTTTTTAACATCTTCGAAACTTCGTGTTATGTCGGTCTTCGAACAATTTATCGATTAGCTCAAAAATATCTAAATGAAAATTGCAACTGAGGTTCCGTAGGGGTTTGCAGAGGACTATGCGATGAATTTTGTATTCATTCACCCTGAACGCACCTCATATGAAAACAATCGTACAAGATATGAAACTAGGCACCCATATAAGGAAAATCATAATTATATACACTTAGGTTCGTGTCGTGGCAGACTATAGTTCTTTGTTTTTTTTTTAATTACAATTTTTTTATTGTATTGATACTTGCTTTTTTGGTTTTAAAACGCAACTCAGTCTGTGAATTTGTTGTTTTTAAACTTTCGCGATTTTTATACATATTAGATATATTTCGGGACTTAATCGCGTGAATTATTTAAAGGTACGAAACGTCGGGTAAATAAAAGGTTCGTAACTTTAAATAATTCACGCGATTAAGTCCCGAAATATATCTAATCAGTCTGCGAAGTAAATCCTGTTTGACACTTTCATAGTGTGTCATACACATGGTATAATGTTTATTTTAATTTATTAAATAAAGCTAATACATCCTTCGTATGAACTTGAACTATGCCAAAGAAGAAGGAGTGTCCAAAATATGCAACGCACTATATAATGATGGTAATTTTATTGTACCTTAGAACCTATAAGAAATTCCTCTAAAAAAGCCACTCACACACAGATTTATTCACGTGTTGTATGTACCTATTATATCAATTATTTATTTATAATCTATGCTTGCACGCGGAAAGTAAGTTGAGGAATTTGCCCAAAGTTCTTTCATAGATAAGGAAAATTTTCTACATTCGTATACCCACAGAACAAATGTTATTATTTAAAATGTAAATATAAACAAAGACAAATATCTATTAGATATGGAATCTTTATTTTATGACTATTTAACAACAATGGTAACTTTGTAACTAACAAAGGGTACCTACCGTTTATAAACAATATCCATATATGAAGGCTATAGGCTATATAACATCACGCTATGACTAATAGGAGCGAAGCCGCAATGAGAAATGTTGCAAAAACGGGGAAAAATTACGCAGACGAAGATGCGCGGGACAGCTTGTAATATTATATACCATAATGCATCCTGCAAGAAACACTTTATCCACGTTCCATTAGTAAATACTATTCCACACAATTGAGTTTGACACAGTTCTACATTAGCACAGTACATTTGCTGATCCAACATCCGTGATGGAAGTGCATTTAGAGTTATCACGACTTCATGCATAATTCATTCTATTTGAACATTGCCTAAGCGTTCTGATTTTAGGTACAAATGGCTGAATTTGCTTATAATGCTATGTGAGTAATGATGCATCCACATCAAAGTTAATGTTCTGGTGATTAAGAAGAGTGAGGTTAAGGTAACTTTGTTTGTTTGTTTTAACGGGACTGTCAGTTGCACTTAGCCTTTTGATTGGGCCATTGTGCGTACGCGTGTGTCTTGTCAGTCCGGTTTCATTTCAGCCAGCCTAAACACAGCCAGAAGCCCAGCAGTCTCTACAGACTGCTGCAAGGAAGGTGAGTGGGTGGATCCCCATTTTCTAAAATGTCACGTCCCTTACCCACTCACTATGGCTTATTGTGCTTTCAGATCAGAAAGCACAATAAGCCATAGTCGGTTAAAACATGACTTTTGTGAAATAACTTCTACTTAATCATTATGTAACTTCTATATCTTTTGTGGCTATTTCAATTTCATGGCACTGCAATTTTGCAATACACGAGTGAAATTGACCTCATTGTATTAAGTACCTAATTAAAATATTTTAAATAAAAACTAAAGGTCTACATGAGTTAGGTAAACATAGGGTTTAGGTAACCAACAAGTCGGCTATACCTAATTATATAAGTAATTAATAAATCAAAATAAAATCAGGACGCCGTAGGAGCAGGAATGCCCGATGGGGATATGCCACTGGGTGGGTCGCTGAAGATGTAGCAAGTTCTGGCGGCCTATCCGTGAAGGCGGAGAGTAGGTACACGGCCGATTTTTTAGTGGGGGCAGGTCCCACACTACCTCCAGCGTCTGCCCTGGGTGCTGGAGGTGTGCGTTAGGCATTTTTTACGGCCATAAGAAAAAAAAAGGTGTTAAGTAGTAGGTAAATTGTTTTTTTCGTAACGAGTATGCCTGAGACACTCGCTGTTGAAACTGGCGTCATGATTTTTTTTTTACTTTATTCAAGTCTTAAGCTAACTATTATTTCTTCAGCATTTGTTGGAGTCAGGTCGTCATAACTAGGATTAGGTTATACGACCTGACTCCAACATAAGAAAATTTTCTTGCTAAATTTGAAAAGAATCTGTTTTTTCGCCAACCCCGAACAAACAAACAGACATGAAAAAAACTAAGCATGGATTTCTATTCAAATCCCGTTATTAGTCTAGATCGACTCATTAGTTTTATATATCTGCAACTAGCTACAATACAATTTAATAATACCTACTAAATAAATTAGTAAGTTACACTACAACAGTCTTCTTAAAGTACCTAAACTTAAATACGTATATCTATTAAAACAAAGCCTGTAAAATTAAAGGTCAAACTAGAACAATAGTAGGTACATTAAGGGCAGGTGTGCCAAATCACTTCTATGATTAAGTGGGCAGAGCAAATATTTGGCCGGGCGTGCCTACATAGTGTACCGTCGTCACTAGCTGGGAGTGGGCGAACGCCTAATGTTGAGCAAATGGTAGGAAGTACGTCATATATGCGACAGAGCTGATAGGTAGATTTTGTTGTAGATACAAAGGTGAAGTGGTTTAAGCGTGAAAACGTAGACTGAAGTTATTTTCGCACGGACTTATGTCCATTAACTACAAACATAATTTTCATGTTATAAACATATAACATTTTAAGAAGAAATTGTCTGAATGATAGTGAAAAACGCGTCAAAATCCGTTGGGTAGTTTACAAGATCGTACATAAAGGCAGGGCTATAGTACCTACATTGAAACAGTCAGCGGGAAGCGACTTTGTCTTGTATTAAGTACCAATGTAAAAAAGAACTTTAAAAATATGATTAAATTATCCTTATAATGTAACGGTTACAAAATTGTGACAAGATACTTGTGTTCAAGGGGTCCGTGACTCAGCGCAACGTGCAGCGGTAACTGAGCGGATCGAGACCTCAACGAAGTTAAACAGCGAGAACGTTACCACTGTCGGTTCATAAAAGATCACAGCTTGGACTTTGCAGAGGACTACTTTGAGCCGTCTTTTGTGCAACCAATCACACACACGCCCGATATCGTGCCGAATTTCCAACCTATCGTACTATAAAAACTATAAAAATGGAGGTGCTGCACGTGTATTGTACGCTTTACCTTCTGCGCTGACGAAACAAATTGGTGATGTAAAATTATAAAAATATTATACTTTTTCTAATGTACTTTCTTTCTTTACACAGTGGTATGCTTCCCAAATTAATATTTAGTTGGTTTTCATAGAATTAATACTAAAGTGCAATCAAAAAACTAAATACAGAAACAAAACGCAAGGTATCTACTTAATACTTTTAACAGTCGCGATTTTTAAATTATTTAAAGGTATCTTTTATTTACCCAAAGTCTCGATCGAATTGCACCGATCATGGTCAGGAGTCGACCCAAGATCGGTGCAATTCTAGTACCTTTAAATAATTCACGCGATTAAGTCCCGAAATATCTAAGTTAAAATATAAAAGCAAAAACATAACAGAATACTAAACGTTTTACGTTATTAGAACCTGAGAATTTCACAGTTTAAATTTCCGGATAATTGTTTCGGTATTTCGACTGAAGATTTTATCACAAGTACTTAATTTTGGCGATTCGTAATAGAACAAGAAAATGCTAACATATAATATTCAATTTTGTATTATGAAATTGATTCGTAACTGCTTCCTAAGATTGCTTACAGAATTTAGTAGTGGTAGTTTAGTAGTAGTTTTTTCGCATTGCTAGTTACCTATATTAATTTGAGAAGCATAACACTGAAGGAAGAAGAAGAACACACTAAAGGAAGAAAGTTCATTGGAAAAAGTATAATATTTTTGTCATTTTACATCACCAAGATGTTTCGTCAGCGCAGGAGGTAAAGCGTACAACACATGTGCGAACCCCATTCCCTCATTTTTATAGTGTGATGGGTTGGGAATTCGGCACGATATCGGGCGTGTGTGTGATTAGGTGCACAAGCGACGGCTTAATGTACTCATTAAGCACGTGCAATTGTTGCAAAGGTGTTTTAGAAAAACGATAAGAACTTTATTAGGGTTCCGTACCACAAATGGAAAAAACGGAACCCTTATAGATATGGCCGTTTATGCCGCAAAAAAACGAATATACGACACTCAATATTCAAAGTGTATAGGGTATTTACCGTTGACCTATAGCTCTGAAATTTGGTAAGTGAAACTATCTTATAGCCAAACCTCACAGCACGGTACGGCACCGCTCCGGCACTACACGGCAAATAATTAGCCGCGCAGGCGCTTACCCTGGCGGGGCGGCAGCGCAGCTCTGTGCGGCGCCGCTTCGACACCGCAGCGGAGTTTTGGTACATACAGTCTGTTAGTAAAATACACCCTTCCTTCTGCCGCGCTAACCACCGGGGTGCCGCTCCGGCACCGCACCGCTTACACTCCTCCCCGCCTTGTCTTGATTCGGCGTGCGAGCAGCACCGCGCCGCTCCATGTGGCATACCATATAGGTATATGTAGGACATCGCAGCGGCACCGCTCAGGCGTCGCACCGTCGCCGTACCGCTCCGCGTGGTCCGGCTCTTATTCTACAAGTATAGGGAAAAGACTGAAAATAGTTTTCAGACATTTCCCTATAATTGCAGCATTTGTAATTAAATCATAAAAATATAGTCTTTAAGAACTGCGAGACTCGATTAATGAACTTAAATAATAAAATGTCATGTACCTACAAATTTGTACGGAAGGCGACTCACATATTTTTTTATATAAACTCCAGCACCAACCCAGCAACTCTTTTAAGTAGTAGTAGTAAATTCATATATTTACATATTTAAATAATATTTATTTATATCATATAAATTATTATTTTTTTTTCTTTAACTTATATATTATTAGGAATAATGTCGGATAATTATTCATTTTATTCAGCAAACGAAACTGTTGATTCATCGAAGCTCGGTTTCAGATACGAAAATCATTTAATAAGCAACATAAATGTTTATTTAATGTCTATCACATCAACGCCTAAAGTATTCCTAGTCATTACAGCGATCGCTTATATCGTTTTCTACTTCCAGTAAGAATTTATTTTCCTAGAAGTTTGTTTCAAGGGGGCTAAGGCCATTCTAAGTGTAGTTTATTCTCCTCCAGCAGCGGATTACTTCTCCAGTTTCGAAATTATATAACTATAACTAATCGGGATTCTATAACTAATCGGGATCGTAGAAGACGTTGCAAAGATGGTGCGAGAAGTCATTGCAAAACAAGCAGTAAAAAAATAGACAGCGGAGTCATTAAAAAATGGATAAGACAACATTCTACACAAAAGGTACAACTTCCAAAAACAAACGCTTCAAATATTCTAAATCCTCTGAAAGTCTCTTGAGGTTACACAACTTTTTTTAAACTTTACAAAACAAGCTCCTTTCATCCACTCCATGCTGAAATGGAACGTAAAACTTATCTTCAAAAACATTTTGGAAGGATTATTTTTCTCGGTTTAAAAAGTTCATTGAGGGCTAATGAGACTTGTATCTCTCAGTTTTTTAAATCGTTCTTACAAGGGTCATAATAAAAATTGTTATCTTCTTTGTAACATTTTTGTAGGGTGTGTTCCACTGTTCCATTTTTGTACCACGCCACACCACGCCTCTTGAGACGTCATACCATGAGCGCTAACTTGTACAACGTAATGTAACACGAAAAACCCTCTAAAACACGGCACAATAGATTTAATGTGTAATCGTTTAAATATGAGTGAAGAAAGCGATACAATTTTTTAGACGTACTTACTATTTCTGTTACCACTTAAAGTGACAGTGACAGCATGAGTTATTACGAGTTGCGTATTCGGTCGTAAATCATATATTTAAATATGATATCAAACCATATGACTGACTTTTGCCCACTGCTGGGCACCCAGTAGAAACGAGAACAGTTGGGGTGGCACTATTTTTAAGTCAGACGTAAACCGTAAATTGCACCAGGTTTGTCATCCTGTGTGGCAAATTTGAATTCATTTTTAATATTATTGTGCAGACAAATGTAGCACAGACGTTGCCCAGCTGAAATTCATAGGCACGAATATTGCAAGTGAAAATTGCTCAAAGTGGCCCTATTAAAGTTCTATAGTCGCACTACAGCACAATTCACAATTGACACTGATTGTGATTGCGGATGTCCACAATTCATATTTCAATGGTAGTGCAGTTCTAACTGCTGTTACGGAAAGGTGTTCTCTATGCAAACAGTTCGTAGTCAACTATCTGCTATGAACTACAGTGAGTCGTGCAATCCATCGCGAAGGTTCAAATCAATCCACCACATAGGATATTGCTATAATTACTACGAATTTTTCACTTACGATTACACGTTCAATCCAGATGATACATATTGATTCGGATAGTTGTAACATGTCGCGATCCGTCATTCCAACACGTTACACAATCAATCTGGATCAAGATCACTAACATCTAAAAATTGTTGATGAAATAAACATTTTTATTTTATTATTTATTGAATGTTTTAAATTAGAGTAAAAGTGAAAAAATATTTCTGTGAAGAAGCTAACTATGTACTTGCATAATATTAACGTTATGTCTAATGATGCTGTTATCGTTTAACTACTATATCTCCATTCAAATTGCTACGTCAATTTTGACAGGCGTCAAAATGTAGAGTACTTCATACTATACAAGACAGCATACTATATGGTGTTTTGCAGTAAATTATTACGTATAATTTTTGAGTTTTCATTACTTACAGTACGCCACGATTTTGTCGATTTATTTAAGTGTAATTATGAGTCTTTGAAGTAGGTAGTAGTTTATCGCCATGAACTAAGATTGCTTACATTTTGACGGGCCTGTTGGTCTAGTAGTTAGTATTTTTGACTGCTAAGTAGTGGGTTCGATCCCACCCAAGATAAAACTTTGTGTGATGAACATGATGGTTTATTCAGTGTCTTCTAAATACATACATATTATGTATGTATTTAGAAGTATTTAAGTATATTTATTAGTTGTCTGGTTTATATAGTACAAGCTCTGCTTAGTTTACGATCAGATAGCGTTGTGTGAGTTGTCCCAAGATATTAATATATTATTATTAGTTTACGTGAATCGTGCAGTGTCACATTCTCATAAAAGTTAAAAAAAAGACTTTGTAGTTAGAGTACGGTATTGTACACTCTATTCCAATTTTATAATAATAATAATCTATAGATAAAAAGAATGACATTTGTTATATCTATAGAGTTGCATAATCCTGTCAACTGATTAGGTATAAACACAAATAAAAACATCACTAAATAATTAAATCAAACAAATGCAAAATCGAAATAAATTAACATACATTAATTCATTTAGATATTACATTTGTTTGATTTCATTATTTTTTCCATTAATATAGTAATATTTCTAGATCAATTAGAAAACATCGGTTGGAAATTAAAATGTATCGTAGATATCAATCACTTAAAGCAATGACAATTAAATATGATATAATAATACTATCATTAAGACTTTCGATCGAGTGAATATTTTTGGAAATAATCGCTCCGAAAGTTGCATAAATTTTGAACCGTGTGACCAAAATATATGAAAAAAATCGCAAAGCGCTTAACAAATACTTTAAACTAAAATTTATTTATTTCGGACATGATCGGATATACCGTCATTGAGTTATATCCGAGAAACTGATTTTCTCAACAAAAAGGCGTAAGTGCCATGAACATACGCTCTTCTGCTGATGCAATTATTTAAGGTTGCATAACCCTACACTGAGCATGGTCCAACATGCTCTTGCCCGGGTTTTTGTTAATTCGGACGGGATCTAAAATAATTTAATAAAACATCTATTGAACGTTTCTTCATCGATAAAATCGCTACTTGCCGGCGGGGGGACAAGTGTCTAAATATTATTTACTTTTAAGTTATACCTGAAAAGTCTGCTCAAACTCAAGGGTTGTATGTACCCTTGATACTAAATGCTTGAACTCAGATTTTGATAAATGTGAGTTCCCTAAACTTTGTTTAATATTTTTTCATTAGTTAATGACACCGCCACCATGACCGTCCAGATTCAGGAACACAAGACCAGACCAATAAAGCTGCGCCGAGGTCTAAGACAGGGGAATGTCTTATCCCCGATACTCTTCACCAAAGCTCTTGAAGACGTCTTTAAGACACTGGACTGGACTGGAAAGGGGGACTATAAATATAAACGGTGAGTACATCTCGCACCTTTGATTTGATTTCGATTTATAGTAGCGGAGTCGCTGGAGCAGCTTAGCAAGTTGCTGCACAGCTTAAATGGAGCCGTGTTGGTCTCGGCATGAATTTGAAAAAAAAAACAAAATCATGTTAAATGAACATATACCGTATCCTGTATCGGACAATCGGATCAAGCCGAGACCAATTTATATCGATGAGTCGATACATCTTCAAGAATATATCTACCTAGGGCATGTTATTCAGCTTGGTAGAAACAACTTCGAGAAAGAAGTCAACAGGAGGATTCGATTGGGTTGGGCAGCGTTTAGCAAACTTCGTCGTGTCTTCTCTTCACCTCTAGCACAATGCCTGAAGACCAAGGTTTATAACCAGTGCGTCCTGCCTGTTATGATATACGGTGCCAAGACGTGGACACTTACGGTTGGGCTAGTCCATAAATTTAAAGTCGCGCAGCGGGCTATGGTGCTCCATAGCCCGCTATATCCTATATCCGTCAAAGAGACTCCAAGTATAGCTCGCTAGCTATGCTTGAAGTCTTTTTAAAGTATAAAATTCGCAACGAGGTCATCTGACAAAGAATCATAGTTACCGACTTAGTCGGTTAAGCACGCTGAAGTGTCAATGGACTGGCCACATTTGCCGAAGGACCGATGGCCGATGGAGCAAACGAGTCCCAGAGTGGAGACCGCGACTCGATAAATGTATGGTGGGACCAACCCCAGCCAGATGAACTGACGACTTAAAGAAAGTCGCTGGAAATAATTGGATGTGGAAGGCGGTGGACCGGATGTTGTGGCGTAAGTTAGGAGAGGCATAAGTCCAGCAGTGGTCCGATACAGGCTGATTGATTGAAAGGTGGAGTTAATTTATCAAATAAAAAAATATGAGTTACAAAATTATATGCCATAATGATGCAATCGCTTTTTGTACTAGGAGGGATACAATATTTAAGCATTACATAGTTCGCTACTAATATTTGACAGAAATAAAACGCTATTACTATGAAATAAAAATGCAATTTTATACGGTACTATGGTAGGTGCTATTACGTGCTGATAAAAATTGACCAAACCTTTCACTTCATTACACGTAAATTACCAATTAATTCCAAAACTGGGCTCACAGAATATTATATCTCAATTTTAATAACAACAGCTATTGGTATAGTTTTGCTTAAAATGTATTCTACGAAAGGTTTTTTAGAAAATTAAAATCTGTGTTATTATTTCAAATACTAGTTATCATTTTAACGTACATGACGTCAAAAATTTGATGATAGCCCCATTTCACCTTCGCGGAGTACCAGGGGTGCAAATCATTTTACCCGATTTGGCACCCCTTCAACAAGCCATTTGGGGCCCCATAAGCGTGGTTTGTCCCCCCCTAGATACGGCCCTGCTGCCACTTAACCTATTACGTGATCTATCATCCTTGTATAAATTGCTCTCTTTTATCCACATTAACATATGGTCAGTTCTCACATACAGACGTTCGGACAATGTCTGTAAAATCAAATTTGGTATATATATTTCTAATTTTAATAGCTAAGTCTCAGTGTGTAGACGAGAAAAGTTATTCTGAATTAAACTCATGTGATCTTGGTCCTTTAGCTGATGAAATTGCAGGCTATGAACCTCTTGTTAAAAATATAATACAGTACACTGTCAATGGACCATTCAAAGGAAGGACTTACGACGAGTGAGTATAACAATGGCAATGCTGCAATTGATAATTTTGTTAGGTTTCTAGATTTGATGAAATAGATGGTCTTTGTTGTGATTCTCCTGTACCAATTGTTGATAATCTAGTAGTAGTAGTTAGTTTACATTTATAATGGTTCATAGATAAGGTACTTTGCCCCATATTTAAACACATATTGTTTTTGTCATTGCAAGAGCTCCCGTTATGTACAACATAACGGGACCTCTACCAACCTATCTAATGTTCCTACTTTTATCACGTGTAGGTTCTAATATGCATATAGCATATCGCAAATATTGGTTCCAGCACCTTACCTATATAAATCTAATATATAAAATTCTCGTGTCACAGTTTTCGTTGCCATACACCTCCGAAACGGCTTGACCGATTTTGATGAAATTTTTTGTGCTTATCCGGTATCTATGAGAATCGGCCAACATCTATTTCTCATACCCCTAAGAGTTTGTTTGTTTGTTTGAATGCGATAATCTCAGGAACTACTGGGCTGCACTGAAAAATATTTTATTGTTGGATAGCCCATTTATATAGGTTATAACATCACGCTACGACCAATAGGAGCGGAGCAGCAATGAAAAATGTTGTAAAAAAAAA
This sequence comes from Herminia tarsipennalis, assembly GCA_945859575.2. Lineage (NCBI taxonomy): Eukaryota > Metazoa > Arthropoda > Insecta > Lepidoptera > Erebidae > Herminia > Herminia tarsipennalis. The sequence goes on from OX243830.2 coordinate 32,153,317, forward strand.
AGGAAGAAAAAGGAAAAAAGGGAAAATTTACGCAGACGAAGTTGCGCGGGTCAGCTAGTAGTTTATAAAATCATTGGCCATTCGAAGTGAGTTTTTAACCGCCTTCAGATGGTTCTCTGTTTGATGTATGTTCGCGTTTTTCGAAAGCTAGTGATCCAATTTAGGTGGGGTTTTTGCTATTTGTCTGCATTTTTTTTAGGAAGGTTATGGTGTATAAAATGATGTTCTAGGTTGTAAAACACTAAAGGCTAAAACATAAGATTATGTAAGTGAAATTTTCATTCGGTGCTGTGCTTGATCTTTTTTTACTTTGACAATTACTTGAAGGAGGTTCATTTTATTAAAAAAGTTATTATTGCCTTGTTCTTTTCTCCGGACTTACCTATTGCTCTCTATGTGATCGTTTTCCTGGTACATGAGTTTGTAGTGCAAATATGCAAATGTGCTTCAAACATGTTTAAACCAAACAGATATAAATAATACTAGATAGCATAATTAAATCCAGTTTTATACTAGGTAAACGTTTTTTATTGAAGAATTCAACCTTGCAATCTCCTAACAGGTTTAATAAAACGAAATAGCAAAATTATCTATTTAAGTAATATGACGATTTATAAATAAATAGTTAAATTAAAATATAGATCAGATACAGTGCAGATCTCTTGACATTATGTTCTATTTATCGAATTTTAGACTTAATTTTAATGTTAGTCGTTTTTTTTTCTTTTGTTATGTTCGTTTGTGTGGGTCAAACTTTTGAAGCTAAATTAGTACCACTTACTAACGTTCGGTTGGGCTGAAATTTGGTACACTAGTGCATCTTTGATGGCAATACAATATAAAGGTATCATACCTGATCTGATGATGGAGTCAGAAGGTGGCCATAGGAACTAATAAAATGATAATAGAAACCTAGCAAGTTTGGGATCATTTCATTCGTCTTGACAAGTACTCTAATCCTAGATGATTTTTGGGGTTTGATGATAAAGCCGGAAGGTGAAACGGTGGTACTCAACAGTCATGTTATGTACCTGCGATACCCCTTCCCCCCTTTGAGCTCGAATGATTCGACTTGACAAGTGCTCTTACACTTGTACAGTATTCAGGGTGATGGGGTAGGAAGGCATTATTCTACATGTACAAGTTTTTATGTCATATAAATGGTATTGCGTAACATTAGTTTGTTTCATTTCAAAAATGTTTTAATTTATATAAAAGGTTGTTTTTTAAAATCTTTATTTTAACTATTTATTTTTACTTATTTTATGACAAATAAAACCGGGCAAGAGCATGTCGGACCATGCTCAGTGTAGGGTTCCGCAGCATTAAATAATTGCATCTGCAGAAAAGCGTATGTTCATGACACCTTCGCCCTTTTGTTGAGAAACGCAGTTTTTCGGCAATAACTCAATGACGGTATATCCGATCATGTTCAAAATAATTTTACTCAGAAGAATTTATTAAACGATTATTTCCAAAAATATTCACTCAATCAAAAAAGTTTATTAGAAACCTTTTAATGTTTTCGTCCGTTAATGTTTGCACATAAAAAAATCAGCTTTTGTTGACAGTGTTCTGTATGGAGTAAAAAATATGTATAACAATCTCGAATCTCTAAGACTTTTTCACCAAGTTTAATCAATATTCATTGAGTAGTCTATGAGTAAAATTCTAAAATTCTATACACAATTAGCAAAGTATTGTCCGTAAGAAAATTATACATTCTTTTGACTATAAGTACTAAAAAAACATAAATCCGCCACATATATTTCAAGTTTGTACTTGAAATATATGTGGCGGATTTATGTTTTTTTATTACGGATTTAAATTTCTTTTTCTACTTTTGGGTGTTGTCACCCAAAAGTAGAAAAAGAAATTTTGTTTTAATTGCGCGTAGACTTTAGAGATTTACACTAAAACACTACAAGAAACTAAGAAACTGACTACAAACTTAAGCATGACTACAAACATAACATTATTAAGTTATGACGAAACGGAGTCTTTATTACAACACTTTTGACTGCCTCTGTGGCGCTGTGGGAGTGTATCCGACTGCTACACAAGAGGTCGTGGGTTTGATCCCCACCCAGGATAAAACTTTGTGTGATGAGCACGATGGTTTATTCTGTGTCTGGGTGTTGTTTATCTATAATATGTATGTATTTAGAAATATATAAGTATACTAGCTGACCCGCGCAACTTCGTCTGCGTAAATTTTCCCTTTTTTTTTTACAAAATTTTTCATTGCTGCTCCGCTCCTATTGGTCGTAGCGTGATGTTATAACCTATAGCCTTCCTCGATATATGGGCTATCCAACAATAAAATATTTTTTCAATGCGGCCCAGTAGTTCCTGAGATTATCGCGTTCAAACAAACAAACAAACTCTTAGGGGGATGAAAAATAGATGTTGTCCGATTCTCAGACCTACCCAATATGCACACAAAATTTCATCAAAAACGGTCAAGCCGTTTCGGAGGAGTATGGCAACGAAAACTGTGACACGAGAATTTTATATATTAGATTTATCAGTTGTCTGGTTGCCATAGTACAAGCTCTGCTTAGTTTGGGATCATATAGCGTTGTGTGAGTTGTCCTCAGATATTAATATTATTAATATAAATATTACTTGGCAAATTCACGCATGTGCACACACCATGCACACACACACACTCACACACACACACACACACACAAACACACACACACACACACGCACACACACGCACACACACGCGCACACACACACGCACACACACGCACACACGCACACACACACACACACACACACACACACACGCGTGCGCGGGCGGGCGCGCGCACACACACTGTTAATTAAAATAAACAATAGCTATGGAAGAACGTAGTCACCTGTCACAGGCATTTTTTGCCTACTACGTGACTTGACTTGCCTACACTGTGCATATAATGTAAAGTTTTTATGAATAAAATTTATTGTTATTAAAATGCCTGTGATATACGGACGGACAGACGGACATAACGAGACAGTAAGGGTTCCGTTTTTGGCATTATGGCTACGGAACCCTTAAAAGGAAGAAAATTATGAAATGACTTCAAATTTCAAGCTCTTTCCGTTGTCGTTAAGCGAGATTAAAAATATTAATGGTCTTATCTCTCTTTTGGAATCATCTATTTTAAAGTAACAAGTGTATTTTTTATTTTTTTAAATATTCATAATTACAGATTGGCAAAGTTCGTAGATAAATTTGGACCTCGCGTCTCAGGAAGCAAGATCCTTGAAAAATCTATTGATTACTTAATGGAACGGTGTCAAGAAGAGTCATATGAAGATATTATTACTGAGTATGTTGAGGTAATAATGTCTCAGGCAAATGTTTTTTTATTTGTTGTTATAGTGACATAAGTCAATGAAAAATAATACATTTTTTTTTAAAGAAAACTAGCAATGTGGGATTGTAGTCCCACATTACAAACAATCATGTTAACCCCTCCAGCTAAGCTCTATGGCTTGTGTTAGGAGTGGGTTTACGTCGGTAGTATAATGGGCAGAATTTGAGCCCACGACCTCACAATTGTGAAACCGATGCCTTGGCATTAGGCTCCCGCTACTTATTATATTGTACCTTAACTATGGTTTATTCGTTCATGTTGCCTTTCCTGCTCTTATTGAAATTATGTTTTAGGTACCCCATTGGCAAAGAGGTGAAGAGAAACTAACTATGCTCCAACCAAGAAAAAAGAATATGCCTCTTTTGGGTTTAGGTTACAGTGTAAGCACACCTTTGGAAGGTATCACAGCTGAGGTAATTGTGATGTCTAATTTCACAGCCCTAGAGGAAACTCCTGATGATAATATTAAAGGGAAAATAGTTTTGTTTGATCCCAAATTTACGACTTATGGCAAAACAGTAAAATATAGGTTGGAAGGAGCAACCAGAGCATCAGCTAAAGGCGCCATCGCAGCTCTAGTTAGATCTATAACACCTTTCTCAATTAATAGTCCTCATACTGGCATCCAAAACTATGGTGATGATGTAGTAAAAATTCCGGTAGCGGCAATTACCTTAGAAGACGCAGATATGATCAGAAGAATTTATGACAGAGGTGAGAAAGTAGTGCTTCATTTGAAAATGAACTCAACTTACGATACTAATATATCCAGGAATACAATAATTGATTTGAAGTGTACGGAAGATCCTAAAAAAGTAGTTATAATATCTGCACATGTTGACAGTTGGGATGTCGGCCAAGGTGCAATGGACGACGGTGGTGGTGTTTTTGTAACATGGGCAGCCTTAGCTATTTTAAAGCAGTTAGATTTGACACCAAAACGTACAATAAGAGCTATCTTCTGGACCGCTGAAGAGGCTGGATATGTGGGTGCCAGCGCATATGAAAGAGCGCATCAAAATGAAAGCGATATCATTAATTTTATAATGGAATCAGATGAGGGTACATTTGCTCCACTTGGATTATCTGTGGGTGGTACACGTGAAGCAAGATGTATCGTAGCAGAAGTTTTAAAATTGTTTAAATCTATAAATGCGTCTAAACTGAAAGAAGAAGATGCTCCTGGATCAGATATTGGAGTATTTACCAGACAGGGTATACCAGGTGCTAGTCTGTACACTGATGATGCAAAGTATATGTGGTTCCATCATTCAGAAGGAGATACTATGAATGTAGAAAATACTGATGAATTAGATCTTGGTGCAGCATTATGGACAGCAGTTGCTTATATAATAGCCGATCTTTCTGTAGATATTCCTCGGTAAATAAGAAGTAATGGAGTATTCGTAAGTACGGTAGTAGTAACGGTATATTTTTCTATTTTTTTTACTATATTATTAGGTTTATTTTGAATTAAACACAAAACCTTTAATCTTTTTTTATTAATATTTTGCAATTATTGTTTATATTTCCACCTTTTCACTGTACGAACCCGTCTCATAAATTCTAATAATCATAACACAAAAGTAGAGCCTGCTGCTTATTACAGCAGGCAGGCAGCCGGCAGCATCTTGATTGCTTATATTATCTGTTATATCAAATTAAACTACTTGTGAAAATCAATACTACTCGTAAATATTTATTATACGGGAATTAACGCGCATTGTTTTCCCTTAAAATTGCTTGACGTTTTGACCAGGTTGCACCGGCCGTGGTCCGCTTGTGACCACCGCCGGTGCTACCTGGTCGAAACGTCAAGCAATTTTAAGGTAAACAATGCGCGTTAATTCCCGTATAATAAATAGTTACAATCATGCAACGCGAAAGTTTTAATGATAATACAATACTACTCGTATTTAAATAACAATTATTATAATCTCTTTAGTTAATAACACGTTTCAAAATGATCATACAAGCCTAAAACAGTTTATCGAGGTCTGAATTGAAATTTCACTCTCGATTGATAAGATATTAAATGTAATCCACATAAAATACACTCCAAGTCCCTCGAGTATCAAATGTCTATCAAATATACTAGTATATATAGATATTTTAGACAGCTGGCCATCACTATGGATAAGATAGATACGGTTCAAAAGAGCTCGACGTTTAATAAAAAAACAACTTGTTAGTATTTCCAAGACGTCGGAGGAAAAATGTCTTTATTACGTTATGCAACGGTTATTCTTTTTTTAATCGTTGTAATTCAAGCTGAGGACCTGAACAAACATTACAATGATTACAATGTTTGCCGCAAACAATTGGGAGGAGACTTAATAAGAGAAATATGGTCTTACCAAAAAGTAAAAAATGATATACTGAACTATGTTTTGCGTGGTGATTTTAAAGGCAGAACCTACGACGAGTAAGTAAACATAAATATATTTTACTTTTCCACTATTATATGAACACTAAAATAATATTTAGTGGACTCTTAACTATAACTACCCTACTACTGTATTTATAACTGTATTTTCTGTTTTTAGATTGGCAAAATTTGTGGACAAATTTGGCGCACGCCCATCAGGCACAGATGCTCTTGAAAATTCTATAGATTACATGATTGAATTGTCTCAAAAAGAAGGATTAAATGATATAACTACTGAAGATGTCGAGGTAAGAATTACGTAATATACTATTACCATTATTTAAAATGAATTCGTATTATTATTATTTTAATAAGATTAGCGTACACATAAGATAACGTTTATAATACTTGTTACAATTAATGTAAAGTAAAATTCAGGATGACTAATTTGAATTTAATTGAACGTTAACAGTATTTTATGCAATAAATACCTAAAAAGTTTACTATAAATAACTTAAATAATATTATTTTAGGTACCTCATTGGGAAAGAGGAGAAGAGCTATTAACAATGATTGAACCAAGAAAAAAAAATATTCCAATTTTGGGCCTAGGCCGCAGCGTCAGCACTGTTCCTGAAGGAATCACGGCTGAGGTCATTGTAGTAGAAAATTTCGAGGCATTGGAAAATACTCCTCAAGACCAAGTTACAGGCAAAATTGTTCTGTATGATCCAGTATTTACGACTTATAGTGAAACTGTTCTAATGCGAACTCAAGGAGCAAGTAAAGCATCTGCTAAAGGAGCAATTGCGTCCCTTGTTAGGTCTATTGGCCCGTTTTCAATTAATTCCCCTCACACCGGTGCTCAAACTTATGACGATGATGTGACGAAAATTCCAACAGCAGCGATCAGTTTAGAAGATGCAGATTTAATAAGAAGAATGCATAACAGAGGCGAAAAAGTCATACTTAACCTTCGAATGTCTTCCACTTACGATACCCAGATCTCGAGAAATACACTGATCGATGTAAAGGGTACTGAATTCCCTGAAAAATTAGTAATTGTATCTGGACATATTGATAGTTGGGATGTTGGTCAAGGTGCCATGGATGACGGCGGCGGTATATTTGTATCTTGGGCAGCTCCAGTTATTTTGAAAAGGTTAAACTTAAAACCAAAAAGAACTCTAAGAACTATTCTCTGGACTGCTGAAGAACTTGGATTAGTTGGTGCTCATGCTTATAAAGAAGCTCACAAAGATGAACTGGATAATATTAATTTCATAATGGAATCAGACGAGGGAACTTTTGCTCCGCTTGGATTGTATGTAAATGGTAACCAAAAAGCACGTTGTATCGTAGGAGAAATTCTGAAAATGTTTAAGTCTATAAATGCGTCTACTCTAATTCGAGATGATGCTCCTGGATCTGATATTTCTATATTTACTGGGGAAGGTATACCTGGAGCAAGTCTTCACAATGATAATCATAAATACTTCTGGTTCCATCACACAGAAGGGGATATGATGAATGTTGAGGACCCTCACGAACTCGATCTTGGTACCGCTTTTTGGACAGCTGTATCATACATCATTGCTGATCTATCTATAGATATTCCACGATAAATTAATAAAATATGTCACTTATTTAAATAAAAATACTTCACTATGCAGGAAACAGCTGATTTTTACTTTGATTCTCTGTTATAAAAATAAAATGAAACATATGTACCTATTTTAAATCTAAGACAAAAAGAGTCTAGATTTCAGGTGCCGAGTTTCGGTAAACGCCTGTTATAATTAAGATTTGTCATTTTTAGATTTGTTTAGTTTATTTACCTATAGCTTCTTCAACAATTCAATTTATCTTATTTTGTTAATATAAAAAAGTTAATAGGTAGAAAAGTATTTTGTTCAAATCGTTTAGCATTAAGTAGGTACATAAAAAGAAACGGATACACTGACAAAGAAAAAACATACTGCATAAAAATACGTACTATTATTTTCTTGGGAAATCTTTTTCGTATTTTAGTAATGCTCCATACAATATTTTCAGAAATATCCTTAAATCAATAAGCGTGAATCTTTTATCTACGGTTCATTTTCTTTTAGGATAGAGCTCTGAGGACCGGTAAACGAAATAGGGTGTATTACGAAGATATTTTCTATACTCAGCGAGAGAAAAAAATCTTTGGCTAAGCGATCCACCTTTCGATAAAGGTCTTAAATTATGTTATCGTATCTCAGCCGTTGTGATAAAAATAAAACAAGCTACCCGAAATATCTTTGAAACTATAATACTAAGATATAGTGTGTGAATATAGCGACGTAATAATTATTGCGTTAAATAAAACTCAACGGAGAAAAATAAAAAATAAAAAAATCGCCTCTTCAAATTCCGTCTATCAAGTTGCGTCTTATTATATAACCATTAATTATTTAACCATTTAAGCATAGCTGAAAACAAATCCTTGTTGCTAGTCGAGCAAAAAGTTTTTTGTCTTAGGAGTTTCAAATAACATAAATGGAATTGATCTCTACGAAAATGACTTGACGACGACATCCAGAACTGACCTTTACAAGTTACCTTCACAAAGCTTATATTCGAAGAGGTAATTCTTATCAATCAACTTCAAAAAGGAGGTTCTCAATTCGACTGTATTTTTTTTAATGTTTGTTATCCGATTACTTGCAGACGGCTAAACTGATTTGAAAACATATTTCCGTGATTGAAAGGATATACTTTCAGATTGGTACAATTGTCATTAAAGTTTGGATCTGATGATGAGATCTTGGAGAAATCGAGGGAACTCTTCAAATATTAAAGGCACACCTATGGTAATTTATCAATAATTAATATTCCTCCGTCAAATCATGTAATGGAACTGATTGTCTAGTTTCAGGTCCTTAAAAATCAATGGTCTTGTGTCGCAAAACGCAATATTTAGTAAAAAGAAATGAGCAGTTTGTATTATGCAATTGTAACATAAATCAACTACAAACCAATACACTAAAAAGTGAGAAATAAAAACTTTATCATAAAAAAATAATACAGTCTTCCAAAATAAATATAAGGTAACTAAAAAGCAAAAAAATAATATAGGTACCTACTACAACAAAAAATAACTAATTATTTTGAAGTTGATGCCTAAAACATAAAACTACATTTCCTGGCAAGTATTTTTTGTAGTTGTACCTATATTATTTTTTTGCTTTTTAGTTACCTTATATTTATTTTGGAAGACTGTATTATTTTTTTATGATATAGTTTTTATTTCTCACTTTTTAGTGTATTGGTTTGTAGTTGATTTATGTTACAATTATGTTAATACCATAAATTTATTTTGGAAGTCGATTTTATTTTTTTTGTAAAAAGTTTTTACAAAATTTTTTTTTTTCGACATTTGCCATCTACGGTAATGAGACGCATGAAAGTGGGCTCTACAAAAACTACCATTGAAAATATTAATCTATGCTTACAAATTTTCCCGGGATTTGTATCGACTGCACAGCATTCTCGACTGCAGTCGGCATCACCTAATAAAGCACTAGGTACTTTCTAATCTAAAAACTTATCTTTTAACGGTGCAAATGCCACCTTTTATTTTACCTTTTATACCTTTTAGAGCACTCAGTAAATTAGTATTAACAAGCTTAATGTAACATAAAGAAACCCTTATTTTTTGTTATAGCAAACACTCACGTCCAATATTATGAAGGTTTTAATGGGCCGTTATAATTTTATATTTTTCTTAAACGTATTCCTTTCATTCAACATGACTTTCATTAAAATATTTTTAAACATTATTGTGCGTAAACAAAAACGTTTATAACAATGGGTAATCGGAAGAACTGAAAACATTTTACCTGAAAATTTTATTGTTAACAATAAAAAGTGTAATTATAAGGAAAAACAACTTTCTTTCAACTTAATGAAGAATGAAAATATTTGAAAGAAACCTTATCTTTAAAGTTTGTTTTATATTTTCGCTAAGATTACCGTCCGGTACCACTCGTTTGTACTGAATTAATAAGTTTGAAAAGTAGGTATACAATTAAAATTACCATAATTATATAAACAGGTTGATGGAACGGTTTAGGTTTCCCAAACAAATGTGAGACGTAAAATACTCAGTTTGAAATCATCGTCTGGGCATTTATGTAAATGAAAACTACACAACAACATTACAACTATTTAGCGGCTCCTCTCGCTAATTTCACGAAAATAATTGTATAATGAGTACCTTAAGCCATTTAATGAACAGGAAATTTCAGATAACATTACCAAACAACACGACAATACTTGTTCCGATATTCTTTTTTTAGTAAGTGCGTACTAGTAACATATTAACACTGCATACATATTGTTTAACTAGCTGTCCCGCGCAACTTCGTCTGCGTAATTTTTCCCCGTTTGTGGAACATTTTTCATTGCTGCTATGTTCCTATTGATCGCAGCGTGATGTTATATAGCATATAGCCTTCCTCGATAAATGGGCTATCCAACAGTAAAATATTTAATTCAGACCAGTAGTTCCTGAGATTATCGCGTTCTCATCTTCAGCTTTATGTCATAAGTATAGATAATTAATACCCTAAATCATTTAATGAAAATACAAGACATTTCTGATAACATAACCAAACAACACGACAATACTTGTTCCAATATTCTTGTTTTCAGTAAGTGCACATATTAACTCTTGCAAACATATTGTTAAATAAGGCTGCTAAATTTTATAACGATAATAGATAATAAAACAGATTAATTATTATTTACCAGCTTTGCCTTGACTTCGCCTGCAAATAAAAAAAAGCTTATAATCTTCTTCAAGTTTAAATCTAGGTTAATACAAAATTTTATCTAAACGGTCCAGTATCATAGATTAGTGTGTTAATTAAAACAAACAAAGATATATGATATTACTTTATAAGTAATAACTTTTAGATAGATTACTGCAAAGTTTACACCACTATCAGATACCCTGGCAATAAGAAAACAGTAATGGTTCGAGGCAACACCAAATTGCATCTGCGAGAGCAAGTTCAGCACATCTGTCTTCGAACTGGGTCGTAAAGTCTAATCTACGGGACCACCGCCGCCGGAAACTAAAGTACCTAAAGTGTTAAAATTTGTGATCTAGCACTTTCCGTGGACTGAATTCCAAGACAGTTTTATTCTGGTTTGATTTTGAATTCTGTTCACATTGCTGTTTCATAGCTTTTAGTAAGTTTAAGCGATCATTATACAAATTTGCTATTTTAAATCATAACATATAGTAACAAATCTAATTGAAAGCGGCGGTAGCCTAATGGCTAAAGCATGGGTCTCGCAATCGTGAGGCGGCGGGTTTGAATCGTATCCATTATACTACCGACGTGAACACACTCCTAAGTCTTTGAGCTTAGTTGGAGGGGTTAACAAGATTGCTAGTAATGTGGGACCCAATCCCTCATTGCTAGTTGTCTTTTAAAAAAACTCCATGTAAGAAAAATAATAGTAGGGATCTATGCATCCCTATTTACACTATTTAAAATTGTTATAACATTAACTAAATTTGAAGCAAAGGTGAGCGAATATGGGTTTTAATATTTTTTTTTTTTGATGGCGAATCCCAGAGTAGGGTACAAGCCCTGTGTCGCGGGGGACTTTACAAACATACAAGTCAGGGACACAAAGTACACCCAGACTCGGAACAACAATTTGTGGATCACACAAAGTGGTGTCCCGTGTGGGAACCGACGTCGAACCCACGACCTCTTGCAGTCGGACACACTCCCACCGCGCCGCAGAGGCAGTCTTTCCTTTGCTTTTTCAGGGTTATTTTTACCCGATTGCGAAGGAGGGTTACATATTAAGTTTTGTAGCCATGTGAGTTGCAAAATTCTTTGTTCTGTTAGAAGTGGGTTTACGTCAGTAGTTTTATGGTTCCGATGTTCATCACGGAGCTTTATTGTTCCATGATTTATCATAACTTTAATAAAAACAAGGTTATTGATGAATTTTACAGTCAGGAGCCCATTTTCTGGGTAAGACCTGGAACTATAGTAAAGTTAACAAATAGACGGAGTTGCTTGTTTATTATCAATCTCTTTTTTTTACAGTTAAAATAAACATCGTATTTTTCATTGTATCGCCAGACAAACAGTATTCAACTGGATATAAATAATAAATTCCTGAAATATTTTTACGAGCTCAAAGCCTTTTGTGAAAATATTATTCAAAAGCACACCACCAGTAGTTGCCGGGGGCTTTGTAAGAGAAAATATAGCAGGAAAACTGTAGCTCATGAAATAAATAAAATAATGGACAGCTTTGGAATTAGCAAGTATTCTTTCAGTTGCGACTGGGTTAACGAAATGTGTTTTTTCTGTATTTAATGAGTTCAGATACTATATTACTGACCACTGCAATATTTTTAGGTCAGTACTGCTTCTGCCTTATATTCAGACACTTCACTTATGATTATGTGAAAGAGCCAGGGTGGCCTTATGAGCTATTAGCGGCTCAATATTCGAATTATCATTATGATAATCGATCATATGAACGCGGATACCTCGAGCAAGGTAAAGTCTGCCAACTGTTCTAATCATTTCGATTACACAAATGCTACAGCATCACTGACCCTATAATCACACTAACACTTTGCACACACGACTATAAAAATAGCGACATCTATCGGAAGACGCGTTGCCGCTACGACCGCTCGAGTAAGACTGCCGAATTAATCTCACTGACCCACTACCAACACTTCAAATGCAAACGTCAAAGTAAAGTTCAAATGAGTCGATAGACTCGCTTCTTAATAAAAACAGATACTATGTCAACGGAAATCTATTAGCGTTTTAATAATTCTCCAACAAATATAATATTTATTTTCTGTATAATTGGATATGTATGAATTTGGATAAAGCACGAAACTCAAGACCGAACGGAATGGCGGCGTATGGATCTGCCTTATCTAGGCGCCACAAGAAATTATGTCAAGTCAAGTAAGTCAATGAGTTTGGATAAAGTTACTGTCTGCCTTGCTGAATTTATCCCACAAATATGTTTACGTCAGTAGGTCCATACCTAATGCTACTGACTTGTACTAGTACGCTGGACTGGACACTATCCCGTACAAAGTGACAGCAATTATTTCTTGCAATTTTAAAAGCATTTTTTTATTTTATTCTTAATTTTAAATGTATGGAGGAAGAATTCGTCTCAGACGGGACACGAAAAAAAAAGCTTTAAAATTACAAAAAGTAATACTTAGTAACATTTAAACTTTAGCGTTGCATGATTGTACGGGAACTAACGCGCATAATTTACCCTAAAATTTCTTGACTTTTCGATCAGGTTGCACCCTTGTGACCACGGCCGTTAATTCCCGTATAATAAATAGTTATAAATAACTAAGCATTTCTTATAACACCCAACGTCATCATAAATCTACGTTTAAAAGGTTTCTGCAACAAAACTAACAGAGCCATACAAGTTCCTCGGGGACACGATTGGTGGCGCGACGATCGCCGAAAATCGTATCAAGTGGAGGCAAAATTCGAGTCAGAGTTGGTAATGGCATGGGGCCGGTGCCGGTTTAAGCCCTTGCGAGTATGTTTGTAACAAGAATAACGGTTTAAAAAAATAACAAAATTCTTTATTACTAAGGATGCAAAACAACACTAGTGATACGTCGGGATTCTACATGTGTGTGTAATGCCAAATTTGAAAACAATAGGTAAAGCCGGAGAAAAGAACCAGGCAATAAAAACTCGCGGCCACTCTTTTCAAATTACCAATTTCACAATGTTTTATTGGTTATAAACTTGATATGGCGTTAAGGTGCTGCCACTAATATATTATACACCATATTAAAGGACTGATGCAAATGCAAATTATATTACTAAAAAGTTGGAACATGAGATAATCTAAAATCAGCCTTATGATGTACCCACGTAGGTACGACATAGTAGGAGCATCTACTAACAACAGAGGTAAAAACTATATGTACTTCAAATATTGGCAAAGTACTGGTAACGCATATTATTATTAAATCGAAATATTATTTGTGATATCCAAAGAAAGAAAAGAATGGCCTTTATTCGTCACGCAGAATCTTTACTTACAAAGGTCAAGTTGTTATCATTGTTACACAAGAGTAGATTTCCATTGGTTTTATCAGATTACCGTCACCAAATGTCGGAATCAAATGGAAGTCTTGTTGTTGTCTGCGGTATCCTATCTAGCGTACAGTTGGATCAACGTAACTAGGCCGGACTGAAGTAAGCAAAAAGTGGTTGCGCAGATGCATTTTTTGGAAGTAAATGGTGACAGGAAGCGGGGGGTGGGGGCGGTAACTAAACCGAGAAAATTAGAGATGTGATTACGCATTACATTGTCATAATTAGTATTACTAACTCATGTTATTTTGTCATTATTTTCGCAAAGAAATTGTTTTTCAAAGTTTCTTTAGTATTTACTGTAACTGTTCTAAATTTAAACTTTTGTGACCTCATTTAAATAGTGTTTTTATATTGTTGAATTAAAATGTTGTTAGTATTTTTAATCGATTAAACATATTTAGTCGTTTTCGTAAGTAATTTTAGGGTCGCATCTCTATGACATGCGCGAAAGTGATAAAAACCTAACTTCAATCCGGTCAAGTTACGTTGATCGTACTGTAGGTACTATAGTGATCAGTGCCTACTGCCCTTGACATTAATCAAGACACGGATACCAATATGTACACATTAAAAACTTGAAATGACGGTCATAAAAAAAATAGCGAGATGAGATCAATTTCTTTTTTTCTGTTGTATTTGAATAATTTACTTGTTAAATCACAAAAACCTCGATTTTGTTTTAATTTAGACTGTGACAGTAAAAGATTTACGTAATATTCAATTCTTACAATTATTGGGTACATCTGTACTAATACTAGCTGTCCCGCGCAACTTCGTATGCGTAAATTTCCCCCGTTTTCAACCGACTTCAAAACGGGGAAGTTTCTTAATTCGACTGTATGTTGAAGTAGAACTGCTAATGAAGACCACAAATGACAAGCGGGCCTAGTGGACCCCGTAGCATTTTATTCTTGTCATACTACTATTACACAATGTAATAGAGCTGATAGTGAACAATAAAGGGTCAACCATAACCTACATTCCAAGTAACACTTGGCAATTAAATATTTACCTATAAGCACTTCAACTAATTGCTATCTGAAGTTTTACACTTGAAACTCATTGAAGAGGCGTTGTGGTGTAAATAGGTATCCAATGTAAAAAGGAAAAGGACCGAACCTTAACCAGATTCGGTCCTTTTCATACGTTCCGGTTTCAAACTGGGCGCCTGGTAGCCGGCGACCGGGTACCCGTGTATGGCGAAGTGCGATATCTTTCACACAAACCGGCGCCTGTCCAGTCCGATCACCATACATTTGCCGCCGGATACCCACATTCAATCCGGTGCCGGATCACGAAACACGTGAAAAGGACTAAGAGACATTGTCCCCAATTGACAACAAGAAAGTGCTAGGTAATCTGATGCATTTATAATTAATATTGCACACCCAAACCTACTAAATCTTTCTAGATTAAATGTAGGGTATTTTATTATCGTAGGCCAACAAAGTCGGGACGGGGTGAATACTATGTGTATTCACCTCAAATTTTATATTTCTGTTTAATAATACATTTTTTTTATTATGCCTATACGTAATGAAACATTATTTAAACTTATTTGGGGGAAAAAAATCGTCTTAGATGGGCCGGTACCAACTCACTACTCTGTGCATTCACTGTGACTTCAAAGAATTCAAAAACGTTTTCTTTGGCACCTTGCATTTCATAATGACATAGCAAAAAATATTAACATACAAATCTCGATTAAAATATTTTACTATCAAATCTTTGGCTACTCGCAAGTACTTGAATGACGGCGTGACAGCGTGTAACATTTTCAAAAACAGGATCAACTGTCCATAGCTACTGAATCTGTTCAATGGGTCCCTTGTAGAATTCCTCACGTCCCCATCACACCACTTTGTTCGCCTCTAAGAAGGACTATATCAGGAGCCAACTCTCCATAATGCAAGGATATGCAAGGTCATTAATATATATAATTATATATATAAGAGAGAGTTGTCCCAAGATTTTATATTATATTATTATTAATGAATGCAGCGACAAAATCGATTTACATTTTGTCTCTCTGACTTCACAATTATCAACTCTTTCTAACTTGGTCTTACCTTATTAATATAATGCAAATTTACTTAAGTCTTAGTTAATTAGTTTTTTAATTAGTTAGTCTTTTATAACAGCCTATGTAAGCGTTTTATACAAATATGTTAGCGATTATTGCTGAACTATATAAAAAAAAACCCTACCCCACTTGGCCCTTTACGATATGAAATGATATATACTTTTATGGTTGCTAACTAACTTTTTTTGTATTACAGTCATAATCCTTTTTGAAATAGTTAAGATGAACCCTTTAATTTGATACCCATTTAAATAAACAACTTTTTTTTCATACCTCTTTATTTTGACATCTTACAGCCGCCATGTTTGTTTTTTTCAAACGTCACATATCTAAGAAAACTGGGGGGGTCAAGACAAATCTAACGACGTCTTATTTGAATAGATCCGTTCAATGGATGGTATGATATGAGTTAATAAAGAATATTACATACATATATACAAGATATGCGCGAAAAACATAACCCTTCCTTACAGTCGGGTAAAACCTCCGGACGGAGACTCGTCCGCCAAAATCGAATTTAGTATCCGTTTGATACGGTTTTATGAGACGAATTTCTCCTCTATACATTGAAATATGTATAAAATTAGCATAAAATAGCTTTAAAAATTACAAAGATTATATAAACGTACACTTGAAAGATAAACAGCAGACAAAAAATGTTAGATATTTAGCATTAGATGGCTGATATCTTTGCGAAACAGGAAAACTACAGAATGTTGTGATAAAATGCCACAAAATTTGATAACGATTCCAATATATTCATCTCTCCATCTCAATATTCTAAAACTCACACAGATTGGTCACGTGACTAAATAATCACAAAACATATAGGTACAATGTGTTACAAAAAGGTGCGGTTAAATCCTAGGGTTGTGCACATACCTAATTTTATCAAAATCGGAGTACCCTAAATGCTAATAATTATTTTTCATTTGTTTATGTATCAATGAAAAAGTTATCGATTATAAAAGTATGACTTAAAAAGTACTGTGCCATTATAATCCAGATGAATTAAAAAAGAAAACGCAAAAACTATCTCAAAATATTGCAACCAGATTGAAGTAATTTTTATAGGCATTTCTTTCCAATTACTTTACGAATACAATAATTGCATTTTTGAAAGATAGAAAAATTTGAAGTCCAGACCCAGGAATCGAACCCGAGACTTCCGTAGCCAAACCGGGGCCAGAAGCGACCACCTATCTGGACTATGTTACTAAACCTCAAAATTCTATCCCTTGATGCTCGCGAGTTGAGTCCTCGCATGCGCCATCTAGTCGGTAGTTAAAGAACTATCACTGCTTTTGTTATTGCTTCGTTACAGAGAGCATTTTAACAAATTATGATGTCGCAGGCCGAATATTGAAGTAATTTTTATAGGCATTTCTTGCTTTACTTTACAAATACAATAATTGCATTTTTGAAGGATAGAAAAATTTGAAGTCCAGACCCAGGAATCGAATCCGAGACATCCGTAGCCAAACCGGGGCCAGAAGCGAACCACCTATCTGGACTATGTTACTAGACCTCAAATTTTTCTATCCATTGATGCTCGCGAGTTGGGCCCTCGCATGCGCCATCTAGTCGGTAGTTAAAGTACTTTCACGGCTTTTGTTATTGCTTCGTTACAGAGAGCATTTTAATGCATGATGTCGCAGGCCAAATATTGAAGTAATTTTTTCTATCTTTCAAAAATACAATTATTGTATTTGTAATTGCAACCAGATGGCAGATAGCACTACGGTAGGTGCAACACTGACACCATAAACTGTCCGCTGCTAAAATTTGACCACATCTTTCTGTTACACGTTATAATAATAACACATTCGATTTACATAGTCATTCGATTCGGAAATGACTATACCTGCATTTTCACAACTCTCGCCGGTAATGGCACCGTTATGGACGAACGAAAATTGCTTTTAGATGAACTTTTAATACTTTCTCTCGTATATTTTGTATGTTTAGTACCGGATGACTGTACATTATGATTTTATAGGTGAACTTTCAAACATTTTGCATAAACTTATTACAAGATATTTCCGTAAATTGTTATTTGTTGGAATGTTTTGTTTTACCTTTTATTAGGGTTCCGTAGCCAAAATGGCAAAATCTGGATCCTTATAGTTTCGTTAAGTCTGTCTGTCTGTCCATCCTTATGTCACAGGCATAATGAAATTTGGTGAGAAGGTATTTTGTAATAGCCGCTACTTAGTTTTATAGCTAATTAATAAAAATAAATACTCCATATAGGTAAAAGAAGCTGATTTTCAAAGCAAACATCAACGTGTGGCATATCATTCGACAGGTCTTTTGAAAACATGTAATGGTTTCTAATAAACTTTTTTTATTGAGTAAATATTGCTTTGGAAAAAAATGCTCTGAAAGTTGCGCAAATTATCCCCCCCCCCCCACTATTCCAAAGTTAAGGGGGCTTAACTTTGGAACTGTGTGACCAAAAAATATGAAAAAAATCACAAAGGTCATCGCTTAATAAATACTTTAATATTTTTTTAAATTTTGGAACAAAATTATTTTGGACATAATCGAATATACCGTCATAGAGTTATAGCCGAAAAACTGCGTTTATGCTCTCTTTTGCTGATGCAATTGTTCTAGGCTGCGGAACCCTACACTGAGCATGGTCTAACATGCTCTTGCCCGATTTAGCTGATCCTTTCCATATTCATTTTTAGGAACCTGTACGAATATAAACTGAACTATTTACAGCACAGAGAAAGTACAGATCATGAACATTTATAATCAAAATAATTATTTTTTATATTCAAAGTTCTCATAGCCTGTGACCATAAAAAATATGAATACCTGCATTTATATAGCTACGCCGTCTAATGTTTATAGAATAGTCATATTAGACGGCCTATTAATAGACACCATTATAATATCATCGTTGCCACAGCTAAACCTGAGGTTTCTCAGACGAGAGTGTGAGTCAGTGAGTGAGTGAGAATGGATCTCAATTAGTCAATCTGTCTAGTGTGTAATAATAGATATCACAGGCTTTTCTTCTTTAGTTTTAGGTAATTTACTTATTACCTACAAAATATTTATTTCATTCATAAAAATAATTGAGGAAAGCATTTGTACGAGAATGCCGATGTTGGCATCAACAATATTGGATATCTGAGACCGATACCAAACCACTTAAGTAATAATATAAATTATTTTCTTATAATTCGCCACAAGTTATTTGTTTCTTGATTGAAATGTTATCGTTATTGTTTTTCTAAATTGTTTTCCAAACATTTAATTGAAATTGATTGCTCAGTGGCTTGTGTTTTTCATTTGCGTTATCAGTCGTGCGATTCGGAAGTGAACACAGAATGGTTTGTTTTGTATTTCATTTTTATAGCTATAGATATATAAACCTTGTCGGTGGAGGTGAAACAAGCATCAAAATTTAATTGTGTATAGTTTAAAAAACCTAGGAACATAAAGATCTGACATAATATTAAAAACAGCACCTAAGTAGCCTATACAGTATAAACAAACAATTCATGAGTAGCCATTGTCTATTTTTTTCTCCAGTTTTTCCTAGGTATAGTTATTTGAATTTTTAATTAAAATGATGTATTATTTAAATCGATCTTTGTGTTGGAGTGATTGTGTTCAGCGGCACATGACGTCTGTTGCTAACTGTCAGAATCAAAATTCTGTCACCCTCAAAATAGATTGATATCGCCATACCTATTGTGGTAAGTACAGCGCCTTAATTGAGGTTTCTACTTCACGCTTAGCAAGTAAACTGTTAAACCGTAATGACATCGTTCCTAAACCCATTAACATTCTAATTAACTTCTCTAATTACACCAAAACGTGCATCTTCAGAAAGATTCAGCTCAGGAAGTGTTCTATAACTATCACGTTTCGTTCGTAAGGGTTTTCGCGTTGGTCGTTCTGAAAATGGGCCAGTCATTTTATTTGCGACTTTTGGCTATGAATTTGGATGGCTTTAAAAAGATGGACATTTTTGGCTCATTGACTTCGAAATATTCCAGGAGCATATATTGTTTAATCAAGTATTTTCATAGTAGAGTAGTGCTAAGCGCTTTTTTTTTTGCTTAAGTACCTATTTCTTTACCTAATATCGCGAGCTAATTAGTTAATTGTTTCACCTGGTATTTATAAGAGGCTTTATAAGAGAGGTAGAGCATCTTTTAAGTTACAAAAAGGCTTATTATTACTTCCTCAATATGGTAAGGCAATTAAATTTAATCTAGGTATTAGTCCATAAAGAGAAAGTAGATAGAACTGTATTTTTAAATAAATGTCATAAAAATGCCATATTTGGAGTCTGAAGACTTTAGCGAAATACAGACGTAAGATAAAATCCTCAAAGTCTTGCCGGTAAATATAACACTAAGGAAATGGTGAAATAAGAAAAGCTAAAGACCGGGTCTCTCTCGTATTAACTTGGTGATACTACAAAACAGCGGTTTGCTGTCAGATTATCGCTGATAATATTACAGAGCTAATACAACAATAGAAATGACCATTACAAATGCAACCGTAACTTTCCCTCAATCACATATCATATTGTATATGTTGCCTCAAAACTAATAAATTTAGGCAAAGTTCTGAGGCAACAGAACTAGGAGCCGTATTCAAAACAGTGGCTAATTTCGCGACTGAATTCATCAGCCAACCTTAATTACCCAACAGTAATTAAACTAATTCACGGTGCTCGCAATTCAGTGCAGAGGTTCTGCCGTTTACATTATTCCGATCACGTAACCACAACAGAGTGTTTGAACTTTATATTTAAAAGCTCAGACGTTTTTGTTATTGTTATGTTTATATACTAAACCTACCAAAAGATTAAGCATCCGGGAACCTTTTGTGAGAATCTTATTATGAGAAGAATTTTACTCTTGATTCGACTGCCTCTGTGGTGCGGTAGGAGTATGTCCGACTGCTACGCAAAAGGTCGTGGGTTCGATTCCCACACAGGTCACCACTTTCTGTGCTCCACAGATTGTTGTTCAGAGTCTGGGTGTACTTTGTGTCCGTGACTTGTATTTTTGTGAAGTCCCCCGCAACACAGGGCTTGTACCCTACTGCGGGAGAAAAAAAAATCATGAGTTCAAGATCAACCGATATTAATGTCTTTGCACACGGCGTATTTAAAATGCGCAGATGTCGTGCGCTATCGCCCTTTTAACGCAATTTAGATGTAGACAGTAAACATTTGCACATAGTTAAAAAAAATGTGACGCCGTAAACGTGCATTTGCAACTGCAGCGCAATGTATTGTAACTTTTTTGTTGTTCTGTACTGCGTTTTCACTAATCGAAATTACAATTACATATGATAAAGACGAGCTTGAACGCGCTTCCTGCGCACGTTAGTGCGTTTAAATTGGCACAAATGTGACAATCTGCTTTTCACCCGACTGCAAGGAAGGGTTATATTTTTTTGGTCGCTACAGCGCCGTAAGCGCGCGTTCGCGCATCCTCGGCGCGTTAATAATATACCGTGTGCACAGGCCCTTAATGCTGAATAATATAATCTACAAATTTAAATAATCACTCTCCTTCGAGAAGTCACTAAGGAGATTAAATGAATATTTTAGGTCATTAAGGTTGTCAGCAAGCTGAGGAAATGAAAGTCACTAAGATTAATTTTGTGATAGCTCTGAGATCCTTATTTTTGATGTAATTAAAATACTAAATAATAGTCAAGTTCAATCAATTTATTTTTATGAAATATTTAGAAACGATACGCTTTGTAAAAATACAATGCTCAAAAAAATCCAGCGATACTTGGCTAATTGTGTAATTTTTCTATTTATTTTTCTTAGATCTGTTTATATAAAAATATGTTTATATTGCAAGTAGGTAGCCAATTATATTTTTTTTGTGTTATCCGGCAATGAGGCTGAAGGATAGAATGTTTACTTACTTGTTTATCTGCGCATACACTTGTGTTCTATAATATCTTTTGCGTAATTGATTAGTTTCTAACGATATTGGCCGCCGTAAGTTAAGTCATTTAGAGGACCATTATTATTGCGTCATAAAACACGATTCACGAAGACAAAATCCCGTTTAAATAAATTGAAATTTCATAAAAACTTACAGAAGGCAATAAATAACGAATCAATTTAGTCTCAATTTCCCTCTGCAATATAGAAATGATTAATTCCAAATCAAAAAGCCGATATTCCACATGAGGGAGCAACGGAAACCGTATTAGGTTTTAAATTCACCCAAGCGCCATTCCTGCAATTATCCAATATTGAAAGATTTAATAATCGCTTCCCCATTTCGTTCAGTAAAGGTAATATTGTACCACATTTTAACTTCAAATCAACCTTTATTTTGAATCGCAAAATTTACTATCGGTCTGAAAGTAATTTGACTAATAAACGACATTTTAGAAATTGGAACAAAAACATACCTATTCTTTTTTTATTTTTAGATGGTTTTCTTTTCTTCTTTTATATATTTTCTTTTTTTATTTCGTCGTAAAGTATATATTTTATATGTATTAGGCTTTACTTGGAATACAAGGAATAGCTAAACATTGTTAGCAATCTTTAAAAAAATATAAACGATAGAGACAGAGGAGCAACAGCTACTTTTACTTATGATTAAGTAACGATATCATGGATTTAACTAGTACAGGTATGTTTAACAAATAGTTGTGTAATTATGGTTCATGACACTGACGGCTGAATACTCAAATGTCACATAATTTGGAGACGTTGATACTGATGTCATTGTCACTTTACGGTTAATGGTAGCGATAGAAATACTTTTGAACACGAATAAAAGCTAGTATCGTTTGATTATTCAGGGGTGAGTAAAGTTAATTGTCCTGTAAAGAATTAATTATGTAAAGCACTACTAATAAGAATATTATGTAGATTACGATATTTTGAAGCTTTGTGCGAAAAGGCTAGTTCCAACTAGTCAAACCAACAACTCTAAGAAATGTCAAAACGCAAATTTTAGGCCTATGACGTCACTATTTTTTTTAGTCAAATCACTTCTTTTTATGATATGATTAATAATGAAAAATCCTATTTAACATAAAATTTTATGGGAGTTTATGTTGATACTTTAATGTTAATTTTATTTACTGATTACTTTTTTGGGATTTTTTCGTAGGCCTAGTAAACTACCAACGATGGTTATGTCTATTGTGTTTACTTAATTATTTTAGTTGTCATGAAAATCATTGATCACTAATTAGAAAATTTAAACATAGAATAGTACCATGCCTGTAAAAAAAGAAGTAAATTATGACACTTTTACTTTGAGAATAAATCGAGTTCCACTAGTAGTACCGTTGGAATATAACAGACAGAAGCCATTTCTTTTGTTCACGAAGCCGGGTGCCAAACGATAAGAAGTTATACGGGTGTTCTTTCAACGTTTTAATTGAAGCTGGTTTCAATCTATCAATTGATATCACTGTCTCTTTATCCCTAATTCTAATGCAAAATGTTTTATCTGTTTTACTAATTACTGGGTAGGGTCCTTCATACGGCGGTGTCAGGGCTTTCTTAATTCTATCACACCGAACAAATACGTGTGAGCATTCTTTGAGTTCGGGATGCACAAATATAGCTTGATTGTGTTTTTTTCTTTTCGGAATTGATGTCATTTGTGTGATGTCCTTTTGAATTTGTTTTACAAACTCTTCGTACGTTGATAACTGTGCTGCTGATGACTCAAAAAATCCTCCAGGGAGTCGTATTGGCGTTCCATATGTCATCTCTGCTGAACTATAACCTGTGTCTTCTCGCAAGCTACTCCGCAACCCGAGTAAAACTGTTGGAATTTCTTTTAACCAATTTTCGTTGGATTCTCTTGTCATTAACGCCGCCTTTAAAGTTCTATGAAATCTCTCTATCATTCCATTGGATTGTGGATGATAAGGTGTTGTCCTAATTTTATGTATTCCCAAAAATTGTGAGAGTGACTCAAATATTCTTGATTCAAACTGTCGGCCTTGATCCGTAGTAATGCGCAATGGACATCCAAAACGAGTAATCCATCCTTCGAAAAGTGTCTTGGCTACTGTTTCTGCAGTTATATCTTCTACCGGAAATATTTCGGGCCATGACGTACAACGATCTATGATTGTGATTAAATATCTCTTCCCTTGTGAAATCGGAAGTGGTCCGACGATGTCAATATGTAAATGTTCAAAACGTTGCGCTGTCATAAATGTACCAGGAGGTGATATCGTATGTCGTTGTATTTTTGATTTTTGGCAGGCTATACATGATCTACACCAATTATTGATATCTTTGTTCATATACGGCCATAAATACCTTTGGGTTATCATTTTTCTCGTAGTTCTTTTTCCTGGATGGCTCATACCATGAATGGTATCGAAAATTTGTTTGCGAAAATGCTTTGGTAAGTAGGGGCGGCTTTTTCCAGTAGAGGTGTCGCAGGTGATGTTTATTGTGGAACCCGGAAGCGTAATGTTTTTGAATTTTAATCTTTTATTGTCATGTAATTTACTTAGTTCATTATCTGTTGATTGACATTTTTCCAATTCAGCGTAATCGATAGGTGATGGCACGTATATTTCCTCTATTCGAGATAAGGCATCGGCGGTAATATTGTCACGTCCGCTTATGTGTTGAATGTTGGTACTGTATTGTGAAATGAAATCTAACTGCCGGACCCGTCGCGGTGTATCGTTTGATGATGGTTTTTGGGAGAATGCGTATGTCAAAGGTCGGTGATCCGTAAATATTGTAAATTCTCTTCCCTCGATTAATCTGTGAAAATGTTTGACGGCCATGTATATTCCTAACAGCTCTCTGTCAAACGTAGAATATTTTTGTTGAGTTTCGCTCAATTTTTGTGAAAAAAATCCTAATGGTTCCCAATTGCGTCCGGATTTTTGTTGTAAAACTCCACCAACGCAAGTAGCACTAGCGTCGGTCATGAGCGCTAGTGATGCGTTGCGGGAAGGATGCGCTGTTAACACTGCGTTTTTCATGCTTTCCTTGCATTTTTCGTAAGCTTTGTCTGCTTCCGTTGTCCAAGGAACAGGTGAATTATCGTTCTTTTTTGAACCATGTAGATATTCGTTTAAAATTCTTTGATTTTCCGCTGCGCATGGAATATTACTTCTGTAGAAATTGACCATGCCCAAAAATCTTCTTAATTCTTGAATTGTTTTCGGTTTGGGAAATTCCATGATTGCTTTGTAATTTTCTTCGGTAGGGAGTATTCCTTGGCTCGTTATATGATAACCTAAGAAATCTATTTCCCTTCTGAGAAATTCGCATTTTTCGAGATTAATGGTTATTCCATTCTCGTGTAAACGTTTGAAAACCGTTTCTAAATGCTGATAATGCAAATCTTCGTTGTCCGATGCAATGAGACAGTCGTCTACAAATATAAATACGTAGTTTAAATCTCTAAATAAGGAATCCATGAATCGTTGAAATGTTTGTGCCGCATTGCGTAATCCGAAAGGCATTCTTAAGTACTCAAAAAGTCCAAAAGGTGTGATGATGGCTGTTTTTTCTATATCTTTAACAGGAATACAATGGTATGCTTTACGTATATCTATCTTGCTTAGTATCTTCTTATTTTCTAATATGTATGTAAAGTCAGTTAATCTTGGTAGTGGGTATTTGTCCGGTACTGTCGTGCTATTGAGCATTCGATAGTCTCCGCATGGTCTCCATTCGCCATTTTTCTTTTTTACCATATGTAATGGGCTTGCCCATGGGCTATCTGACGGTCGGCAAATTCCGAGTTCTATCATATTTTGAAATTCCTTTTTGGCTATGTCGTATTTTTCTGGAGGTAATGGTCTTGCCCGAGCTGCGACGGGTGGTCCTGTAGTGATAATGTGATGTTCAATCTTATGTTTGGGCGCATTGCGGAGAGAGGACCCTTTCGTGATGTCTTCGTATTTGTTTAAAAGTTGCGTAATACGTGGATTCGTTCCCACTGCGATATTACGAATTGTTTGTTGTGTCGCTTTTTCCGAAGTTACATGCGTTGTCAGCTCTGTAACTTTGTCGATAAGTTTGCGACCTGCTATGTCGACTAATAGTTTATAGTGCTCTAGAAAATCTGCTCCAATTATTGGTTGTGTAACATCGGCGATTACAAAATTCCATTTATAACATCGTTGTAGTCCTAAATTCAAGGTAAGCGTCTTCTCGCCGTAAGTCCTAATTTTAGTCCCATTTGCAGCGTATAGTGTGTATTGTTCATTTTGTAAAACTGAATGTCTCTGTTGCTTGCTAATGACTGAAATATTTGCGCCCGTGTCAATCAAAAACTTCATACCACTTTTTCGGTCGGTAATGGTGAGGCGATTGGATGGGTGGATTGCACAGAGTTTCGCCGTTGTCTGTGCTCTTATTCGTTTCCCTGGTTCCGTACGTAAGTCATTGGTTTCCAACTGCATGGTTTAATGCAGTTCTTTGCATATTTTCCGAATCTTTCGTGGTAGTAACAAAATCGATTTGCTCCTCTATAGTTTGTTCTCGGCCTCATAATCGGGAATTGTTGACGTTTCTTGAAATGATTGTGCGTGTTGGGTCGATAGCCATATTGACCTTGTTGAATTGCGTCAATATCTATCTGTAATTTTGCTAGCTGGGCTAAAATGCATGCTGTATTGTTGTCGTTTGAAGTGTCGTTGCTAACAGCTGATATTTCGGTTACTTTTGAATTCATTATTATTTTGTCTGCAATTTGGCTCAGTTTGTCAATTTCCATGTCTTCCGTAACTGCTAGAACCGTAGTAACTGATGTTGGTAAAAGCCTGAACCATAGTAGTTTAATTGTTTCGTCACTGATTTTTCCTCTCCCGAGGACTCGCATTTGACGTAATAACTGCGAAGGTTTTTGATCACCGAGTTCTGTCTCTGATATTAATTTTTGAAACTGTCGCTGTTCTGTTTCTTCGTAACAATCAATTAAACGTTCCTTGATGTTTTTGTATTTATCTGTAGTCGGTGGTGAAGTGATTAGGTCACTAACCTGTAGTATTTCTTCCTTGGATAACTTTGCTATTACTGTACAGTATTTGTATTCGTCTCCTTGCTTCTGTGGTGCTAATATGGCTTCTAGTTGCGTGAACCATAATCTTGGTTGGTCTTTCCAAAATTCCGGAATGCGGGATAAAACCGAGGTGCCAGCAGCTACTTCAAGTGTTCCTTGCTGATTTATGTTCGCCTTGCACGGTGATTGTGCCATGTTTCTTGCTGCGTATTCGTTCGTCGGGGTCACCAATTTGCCAAACTACTTGGCAATATATGATTAGGTATAAATGAGACAAAAGATGTAGTATAGTCTGGTTATAATTATCTAAAGGTGCATCTTATATACTAACGACTTCGTGTTGATAACAGATAGTAGAAACATTTAATAGATACTGAACGTGCGATAAGGAACATAAGATTGTGATGTAGATTGTAGATACAGCACAAAGATATTGTACTGTAACACTCGTCGAGGCCGAAAGCCGACAGCAAAATGCTGAACACTGAGGGCTGAAAATTTAGCGCAGCAGCGATTAAAGAATATACTTTATCGCATTGCAGTGGAATGTTAAGCTTATCTTTTTCACCGCACTTTACGAATTTCTTAGATCTTAATAGAGGTACTTTATTTAGATAGTTAGCTTAATATTGTGGAGTTCGGTTTTATCGTTGGCTTATGTAAGGCTGTTTAAAGTGCTGCAGTAGAAAATAAAGTGGAAGAGATGCTTTCAGAGAGCTGTTTTAGACGTTCTTGTTATTGAAGTTAATGTTCTTTGTTATTGTTTGGTTCACTTGCGTCAGAATAATACAACAAATACTTTCTTGAGCCTTATAAACATAATTTTATTTGCGTTATTTCATCAGCTCATTGTGATTTCACTACAGAGCTAAGTCAATATTTTTTACGTTTTAATGTTTATTATTTAGCTATATTTATTCAAATATTAATGTGTTAAATTAAAATTTGCTGATGTAAAAATAGCTGTGAATATACGGCCCAGAGCATGTCGGACCATGCTGAGTGTAGGTAGCTTTGAATAATTTCGTCAGCTTAAGAGCGCTTACGCTATTTTGTTGAGAAACGCAGTTTTTCAGCAATAACTCAATGACGGTATGTCCGATCATGTCCAAAAAAATTTTACTTTAATATATATAATAATATATAGTTAATCAGACCCCTATATAAACAAGATATGCATTCAGATTACGTGAATTACAGGCCAGTCGCTGTCTTATCAGTTATCAATAAGATTTTCGAGAAGATTGTGGTTGGACAACTTTGTGAGTTATTGGAGAAGAATGGCATACTAACAAACACGCAGCATGGGTTTAGGCGTGGACGTAGCACAAATTAGAAAGTACAACAAGGTAGAACAACGTAGAAGAAATTAACAACTGTCTCGACCAGGGTAAACAGGTGTTTTTTTTTTTTTTTATAAGAAGCCGACTCCCGCTGTAGGGTACAAGCCCTGTGTCGCGGGGGACTTTACAAACATACAAGTCACGGACACAAAGTACACCCAGACTCGGAACAACAATTTGTGGATCACACAAACTGGTGTCCCGTGTGGGAATCGAACCCACGACCTCTTGCGTAGCAGTCAGATACACTTCCATCGCGCCACAGAGGCAGTCAGTCACAGAGGCAGTCAGTCACAGAGGCAGTCAGTCACAGAGGCGTTGTTTATTGATTATAAGAAAGCCTTCGATACTTTCGACCACGAGGTATTGCTCCAGGCTATGGCAGAGTGTGGGATCAGAGGCCGAACAAACAAGTGGTTTCGTAATTGCCAATGCGACAGAACACTGCAAACCTGTGTTACAGGGGTTACATGACGTGAAGCTAGGTTGAGTTTAGGAGTGCCGACCAGCTCGGTGTTCGGCCCGATAGGATACATCATGCATGTAAATAGTGTGAGTAATATAGTTAGACAGTGCCGAGTTGATATGTATGCCGATGATATGTGCCTACTGTACTCATCCAAAAATATACAAGAGGCTAGGGCTGTCTTACAAACAGACTTTGATAACATCGTTAAGTGGGCTTATGACAACGGCATTAGTTTAAACTTGGCCGAAACCAAAGTGGTGCAAATATATTTACCGCATAATTTAGTAGCAAAAAACATACAGCATGCAGACATAAGTATTGTAGGACATACATACGATTGTCTACATGTACCAGGAATCTATTGTAACTGTGAAACTCTGGAGTTTGTTAATAAATATAAATACTAGGTATATTTATTAACAAACTCCAGAGTTTATGGGACCAATATGAATTGGAGGACACATATTGACAGTGTGTGCACGAAGCTTAGGTCGATACTAAGTAAGTTTTGCACCCTAAAAACCCTATACAGGACAACCCTGCGCATCGTTTGCCGAGTCACTGTTAAGTTATGGGTTGTCTACGTATGGTAGAACCTTTAAAACGTACTTAGATATTATAAAGTCACTGCAAATACGACTTATGAAATATCTTGTTAGTCCTCATGCTAAACGCAAATGTAAAAGTAACTAAGATAAACTGTTCACTGCATATAATTTACTTCCTGTACATGAGAAGGTCAGATACTTGGTGATTCTGGAGCAACTGTATAACCATCAGTTTAAAGTATGAGTATATAACACGTACAATACCAGAAGAGTTAGAGAGCTTAAACTAGTACGACCATCAGTGCGGAACTACTACGAAGAAAAAACTAGTAAGTACCTGACTCCCACAATATTTAATAAAATTGCCTGGCTCAGAAAGGACCATGGCAACTTGAGTACGAATGCCTTAAAAAATCAATTGAAAAATGTGTTACTTTACTCAAAATGATATTAATTATTTTAAAATTTGTTAATTTAATTTAAATTGTTAATTAATTTGTAAGTACCTACCTATAAATTTTCCAAATTTAACTCTAGAAAACTTATCGTTATTATTTGTTACTATTATTTATAATAATTAATCGAAACCTATTGTACCTACTATTACGAGTGCTAATCCCGCCGACAAACTGTTCTGCAGTTTGGTGGGTTTTATCTAATTTGTATGATTTTGAACAAACAAATGATTTTATTATTTTTATTCTATTTTTTTTATCTTACGGTTCAAAAGCCTTTTTAGGTTCTTGAACCTATAAATGCTACTGAAATCTATCAAATAAAAGGAAAATTAAACAATACAAAATCATCAGGCTATGATGCTATTGGTACAGACATACTGAAGCTAATTTCATAATATATATATCGTATAGACACCACAATGTTAAATGTGAAATAGAAAGACGATACGAAAATAACTGGCTTGCTTTTATGAGAGAGAGGGAGAGAGAGAAACTCGTGCATGCCGCACGGCTTAATTTTTTCCGTCTAGCCCCCTTTCGCAACGCGCCATAAGTAACTTCGTTTAAGATTGTAAGACTGAAATTATCGACCAATTACTCTAACGCCAATTCTATCAAAAGTTTATGTACAAGAGAGTAATTGTTTTTTTTAGATAAATATAAGATATTGTCAAAAAACAATACAGTTATAAATAAACCTTATTTTATAAAAAAACCTTAAAAAAGTTTTTTTTTATGACGGTTAATTGCGTATAATTAGAAGCGGTTGTATAAAAATCGTTTAGCCGTCTTCCCGGTTAACGTAAGCACATATTATGAAGGATTTGTCCTATTCACGCGATAATAGCATTAATACGGCATCCTATGCTAGGCGAAGCGGACGTTTAGTCAGGTTCACCGCATAGTGCGCAGCAACAATACGAGTAAAGCTTATTACTGTATACTAGCTTACAAGTAACTAAAAAGTTATTTTATGTCATCAAAATATAAAAAAGAATTTAATTATGTGTGAATGGTTATAAGTTGTCTTCTTCTTACTGTAGGAAACAAGTATTACACGGCGGTACTTGTATATTAATTCGTGATGTGTGGAAGTGTGTTAAAAATGTTACCGTATGGTAACATTTTCGCTATCTGTAGAACAATACTGTGAAATATTGGCTATAGATTTAGTTGACTACGGAATTACTATTATTTGTATTTATAGAACCAACTTGAATAATAACAATGCTTTTTTGGACAAATTTGAATGTTTGCTCGATACTATTATCGAACTAGGGCTTGAGTTTATAATTGTGGGCGATTTTAACATTAATATATTAAATGAACCAGCAAACAACGTAAAAGGCTGGTAGATTTACTGTCGGCCCACGGCATGACGAGTCAGGTAGATATTGCGACACGAGTAAGTTCGTCAACCGCTACATGCCTGAATCATGTATATACAAATCTACCCCCCGGGTTCGGTCACTACGGTGTCCGTTGTGACGCCTTTAAGTGACCACTTTGCGGTCAGATGCGAGGTATTAGTCAGCGATTGTGTTGTAGACCGCGGTTCACGCTATGTTAGGCTATCTTTGCAGCATCTATTGATAGTATCGACTGGGATGAAATAAGAGAACGGAATAAAAGTCCGTCAGAAATAGCGTGTGCAATTATCAATATAATAGTTAGTAATATTATCATCTGTTTTCTTGTAAAAAAGGCGTGTATGACAAATAAATCTAAGATATCCTGGGTACAAACTGACATAGAAGGTTAAATATTATTATTTGAAATTCTTAACATTTGTAAATATAATTCTACGAACGAAACTGACAATTTAATCATTGACATGAAAAGGAATTTTGAAAATTTAATCTTAAATAAAAAAGCTGCCTTTTATCTCTAATATACTACGAGTCCTCTAATCTAATACGATTAATAGCTGCAGTTAATGCATCTAAAGCTATGTGGGATGTCGTTAACAAAGAGGGACCAAATACTGACCTTACAGACCATGTGCACGCGCACATTAATTTATGTTAGCCTTAACCTCCTCAATAAGGGACTTCAACTGCCAAGCTTCAACGCCTTATCTTCTCCACAGCTTGCCGACGGGCAGTGAACAATTAATACAGCCGCTTGCTTCTTTTAACAGGGGTTCTTTCACTACCATCGTTTACATGCACGCCCTGCGGTCAACCACCATATTGACGCGCCCGGTTACAGCCTAAGCAGCTAAGTGCCTCCACTTCACCTTGGAGCCAGCTACCTCAGAACTGCTCAACCACGAACGACCCTGAGGTCAAATTAGAACCCCATTACTGCGTGGTCACGCCTCTAAGAGTCTTAAGAACGCCCCACACATCTACCCACTCTTTATTTAATTAAATTTAATTCTTTTTATTGCCCTGTTATAAAACTTTCAATTCAGATAACTCTTTATTACCTTTAATTGATAACTCTTCAAAACCTGTAAGTAACTTACAGAAAACCATTAAATTGTTAAAATCAAATCTAGCTATATATTTTATTTCTAAACACCTACAAGCGTGGCAATGTCGAACAATGTCTGTCAAATTAGTATTTGGTCAACTATTTTTATCTCGCTCTTTGTTAACGACATCCCACATAGCCTTAACTGCAGCTAGTACTCGTATTATATTAGAGGACTCGTAGTATATTAGAGATAAAAGGCAGCTTTTTATTTAAGATTAAATTTTCAAAATTCCTTTTCATGTCAATGTTTAAATTGTCAGTTTCGTTCGTAGAATTATATTTACAAATGTTAAGAATTTCAATTAATAATAATTTATAATCTTCCATGTCAGTGGTTACCCAGGATATCTTAGATTTATTTGTCATACACGCCTTTTTTACAAGAAAACAGATGATAATATTATATCTATTATATTGATATTGTTCAATTATCAATATTTCTAACGGACTTCTATTCCGTTCTCTTATTTCATCCCAGTCGATACTGTCAATAGACGCTGGAAAGTTAGCTAGATAGACCTTTCTTGGTTTGAGACTTTTTGAACGTGACATTCCCCCTTTAGGCACGCATCAACGTGCCTAAAGTGGGAAAGTCACGTTCAAAAAGTCTGTGGTCGATTAGGTAGTGTGTGTTTCGCGCTGGGCAGAATTTTGGGAGTTATTTCTAAGAGAGAGGTGCGATCGTGTTATGTCGCCACGGTGCACATAGTACTGCAATACAGAGCTGAGTTGTGGGAACGCGCAGTCGACTGGCAACATGCGCTTAGGATGCAAAAGCGTGCTCTGCGAGCCCTCGTCCGAGTATCACCAAACACATCAGTTATGCCGTATTTCAGAGAGTGATATATCAGGTTTGGTACCTTAAGATCGGCGAAGGGCACTAGTACTGCACTCGAAACAGAGGGCAACTATCCACCGTGTTTTTTTTTTTTTTTTTTTTTTAATTCTTTATTCAATAAAATATAAAATGATACATAATAAATTTACTCGCCAAGCTACACCGCTTGTTGGCGAGATACGCTCGTTAACTTATTAATAATTTCCAAAACATAAACAAAAATAACAAAATATAAACAAAAGAAACATAAAACTTAAAGCTATATAGGTCTTAAAGTTATCTAGGTATGAGGTCTATTCAAGGGAATGGACCTCACTGATCGTGGGGTCGCAATCTCCGAGCAATAGAACCTTCAGTTTCTTTTTTAACAAATTCTTACTAAGTTTAGGTTCCATTCTTAAAAAATCTATGTTATTGAATATTTTAGGGACTAGATATGCAGTCATTCTCTCTCCGTAATAATTTTTAGGTTTAGGTTTAATAATCTTTCTTTGTACTACACTCCTTGTATTGTATGTATTATGCATTCTAATTTTGTATTCGTCTGTATAATAGTGTTCACTAGATATTAATAATGTTACTTTTAAGTCTACCGGTAATATTTTACATAGAGGATACAATTTTTCATAATCTTTATTACATTTCATTTTAACTTTCTTATTGACTAAAAATTTTATGAGTCTGGTCTGTATATACTTTATTTCATTTATATATGATGTGAAAGTGCGTCCATATACACTGAGGCCGTAACTGAGTATTGAGTCTGCAAGGGCGTAGTATACCATTGTCATGGTACGCTTGTTTATTACTGGCTGTAGTTGGTATAGTTTAGCAAGCACTGATCTGAGCCTGTTGCAGACGTCATTTACATGTGGCTTCCAGTTGAAGTGAGTGTCGATAGTCAGACCTAAGTATGTATAGGTATTAACGAATTGTATGTTCAGTCATGTCGAGGACGCTCACCAAGGCCTCTAATACAACTCACGTCATGGGTTCGGCTAAACTTCCAAATTTTAGAACATTATTATTTAATGAGTTAAGCTATATAAATCTATTATAAATCATAAATACTATTACATAAAAACTTTTCTTTTTTTTCAACTTTTTAATTACTTTTAATTTGGAATGCGTTTATTATTTTTTAAAAGTTATTTCGATTTAGCGCCATTTTCGTGTTTATTATGAAATTACAATATGGATTGGGGTGTTAAAGAAAATAGGATTGCGGTGATCGCCCTGAGAATAATCACCGGCGACCCTTTTCCTACACCACCCAAAGATTGACTAAACTTAAAATAAATAAATGATATTTCTTTAATAGATAACACATCTAGACATAAACTTAAATATTAGATATTTCGGGACTTACCGATCGTGGTCACGGGTCGACCCGTGAGAACGATCCGTGCAATTCGATCGAAACGTCGCGTCGGGTAAATAAAAGGTTAACCTTTAAATAATTCACGCTATTAAGTCCCGAAATATATCTTACATGTATAAAAATCGCGAAAGTTTAAAAACAATAATAAAACTTTAATTCCTATGTCAAAGCCCTAACCTGAAAGTGATATAGTTTTTCAGTAAATTGTACCACAATAGTGCTTAAATTGTGGAATAGTGTTAGGGCTCGCTTTCCTCGCGATTACATATGGATCGTTTTTGTAATAAAGCTAAATTTAAAATATTACTTAAACAGGAAATATTTCTATTATAATTCGTCAATAAACAAAGTCGCCAAAGATACTAAAACAAGATCATGAGTCAAAGTTCATAGTTCAGAGAGTTAATATCTGGCAGGACGACCTTTAGATCGCCAATTTTCTTGAGCCGTAGGGTAATTGTCACTTAATTTGGAATATTTAACTCAAGATTAAAATTTCAAGCATGGCGACTATTATTATCGATATTGAGTTGAATATTAAAATAATTTTATCTATCTGCAGTATTCTAATTTTGAAATTACACAGATCTTACTTCAGAGATCCAGAAAAGGTATATTAGGACTTTCTATCGATATAAAATAATTAATTTAAAAAATGTTGTGCATCTTTCAGCATTGATTTACTTTATTCTAACATGAACAAAAGTTTTCCAGTTGGTAACTATCACATTATTTAAGTGCATTATGAAAGATCTCAAAAATTTAAAATCCTGAAAACTTGCACAATACTATGCTTATTTTCAGGATTCGAGAGATTCGAGTTTTTGGGATCTTTTATTGAAAGCATATAAGCGTTTTTGGAACGTTATACACCTGTTGTATTAGATGTAATGACATGGCGTTCAAATTGAAATGGCTTTAAATTGCCAACTAAATATGCCGAGTAAGTACGTACCTACACTTTACAGATAAAGGTAACAACAAAACTATTATTTATTACAAATATGATTCTATTCTTCCTGAATTTTCTTTAACTTGGATCACAATAATAACCATCTGAGGGATATCTTTTGTACGTTTTTATTTGGACTTGTTCTGTTATTATTGATTGCCTCTAGCTTTGATAGAATGGATTGAGTCCTTTTGTTGGATCATGGAGTAATCTAAAATTATTACTGTATTTTGCCGAGTGCGCAAAGAAGTCACAAAAATATTGCCAAGTGTAAAAGCAAAAACGTTTCGTAATTGATTTAATTTGGCTGATCATTCCGTAATATACTTTTTATAAGCTTTTATTTTAGTTTGTAAATACATTTATATAAAGCAAAAGTATTTTCGTATTTTGAATGTATTGTTAGTAATCAAACCTCTTTGGTTGTACTGAATGTAAATGGGTGGTTTTAATACCATGAAATGTTAACATTCTGGAGATGCAGGAAGGAAAAAAAAAATAGTTTTTCGCTATTTTTCAATTGATTTTTTAAGCAAGCAAAATGAACGTATGTGACGAAGAAATTCGGTACATTTTAAAGTTTCATTACAAAAAAGGTAAAAATGCGACGAACGAAACGAATAAAATTTATGCGGTATTAACCTCAAAAGAACACTTTGAAAACTACCTGTTTTTTTACATTTTTTTGATCAAATATCTCATTTTTTTACAGCAATGGGATCATGGCACTACCCACAAGATGACAATAAACCATCGATCAAAATACCATCATATTTATTATGAATAAATAAAAAAATATACTTAAAAACTAATAATTTTTTTTTAAAGACGACTCCCGCAGTAAGGTGCAAGCCCTGTGTCGCGGATGACTTTACAAACATACAAGTCACGGACGCAAAGTACACCCAGACTCGGAACAACAATTTGTGGATCACGCAAAGTGAAATTAAATTATAATAAAAAAAAATTCACCTAAAAATATACTTAGTTAAATTTAGTTTACTAGCTGTTTGCCCACGACTTCCTTCGAGTGGAAATTTTACAAAACAAATGTACCCCACGGGGACCGTACATTTTTAGGGATAAAAATCATATTTGCTATTCATGACCGTAGTTCAATCTAGATCCGTTTAACTCATTTGCCGTGATTGAATAACAAACATCTGATCATTCATCCAAACTTTCTAATTTATAATATTAGTATTGATAACTTCCTACATAGATTATGTGTGGAATGTGGACAAATGAAGGCGAGTTGGGTAATTAAATGAAAAAATCTTAATTTTTTTTGGAAATAGAGTGGACATTGGTGACCTGCCACGAAGATGGAACGCTTCTATCACATGAGAGACCGCAAAGGCGCGTCAGAACTGGGGTCAACTCACAGGCGTGGTCTTAAGTATCATTACGCTCGATTTCTGGGTATTAAGGAGTATGAGCTCGTGCCTGATCGCACGTTACGTGGTACGGATTTCTGACATAGATTTCTTATACCTTGGGATGGAAAGTGGTGTGGCTCCTCTATCATCCAAGGTCGAGTTATAGGCAAAGAGTTGGCCCAATAGATCGGCTTTCTCCTTATGCTGTCATAGGAGTTTCATAGGTGGAAGATTGGACTTGCAGAAGTTATCTTGAGCAGCATTGGCGAGTGACCAGAAAGCATGACTCGCAGAGGGATGCCTTCGAAGTATGGAGTGCGGACAAGTGAAGTCGAGGTGGGTAGTTAAACGACATTTTTTTGTCTTATATATATTTTTCGGAAGGTGTATGATGTGTAGATAGTGAGCATAACCGGATGTAAAGTTATGGTGGGTAATTTAGTTCCCAATAAAATGTGTTTTTAGATATTTAAAACATTGCAGTTTGTCAGCTTTCTAATTTGTTATAGTCTCAAGTCTCACTGTCTGTTTTTATATTCTTATTTCATACCTACAAAATATTTAAATACAATGTCATCGATAACCTTATTTTCTTACTTACGTAGAGAACTAAAAGTAAACCACAAGCGAGTAAATAACCAAACGAACTCATCGAGTCAAACGTAAACCTCAATCCACTTATAAACTTCAGTAAAATAAAGTCAAGTGACGATTTCGAAAAGCTTCGGTTTGCCGCGCACTATAAATATTTCATAAGCTGTTTATTCGATTTTCATTTTACGTGCAGAAGCGAACTCTACTTGAATCGAGATTTCCTCAAAACGTGATTCGAACAATACTCGGAAGAAACCGCCTTGTGAATTATTTCGTATAAAATACAGACACAGGCTTTTGTGCAATATAATAATATAATATCTGGGGAAACTCACACAACGTCATCTGATCCCAAACTAAGCAGAGCTTGTGCTATGGCAACCAGACAACTGATAAACATACCCAGACATTGAATACAGTCCTTATTTGTGTATGGTACAGTTTAACATTTATCTATTTTCAAAATATAATAAAAATAATAGTGTAGTGACAGACAACACAGAATGGTCACAGTCAAATTTGCAAAACGAAAGAAAAACGCAATCATGCAAGTCAATTACTAATAATTTTTTATATTATGAGTTCAAGTCATTGAGATAGAAGTAAGTACATGTCCATGTTATCTCGATGGTTCCAACTGATGCAAGCTCGAATAAAGGCAGCTTTATGTTTAATGTAACGTAAAAGTGTCAATCTTATTTGGCTTTTATTATACCCTTAATATAATAACGCTGAATAATTTGTTTGTTTGAACGCAATAATCTCAGAAACTACGGGTTTGAATTGAAAAGTCTTTTACTGTAGGATAGCCCATTTACCGTCCTGCTGCTACCAATAGGAGCGGAGCAGCAATGAAAAATGTTGCAAAAACGGGTAAAATTGACGCAGACGAAGTTAAGTGGTTCAGCTATTAATAACATATTTAAAAGCTTTATAAAATTATATATACTACTTAATCGTGTGAATAATTTAAGGTAAAATACCTTGTTTATTGCCCGACGTTAAGACGGTAAAATCCGTAGTATATATCGTTTTATAATGTGTACAAATCGCGAAAGTTTATAAAGCGGTGGTAGCCCAATCCTACCCATTATACTACCGACGTGAACCTACTCCTAACACAAGTCATTGAGCTTAGCTGGAGGGCTTAACAAGATTGCTAGTAATGTGGGACTCAATCCCACATTAATTGCTAGTTATCTTTTTATAAAAAAAAGATGTTTAAACCGTCGCGATTGAGAACCAATGTCAATAAAATTGTTTAATTGCCTTTCACATAAACAACGAAACGAAAACAAACATTATTTCCCATTAAAACGGATAAATAAAAGATAATGATGATGTAATTAATGTGTACCGTTCGTCAATACGATACACAAGGGAATTAGGTGGAGAGAAACCTTCAATTGAGATAGACTTAATGGGGCTTTTAATAAATCCTCTTTTTTAGCACTTAAGCAAATGGAGTGGTGCTGTTTCGCGCGTGTGTAGCTCTGATTTGTATTAGCTGTAATGGATCCATCAGCAAATATATAGACGGTAGCTTCGATTTGATTGCTAATTGGTTCATAAGGGCGAGGTTAATAACGTGACTTGGTATTCGTAAATATTCTACATGTGGTTGAAATATATTTAGCTGTAGTTGCAATTTGGGCAGATAATATAATAATAATATTTTGGGACCACTCATACAAAGTTATCTGATCCCAAACTAAGCAGAGCTTGTACTATGGAAACCAGACAACCGATAAACATACTTAAATATTTTTAAATACATACATATCATAGATATAACACCCAGACACAGAATAAATCATCGTGCTCATCACACAAAGTTTTATCCTGGGTGGGGATCAAACCCACGACCTCTTGCGTAGCAGTCGGATACACTCCCACCGCGCCACAAAGGCAGTCGCTTGCAAGGATATCCTTATTGAGTGGTGTTTATTTTAAACTAGCTTTCGCCCGCGGCTCCACACACGTGGATGACGGTTATCGCGATAAAAACTATCCTATCCCGGGACTCAAACTATCTCCATACTAAATTTCATCTAAATCGATTTAGCTGTTTGAGCGTGAAAGCGTAACAAACAGACAGACAGACAGACAGAGGTACTTTCACATTTAGAATTATATATATAATATTATATTAAATATTATATTATAATATTATGTAAGTACGGATGGATTTATCTCCACGAAGTTGGCCATGTTGCATAAATCAAGTGTTTATTGCGACGTAAAGGCGATATTCGATTCTTGCAAGTCTTGCATACAAGTATGACGTCGCATGTGCATACAAGTTGCTTGCATTGATATCATGTTCAAACCAGCCACAACAAAACACTATTGATATATCAATCTTTTGTACAAGTTCGACTACCTCATACAAGTTGTAACTAGTATACGAGTTTATTTAAGTTGTATGCTATTTTCAAATTGCATACAAGTAACTTGCCTAATGGAATAGCGCCTAATCATGAAGTAAGTGGGGTCTCCTGACCGATGTTGGTTACGGTTGCCAATCTTATCAGCGACTAGCTAACTACACAGGAGATATTATTGTGCACAAGTGAGTGCAAAGACACAAGTGCACTCTCTTTTCTCTTACTCTCATAGCCCAATGGGACCGAAATCCGACAAGATCGGAGAGAGATTGGGAGTAGGACCGACGGCTTATCGTGCTCGCCAAGGCACGGAGAGGTTTGACATTTTTTTTAAACGTTTTTCTATCTATGGATCAACAGTGAAACCGTTGCTCAACCTCGGAGATTTTTCAATCTGCTCGGTTGCCACGGAGTCAGGTAAAATTATAACTATTTATTATATGGGAATTAACGCGCATCGTTTACCTTAAAATTGCTTGACGTTTCGACCAAGTTATACCGGCCGTGGTCACAAGCGGACTGATTGTGCGTTAATTCCAATATAATAAATAGTTATAATCATGCAACGCGAAAGTTTAAATGTTAGGTAAAAATTAGTCAAGCAAATATCTGTATAAAATATGTATTGTGTGAATTCTACGATGACGTCCGAAAGAGTCAAATGGGTTAAGTAGATATTCCTTGTATGTTCTCTATTTAGATATTTTCTTCAAGCCTAAACTACGCTCATACGACGGCGTGTGACGTCACTTTAAAAACTCGCTAAAACGCAGTCTAGTCTAACTGTAGTGTTTTCTTTTTATTTCATTCGTTCAATATTGATTGTAGAATGACTCGGCTAAACTTTGAAAATAGTCTATATAAAAGTCATAACGGCTAAACTTTGAAAATAGTCTATATAAATAGTCTTAACAATGAACTAAACCGAAAGCTAAATAAAGTTCAACTTTGTTTGCACGTTTTCAAATCTGTTAAAGAATGAATGTGATTGATTGCTATGTGTATTCACACGATAAATTAAAACGCAATCTTTTGCATAAAAACATCTGAAATACGCGGCATAATTTATTTTGTTTAACTCTTGCCGGCGGTTTCCTTTACTGAAGAATATAAAATTCTATTGCGAAGTTAATTCATTGCCATTCCCTTGTGGCGTGGCGGTATTATAGCCCTTTTTTGTAAGAGTTTTATATATAGATTGACAAAAATAGAATTCTTCTAAGATTTCTTTTGAAATATACTCGTACTATAGTAAAAAGGCTTTTAGAGACATTACAAATTTGATAGACTTGTATTTGACGATTGAAGGTGTGGGCGCGCTGATACAAAAGTACAACAATAAATATGTAGAAGTGAAGTCAGAACGCAAATTTCTTAACATAGCAAAGTTACGCGTATTAATAGCGCAGTTTACCCGCAGGAATAGCGAAATATGCATGTACTTTTCTGTCTTATACCTCATATGCATGATACGACCCTCACATATCTATAAAATTATTTTTCCTAAAAGCCTTTAGGGAATACGTATTTACAAAAAGTAATCAAGTTAGTCGGGGTCTACTCGAAGTAGAACTACAAGATAAAGACATTGTTTGCGTACAAACAGCCAAGTAAATGTAGACTAAGAATTTTGTAATCTGTATAACAATGATTACATCTTGTATTTTTCCAGACGCGAAAGCTTACGGTTCTCCTGGTAGTAAGTATTTTCTATAACTTATGTACATTAGAAATATCAAAGGTATCACTTTCACACGTATTATATGATGAGTTATACATAGCGACTATGGTTTGATAAGATACTACAGATTACACTATAAGCTTGAAACTTGCCGGTTTATGTTTCAGTAAAACCCGGATGAGCTCTTGCGAACTTCTTACTGCATGTTTTTGGAGAGACTGATAGGTACGTATGAATCAGAGTATACTAACATGTTACACAAAAACTCTGTCTGGCAAAATCAAACGAAACCAACGAAATATATTTAGATCGGCCTTAAAACGGTCCGATAATAAGTAGTGCATACACCCTTAAATTGATACATTAATAGTGAGTATGAACTCTATTAACAAGCTCATAACACTCAAATTCGTATGGAATCCCTATAATGTGCAACACGTGTATTGTCCACGTAGTCACCGTGTGGACGAAAATCCTTTCCGATGTATGGCGAAAGTAAACTCCATTTTTTAGGCAATAACATTCATATTGCTGAAATATACTGATTCGCACTGCCGCCCCACTTAACCTACGTGGTCACCGTATGGACAATTATTAACAGCTAATGTGAACTGTGTTAATAAATAGCGTAATTTATAAAATGGTTGTCTGTAAAATCGGTTTGGGCACGATAATTTTAAGTGTTAACGTTATAAGAAAACATTGATGACATTGTAGATATATTTCGGGACTTAATCGCGTGAATTATTTAAAGGTACGAACCTTTTATTTACCCGACGTTTCGATCGAATTGCACCGATCGTGGTCACGGGTCGACTGATGGCAGCTTAGCGATGTCTCTGTGAGGCGCAGGGTTTTTCAACTACCCTCGCCTGGTCTTGATAATTTGTAATGTCGGTACTTCTACACACTACACTTACAACGTATTTACACTGACGCAGTGTCGTTACGGCTACGATTGCATTTGCTGATAACAGGGTGATCGCGAAAGTTTAAAAGCAATAATTGATGACATTCATAATTGATGAGTTGGCGATTCGCTGTTGCTTACCAGCTATGCCTGTGGCAAATTTAGCGGTTCCGCCCGACGGCCACAATACTTCAGCCTCTCAGCAGGTGGAACGTCCTTGTGATACTTTTTCGTGCGTGTACCCGGCCATAGATTTATAAGACGTTATCGCGTCAAAATTATAGAAACTAGATAAATTGAAGTCGGATAAGTATATCGCGGTGCTATTTTAATTTTCAACATCCACGAAATATTTCACGTATTTGTTTAATGAGACTTACGATGTTATGTCGTCGCAAATCAACTTACAAAAAGGCACTAGCAAAAGGTTTTAGGTTTAACATGATTCGCTAGCAACAGATTGGCAATCATTACATAACCATATGGTTGAATCATATAAATATTTTTTATTGATAAAAAATGTATATAAAATGAAGTATAATTTATTAAGTTAACCTCTTCAGCATGTGTTGAATGATTGATAAGTTCGTGCACGTGATTTTCATTCGAAAGCTGACAATTTTCCTCAATAAATCTGGAGATTTGCAAAAATATCTGCGGTTTATTGAGTTTACCAAGTTCATTTGTCCAGTAAATTATCCCTTGAAATACATTTTATGCACGATGCAATAATACATATACAATGTACTAGTACACAATTAGGATAGATACAAGAACATACACTGACTGCCTTTGTGGAGCGGTGGGAGTGTGTTCGACTGCTATGCAAGAGTCGTTCGATCCCCACCCAGGATAAAACTTTGTGTGATGAGCACGATGGTTTATTCTGTGTCTGGGTGTTATTTATATATAATATGTATGTATGTATTTAGAAAAAAAAAATATATAGCTATAGGTTGCCATAGTACAACCTCTGCTTAGTTTAAGATCAGATAGCATTGTGTGAGTTGTCCCAAGATATTATTATACAGGTCTGTTCTTATATCTGTTAAAGATAAAGACCTATTTACTGGCTACTCTTAACGACAAAGTTGCCGCAGTCACTTTTGCCATACCAAAAATGTCGCAAGTTTGTTCAACGCGTAGCAAAGATTTGAATTGCGAGCCTCGTCTAAGTAGTGTATGCACAAAGTTAAAAGTAGAAGAAAATTATCTTCTTTCGATAAGATTACTTAATAAATTCTAGGGTCACAACTACTTGACGGCGGTCAAGGAAAAAAATATTTATTATGTATACTAATATTATAAAGAGGAAAGATTTGATTGTTTGTTTAATTGTTTGTTTGTATTGAATTGGCTCCGAAACTACTGAACGGATTTGAAAAATTCTTTCA
The DNA here is from genome assembly GCA_945859575.2 of Herminia tarsipennalis. Taxonomy (NCBI): domain Eukaryota; kingdom Metazoa; phylum Arthropoda; class Insecta; order Lepidoptera; family Erebidae; genus Herminia; species Herminia tarsipennalis. Next base: position 32,197,140 of record OX243830.2, read on the forward strand.
TCGTTGTGAAGCTATACTAACCCCGGGTGACATAGGCTATTTTTTATCCCGGTATTTCCCACGGGAACGGGAACTACGCGGGTGAAACCGCAAGGAGTCCGCTAGTTAATAAGAAAAATAATTTTTCTGCTATTTAAAACTACCTATAATATGACCTAAAGCAAACACATTTTCTAAGAACATTTATGTATTCCGATAACAGAATTCGCGGGTGACGTATTAAATTTGCATTCTACATTGAATTCACCGGTGGCATACGTGACACTCAGAAAAAATGATCGTTTTTGGTAAAGTTAACTTAAGAAAAATGTTGTTAGTATTTTATACCTGAATTCCTTCCTCGATTATCGGGTTCCTTTGCAGTCGGAGGACATAGTTATGTATACAAAATAAGCTCTATTACCTAAGTAATTAAACACAAAAACATTTCTTGCAAATATATTGACGGTCTCTGTGGCGTGATGGGAGTGCATGCGACTGCTACGCAAGAGGTCGTGGGTTCGATCCCCACCCAGGATAAAACTTTGTGTGATGAGCACGATGGTTTATTCTGTGTCTGGGTGTTATTTATCTATTATTTGTATGTATTTAGAAATATATAAGTATGTTTATCGGTTGTCTGGTTTCCATAGTACAAGCTCTGCTTAGTTTGGGATCAGATAGCTTTGTGAAAGTTGTCCCAAGATATTATTATTATTATTATATTCTTCGCGAATTAAGTTTAAAGTTCCAGGACCTCGCTAAGTAAACGAAATTGAATTAAACGTGATTTGGTTCACACGAACTAAACCAGTGAACGAACTAATGATCAGGCACGAACTTGTGACAGTCATTTAAGAACTGAAAGGCTTAACAATAGATTGCACGTTCCACGGGACTTCCGGCCTTCTATGCCTTTATTCAAATACAATACTATGCGATGAAAAGTCTAAATCTCATTTCGTTTAGAATGGAGTAAGAAGATACCTCTGAAAAACAGACAGACGAACAATAAAGCCACGTTAATAGGATGAGAACAAACCCTTCCGGTATGGAAATGAGAAGGGTTTAAAATGAATCAAAACTCATAATTAATTTCAATGAAAACAATGGTAAAACTCAAATATTACCATAGTTAATGAGGATTAAAAGAATTATCTTGATTAATTATTCAAAGTGTTTATGAATCCATAAATATCCATTTTATTCAAATTGGTGGAGTTTACTTTAATCGTTTTTAATCTGGTAATTCTTGATAGAAGGAAACGTGAAATTGAGAATAAAATAACCAACACAAAAACAGTTATCGAATTCTAAATTTAAATTAAGGTGAGGTGTATTTCTTGTTTGTAGTCAAGAAAAATCCCTATAATATTGTTATTTAAATTAGTTAACGTGTTGATGTATATATCGAATTTAGGTGTGATTCGATTTAAATATCAGTGTTATTGTTTTGATAAAAACCTGTAAACGACTGTAGTACAACCTACACTGGTTATGGATAATAATAATGATAATAATTTCTTGGGATAACTCACACAAAGCTCTCTGATCCCAAACTAAGCAAAGGTTGTATGTGGTACTATGGAAACCAGACAACCGATAAACATACCTATATTTTTCTAAATACATACATATTATAGATAAATAACACCCAGACACAGAAAAAACCATCATGCTCAACACACAAAGTTTTATCCTGTGTGGGGAAAGAACCTACGACCTCTTGCGTAACAGTCGGATACATTCTCACCGCGCCACAGAGGCAGTCAATCATTAATTAGTTAGAAAGGAATTTAAGGCTTATTGGACCCTTAATGTAACTAATACGTTCCATTCTACACAGTAAGTAGTACGAACCTGTCACTGTAATATAAATAATTACATTTTCAAAAGAATAAACGAACGTTTATCTAAAGAAATACTTTACTATATACAAAACTGTTAGCGAATAAAAGCGATCAAAAGTTTTAGAAAAACTGCTAAGAAATGTGACACGCAAGACTGGGTGTCACAAAAACAGTAAAGAAAGTTTACGCTCTACAGGCGTAGCGGCGTAGCGCTGTTCGTAGAAGCATCTACGGAGCGGTTACAGCTTTCACAGCTACGGACGACAGTCTACCCGCGATTCCGGCGGTGAGCGCACGTCGCTCTGGACGCTTTTCCTGAACATTTAATACGAAAGTAAACAAATAAAATGTGATTTTATAAACTTTGTTATAACATGATATTAAGTGACTTGAGAACTATTGAAGATATATCACACAGTCAAAGGTAAAGTTACTCAAGTTACAATTTGTTGGGGCCGTTTTTAAAATTTAAACGAAATTTAATTCAAAATTTTTGGGTTGATTGGTTGGCATTGCGTTTTTTTTCCTTCAGCAATTTTTGTATAACACTTAGCTTGTATAACGGATTAAACTATAATTATCATGGATGAAGAATATTTTAAGACTTACGTAAGAAATACATAAAAATTATAATGACATGCAGTAAAACGGTAATAACATAAAACACACTAACACACACCTTTGTACCACCCTGTCATTTTTTTATTTTATTTTTTACTTAAGAACCTTCTACAGAGTATTAGAAAACTAAAAAAAAGAATGAATTAAATCAGTAAAGTCGTTCTCTAGTTATCTCGTGACAATAGAAAATAGGGATTCATTATTATATAATAGAAGATTAAATGGTGGAATCTATATTCTTAGACTTGAGTAAAAATTATTTGAGTGATGCAAAAGTAGTTAGGTCTATTTGGAACTTTTTGCAGATCTATGAGTCATTAAATTATTATAGACAATCCACAGATAGAAATCACAGTAGATCAGCGTACCAAAAGTGCCATGACTTCAAAATTGAGCTTATATCGTACAACCGATAGAACCGATTTTTAAAATGCGTTATAAAAAAGACATCATCTGATTAATATTAAATAAGACATGATCTTATTGCAGTGAATAAACAATGTCAAGTTATATGAATACCTAACCTACTATATACATTCATGAAATTCGGCGACAGATATATCAAATACTTGATTTATACGAACATACGTGGAAACCGAAACCCAAATAAATAGACATCTCTCGTCATCATTTGTAATATTTATAATTCAATCAATTACTTGCACTAGCCGTGGCGGTTTAGAAGCAAATACCGATGCGAGCAATCAGTTCACAAATCAAGAGTTTCTAAAAAGATTTACCAAATTTTATACTGCAATCAACAAAAACTTCCTTACACTTACTGGTCCGACAATGCGACAGAAAGAAATGTTTACTTGTGTTTAACTTCTGAAAGTAATACAAAAATACAATCTTGTATGCAATAAATTCAAGACATGAAAATAGGCCCGATTGCCACCGATAATAAAAACGAAAAAATGATCGATCTTCTTTTTTTTTCTAAAGTAAATAAAAAAACATTAGCCTTCTAACAAAAAAAAAATAACGTATTATTCAGACATTTGTACCTTTACAGTTCGGTCAAGTGATGATTAAAAACTGATCACATCGCTTCACCTTTTGGCCCAGACTTTGATCCTATACTGGTTTAACTCCATACCTCTTATAGTCTGTCAAGCATAAATTATAAAGCAGATATTAGAAAGATAAGGTCAGACCTACAAGGGCTCACAAAAGTGGCGGGAGTTAAGTAAAGGATATTAATATTCAACAGTGCGTCGGCTTCGGATGTAAATGAATGAAACTTTAGCTTTTCTGCTTACAATATATACCTAACTGTGGATATGTTAACAAGTATTTTTTTTTGAGGCCATTATTTATTTATATTTATAGTTTTTGTGAATTTATTTTGTGAAACTACTTTAATGCCTAATTAATAATTAAAAAAGTTTATGATTCGAATTATTTAAAAAACTTTTTTGTTTTTGAGTTGCTGGCTGGAATGTTGTGCCATACAGTATAAAAGACACTTTTTACATGCGTTGACGTATAGACCTGGACCGCGCCATCCCTTTTAAATAAAAAGTCTACTACTTTTTATTTGAAATAAAAATAAAATATCATTATATACTTTTTATTTGAAATGCAAAGCATGGAAGAGAGAAAAAATTCTTGCGGCCCTATCTCTTTGACAGGTATTGTCATCAAAGTAGTGTCATCGCTTTCTAGATAGTGGTCAATTTTGTGAGGTTATGGGGGCAGTCCATGTCTATACGTCAATGTTTACCTACATGTGAAGGTATTTTTTATTTGAAAGGAGGGTGTATCATTAGCTATTTTATTTTAATTCAACTTGTTTAGGAAATATTGCATATTGTGTTTTTTTCTTTTAAAAGTTTAATAGAAATGTGGTATTGTGGTCTCACATTACTAGCAATCCCGTTATCGTTACCTCCGGCTACGTTCAATGGTTTGTGTTAGTAGTGGGTTCATGTCAGTAAACTCGCAATTATGAGATCGCGGGTTCGAATCATACCCATTTTACGGTATAATTGGAACTCGCCTCATGATTGCAATTCCAATATCTTAGCCATTAGGTTATCGCCACTTAAACTGTGAAATATACACTTTTTTCATTAAGAATAATCTAAAAAATTAATCGTATTATAAAAGAAATACTTTGTTTAAACTATTGTAATTGAATTAATTTTAGTTAAGATTGATAAATAAACTTTCAGATTCTATTTAAACTAAAACCGAGACGTGAAATTAAAATCCAATTCTCTTAAATACATCAAAGTTTAAACAAAGTTACCGGAATTGAAAGTAACTTGTGACAAAAAAGAAGAAAAGTTTATCGTTATCTTTGTATTATTAACTACTAACATATTATGGCTTTACTTACTTGGTATCTTTTATAGGAATCACAAAATGTTTTCATGTAATAGTACGTAGGTACTAGAGTAGATAGGTAGGACTGAGATTGCCCTTAAAATCTATATATTAATATTTTTAAAGCAACGCTGGATGTTATAGTAATTTTATAGGCATTTCTTGCCAATTACTTTATTAATACAATAATTGCATTTTAAAAGAAAGAAAAAAAAGAAAGGGTAGAAAAAAATGAGGTCTAGTAACATAGTCCAGATAGGTGGTTCGATTCCGGCCCCGGTTTGGAATACGGAAGTCTCGGGTTCGATTTCTGGGTCTGGACTTCAAAGTTTGCTATATTTCAAAAATGTAATTATTGTATTTACACCGCTGCATAATCCAGACTAATATTAGAAATGTGAAAGTCAGTCTGTCTGTCTATTACAATTTCAAACTTAAACCGCTGAACCGATTCAGACGAAATCTGGTATAGAAATAGTTGGAACCCGGGAAAGGACTGAGGATAGTTTTTATAGCGATAACTGTTGCCACCCAAAGCCAGTATGTTGCGAAACCTAGTATGTTGTAGATATGTTCAACACAAATATCTGTTTACGACCAATTAATGTATTTCACAAAATAATATATAAGCCTGTTCTTATATACACTTTTACAAAATACACTTTCAGAGAAACCTAAATTACTGTATAGAAATAAAAAATAATTGATGTAGACGAGAAATAGGTATCTTTTTATGACAGATCTGTTAAGAGGGAAGTTATAAGTTTGACGTCTTATCACGACTTTTTTAATTGATAAAGGTTTTTATTAGAAACTGATTTAATCGAGATGATCCTTAGTTATAATCGATATTTTTCATTCGATTGACTTGTTAAAAGTCTTCTTGTTATAAACAGTTTTATTTATTCTTGCACACCAAGAACAAACTGCACTTTGTCTCTATCAATTCTCTATCTTTACATAAAGGATAATTGAAATTAAAATACAGATTTCTTATTGATTCTTTATTATATCTGTATATTCTAACGTATAAAAAACGACAGAATAAGTCAAAGATACTCATTCTTTCGTAGTAGGTGTCCTGTTAGATAGTCTTGTAAAAAACATTTCAATACCAAACGCATCTAGAATTCTTTAACAATTCTAATGATTTAAAAACTGTTAGGATTTTTTAATAACTAAAGAAAAGCACCATCTTTATGTATCTATTTAAAAGACATTTACTGCTGCACTTAGAGTCTTTAACTAGAATAAAATATTTAATGGTTACTTAAATCATTCGTTAGTAAAGATTTTATATGACAAAAACAACATTTGAAAAAGGAATTATCTAAGTAAGTATAAGACGTTACGTCTTATAATTTCGTCATGTCCGTCTGAATATCTATCTGTCTGAATATTGATGAATTTTGGTGAAAAGGTGTCTTGTAGTAACCGTTGCTTAGTTTGATAGTTAAATTATATTTTATTTTTTTTCTGTAAACATCAACGTGTGGCACATGACAGGTCTTTCAAAAACATTTTAAGATTTTTATCAAGAAATAATCGCTCCGAAAGTGGCATGAGTTGTGTCCCCCTTAACTTTTGAACCGTGTTACCAAAAATTTTTAAAAAAATCGCAATGGTAGCGCTTAATAGATACTTAAATTGAAATATATATTTTTTGAACATGATTGAATATACCGTTATTGAGTTATTGGCAAAAAACTGTGTCTCTCAACAAAATGGTCATGAAGCCTACGCTCTTCTGCTGATGCAATTATTCAACCCTACACTAAGCATGGTCCGACATGCTCTTGCCCGGTTTTTTAATAATAAATATCTTGTATTTTGTTTTACATAATAAGACTATTTATCTGACTATTTTCTTGAACATTTTGGAACAGATATGATGTAAAGAAAGCTAAAACATATTTTGTCAGAAAATATTCTATTAATGTTATAAAAGAAAATGGTTCCATTCATCTGATCTAGGCAGATGCCTAGTGTTTAACTTGAAAAGTAAAAAGAAAATAAATCTACAAAGCTATTGGTGTCATAAAAAAATGTACAGCAATAATTAGAAACAAAAACGTAATTATATACAATTTTTATTTTAGATTAAAAAGATTTATAGAAAACAAATGGTAATTTAAAGATATTTTAAACTATAAAGTCATGAATACAATAAAGTATTGTAAACTTATTTTCATTATGTTACGATTTCTGTTATAAACGGTAAAAAACGGAACAATTCAATTGATTTGTTTTTACGCATGACATTATTTTATTTTATTAATGAACACGATATCTCATCTATTTGAAACAGCTCACACATCAATCTGAACAAATTAAATAAAACTTGAAAATTGGATTGTGAATGTGTCATGACTTTGCGTCACGAATTTTCTTAGAAAATAACTGTCTAAAAATAGGCACCAGAAGTAAAAGTTCGTCAGATTCCTGAAACATTAATTACCTAAAAAGTAAACAGTCGAAGTTAGTCAATAAATTGGAAATACCGAAATCAAAATTAATCAGCATTCATTGAAATTGTAGAGCAAAAATGTCGAAAATTTCTGCGATTATAATCCACAAAGTCGGAGTTAATATTTATGTGACAATGATTCTGAAAATAGGGCATTTCGAATCCTAACAAACTATTTATATATTAGTATATTTTTTTTTGTAATTTGGATCCATCGGATTCCTAAAGTATTTTTGTTTATTCTTAATCTGTTAATCACAATTTTTGTCCTTTGCACCTTGTGAGGAACATACATTTTGTTCTTATGTTCTTCGTAAATAACACTAACTGCTTTACACTAATAAAACTAATTTCACTATACTAAGTCGAACAGGTTAGTTCTCTTCAGTTGGTATGAAATGGACAATTAAAATGTTCAATGTGAGAACATTGAGAGAATCTTAATATTTTATTATGCCTATCAATTATTTATTATTTACTTAAGGATTGAAAAACGTTGCAATCTAAAGGTAAATAGTTAATTAATAACGATCACGTTAAACCCGCGCTTCGTCATTATCTTTGTAACTAGCTTTCGCTGCAGCTTCGCCCGCATTGTTCTCGTTTCTCTATACAAACTTTAGCCTCCTCCTGTTCACCTCTTCCTGTTTAAATATCAACCGACTTCAAAAAATCAGGAGGTTCTCTATTCGACTGTATGTTATTTTTACTGTGTGTTTGTTGCCCATTTATGCGAAGACGACTAGACCGATTTGAAAAATTATTTTCAATTATCATCAGATCACGATCTGATGATGAGATCCTGCAGAAATCGAGGGAACTCTTAAAATTATAAAGGCAAATCTACAGTGGTTTAGGTATATTTCATAGTGATTCGTGCATTTACTCTTAAAAAACAACAATTGGTGAAGTGGAACTGATGATGAAGACCACAAGCGGACCTATTCAATATTTCACAGTTTGCGATTAAGTTACTTTAAAATAGTATTGAATAGCACTATATTCTCGTCATACTACTATTACACAATGTAATAGAACTGATAGTGAACTTCTCAACAATTAATGGCCCTGATGAAGTTATAGCCAAATAAAAGATTAAAAAAAACTACCAACTATTTCATGGCACCAACTTCAAAATTAGTTTTACTTTTTAGTTGCTTTGTATTTCATTTTTGAAAAATGTTTTGTCAGGATATATATGCCTTTATCGTCATAACTATATTCGTGCCAAATTTTAGTGTTTTTGGTTTTGATTCGTTCAGTGGTCGGAGCTGTGTGTTGACAGATCAGTCAGTTATTAACGGTTGCCTTTTATTTAAACAGAGTCAAAAATCCCTCAAAAAACCCTCTATAAGACATAGAGGGTTGGACCTCATTATTAAAAAAGCATTTGATATTTTCTTTCCATTTTATTACATACTAGCGGACGCCTCGCGGTTTTACCCGCGTAGTTATCGTTCCAATTGATAATTAATAGCCTATGTCACCCAGGGTTAGTGTAGCTTCACAACGATGAAATAATTTTTCAAATCCGTCTAGTAGTTTCGGAGCCTATTCAATACAAACAAACAAAACAATCAAATCTTTCCTCTTTACAATATTAGTATAGAAAAGAAAAGAGGCACTCTGTCAATGTTACGAATATTAATATAAAATGTTGTAAACTTAACAGACAGAATTATGCTCTCTGACAAGAGTAATGTTTGGGATTATTTACAACTCGACTAGTTTGTGGTTTCAAAGACACACACAGTTTCTCTGAATATCTGAAGTTATTGTCAGCGCGCCTTTACGTACACGATTAAACGCAGAGTTCGTAACGTTGTTACCCACCTAGCAAAGATGTTTAATTATGCAATAACTTGCAAGAACGTTTTTTAGTTTGCAAATTATACAAATACCCATAATTAAAAAGACAAGGGTTACACTACAAGACATTTTGCGTCATGGGAATTAAAAAAGAAATGTATTTATTGGTCAATGAAATATCGTCGTGATTATTTATGATAAGCAAAATTTCTTAATTTATTGACGGTCACAAATACTACGATTACAAAATCTAGCATATAACATATCAACCCATTGATATCACACTGCTGGACACGAGTTTCTACAGTAGAACAAACTTTTTATAGATTCTGTAGGAAATTGCCATAATCGCCACACTTGGCCATCGCAACAAGGCTTCACATCGGAGCTGCATATTTTAAAGCCTTACAAAATCAAGCCAGACTCTAAATTATTTAGTCTATATCTAGTTTGTAACGGTTATGTCATCCTTACTACACAACTTGAACTTTGATATCATATTTTCATAGATGTAATGAAAACCATTTAAGTAGGAACACGCTTTATACGAGTATAAATTGTTAGACAGAGGTCGCATATAAAAGACTTTTTATATATAGACTTGTGATAATAGGTCTATCTTAAGCCTATACTTATGCTACATAGTAATAGTTTTTTTTCAACGAAATTCTTTCCACACGCGACCTTGCTGCTGTTTTCTCGTCAAACTTCACCTTGAATGTTTTTGGCCTTATCATATTTGACCTTGCAAAAAAGGCCTTTACAGTCCATTTAAAATGTATAATAGTACTTGTTCAGGTGGTAGACGTGAAAATTGGACCCTTTGTTCAAGAAAAGATGCTAAAAACTTCAATAAATGGGGCCGGCGTTATCTGGTACTACTTATGTAGTTTTATAGTATCTTATATAAAAATATTGCTTGTTATTTTAGTTATGATAGTATTTTGTCTTACTCCATGATAGGCAATTTTAAGACAGTTATTTTATTTTATCCGGTCTACCGATAATCCTTTTTTCTTCGGGCTAGGGCTTCACGTGCATCCAAATTACCTATCATGTGTACTTATGCAGGTTATAATTTAACTGCGCGCTAAATTTCATCTAAGTTAAATTAACGATTTTTAGGGTTCCGTAGCCAAAATAGCAAAAACGGAACCCTTATTACTACTACTATAACTTTCGTCATGTCCATCCGTCTGTCTGTCTGTCAATCTGTCCGTCCGTATGTCACAGGCATTTCACTCAAAAACTACACGATGTATATTGATGAAATTTGGAGCATAGGTGTCTTGTAGTAGCCACTACTTAGTTTGATAGCTAAAAAATAAGAAATATTTTTAGGGGGTACACTCCATGCATATGTATGGAGTGTACCCCCCCCCCCCTAAAAATAGCAGTAGACATTTTTTTTGCCAACATCAACATGTGGCATATCATTCAACAATAACATACACTGACGGACTCATAAACTGCATCAAAGTTCAGGTTTACTCTAAAAGGATTTTTTATAATAAGTATGCAAACTTTTTAGATTAAATTATATAAATATGGAAAGACTGGCTCTTAATCTTAAAAAAAAATTAAATTTAAAAATAGAACTGCGGTAAAACAAATGAATATAGCCGGGAAAAGAAAATTTACTCGTAGTATCAGATTTGCGTGTTATTTATAGCAAAGTTTTAAATTAATTCTCATTGATTTTTTTTGTTTGGTCAATTGAATTATTGTTACCAGCATAATTGTTGGGTTAGTTTTTTAACACATCGAGAGTTTTTGAACCATAATATGGATACTTCGTCCGAACAAGCGGCACAAATTGTAGCATTGGTGCGGGAGGGCTTGGATCAACGAACGATTGGTAGAAATTTAAATTTAAACCAGTCTACGGTTTGTAGAATATACAGAAGGTTTGTAGAGACAGGTTCTTACAGGAGGAGACGTGGTACAGGCAGAACTCGAGCAACCACAGGTCGTGATGACCGATTTATTGTTACAACTTCCCTGCGAAATCGTTTCCTCACGTCAGTTAACATCAAAACCGAGCTTAATGAAGTGCGTGGAAAAAACGTGTGTGCACGAACAATAAGAAGAAGGTTAAAGGAAGCGGCTATCACCCCTTTTAGACCAGCAAATGGTCCAAAGTTGTCTGCAGCTCACAGACAAGCTCGCTTAAGATTTGCACGTCATCACCTGAATTGGACAGAAGAGCAGTGGGCCTCTGTATTGTTCACGGACGAGTGTAGGACATGTTTATATGGTGCAGATGGTCGCAGAAGAGTCTATCGTCGACGTGGGGAGCGATATGCTCAAAGTTGCATTGGGGAGCGTGTTCCTTTTGGAGGCGGTTCATGTATGGTCTGGGGTGGCATATCGATGAACGGGCGAACAGAACTTGTGTTCATAGACATGGTCCGTCAAAACGGTAATAGAGGGGGTTTGACAGCACATCGCTACATAACAGAGATATTAGAAGATCACGTGGTGCCTTACATGGGATTCATAGGCGAAAATTTTACTTTAATGCAGGATAATGCCCGGCCGCATGCAGCTGCACAAGTTCAACATTATTGCGAAGAGGTTGGGATACGTACAATGAATTGGCCAGCACGCAGCCCGGATCTTAATCCCATCGAGCATGTTTGGGACAATTTAAAAAGAGCTGTATATGCGAGAAACCCTTCGCCTACGACAGTGGCAGCACTAAGAACAGCACTTTCAGAAGAATGGGACAATATTCCGCAAGATCTTTTAAAAACCCTTATAAAATCTATGCGGAACCGATTAGAATCCGTAATAAGGGCACGTGGGGGTAATACACCTTATTAAAACACAAATAAACCCTTGCATAAAGTTTGTGTCTATTGTTAAAACCATTTTTTTAATTAAACAATTTTTCCTTAAACTTCTGTTTTTTCTTCAAAAAAGGTCTTAAGGTCCTTTCCAGTACATAAACTTAAACTTAAAGATATGATCCTACGCTGTTTTAAAGTTCACGAACCAATCTAGAGGTTTCAATTTAAATCTGTATAGAAAGTTTGCATACTTGGTTAAAATATTTATTTCAAAGTCGTCTATTACTTTGATGCAGTTTATAAGTCCGTCAGTGTATTTTAAAAACAATTTAAATTTTCAAAGATTTTTTTATTACGTGAATATTTTAAGAAACAATCGCTCCGAAATTTGCAAAAATTGTGTCCTTTCCTTCCTTATTTTGATCACACGAGGGCCTTATAGGACCTTTATCTTTTAACCGTGTGATTAAAAAATATCAAAAATCACAAAGGTAACGCTTACTAAATACTTTCAACTAAAATTAAGTTATTGCCGAAAAACTGCGCTTCTCAACAAAAAGACGTAAGTGACATACGCTCTTCTGTTGGTGCAATTTTTCATATTGTATTTTTTCATAAGCAAGTGCATTTATTTGTAATAACGGCTGCGGAACCCTACACTGAGCATGATTCGACATACTCTTGCCCAGTTTTTTCGTGATTTACTTTCATATCTAAACATTGCTCAAAGAGTCAATTTTTTTTATTTTAATACGGGTATAATTAATATTAAAAAAAAAAAAATATTCAATTTAATATCGTTGCAAATAATTTCAATTTTTTGATGATATTCAACTTCCTAAATAAGGAAAAATTTCTATTTTTTGTGCACATGTCAACATAGGTAATTACAGTTTTTTTTTAATCTGAATGACATTCAAATCAATATAACTCAACTCCGTTAAAGCGATCTCCCAAAATCATTTTTTGTGGAATTTTTTAACAAGCTATAACTGTGAATTCCTATGGGACAGATCCCGTAGCTATATGAGAGTATTATACATTTATATTAATACAGAATGCCTGCAGATGAGAGCTTGTAATGGATATAGCAATTTAAATTCCACTTTTGAAACAATTTTTGGAACATTTGAAGCAAAGATTAAAAGCAGATGATAATAATAAGTAATGTCAAAAGTATCACAAAGTTTATTCGTGTGAAGTGAGATTTGGAAGAGTGTCAAGTACAGGCAGCGATTATTATTATTGAGAATCTTAAGGTCCGCTTGTATCTGATCTAGACCGAGCCTGTACTTTGAAAATCAGACAGCTGTAGCCGGAGTGTGTGTTTTCATTCGGGGCGATATCTACTGTCGTCGCCTTCAGGGCCTCAGACACGGGGATCTGTCCATTTCATGGCTTCGCATAGACCATAGGGGACTTACCCGAATCTACGCGTGCCTCTACAGATCTCCTTGCAGTGATTCGAGGTCGACTCTACTTTTTGAGAACGTCCAAATGAGAATTGACCAGATGTTGGAGCAGTGTCCATCCGCAGAGTCTAGCCAACAGAACGTTCCTCGGAGCGTTGTTCAGGAGAGACGGTTGCAACTTGTGTCAGAAATCGAGGACTCTCTGGGGCGGGTCTCCGAATGGGGTGAGAGGAACCTGGTTCGATTCAACCCCACAAAGACACAAACATGCGCGTTCACTGCGAAGAAAGACCCATTTCTCCTAGTGCCACAGTTCCAAGGAGTTACAGTCCGAGTCTCCGGGATCCAGTTTGGAAGTCATTTGGAAAGTAAAGCCAAATTGGCGAGCAAAAAGGTGGGTGTCCTCAACAGGACGAAGCATTATTTCTCGCCGGCACAGCACCTTGTGCTTTATAAAGCGCAGGTCCGACCGCACGTGGAGTACTGCTCTCATCTCTGGGCGGGTGCCCCCAAATACTTGCTCAATCCATTTGACTTCCTCCAAAGGCGAGCTGTTCGGATCGTTGATGATCCCAATCTCACGGACAGACTGGTGTCTTTACAGCAGAGACGTGACTTTGGTGCACTTTGTGTACCCTTTGTTCAACGGGGAGTGCTCTGAGGAAGTAGGGTTCATCCATTTCACCTGGAAACAATGCAGTCCTGTACGGATCGATTCCGGCGTTATTTTCTTCCACGTACATGTAGACTCTAGAATGAACTACCTGCTGCGGTGTTTTCGGTGTGACATGTCTTTCTTCAAACGAGGTTTAAAGAGAGTTTTCACTTCACGGTAGGCAGCGGCTTGGGTGTGTCCCCGACATTCCTGTAGTCCATGAGCGGCGGTTATCGCTTACCATCAGGTGGGCCGTTGGCTCGTCTGCCAACCACTGGAAATAAAAAAACACATATATATATATATATATATAGTTCTAAATCTCTATATATATATATATATATATATATATATATATATAGAGATTTAGAACTTTAATGGTTATGATTGCAGGATAAGATAAGAGCGGCACGAAGTTCGCTAGGACAGCCAGTACATCTAAATTTCTGAACATATACTTTATAAATAGCCGTGGTCATCATATCTTTAGTGAGAATCAAACCCTTTGGCTTAGCAGTTAGGCTCAATGACCACTGAACCAACAGGCTAATATTGAATGGAGCTGTAACTGGAAATGAGACGATGCGACAAAACAAATACTGTTACCTAATTTTTTATTTTTTTTTAAGATAACTAGTAATGTGGGATTGAGTCCCACATTACTAGCAATCTTGTTAACCCCTCTAGCTAAGCTCAAAGGCTTGTGTTTAGAGTGGGTTCACGTCGGTAGTGTAATGGGTAGGACTAGAAACCGCGACCTCACGATTGCGAGACCGATGCCTTAGCCATTAAGCTACCGCCGCTTTTTAAATTGACTGACCCACTTAAAAATGAATGTAAGTATACGAGTATACCATACTTTACCCGAGATTTCACAAATATTCTTCATGGAAAATAGTTTGTAGGTTCTAGCAGATTGCTAAGGCAACTTTTCTTAACAACTACTTTCATCCTGACTAGAGTAGAATAAAGTTTAATGCAAGGAAAAAACCTTTTAGAAGTTAAGAATTTACTTTGCTTTTTGCTTGTCACTTGATATTTAGCTCAATTGCAGCACGAAAACCTAGAAATTGAAAGCGTTCAAATGAACGTTTTAGAGTGTAACAAATTTGTGCAGACAGCAAATGAATGGCAAACATGCAAATGTACCAAAGAACAGTTTTTCTAAACAAAATAGTTGGATTTGAACGTTTTGGGGTGAATTTGTTTGTTCAATTTTGTGGAGTAAATATTCTAAAAATACGACTCAACGAAATCTATAAGCATGCCATTAGGAGTGTTTAATTTATTATGTTTAATATTACTAATAATACATCAATGCAAAAAAAGGCAAAATTAAGGGTAATTTATTCAACATTTAGCTAAAAAATTTGGTCAAATACAAGGGTTATTTTGTACCCATGATATTGATTGCTATCTTTATATAAATATAATTCCACTGTACGTGTGTATGTCACTGAATTCCTCCTAAACGGCCGGACCGATTTTGACAAAATTTGTTGTGTGTGCTCTAGTGGATTCAAGAATGGTTTAGATTCACAATTGAAACAGAATGACAATAAAAATTGGACGGGACAGCTAGTATCTTAATTTTTTTATTAAAATCTGAGTAAAGTATCTTTTGTTTTTTCTTTTATTTAAGTACCAATTAAATATAGACGTATATTGTTTTTTTTTTTAATCCAAACATAATATGTTAATAAAATAAAGTAAATTCATTGCACTTTAATACCAAATTTTTCTCATAAAATTGGTTCCAAACTGGGCAAACATGTCCAATGCATAAATTCCACAAGGTTAACTAAACTAAATAAAAGTTTCGGGACTTAGTAGGTAGCCCTTTATACAAAGTACATGCGTAAACATTTATCCTGGAAAGTTCCCTAATGGAATTACATTAAGACAAGCTAATACTCGCTACTTTTCCCGCCTGATGAGTAAAGTTATATATGTGTTTATAGGTGTAGTAAAATGGCCCTTAACAGGATTTTTAATCAATTTTTAATTCGATGAAAGTGCGACGGTGGTAATGAACACGCAAGCTATCGTGCTGAATTAGCCTGTAAACATAATTATAAAACTTTTTTATTACTTGTCTTTTTTTATATTTAATTGCTTTAATTTAAAAACTCTTGCGATTATCAATATTCAGGCTTTGGATTTCAAAAGCTTTTGACTTTTTTGTTTTGGCCGTAATATAATAATAATAATAATAATAATAATAATAATAAGCCCCCTAAATCCCTACCTTACGTCCGAGCCGAACACCAGGCCACGTGGGGGGCGGACACGTGTACAAATGAAACTTACACGGCAAACAAGGCAAAGGTACCCTTTTAAATGGAGAATGAATAATAGAGTTTATAATTTGAGGCCGCTTCCCGGAGGTCGTCGGGGCGCATCTGGAGCCGACGCTGGATGCCACAGCATGCGAACCGTTGGCGACGGGGGATTGAACAGGCGGGTTCCCCTCGAACAATATGCCACAGCCGAAGTCATCATCAAACCCATTGAATCACCAACACATTCATCATCATCAAATCTTTTCACATCTCCCATCTCATCCCCCAACCCGCTTCGACGCTATTCATTATCATCATCGTCGTCATCATTATCATTGCCATCATCTTCAAAGACAGTAGATGTTGTCCAAGAGGCGAACGCCACTATTAATGGACCCATTACTGCCAAATCACGCGCTAGAAGAAAATGGACCGTTGATATGAACAAGTTCATTTGGCGCTCATATCTCATCGCCAGTAAACTAGAGACCCAAACACGAGGTTACTTAGATACATTACACAACGCCTTTACCACTAAATTCCCCGAAATGAACGCATCCAAGCAAAGTGTAGGAGATCAACGCAGGACCATAGTCAAGAATAGATTACTACCCTTAAGCACTCTTAATGATATAAGAAATGAAGTAGCCACTTACTTAGAACAACATGAACAACCATTGCCTATACTCATTCAAACATCATCGAGAATGAGATGGTCCAATGAAATAAACGAGACTATTCTCCGTATTTATTTTGAAATAACTGAACTGGAAACCAATCTGACAGCCAATAGACAAAAACTACACGAAAAATTTATACAAACCTACCCACACTTATCACATATATCTGAGCAAAGAGTATCCGATCAAAGAAGATCAATAGTAAACAATAAAATGGTCACAGAAGCTAGGATAAACCAAATTAGGCAAGAAGTAGAAACACAACTTAGAATAACACAAACTATAAATAGAAGTGAGACACACAATAACCTTGAACATATTACTACAACCCCCACAAACTCTGAACAAGGACTAGATTTAATATTGCCCAGTGAAACTACACACATAAACTCTCATGAATCGCAACATAACTCTAATGTGCCCCAGAGTATCATAGACTGTATAGAAATTGATCGACAATTTTATTCAGCATTAGACACATTCAAAACCTCTGAACCGACTTCAAGGCCATATTTACCTAGACAAAGACCATCAAGAAAACTAGCTCTAATAGTTCAATATGTGAACAAAAATATTTTACCCAACTTATTAAATACAGATCAAGATTTTGCAACCTTTCAGACAATTGTTTACTCAGCAGCATATACAGTAGTTATATGTAATGGAACTAAAATAAACTCTATTAGAACAACCCCAAAGGATTTTAAGCCATCGTGGCAAAGACGACTTGAAACAAAAATAGAAAAATATAGATCTGAAATAGCCCGGTTAACACAATACATACATGGTAATCGAAGCAATAAAATTGTAGCTGCCGTAGAAACAATCAAAGTCAAGTACCAAATACATGCACAATATGATAATATCAATACAGAATTAGAACACTTTCTGGACACGTTAAAACAGAAATTAAATGCAGCAGCTAGTAGATTAAAGAGATACCTTATATGTACAAACCGAAAGAGACAGAATAAACAGTTCAATAACACAGAAAAGGCTTTTTACAGAAGCCTTACATCGACTCATCAAAATCTAAATATACAGAAGCAAAGGTTACCAACATCTGATAGTCTGCATCAATTTTGGTCTGGTATCTGGGAGAACCCTGTTCAACACAACGCAAGTTCAGAATGGACACACATCATTAACAGCAGTACAAGCCACATCCCTAACATGGAATTCGAACACATACAAATAGAGACATTTATAAACGTTATCAAACATACTCACAATTGGAAATCACCCGGGACCGATAACATACACAATTACTGGTATAAACAATTCACTTCTATTCATTCCTATTTACTTAAACATCTTAATACATTCGTTAAATTACCACATACGATACCTGACTATATAACACATGGACAAACCTATTTGCTACCAAAAGACACCAATACAGAAGATCCATCTAAGTATCGACCCATAACTTGCCTTCAGAATATATACAAAATCCTCACCGCTTGCATAAGTGAAACAATCTACGCTTATTTAATAGAACACAACATTCTTGCAGAGCAACAAAAAGGCTGCAGGAAGAACAGCCAAGGTTGCAAAGAACAACTCATAATAGATGCAGTAACTATTAACGAAGCATTCAGTAAGAAAAAAGACATTCACACTATGTTTATAGATTACCGGAAGGCTTTCGATTCTGTCCCTCATAGTTGGCTTCTCCATGCGCTCCAAATATATAAAATTAACCCAATAATAATAACATTTTTAGAATCTTGTATGCAAAACTGGAAAACTGTACTAAAACTAAAACTAAATTCATCAACAATAACTACTGAGCCGATCCGTATATTGCGAGGCATATTCCAAGGAGATGCACTCAGCCCACTGTGGTTTTGCTTAGCGCTCAATCCACTTTCTTACCTTCTCAACAATAGCAATACTGGATACAATTTAACCACTACTGACAATCGATTCACACTTACACATCTATTATACATGGATGATATAAAACTGTATGCTAGTAATAAAGAAGACCTCTTTCAACTCGCAGATATTACACAACAGTTTTCTAAAGATATTTGTATGGAATTTGGCGTAGATAAGTGTAAAACTTTATCGGTTACTAAAGGCAGAATAGAATACAATAGATACGCGTTAGATACTGGGGAGAATATTGAACCAATGGACGACTATAGTACATACAAATATCTAGGCTTTAAGCAATCAAGGAAAATCCTCTTAAAGGACACCAAAACAGAACTAAGACAAAAGTTTAAACACCGATTAAATCTTATATTAAAATCTCATTTAAATTCTAAGAACACAATCAAAGCTATCAACACTTTTGCTATTCCCATACTTACGTACTCTTTTGGAATTATTAACTGGACACAAACAGATCTTAAAAATTTACAACGAACAATTAACACCCACATGACAAAACATAGAAAACACCATCCGAAATCATCAGTAGAGCGACTCACACTGCCACGTCATGAAGGTGGCAGAGGTTTAATAGATGTTCAAAACCTGCACAATAGACAAATAACTACACTTAGAAATTACTTTTACACTAAATCACAGCACTCCTCGCTCCACAAACAGATCATAGACATAGATAATAAACTCACTCCTCTTAATTTAAAAGACACCAACACAAAACACAACCAAACTCTTAATACCATAGAACAAAAAACGAGCAGATGGATTGGAAAATCCCTTCACGGAAGACACCGAACCGACCTTTGCCAAAATCACGTCGACAAAGAAATGTCGAACGAATGGCTTAAAAAAGGGGAACTGTTTCCGGAAACAGAAGGGTTTATACTTGCTATTCAAGATCAGATAATTATAACTAGAAATTACAAAAAATTCATTATAAAAGACCAAAACCAAACAACAGATTTATGTAGACACTGCAACTCAGCATCAGAAACCATCCAACACATAACAGGCGCCTGTAAATCTCTTGTGCAGTCAGACTACAAACATCGTCATGACCAAGTTGCATCAATAGTCCACCAACACTTAGCACACTTCTATAACTTTATACATAAAAAGAATTCATATTACAAGTACAAACCGGACACAATTTTAGAAAACAGGTACTGCAAAATTTACTGGGATCGCACAATCATTACAGACAAAACAATTCATTATAATAGACCAGATATAACAGTACATGACAAAAGCAAAAACACAGTATATATTATAGACATAGCCATCCCGAATAGCCACAATCTCCAAACAACGATCTCAAACAAACTCTCAAAATACCAAGACCTAGCCATAGAATTGAAAACTCAATGGAAAGCAAGTATTATTCATATAGTGCCAATAGTTCTGTCCTCCACAGGTATAGTACCCAAAAGTCTCACACAAAGTTTGGATATCCTACACATGCCCACACATTCGTTACACCTATTACAAAAAGCCGTCATTCTGAACACCTGCCGCATCACCCGCAAGTTTCTTACATCCTCATCACTAACATCAACCTGTTCTATTTAACGTGTCACGCTTGGCCTAGGCCCGCATGACATGTAAACTACCTCTCCAAAAGAGAGAGAGATAAAAAAAAGAAACATAATAATAATAATGTATTTATTCACTCCCAAAAGCAAACAAAAGTTTACAAAAATTTAGGTAGGTACACAATTGACAATATAATTAGTTAATGGGAGCCTGGTTTCCAAGCTAGGTTTAGACCTGTATTATGGATAACCAGACCCCATCCACGGAAACGGCTGAATATTGGTTGTACACAATCTATAAAAGTACAGGAGTACTTGGAATCGTTCTTACAATCTATGTATATATTTTAGGTATATTATATTAAATTAAATTAAAAAGTCTAACTAAAATATGTTTGGTTTTTGTAGGTGTGTGTGTATGTGTGTGTGTGTGTGTGTGTGTGTGTGTGTGTGTGTGTGTGTGTGTGTGTTTGTGTGTGTGTATGTGTATGTGTGTGTGTGTGTGTGTGTGTATGTGTGTGTGTGTGTGTGTGTGTGTGTGTGTGTGTGTGTGTGTGTATATGTATGTGTGCGTGCGTGTATAGATGTTTGATAAATAAGCTGCTTTTTAGTTCTATACTTATTATCTTAAAAGGGATTCTGTTTCATCATAATTGAGGGTAGGTAAAAAGTTATATAAGGCTGTTTTCGTACATAGTTTAGTTTTAGGATATATGTTTAAAATTTTATTTAATTTATTATATAGGAAAGCGCTCAAAAAGTCAAATGATCTATGGGAGAAAGGTGAAAATGTTGTTGTGCTGTGGCATACATTATGTTTTCGGCGTTTTGTCATTATTCCAGGATCATAGTTGAGCGATGAATGCTTCTTCATAACCGCGCATAAAATATAAAGCTGCCGAACAGTTAATACTGGGAATTTATTATACAGCTCAGCTGTCGGGAAGCGATAGGGAAGAGATAGTGACGTTTTTAGCACTGCTCTCTGTGCTCTCTCCAATCTAAGGAGTGATGTTTTAAAGGTTCCACCCCACACCGTGATGCAGTATATCAGCACCGATTGACAAAGAGCAGTGTAAACGGTTTTAAGAGTGGCACCATCAGCTACGCTACGGAGACCTTTGAACACATACATAAGCTTGCGCAGACGTGTAACAAGTACATCAATGTGACTGTTGAAGTTCAGATTGCGGTCAATAGTAACACCCAAATATTTAATGCTACTTACATTCTGTATTGTTTGGCAGGCACATTGCATATGATAGGACTGGGTACAGTGGTGCGCCACAATAGAGCTATGATTTTCTGGTTTGCGCTGCTTTGAAAAGGTTATGAATTTAGTTTTATCTGTATTTAATGTTAAGACGTTTCCTTTCAACCAGTTCATGACAACATCAAAACCATTCTGCGCCTGAGTAAAAGCCTCTTCCCACGTCGGAGCAGTGAATGTTAGGGCAGTATCATCCGCAAATGTATTAATTAAGCCTTTCGTCAATTGAAGATTACAAAGGTCATTAATATAAATAAGAAAAAGTGTAGGACCTAAGACACTGCCCTGTGGAACGCCGTATTCAATGAGTAGGTCATCACTCACACTGATACCGATCCTTGTTCGTTGAGTTCTGTGACTCAGGTAGTCTCTGAAAAGGTCCAGTTGCTTCCCTCTTACACCCACACGCTCCAATTTACCAACAAGCGCTGGAATAGAGACTGTGTCAAATGCTTTGGCCAGATCTAGGAATATTGTTATGCACTTCATGCCTCGGTCAAGCTCCCTAAAAACGAAATCTGTCAGAGCATGAACCGCATCACTAGTGGAAATCCCAGAACGAAAACCATACTGTGCGGGAGACAATATTTTGCTCGTCTCTAGATATGTTACGAGACGGTTGTTCATGATTTTCTCTATGATCTTAGACATACAAGGTAGGATAGATATTGGCCTGTAATTATTGACACAGTCTCTAGCCCCCCCCTTATGCACAGGAACAATCAGAGCCCTTTTGAAGGCCGAGGGAAAACAACCATTACGGAGGGCTAAGTTACATATATGAGTAAGAGGTGGTACAATGATATCTCTATGGAGTTTCAGTAATTTAGCACTAATACCGTCGCATCCCATGGCGTCACTTTTCAATGAGTCTATAAGTCTATTTACTTCAGTTTCATCCGTAGGCAACATCACAAAGGAGCTGCATCTATTAGCTGACGCACCACCGTTACCTACACTTAGTGTGGGAGCACTTTGTACTACGTTTTGAGCTAGATTCTTACCAACATTAACAAAAAATTCATTAATCCCATTTAGCGCTATTTTAGTATTATGATTGTTATTAATTAATTCAGTTGCGGTAGCATGTTATTTTTGTCTATTTGTAATATCATTTATACATTTCCACAATTGCCTAGTGTTATTTTTAGCCTGCTTAAGAATGTTTGTTTCATAGTTTTGCTTAATCTTTTTAAGCAAGCTATTACAAAAGTTGCGATAACGTTTGTAAGTTACAGTGATAATCTCATTATTAGGATATTTTCTTGCCTTTTTATGTAAATTATCTTTATTGCGTATACATTTTAAAAGGCCAGGGGTGATCCAGGGTTTTATAATAGTTTTTCTTTTAGATCGGGAGATCTGCCTGGTATTTGACTTGATGGCTGAGGTAATGGCTGCTATAAGAGAATCAGTAGCAAAGTTAACATCATTAGATTCAAGGATTGGTTCAAAATTTACATTCCTAAGGCTTGTTGCGAGACCCTTTTGGTCAGTAATCATAACAGGATTGACAGTTATTTTAATTTTAGTTTTAATAAAGAGAAGGACTGTTTCATGATCGGTAAGTGTTGTTTGAGCTACATAGGTACTAACCTGGTAAACAGTTTTTAGTAGTACATGATCAAGGCAGTTGTCATTACGCGTTGCTAAGGAGTGACTTGGTAGTAATCCATAGTATGCTGCAAGATTTACATAGTCCATACATTGTCTATCCAAGAATTCACCTCTAATATTAAGGTTAATGTCACCAGTTAAAATTATTGTTTTGTAGTTGGAGAATTTAGTGAATATGTTATCTAATGATGTCAAAAAATTTGAGGTATCTCTGTATGATGGAGAGCGGTAAATGGCTATTACAATAGTGTCACGGTTAATTTTCGCTATAAGACAGTTACCATCAATGAAGGGCGGTTCCTGAACATCAGCACGAATACAATCCCTGATATAAATAACCACGCCATCATTTTGAAGTGGGTTAGAGTTAGAGCAAAAATGGTTATATCCCCTTAGCACTGGTAAGTTAGAGTTACCTTGCAGCCAACACTCAGTTAAGACCAAGATGTCCCAATTTATTCTTGACCTTACAATTAACGCTTCTAGCCCCGAGAAATTGCGTGCAATACTCCTGATGTTTTGGTTCAATAATTTGAGAAAGTGAGTCGGGTTATTAATGAGGCTATAGCAGTTATCTATATCGCAATTGGCAGAATCCGAAATAGTAAAACAGTCAATACTTTTATGAAAATTTGAATCGAATTTTAATATTAATTACATGCATTATTTGAGTGCCACAGCTATAGCTCTTATAAACAAGATCAAGTAGAGATACAAATATAAGAATAACAGCAGCCAGGCCGTTGATGAGTTTGATATGATTTTGTTGGATTTTATTTGTAAATAGTAAAAGTAGCAGTGAGTTTGTGTGTAATTATTTGTAATTGTGTATGTGAGTGTATGTGTATGTAGTTTTAAGTAAAGGTATGCCAGTGTGTTGTTATTTAAATGTGAGAGTATTTGTTGTGTATATAAGGAAAAGTAAGCAAAACATAATGTACTGATAAAGACATTAAAAATATCTAAAGTAGCAAACAACATGGAAATAAGTAGTCATTGTGTACCATCAACTTTTGCTAGATCTTTTAGACACTGCTCAGAAAGTATTCTTATCGGTTTATCTTCTGGAGTTTTCCTCACTAAGATTGTTCCATTATTCTGCCAGCAATCGTAGTTCTTTGTCCTTGAGTATTGGCGTGCATCATAGAAAAGTTTTTTAACCGCTGGTGACAGATGATCATCCACATATATAGGTCTAGAATCACCGGAGAGCCCAATCATCAACGAGTTTAGTTTTTCTGGAACTGGTCGCTTCTTGTTAAATTGGCGGATTAGACCCAATAGGTCGTTTCTGATCGATACAGAATGAAAGTCGACCACAATTGGTCTGTCTTTGTTCGGTTTGCCTGGTAATCTATATATGTCACGTATATCACTATTCTGTATGTTCATATTAACAGTTTTCCCAATGCTTAATAGGGTATTCATGAGATCTGCAGATTTTTCTTGTTGTATGGTCTGGACATTCCGAATTTCAAGTGATGAAGAGCGAGTTTGCTGTTGTAGTGTCACTATACGGTTTTCTAATTTTTTGATAATTTCATCATTTTCTTTTTTAGTAGATTCTAATGTTGTAATCCTGCCCTTCATATCTTCATACTCATTATTAATAAAAGACATACCTGAGTCCATTTCCGCAGTCGATTTTTTTATAATTGCCACTTCATTCTTGAGGTTAACTACATCCCTGGCAAGTATTGATAGGGTAACATCCTGTTCCGCTTTCCAAGCCGTCAGTCTAGTATCCTGTTCACTTTTCCAGGACTGAAGCATTTCCATAAGATCGTGCTTGAGAGATGAAATCTCAGTCGGATGATACGTATGCGAGCAGTCTTCCTGAGGCGAGTTATTTGAACGTTGGCGCTTGTATTGCCTTTTTGTAATCCTGTCACAGTCATCGACAGCAGTGATTTTATTTAGGTCAGCTTCCGATGAAGATTTAGCTGGAGGCGTTTTCTGCATATTGTATGACATTTGCACAGTACTATTAGAGTACTAACAGGCGTAATAATAAGGTCCCTTATTAATTACTGCTTGCTTCGGTCAGTATTGTACTCACAGTCGGTCGGCTCGTAGCGCATGTAGTGTCCGCTACGCCACACGTAGCTCGTAGCTTTGTAACTGACGTCACTTACTGCGCGTAGTGATAACTTGTTTCGCACGCTGTAGCAAGTAAGCGGTGGCGCGGTGGGGAACCGGTCGACCCAAACGCGAACTGTCTCAGGATCGCGTCCGCCAATCACTTCGCATCAATATTAGACGCAATTACATTTAATATGTTTGTCCCACTTTAGACACACCCAAGGGGAGGAGTTCACTCATATAACTCGTGTAGGATAGACAAGGAATCTCAAATGTATGTAAACAGCCAATAGCAATTTTTAAACGAAATTAATGGTTCAGATTATAAGAATATTCAACACACGCCCACACTCAACAGCGTCCGCGGATGGATGAAATAATAATAATAATAATTTTATCTAGGTTTTGTTATTCGTATCTACTCGTATATGATAATTGAAATGTGCCCACACTTTCAGTTTTATAATATTAGTAAGATTATTTTACGTAGCGATCAGTAGACTGATCATCATCATCATCATCATCAGCCTATCGCAGTCCACTGCTGGACATAGGCCTCTCCAATTGCACGCCACTTTGTTCTATCCTCGGCTTCTCGCATCCAGCCAGGCCAGGTGGAGTGATGATCTACGCAAAACGGCTGGCAGTATACTGATAGCTACGTAAAATTTATAATATTAATTTGTACTTTAAGATCAATTTAATGATAAAGAGGTAAACATATATAATACACCTGTCTCACTAGGGTCGGTGTGACCCTGTCAATTGGTTGGGTTGGTGATATCATAAATATTTTATTACTCTTACATAAATCTTTATCTGAAAAGCTTACCCAGGTTATTATAAGACGCAGATAATAAAAAATCCCTCTCAAAATGATGCGACAAATGAAAATAACTGTCGCAGAGGGATTGATTTTAGCGAAGCCATTTTGATTTTCTGTCAACGCGTCGTTTGTGTAGTGTGTTTCATTTGATTGATGAGATTGTCTTCGATTGCAATATTCAAGGGGATTTATGATTGAATAGAAAGTCTAACGCGATAGAAAGATATTATCTTTAAAAAAATATTGATATATTTATTTTTGTGGAGAGGATAGCTTAAAATCTAGGGCGAACTCCTCCGAAACGGCACTACGATTTTAATGTTTTTTTTGTATATTTGGTAGGTATAAGAATATGTTTTAAAAAATTTTTGATCGCTAAAATGCAAGTTGTGAGTTGACCTGACGCCACTTCGTCTGGGGCAATTTGCTCCGTTTCGTCAAATAATTATTTGACTTCACTGCTCAGTGGTGTGGTGGGACTGCTTACTACTGCTATAGCTAGAGTTTTATTAAATCCATAACTGTTAGTGCTAAATGTGGGTACTTCGGGTCTGTTTATTGTATGTTTGTATAGTTTCCATACGATAAAAGGCTTGTAGACCTTCTAGTGCGGAAGAAGTCACTTAAAAATAAAATAAAAGTAGGTGTTTAATAAAATTTTCAATTTAGGGCCTAAAGTATGACAGCTTGCAATACAGTGCTTAGACATAATTGCAGTCGTAGTAAAAGTATTAGGTAAGTATATGAATAACGTATATGCGAGAAAAATAAACAGGAAAGGGCAAATAAAAGACTCAATACACAAAAAGAGATCTCTTGTAAGTACTCGTATATCACAAAAAGCAATTGAATGTTACAAAAATACTAAGGCGTCAGCGAATAAAATTGATTTTCTCCGACGTTCATGTCTGCCTCGTTTGTCACTCTAATGTGTCTGTCTGATTTACGTTTTCATGTCAAATTATAGACCGATATCAAACAGAATACTCGGATTTTCATAGATCGAAAGATTATTTAAATTATCTATATACGTAGAACAGATTATGAAGTTGTATAGTAATTACAACAGTGTTTGATTATACGAAGGACGAGATGTCCTAGCGTACAAGGAAAGGAAGGCTATGTATGAGTTGTGAACCGATAGAGTTTTGAACTGATGATGATAGTCAAAGTCAAAAGTACGGTATTCACTTTTTTTTTTTTTTTTTTTTTTTTATTCTGTGTTTATTAAGAGGCTTTTACTTTACAAAAGTATGACAGCCTCATCGTAACCTTATATACTCTACTAACTATATGCTATTTTATATGTACTATTGTGAGGCAGAGAAGGACAGCGACGCATACACCATATCGTACAAGATCATTGCAGCTTCGGAGTTAGGTTGGGAAAGAATTCTTATGAACGCGCCCACATCATACTTATTAATATTGAGCTGTCGCATCACTATCTCTCTCTCCCTCTGGTTTTTTTCACATTCCATCAGTAAGTGTTGGACATCGTCATTCTTGCCACAAATTTCACAATTAGGGGAGTCAACTTTCTTCATGAGATATCCACGGTATTCACTTAGTTTAGGGAATGCAACACTTATGAACGTCAGACAAAGTTTGGATTAGAATTATTATATATATAATGCCGAGTTCGCAAGAGTAAAGCCATGAGAAAAGAACTTGGCAATAAAATGCCAATTATTACAATATATTTGTATATACATTGTTATGCCAGTAAGGTGCTGCAATAATTGTACTTTGACTCAGACAGCGCAGCGGAAGTTTCAAATGATGATATCAAACTTCCACTTGGTTATTCTTAGTCAAAATTTCTAAGAGATGGACCTACCTCCCACAAGTAAACCACACTCGTGTAACAACTCTTTTTTAAGTTCATATGGGGGCTTAGTTCACACGTGAATGGTCCAAATCAAGCTTATTACGTGAAGATATTTTTAAAGCCTCTTTTGTTGATTAACTAATTTTTTGTTTTTGTTTCCAGATGAAAGCTTGGAGTGCACACGATCATGATACAACATTGTCATGCTGTCGGACGCTGCACGTCAAACACGCTGCATATGCAAGTGCCCTCTATACACTCGTAAGTTTCAGATAAACTCAGTCCTTGACGTGACGCTAGACTCCCGGTGTATGGGGTCCAAAATCACAATGGGGTCTAAAATCTAAATGACTGCCTCTGTGGCGCGGTGGGAGCGTGTCCGACTGCTACGCAAGAGGTCGTGGGTTCGATTCCCACACGGGACACCACTTTGTGTGATCCACAAATTGTTGTTCCGAGTCTGGGTGTACTTTGTGTCCATGATTTGTATGTTTGTAACGTCTCCCGCGACACAGGGCTTGTACCCAAATGCTGGAGTCGTCTTTAAAAAAAATAAAAAACAAAAGATGGTAAAAAAGATGTTATTGCTAAAGTAACAAAGTGTAGTGGATTCGTCTCTCATTTGGGTTCATATATTTAATTGTTTTTAGGGTTCCGTAGCCACAATGGCAAAAACGGAACCTTTATAGTTTCGTCATGTCCGTCTGTCTATCTGTTCGTATGTCACAAGCATTTGACTCAAAGACTCTATGGACAAATTTGGTGAAAAGGTGTGTTGTAGTAGCCGCTACTTAGTTTAATAGCTAAATAATAAACATTTTTTTCATCAAATATCAACGTGTGACACATCATTCGACAGATCTTTTAAAAACATTTTAAGGTTTCTAATAATCATTTTTGATTAAATAAATATTTTTGGAAGTAATCGCTCCGAAAGTTGCATAAATCGTACCCCCCCCCCCCTTAACGTTTGAACTGTGTGACCAAAAAATATTGAAAATATCCCAATCACAATCAAAGATAGTGAAAAGTAAAGCTTAATAAATACTTTTAACTAAAATTATTTCGAACATGATCAGATATTCTGTCATTGAGTTATTGCCGAAAAACTACGTTTCTCAACAAAGGAGCATAAGCGCCATGAACTTACGCTCTTCTGCTGATGGAATTATTCAAGGCTGCGGAACCCTGCACTGCATGACATGCTCTTGCCATGTTTTTTTAATCTATACTTATAATTATATTTTTTGTCATAGTTTACTATCCATATTATTGAGTAGTAGTGGTAGAACCATTCGTTAGGTCTACTTTTCAAAAGTATTTATTTTCTTTTATTAATCCCTTTCAAATTAATCTTTAAAATTCTTTAGTCTTCAAAATTAATAACTATTTTGCGCTTTTAACAGCGTTTTTAATAAAAGGCTGATATTAATCTGTTTTATCGTAGGTAGTTCTTAGTAATAAATGTTTGCAAGATATAGTAGAGGCAATAAAGGGTTGTATTAATCAAGGAGGCGGTGCAAATGTGAGAATTTATTCTGTTAATTAGCAGTAGGCCGCGGCGCAGCAGGTGGAAAATATTACAGTTAATTGAAATTAACTGAACGCTGCGTGATAAGAGATAATGAGAATTTTGTTTTGGTTTGTTTTCATATCTGTAATTGTTATTTTTGGAGAGATAGCTGTTTATGAAACGTTGGACTCGTTCGCTGTTTCGTCTCACGATACTTTCGGCCCATTTTTTTTTTATTTTGCAATTTGTCCCATGGCTATATTTTTATGAAATCTTTTTCTTTTAGTACAATCGGTAACACAATCTTAGTTAGGTAAATGGTAACAGGTTCAATAAAACAATTTTTTGTTAAAAAATATAATTTGACTAAATTAAAATCTAGTTGGATGCAGTATAACAGTTTGCATTGTGCATTTTACTGAACAATAAAAAAGTACCTTGGTGTAAAACCACAAAATAAAAAGAAAACACAAAATCACGGACAAAAAATATGTTAAAATTAAGTATTGATTTTAATTATACTTTTGTAGATATTGTGACGTCATTCAGAACGTAACAACTTCCTTTTCATAAATAGCCTATCTGGATCCACGCGGACATTTTACTACTATGTATATATAAATACGACGTAATTTGTGTTTATCATATCTATGATGAACATGCAGCTTTTTGATGCAGTTTTCATAATCATGATTGTGAAAACTGCATCAAAAAACAGTTGTGCAGTTTAGAAGATCTGAATGATCATTTCTGTATCTGAATGTCCATATCGCGGCCGATGCGACAATAGTCAGAGTATGAGAATGTGTGGTGCCGTTTCAGAGGTCTGCGACTCTGTGACTGACATAGGCTGCGCTCGCACGCTGACTATCGCACGCGCGCGTCAGCCGCGCGCGGCCGCGACCGACCCGAAATTAACCTTAGGCGTAGGTCCGTACGTCGGAAAACGATTTTGTTTTATACGACAAGTGTATAACTATAAACAGATATGTTAAACTTATTCCAAAGTTTACTAATTAGCAGATGATGTATGTACTCATATATTTACTTACTACTAAACACAGTTTACGTTTCAAAATCTATTTCTAATTGGAAACGAAAGTTTACCAAGGTACATAAATAGAACAAACTACTAACATTCAATTTAAATTTCGTATGTATGGGTAGTTTTGATCGTAATCGACTCCCTTAATCTTGCGAGAACCATCTCACATTTCAGGTATAATCAGTTATTCAACGGTGACTGATCTTGTTGATTAAATCGGTCCATTGGGACACATGAACGTAATAGCATTATGCTTGCGTAATATCATGCGTTGAGTAGCAGTCCTTTGGCATTATGAATCCTGAGAAAAGTTTTGCAAGTCAGATATTGTAATGAAAAAGCTTAGGTGCTTAAAAACGATTACAAGAATGAGTTGTCATTTGACGTCAAATCATCCTTTATCATCATATTCATCTACATATATTAATTATATTGTCGAAAGTAACTATCTGTTACGTTTCATGCCTAAAAACCTGTACCAAAGTTTGATTTCTCTGATTTCAATAATAATTCTGAAGATACAGCCTGAAACCCTGGAGAACGACAGAAAATATATTTTTCTTACATCAACGCACGAGCTGCGGGCAAAATGAAGTCAGTTATAAAAAGATACACGTTTATGTATGTAAAAAAATGACATTGTAATAATCAACCACGCCTAAGAGAGTTTTTTTTTTATTTTCTTTTTTTATTTACAATGGTGGTGTACATGTTGCTGCAATCGCCAAAACATTCATTGAATGACATTGTAATAAACAACCATGCCTGTGACAGCTTTAGTGGAACCGGGCGCGTGCACGACAACCACAATACTTCAGCCTACCAACAGGCTGATTGTGACGGACTGTAACGGACCATGAAACTTTATCGTGCGTTCACCCGGTCATTGATTTATAAGACGTTATCACGTCAAAAAATGTTTTTTTTAATACTTATTATGTCCTAATAGATTGAAAGTAAAATACAGAGATAATACAAACTGCAAAATCCTGATAATAAGGTGGAATATGAAGTATGAGAGATATTATTCAGATCTTACATACGATAGTACTATGACCTTGCGACAACTAGGTAATTATGGGCTGAACAAAAGACAAGCCCTTTACTCACAGTTTGCCTTTGTAAGGCACAAGAATAAATGCCCGATGCCTCGTCCGGTCCAAGGCAATTATCGTAGCCCCACTCACACGAAGATCGACCAGGGTTGGTGAGAACCTACCCTTAAATATGTGATCATTATTAGTGAAAGCAATACTCAAGCTCATATATCCTTTATGTAAATATAGGTTAGAGTAATAGGTTACCTATTTTTATTGCGATCACTGTGGAGCTGGACAGAAGCAAGTATAAGTAACGCCTTAATAGGACCATGTAACCGCGGTCCCTCAATATGCGTGAAAAGATTCGTACATTGTACCAACGAATCTTTGCGCGCATAATGAGGGACGGTCATCTTATATCGGTAAAATGTTTTGTTATTCGCATAATCATCTGCAAACACATTTTTCGAATTCCAGTTTGGCGTATTTCTGATGTTATATGTATGTGTGAAAACTACGTGAAGGTTTTTGCTTCGCGAGTTTTGATATTGTGTCAAAAAACTGCTAGGAAAGTCGCGAATGTTTCAAAAATCTTGCACATTTATACACGAATGGCGCACTACATAGTACTATGTAAGGCGTCATTCGCGAATAAATGTCAGTCCTTCATATTCGCACCAATAAGTGAACTTTCGCATATTGGTGCGTATATGCAGGATTGACAAAACGAGTACCAAACTCTGTTCAAATAATTCAACTTTAGGTATAGAAACTTCAAATATATTCATGATATACGAAAGTTTATACCATTTTTCTACACATCCAATTAAAATTTGACTTTGTAACTCATCTTTATGACCGTCTACTATATTATTCAAAGCAATAATTAATTCTAAATCCTACATACGTAATATTAGGGGTATATGTTTAGTGTTCTTACTATTATGTTACATCGTACAAAGCAAGTCGTATTCCCATTTGGAACGTGAGGGCAGGCATAATCAGCCTGTTGCGTTGTCTGCCTTGGGCTAATACGTCGTGGCCGCTATTTATAGAGACAATGTTATTCTAGCTCCACATTTTATGAAAGCCCCACGTCAGTAATTGTGGGTGTATGTTAATTCAGATTTATTGTTTGCTTAGGTGAGAGCACTCGTAGTACCTATATGAATAGTTTCATGTTTTAGCTGATTGATGTAATTTTCCTCAAAGTGTTTCAACAGCAAGCAAAATTATCGGAGATATAGGCCTTGTGTGACTGACGGAGGGTATAATGCCAGTACATCGCATAAACACCGAAGACACCTATCGTAAATCACAAACTGACCATGTCTTCTTGCTCTGTCGGGCTCATATAGAAATGTTGATAATAAGTCTATGTTAAGCAGTAATATGGCAGTAAGCTGTGGCTGAGATGATTAAGATAATGTTGAGTGTCATTATCATAAGAAATAAATTAGGAAATAAAAAAATAAATTCAAATAAATTAAATTAAAAAATAAATTCAATTAAGCAAGGAGCATGCACATGCTTGCTTGCTGTACCTACCTATTTATTGCAATTCTAAAACAATCTGATGCGGTTAGGGTTACTCAATTGATCTGGTGGACGCTCTGCAACTCAAAACACGAGGGTTTTAAAAACTCGTGCTTTAAAAGCCCATATTCTGCGAAAAGCTTTTAGTCAGATTTGACTAACCTTTGTACGTTATTTTAACGGCCAAAAGGCAGAACGACTTGTAAAATTACCTGGAATTAGAATTCTGCTCTAAAATATAATCACCGACTAGATATTATTTCGCGTATATATGGAGATGTTCTGAAATATAAGGTAGGAGCAAAAGTATTTTCGTATTTTTCATACAAAGAAAAAAACTAGGTTATTTTTTTATTTGTTTATAATATATTATTGCCGTTTTGATCGAAAACTTGTTGCCATCTTGTGGGTAGTGCCATGATACTATTGCTATAAAATGTCAAGATTTTTCCAAAAAAGTCTGATATGTAGTTTTCACAGTAATCTTTTGAAGTTAACTTTGTGCTTCCTAAAGAGTGCTGAAGGGACCGAAACAGGAAATCTGATGGGGCTAGATCAGGGCTATACAGAGGATACATCAACACATCCCAGCCAAGCTCTCTGAATTTTTGCTTAGTGGCAATAGATGCGGTCTGGCGTTGTCATGATGGAACACCACGCCCTGTTCCTGTTCACCAGCCCCGGCCGGTTTACTCAACCTCTTTTAACCTCATCAGTTGCTGACAGTAGAGGTCAGAATCGATAGTTTACCCAGCGGAAAAGCTCATAGTGGATGATTCCTTTCTAATCACACCATACACACAGCATACTTTATTCCGAGTCAGGCCGGACTTTGCCACAGTCTGTTGGACTTGTCCGTGCTTTAACCACGATTTTTTTCGGACATTTTTATCGTAAGTGACCCGTTATTCATCACCCGTAATCAACTGTATAAGAAATGGGTCGAAATTGTTACGTTTCAACAAATAATCGCAAATGGAAACACGTTGCATTAAGTTTCTCACAGTGAGATCATGTGGTACCCAATATCAAGTTTTTTTTGTACCCAGACTTTTGTAAATGACGTAAAACTGTTTTGTGATCAATATCCAGTACTTCAGCAATATCGTAACTACTAATATGTCGATCTTGCTCCACTTTTTCAAAGATGGCACTGATATTATCAATGACAGGGCGGCGTCCAGAGTGAGCCTCATCCTTCACCGCACAAATTTTATTCTCTGAGTTCGTCGCATTTTTAGCTTTTTTGTAATAAAACTTTAAAATGTACCAAATTTCTTCGTTACATACGTTCATTTTGCTTGCTTAAAAATACATTTAAAAATGTCGGGAACTATTTTTTTAATTTATTTTTTGCATCTTCAGAATGTCAACATTTAATGGTATTACTAACAAAAATACGGAAATATTTTTGCCCCTACCTAGCTATTGTATTATTTTATATTAATAGCAACATTGTAACTAATATATATTTGAAAATATATTAGTATATATATATTTAAAAACTCTACAGACTAATAACAATTTTTTTGTCTTTTATGGTTACAAGCCTAAATAAATAAATATTAAATGCAAAACCTTATGGTGTGTTTAAACTCTCGCGTTCAAAGCGACATTCAACGGGCACGAACCCAAGCGCCAGCGTGTGAATAGGCGTGAATGTGCTGTTTTTACCACCCGCCGTGTAGACCTACTTGCCATGCGTCTGAACGCACTATTACGTTCTCGAAAAGGTTTAACCTTTCATATGATAAACCGAGCACATAATGGCATAATACATATGCAATTGGAACTGACGTTTATATTTCAAGAGCTGAGGGTTGACTAGGTACTAGGTTACTAACCTTATAGTCAAGGACTATTCAAGTTAAATCGATGCGTTGTAGAAGTTGAACGTCAGGTAAAAAAGTACAGCAACTAAAAATTTACCAAGTCTAGTGTACTTATTAATTTGAAAGACCAATTTTATTCCTATTAGCGGTAAATAAATAATTTGAATTTAAAAAGGACGAATAATTTTATTTCACGTATGTCGATATTTTGTTTAATGTTCTGTTTTAATTATTTTTTTTAAATCACCATTTTTAAAAGTTATAATAGATTTATCTACCTTATCCTTGACTAAAACAAACTAAGTTTTTTTCGTCAAGTTCATTTATCATAACAATTTACAATCACAAATTTTCATAAAAAACAAACATTTCGTATCATGACAAATTTGAATGCTTTTGGATGATTAACCTCCAAAATTTGTAACATAAACGCTTCGCTGTTGTTTCAAAACACATTTGTTACATCGCGTAGCCTCTTGCTGTTAGTCCAACTTTGTCCATCGATTAACGAAAAAAATTCACAGCGCAATGGCTACTTTTCAAAACTTTGGTGCCATGAGTTTTGATATATTGCCAAGATTGATTACCGCGACGGAAAATAATCAGATATTATGAAGTGGCGGTAGCCTAATGGCTAAGGCATCGATCTCGCAATCGTGATGTCGCGCGTATTATTTCTTGGCAATAAATTATATTCTTCTACAAAAAAAATTACCGGCTTCAAAAATACATACAAGTCAATTAAAAAGCAAAAAAATATATAGAACATAAAATAAACATTTTAAAGTTGGTGCCATGTAAAAGTAGTGGTAGTAGTAGTTTTAGATAAGGTTGGTTTGTAATTCACCTAAGTTACAATAGGCTTAAGTCAACTGCTCAAATCCTTTTACTTTTTTAATATTACTTTCCTGATGCAGGACCGTTGAGTGTCGAGCAGTTAACATGATAGGTCACCATCAGCTATATTACATTGTGTAATAGTAGTATGACGAGGATAAAGTGCTACTCGATAAGAATTGAATCGCAAACCGAAAAAAATTTAATAGTTCCGCTCCTCATTTATGACCATAGAACCAACCCCAACTAAAACACTGTTTTTTCATGGCACCAACTTAAAAATTTTTATTTTTATTTTATATTCTATATAATTTTTTGCTTTTTAGTTGGCTTGTATGTATTTTTCTAGTATCTGTTTTGATTAAATAAAAAGTTTATTGACTCATTTTAAACATAGCCGCCATTATGGCGTGACATTTGTTTGACGTTTACATTTGAAGTGCCGGTAGTGGGGCAGTAAGTCTATATTGGCAGTCTTAATCGTGCGGTCGTAGCGACACTATTAAATTTTCCTTCATCATCAGTGCTATCCTAATTAGTGCTATTTGAGAGTAACTGCACGAATCACTATGAAATACACTTATATCGCACTAGGTGTGCTTTGTCCCAAGAAATTATTATTATTATTATTATTATAAAATGCAAAAAGAAAATTGTCCAGCCGTCTTCGCGTAATCGGTGAACAAACATAAAAGAAAAGAACATACAGTGGAATTGAGAAACTTCTCTTTTTTTGATGTTGGTTCAAACGCAAAAAAAACTCTGTTTAACTAACAACGTACTAAGTTATGTTTTAGGCGGTTAGAAATCATGGTGAGCCAAATAAGTTAATTTATAAATTCTCCAAAGCTTCCAATTGTTGACTTTAGGTTTTCATATTATATAAGTTTCGGCGAAGTTCTGAGAAACTGGTAAATTAGAAATGGTACTGGTCTTAAGTTAAGATTAAGTTACGTTATGACAATATAATATTAAACGTGAGAAACGGAATAGTCGGAATATTTTAGAAAAGCTTAATGATTACAAAGAAGATATAGACTGAAGAAAAGCATTTTTATATTTAAGTTAAACATTTAGTCAAAAAAATATCGGGAATGGATGATTAATTTTTGATTCAAAATTATTTTTTTGTTGTTTTTGGGGTTCTGGAGCTAAACTGGCAAAAAACGAACTCTTATAGTTTCACCATGTCCGTCTATCTGTCTGTCTATCCGTCCGTAAGTCACAGGCATTTTACTTAAAAGACTACTCAATGAATATTGATTATAATTATGGTGAAAAGGCGTCTTGTAGTAGCCGCTGTAACATAATCTAAAAAAAAAATGAGCAAACAAAATCGTGTGGTACATACATTCAACAGTTCTTTTAAAAATATTGTAAGGTTTCTAATATTATTTTTTTTATAGGTAAATTTATATTTTTTTATTTTTGGAAATAATCGCTCCGCGAATTGCATAAATTGTGTCCTTCAGCCCCTTGTCTTTTGAACAGTGCTACAAAAAAATATGAAAAAAGACAAAAATGTAGGGCTTAACAAATACTTAAGTTAACATTATTTTTTTTATTTCGGACATGGTCGGATAAACCATCATTGAGTTATTGACAAAAAACCGTGTTTCTCAACAAAAGGACGTAAGTGCCACGAACATCCGCTCTTCTGCTGGTGCAATTATTCAAATTGGATTTTTTCATACGGTAACAGCTACGAAACCCTACACTGAGCATGGCCCGATATGCTCTTGTCCGGTTTTTAAATTTATTTGTTGTTAGATTGGCACAACTGTTTTCCATTTTGGAGTGGAGTTTGAGTTGCATCTGTTATTTTGATTAAATACAGTGCTGTTTTTAGTAAGATCATATTCTAGTGTGTATTGCGAATTTCATAATGGACAAAAACATCTGTCCGATGTTTTTGTCAACAGTTTGTCTTAAATTTTGCATCGGTAATAGAATTTTGTGTTCGTAATCCCTAAAAACACGTCCAATCACTAAAAATCGTTGAAAGCGGTCGAGATGTGATGCAAAATTTGCGTCGCTCTGGTAGGGCATCACCGTCTTCAACTGAAGTTAACATCGCAAAAGTAAAGGAAATAGTGACTGAAAATTCTGATTCAAGTTTGAGACAGAGCCGTTGAACTTTTTGGGTCTCTCACGAGTCACTCCGTACCATTTTAAACAATCAATTGGGTATGAAACATGTTGTGATTATCTAACATTTCATATATTATTGATAGTTTGAGGTACTTTCTTGACAGAGTAGTATGCTTTAGAACTTATTTGGATTTAAAATTTTGGTCTTATAAATTGATTTAATAGATAAATAAATAAATAAGTAGTTTTTCTTATACTCTTCTGTATTTTTGTAAGTTGATGCTCCCATCCACACCGTAGGAGGCTAATTCATTTAAAACTTGAATATACCAGTTTACGTACTATGGTTATTGCTTGCGTGAGTTTCATGGTTGTAGCACCTTACTAGCTTTACTGTATGCATACATATATTTTGTAAAAAATGGCATTTAAAAAAAGTGGCCATGAGGTTTTATTAAATGAGTAAACCAATGAATGAAACTTTACATTATAGATGTTTAATGCTTAACACTAAATCCTACTAACGAACTCCAGTTCAGAATGTAACTCTGGGCATTTAATTGGCATCTGCTAATCGGGTGGCCTCTAATTAATGTTTGCCATCCATTGCTCTGTGACTGCTACTCGGTCCTCGTTAACCTTACGTCGACGCGTAATGGATGCTGTCCCATATGTGACAGATTAACGATAACGATTTGCTTGGAAACGTGCATTTTGCAGACCGAGAGTAATTCATTTGGCATTATTAAATTAAATGAAAGCGGCGGTAGCCTAATGCAATCGACTCGCAATCGTGAGGTCGCAGGTTCGAATCCTAACCATTATACTACCGACGCGAACCCATTCCTAACACAAGCCATTGAGTTTAGCTGGAGGGGTTAACAAGATTGCTAGTAATGTGGGACCCACAATCCCAAATTGCTATTTATCTTAAAAAAAATGTTTAGTTAGACATTTTTAAACCGCATTAAAACTTATAAGTGGGTGGCCTTCACATATTAGAATTATATATAACGTGTGACTTTTATATGAACGGTGGTCAAGCCCGTTATGGGCTTGACCACCGTTCATATAAAAGTCACGGGCAGAAATATTGGTCAAAAGAGACTATGAAAGCAAATGGCAATCCACCACAGTGCGTTTCAAATGCCATGTTCTATCCAACTATGTTGTAAAGTTTACTGTCGCCAACGATATTTCGAGACCGATATGACTTAGGGTCACTCAGAAAAAGAACCTACTCTTTTCATAAAGACTGGTAACGCATCTGCTATGCATCTGGTGTCGCAGATGTTCAGGGGCAGTGGTAATCACTTATTACCAGATGAGCCACCTCTTCGGTCACGTAAATAATAAAAAATAATTATAATAAAATAATAATAATAATAAAATAAGTTTAAATACTGCATTGGGTTGGGTTGGTCTGCCCACATATCAAGGTAGGTACTACATCCGATTGGCTGACAAAGATAAACCCATTCACATTTGAAATTAACGAAAGTAACAAAAAATATATAAAATATTTTTGGGTAGATATAATACATTTTCTACGTTTTTGTTTGTTTAATTACTTATAATGCGGGTCACGTTACTAGTAATATTTTTAAAACTCCTCCATATACTTTCCAAACTCTTGAGTGCGAATCCCATGCCTTGACTTCAAGTCAGAACCCGCTGCTTAAAGCAACCATAATATTTATTATTATTGTATATTTATTTGATTTAGAAAAAAACATTCTAACGTCACGAATAGAGACTTCATGGTAATGATTGATAACACTTCAATTTCAAGGACAATATATTATCATTAGATACTACTACAATATATCTACCTAATTGTGTTGTCAGTACAGTACCTAGTTATTAGGCTTTCCTGCATATAGTCATAAATGTCTATTTGTAGTAATTACATCATCCTCTAACCAATTTGTGGCGACAATGTCGTGATAAAGGCAATAGGCACCCCATGTCGTGACTATCATATTTAATTATCTTGTATTTGATCGTTATTTCGAAACTTCACACGTCACTCTGAAATGAATCGGCTGACAAAACTGCAGATAGTTGAACTCAAAGTTTCTTCATACATTTTATCCTACCGGAAAAAAAAACTTGAAGTTATGGAAAATGCAACATTTTCGTATTGCCATCGTTTTTTGGCCTACGCTCCTGCGCACTGTGAAGTAATGGTTGTGTGCGGGAGAGCGAGGCGGGCAGCCGTGTCACTGTATGCGTAACGCTAAGTGAATAATTCGCTAGACACAATATCTCCCTTAAATACTATATATTTTAGAAGTCCTAATTTCTTATTGCGATTTCTTTCTGAATCAGCATATTGCAAACGTATTTAAAAAGTTACACTTTAAAACTTCGTTGAGTAATTTATAATCAATTACCAAATATCTCCCGTAAAGAGATATACAACCAACAAATTCGTAATAACATTTCAATGCTTGTTATTATCATATATACAGTCAACAAGAAAAATGTTTTATCCTTGACAGGATAAAAAAGTTTTCTCTCATTGAAAGGGAAGCTGAGCCTGTATCTGTGGCTTATCTGTACCGCAAGTTGAATGTCAACTAAAGGAAAGGGATCGTTGCGATATATGAGGTGAGGACTGACGACTTAATACCGCTTTTGTATGTGAGTGTACATTTATTTTCTTTGCGATAAGTTTACTTCAGACTTTTGTGAGGTAAAAATATGGTTTCCTTTTTTATGATTTCATGGAAAAGCTTAATTTTGACTAATTTTGAAAATAGTATTACGAAAAATACCTTTATAATAAAAAAAAATATATATATCATGTTTTCTACTTCACAAGAAAGCGGCGGTAGCCTAATAGTTAAAATATCGGACTAGCAATCGTGAGGACGTAGGTTATTATAATACCGACGTGAACCCAGTCCTAACACAATTATACTTAGCTAGAGGGTTAAATAGGATTGTTAGAAGTTGACCAACAATTCCACATTACTAATTCTTTAAAAAAAATGCTAATAATGATACTGGACTTTGCGGTACTTTCTTAACAATCAAGCGTTAAATTGATATTGTGAATTACTTTTTTAATGAATTAAACGTCATAACGTCGACTAGCCTTCGTTAGAGCTTTTCCTTATTTTATACATAGTTTTTTCTAAAAATTTTCTTAAAACTAAAAATATATAACGCTGTATACTTAATATTACACATTTTTTAGGAAAAAGTTGCTTATTTCAATACCCTACTATTACCCAGACGACCGAGCGTGGCTCGGTATTTTTTTTTAAACGACGATTTCTAAAAATGAAACCTAGCTAGATAGAGACATATCGTTGTCGAGATTCAGATTATTTTCACAGGCCCATCCCAAATACGACTTTAAGTACGAGGTGAAAGATCGGCATACCCACGACCATAAAACGCATCATGAGGAGCGTGATGGTGACGTCGTCAAGGGTTACTATTCCCTGCATGAGCCCGATGGTAGCATCAGACATGTGCACTATCACGCTGATAAACACACCGGGTAAGATACTTTGAGATTTCTTAATAACTTTGTTGTTATATATATAATAATTATATATATATATATATATATATATATATATATATATATATATATATATATATATATATATATATATATATATATATATATATATATATATATATATATATATATATATATATATATATATATATACATATATATATATATATATACATATATATATATACCTAATCAAGAATTGCTCGTTTAAAGGTAATGTATAGATAGTTAGATAATAATCTGGTAATTGTTACGGTAGTACATTTTGGAAGCTTGCGGATACATCTGTGATGAATTTCCTAGATTCCAAGTCTGCTACTTTCTAGCTACAAATTTCGTCAAATATAAAAACACAACCTTCATTAAAATACGTTAATAACAGCATTTTACATAGTTAAAACATTTGTTTGTTAAAATGCTAAAGTAATAAAAATACTAAAGTAATAAGAACACATTTAGATACTCCGTTATGCAATTGAGAACATTACAGCTTCATCAATCAAACGTAATACAAATAGTATTCTAGCAAACACAAATGAAATAAAAACACGTTGATTCATTACGGAAATACACTGCCATTTTAGTAAAATGCCTGTTCATATACGTGAATTATTATCGCGTTGATTGTTTGCGGTTGGCGCTTTACGTTTGACTGTTTCAACAAATTTAATTTGATACACAAAATGTATTTGAATATTAGCACTTAATTATCGTAGCAGAAATATGTACTATTTTATTGCCTAGCAATTAGGTACCTACATAACGTATATCGACCTACAGCCGCTAGTAACAATTACAAATGCCAATGATTTTTATTTTACACAATAAAGCGTCTTCTAGACGGTTGGAAACAAGCCTTCCCGCTAAGGTGACCTTGCTGGTTTCCAACAGTATAGAGGGCTGTTGTAAACCAAATTATTTGGTACTTGGTTTGCAACAGCCTTGGTTTGTACGCTTGTTACCAACCGCCTGGAAGACGTTTAAATAAGGAACATAGAGATTAGGTCAGTTTTAAAATATCGTATAAAACTCGATTCATACGAATCTTTTATTTTTCGAATAGAAGGCCACATAGTACATATGGTAAACTTTATAACAGCCCCCCTCCACCCGTGGCCATCCGTGGGCCGTACAGGGCCCTTCGGAAAGAGTTACTATCACAATTATAATTACTTAGTATGAATAAAGGGATAATTTCTTTCGACCTTTATGTATTTGCAAAATACCCAGAGTCCACACCAGTAAATTTTTTGAGATTTAGGAATTGGACATTTTGGGAATTTGACATTTCGGGAATTGGGCATCTTTGAATCATTGGACATTATGAAAATTGGATATTCTGAACCTGAACGGTAAAAAACGGTGTAACAGCTTGTTAAATGACAAACTGTTTTGTGAAACATTCTATAAGTCAACAGTCATCGAAACGCTAATGTTTGTTTAATTTCGACTTTAATATCCATGTGTGAAACGTTTTGGTCACTAATTGTCGAATGCAATTGTGGATGGTAGCCATAAGAGGCGAATTTGAACAGCCTAGTGTCGAATGCAATACACGAATGACTGGGCACTAGGGAAATGTTGCAATAACCACAGTTACTGTCGAACTGTGAATTTAATTGTCGTAGTTTCAATTCTGCTTATGGTTAAATATGAGTTTGCTCGCTTTTACAAGCGGGCGCAGCCGCGTGCGATAGCAGAATCCTATGTCCCTTTCCCGTACACAAACTATAATATAAACAAACTGTACCCAAGTACCTACTCTACTTCTATAATATCAATTATTCTGTCGTAAACCATTCTGTGTTACAAACATTGTTCGCGTTACTTAGGACACGATTATTACTTATACAGGGCGTAACAGAACGGTGTGGTCAAATTTCAGTAGTGGATAGGGTATGTTGTCAGTATTGCATCTACCATGGTGCCATAGCTGGTTGCATTATTATTACATAGTAATAGCATTTTATTTTTGTCAAAATTCAGTAGTGAAAGGCGTATGGTATAAGAGTTATACCTCCTCTGGTACAAAATTCGATTGGATTATTATGGCATATAACTTTGTAAGTCATACTTTTCTTAATTAATAACTTTTTCATTCATAAATAAACGATTGGAAAAATAATAAATTTATTTTTTATGGTACCTACTGGTATTTTGATAAAATTAGGTATGTGCACTCAGTATCATAGGCACATATCAACCCTTGAATATAACCACACCTTTCTGTTACATTGTGTAGATATGTCCACATACGTACGTAGCCATATCTCTCACGCTCTACGCAAAGTAAAATTCGCTTTCGCATTATGTATTACCGCACACCGTTTGATATTCTTTATCGGTTCGGTTGTGGTCATCAACTCAACAAGCTAAACTCGGCCACGGTCCGATTTGGTTTTTAAAGCCAGGAACACTCATCGTCCTTCCCAGAACATTCTGCTAAAGTTTCATCACAATCTGATCAATAGTTTCGGAACGCGTTGAGGACATACAGATAAACATTGATTTTTATATACGAATACTCGTGCAACGCAACGCAGACGAAGTTGCGCGTTGCACAACTTCATCTGCGTTGAGTTTTTCCCGTTTTTGCAACATTTTTAATTGATGCTCTGCTCCTAGATAAATGGGTTTTCCAATAGTATAATATTTTTTCAATTCGGACCAGTAGTTCCTGAGACTATCGCGTTCAAACAAACAAACTCTTCAGCTTTATAATATTATATAATACTAGCTGTCCCGCTCAACTTCGTCTGGGTGAATTTTCCCCGTGTTTGCAACATTTCTTATTGCTGCTCCGCTCCTATTGGTTGTAGCGTGATGTTATATAGCCTATAGCCTTCCTCAATAAATGGGATATCCAACAGTGAAAGATTTTTCAATTCGGATCAGTAGTTCCTGGGATTACCGCGTTCAAACAAAGAAACAAACAAACTCTTCATCTATTCTAATATTATAATATTAGAATAGATTACATATGATTAACGTTAAGCTCCATAAGGGAGTAT
Source organism: Herminia tarsipennalis (assembly GCA_945859575.2). Taxonomy (NCBI): domain Eukaryota; kingdom Metazoa; phylum Arthropoda; class Insecta; order Lepidoptera; family Erebidae; genus Herminia; species Herminia tarsipennalis. The sequence goes on from OX243830.2 coordinate 32,241,518, forward strand.
TATTCATGAGAGGAAACAAAAAGTTTTGCATTGAAATAAACTTTTTTAACTTATGACAATGGAAGATTACGAAGGACTTAACATATGTTCGAAAATGTGTATGAAAAAGTTTTCCATACTGTAATGTGTCAATATATCGTCCTTAGGCCTGTCTTATCGTTATTTTCATAAGACACGCGCCACACACGAGACATACGATAAATTATAGTGACGGAGAAACATAATATAAAACGAATCTGAAGTTATTCACTACTGACAGAGCATATTTTTCCTACATGTTATTTTTGACAACTTGCTTTAACCTAACTTCAGTCAAACTTTTAACCTCTTTGTTTAATTTTTAAATAAACTCGCCGGAATTAAATTTTACTTATGATATTAATATCTATTTTTTTTTTAGAAAACGACTCCCGTAGATGGGTACAAGCCCTGTATCGCGGGGGACTTTACAAACATACAAGTCACGGACACAAAGTACACCCAGACCCAGAACAACAATTTGTGGATCACAAAAAATGGTGTCTCGTGTGGGAATCGAACCCACGACATCTGTGTAGCAATCGGACTCACTCTCACCGCGCCACAGAGGCATGTATGAAATCGCATTGCTTAGCTAAAAAACACGGGACGCCTAATAGTAATAGCAGAGTAAAACAAACTTTTTTTTTTGGTAATAATAAAGGTAAATATGAAATTATCGTAGTTAAACTATGAATTATAATCTCACTGAAAGTGCGAATACAATTTAACTTTACAGGGCTATAGTATTACTATGTAAGGATACATTAAACACATGAATAATTTACAAATACATCTTAGTTCTCATACTAAACAACATTCGGCCTAAGAATGGTTAACCTCAAGACAAGTTACAGTTCTGCGCGCAGGATTGTGGCTCCCCACATGACTACCAGTGCGATGTAAGCGGTTTCTACATAGTTGTGAATAGAATCACAAAATACCAAGAGTGCAAAAGGTAATCTCGAAACGTACCTTGATCGAGTAACGCATAGAGACATCATTCACGCACTCGAATTTACAGACCACTTTAAGGCATTTTGATCGGAAGGTGTTGTAATAGTGCTTTCAGACGCGCGGCTCGCAGCCTAAGAAAAGCAACACGGGAAGTATTCCGGCATAGCGCTCCCAACAAACTGTTCACAAACAGCCTGGTAGCATGCTTGTGCTCGTGTTCATGCTCGTTGAATGTGGCTTTGAACGGAATAGTGAAAATGTAGCATTCCCTCGCTCGAGTAGCAACGCACAGAGACATCGGACATCGAACACGGACAGTGATTTTCAGACCCCATTAGGGTTGCTGCACACATAAGCGGGTCTGTGCTGAACAACATAGCTGACCCGAAGCAACTACTACACGTGTTCGGCTTCATTAACAAGTGCCGATCGGGTAGTTCATTCGGGCCGTCACATTTATCTAAACATATTCGGTTTTACCGCTTGTACCGAAGGCGTTGTGAGATTCTGTATCTATGAGCGATATCTATTTACCTTTACGTTGCTCGAGCGAGGTTACGTATAGAATTTTCCTTCTGTACTCTGGGTATTTTGTGCTGGAGGTGTGAATTTTCAAGTCTAGTTTCAACATATCCCAAATAACATTGTACGTATAAGCTTTAATTATTACTAAGATGTCAAAGTTTAGTATAAGCAAAGTTCGGTCTTGCGAGAAACTTGTGTGTCCTTCAAAGATGTACGAGTATGTGGTGGGAAATGTGCTGATATTGACAAGGGAATATACAGAGTGGATAGAGAGTACCCATAACGGATATACCTATTATTGTATATTTTGCAATGTACTTCGTGTATCATAGTTACTTGAAATAAATAGTTAGATAATATTTTTTTGTTAAAATCAAAACTAATATAATAAATGTAAAATTATCTCTGTCTGTCTATCCGTTACGTTTTTCGCTGCTGAGGCGTTTTAGGATTAAATTTAGTAAGGAGATAGTTTGAGCCCCGGGGAAGGACAAAGAATATGATTTTTATCCCTATAACTGATACCCACTCGGGCGTTGCCGTGGACGAAAGCTGGTCAATCATAACGTTCTTACTATACTGGGAGTACCTATTAGTATATAATTTCAATAGTCGCAATTAGAACCGATATTTGGCCATGTTAGATGCTACCCGTTTTCTATGGTCTGTTTAATACTCACAGCTACAATAATGCTTGTCCAACAGTCGCTCTAGTGACTTTTTCTAGATTTAGTTCACATCATGAAAATATATATATTTATATATTACGGGTCTTAATCGCGTGAATAATTTAAGGTAAACGGCCGTGGTCACGGGTAGTGGGGTCAGTCTACCAGTGATCACGGCCGTTGCAATACGGTCGAAACGTCGGGCAATAAACAAGGTATTTTACCATAAATTATTCACACGATTAAGACCCGTAATATATATATATTTTCATAATGTGTACAAATCGCGAAAGTTTATCAACATTTAGTTCACCTCAACTCTTTCATAATTGGTTACAAATCCAAATCTAGCTGTAAACCAAATCTGCCTAACGCTGAGTCTGTTTATGATTACGTCCAAAATGGCCGAAACTTCAAGGTATTTGAAAAGCATTGTAATCTTCTTATTTCATCACAAAGTCCTTAAGTCACTCATCCCAATACGTTTGCCAATAATAAAGATAGAATAAAGGTCAAGTAAGAAGTATCCAATGTGTGAGGATTCAGTACTATGTAATAAAACAATCAGTATGCCGAGTTGATCTGGCCGTTAAAGTAAAGCAGGGAGAATAAGTCGCTTGTCGTCCGATGTCGCTCGTAAAATTTTACCTTCACAAAAGGGTTACTATTTTACTACTGCAGGGAAAATCCCCTACACTTTATTAGGTATATTGTCATTTAAAGTATTATGGGTAAGCTGGATTGAGGTACGGGAATGTGGATTTTTTAGGAATATGCGATGAATAGAAAAATTATGAAATATGTTCTTTTAGCAGTTATACGTTGTTGATCTTGGGAGTTATTATAAAAGCAAATGATATTTTAAAGCTCTAAACAGTACGTGTCAATGCAAGTATCTATCTTGTATTGCCAAATTCGTACTAATTGCTTCCGATATCAAGGGAACGTATTTTTATTGATGTTGAATGTTTGTTTACAATTTTCGTGAGTTTTCTGATCATTTTTGGTTTAATTAATTATGTTGATTTTTAATCAGTTATATTTACAAATAAATACTTACTTTCAAATTTGTTCGTCGAAGCTGAAATATTTTAATTTGTATACTTAAATATTTTTATTATGAGGATGACCATGGTTGTTTAGAACATTTTATAGCATACTATTGATAAATTACCTTGTTAGTATAAAAATTATAATAAAGAAATAAATATATTTTCATTATAGGTATATACCCAATTGCATTTATGGCTATGACCACAACAAGACGTCCTCTTTCTCTCTCATGTCGCGCAATCAAAACACTATGTTATTGCAGCTTACATGTAAAGGTAAAGTGACGAAACAACATACATAAATTATTAAAATATATATAGGTATTACGGGTCTTAATCGCGTGAATAATTTAAGGTAAAATACCTTGTTTATTGCCCGACAGTCTACCCGTGACCACGGCCGTTGCAATACGGTCGAAACGTCGGGCAATAAACAAGGTATTTTACCTTAAATTATTTACGCGATTAAGACCCGTAATATATATATATTTTAATAATGTGTACAAATCGCGAAAGTTTATCAACATTTATAACATACATAAAATTGCATTATATATTCCCACGCGTCAGCTGTTAAAAGAATGCTACATATATGTCTGTATAACAAAGAAAACCACATCAAAACTCAGTTCTCAGGTTAAAAAGTACAAATACCAACAAGCCACGCTCGTAGGGATGGCGTTATGCGTTAATTATTTATGCTCATTAATTACTTTGAACGGCATTATGCTACAGTTACAACAAAAGGTAATAATTAAATTCTTTAATTACGTTAATTTGTTAGACACATTTTTGTAATAAACGCTTTGTTGTACCGAAATTATTTGTAAGCTAAGATAATTCTCTTCATTGTTATGAAAGCTTTGTTTGGTGACATAGCATTAATGAGCAGTCGGATTTGGTCACTGGTATCTTCTGTACGATATTGGGTTAGAAGGCCTGAAGTTATTTTTATTAAATACTTATGTCACTGTATTTCTGGAACCCACACGATTAAATCACTTGTGAAGAACAAGGAAATAAGTTCCTCTAACACAAAGGAAGGATCCCTTCGACAAGGCGAGGTGATTGTGCCTGGCCGGCAGCGGCCAACGGATAACGTTGGGGACTTATTTATGTAGCTGTCAGCTGTGAAAACTTCTATATCGCGATTCAGGACTTGACGCAAGCTGTGAAGTGTCAGTTTTATTTTTAATATATATGTGGGTACCACCACACACTCACAAACTGTCTGTAGACTCTGTTCATTTTACATTCTATCTATTTCTCGTCAATGTTGTAGAAAGGTCTACAATATTGACGAGAAAGAGATACTTACGAGATTACTGATGGAATCTTTTATGTTTTATCCTGCAAAGTTCTCATTCTCTCAAACTCTAAAGTACAAATAGGTTTTCATAGAGTGTATTCGAATTAGACCCTCTTGGCGAATTTTATTTTTTAAATTTTTCTTAGAAAGGTTATAAAAATATTAAAAAAAAGTGGCATCAAGAGCCAGTATGCTTTTTTTTGCACATTTTATCCTTAAAGACCCAGCTCGCTCATGAAACAACACACTTAAAATCATGAATAAACGTACTTGCAATTTAAAATTCGCGATTTGAAAGCCATCTGCCTACAGAAAATAAATCGTAATAATAAATACTGGACGAGATTTTACAGTGCGGGCTTCGTAGTGTATAGAGATTCGTTTATTTGTACGCACAAGCTGTATTCAATGTATTCAATATGTAAAAAACGTGCTAACTACTAAACTGTTTATTTAATGCAAGCTGTTGCCCGCAGCTTTATCCTGTTAAGGGTTGATTTTTGCTTTCGATCAAACCGCTGAAATACTTGTTTTTTTATATTTACAAGGAAAATAAATTTTTAACATAGACAAACATCCATTTTAACAGATCTTACTTCAAACTGACGGAGTTTCATACAGATTCCCAACCCCTATTTAACACCCTTTAACCCTTAAGAAAGGGGTTGAGTGGAACCCAAAAACTCTGAAAGGCATGTTTCTCTATTTCAAACCCAAATGAAATTAAACAGATCTAACTTGAAAATTGACGGAGTGTTAAACAATCTTGGGATGGAGTTTCACAAAACTTGCAACTCTAAATTTACCCCTTTGAGGGTTGATTTTCTAACACTGAAACATATGTTTCTTTATTTTTTAGCAAAATGACCTTGTTAGTATAAAAATTATAATAAAGAAATAAATATATTTTCATTATAGATATATACCCAGTTGCATGTATGGCTATGACCACAGCAAGACGTCCTCTTTCTCTCTCATGTCGCGCAATCAAAACACTATGTTATTGCAGCTTACATGTAAAGGTAAAGTGACGAAACAACATACATAAAATTGCATTAAGTATTCCCACGCGTCAGCTGTTAAAAGGATGCTACATATATGTCTGTATAACAAAGAAAACCACATCAAAACTCAGTTCTCAGGTTAAAAAGTACAAATAAAAACTCTGAAAGGCATGTTTCTCTATTTCAAACCCAAGCAAAATTAAACAGATCTAACTTTAAAATTGACTGAGTGTTAAACAATCTTAGGATGGAGTTTCACAAAACTTGCAACTCTAAATTTACCCCTTTGACGGTTGATTTTCTAACACTGAAACATTTGTTTCTTTATTTTTTAGCAAAAATCCAAATACGAAATGTCATAGATCTAACTTCAATTACTTCATACAAACTTGCAACCTCCGTTTTACCCTCTTAGGGGATGATTTTCAAAAAACGCTGACACAGGTATTTCTTTACTTTTTACCAAATACGTAAGCGCGAAATTTTACAGACCTAACTTTAAAACTGATGGAGTTTCATACTATACAACATACGTTACAAACTCGCAACCCTTAGTTTAACCCCTTAGGGGTGGATTTTCCTAAAACGCTAAAATATTTATTTCTTTATTTAAACGATAAAGCTAAATACTAAATTTCACCGATCTAACTTTAAAACTGACGGAGTTTCATACAAACTTGCAAACCCTATTTTACCCACTTACAGGACGAATTTCTAAAAAACCTTTTAAAAGGCATCAACTGCCAAAATGTTAGGTTTGAAAGCCTAGTGGTTTAGGCTCTGCGTTGATGAATCAGTCAGTCAGGACAAGTGATTATATAATTGTAGATTAATTGTCATATTTTATTACACGTTTATTTATAGTTTACCTTTATATTTTGCGCTTATTTTTTAGATAAAATGCGGATTGAATCAACTTTATAACGTAATTTCGTGAGTAAAAGCCTCCTAAATTCTTTATGACTACTAGTTTGTTTTATTTTATCAAAGAAATCGGGTCAAGGGGTAACCGTAAAATATTCTATCAAACAAGAAAAAGAAAGACTCATTTAAGTAATGAAATAATTATTCATCATGGTAATGACTCAATCAGAAGTCTTGACTAAGACAAATTACTTGGCAGCTTAAACTTCGCCTTAATAAGTTGTTCGCGTGAACTTTCTTGAACAAACTTAATAACCTCAAATACTTTACTATATTGTACTTCCGAATAGTGAGAAAACTGTTTTGTAACGTGCTCCTGTGAAGTTATTTCGGCATAAAAATACGCAAAGAATTTTTAGGGAAAATATTTATGAGGAAAATGTTTGCAACCAAAACATGATTCAGAGAGCTGTCTTTTAATTATTTTTTTAATTAAGGGCGACTCTTAGAACTACGGAACATTTCCCGGAACACGAATGATTTTACAACCATTCAGGTCACGAACACATTGGGCTGGTCGAAAAAACCCAAGCAGAAAACCATAAACCAACAAAATATATTTAATACATAAAAATAATGTATTCGGCTGTCTCATTTAGTAAGAGCTCTTTATTATCAGCGTTTGTGTTTGACGACGCTACTAATTTCTATTCCCTAATTTCACCTATATGCAGTGGCGGATTTAGGCATATTTCGAAGCGGGGCAATAACTTGATGATATGATGGCGTCCTTCACCTTCGAAGCACGGGCTGACACCGGCCAAGTATGAGTATTTCGCGACGTGGGGAAGTAGTGCAAATCATTTCATTTAACATATAGATTTGGCGCTCTTTCATAACTTTTGGTACCCCTTACAACAAGGGGTATATCTTAACATATCATTTGGCACCCCATCAACGTGGTGCCTGGAGCGCGAACCCCAGTTGCGTATGTGCGCTTCGATTCCTTTAATATACAACAAATGAGTGCAAAGAGTTCGCCTAACACGCGCCGAATTAACGCTGGTATGAAGAAGCTCTAATGCCGTATTTCGACTCGTGGCCTGAGCTTTATTATAGTAAAATGTAGAAATTCCAAAACCAGAGGTTAGAAATAATTTACTAACAAAGTATTAATAGAAGGGACTGTAAATTTATAGCGTCGCCGACCAGAATTTGGTCAGGTAAATCATTCGGGAATAATATGCTATAACTTTTGGGTCATCAATTGTAGAGATACTCGTACCCTATTGTTCTCTAACAATACGACTTTGAGAAATGTAGGTAATTACAGTATTGTACCTATAATCCAAACTAATATTATATAGTGAAAATAAATCTCTTTGTCTGTTTACTTTTCACGCTTGAACCGTTGAACCGATTTAGATGAAATTTGGAATGAAGACAGTTTAAGTCTCGGGACACGCGGTTTTATTTCGATAACCGATACGATACCGTAATAGTTAGTAATAAATTGCAATGGGGCCTCCGTGATGGATTACTGCCCTTTCCCTGTCTCAGTTCTCGTTTATAAAGCTGATTATGAGCTGATATTTGACAAACACATCCCTAAAGTTTTATTAAACTCTATCATTACACTGGGTGCACCTGCCTTGGCGTCACACGGGTATACCTACTAATGGAAATGAGACCAAATCTTCCAATTTTCAACCTTTTCTTTCATACAAACTTTGTACTGACAATGACAAACTCAACAAAAGTATAATTAGTCAAAGATATACAGCCGTACAGAAGTAGTTCGATTTTTATTTATTTATATTAAACAATCATTATAATAACAACTTAATAAAGTAAGAGCTCTCCAAAAAGACACTTGCCAACAAAAACCCTAATAAATTCAACGTGGATCTTCCATAAGGACATTTTGTGTAAGCAGCAATCCCGATAAATCCCTGAGGGATTGCAGTCGCAGGTCCTAATGGATGGAAGGTAAAACACCTTACTTTGAACATAACGTATGTGCTAATGGTTAACATACTTAGATGGGTAGAGAGAGATAGTGACGTCATCGGATCGCGGCTTACGAGGTAAACTTTGTATGAATACGTAATAAGACTGTAGACCTTTATCACGGTGTTATAATAAGTACCTACTGACTTACAGTATGGCGTATCACTCTAACTCACGCTGAAATCGACCTCGCCTCAGATTAAACCTAGTTGCTGGATGAAAATGAGTAGTTTGCATTGGGCATGTATTATTTTACTAACGTACTCATTCACCTGCAGTAGCTTATGACTATTTTTTTTTTTTTTTTTTTTCTTTCAACCCTGCTTAGCACAGCAATCTGTCAACGACATTTAGCTATTACGATCTCTGAGCTATGCCCGATTATGTTTTTTTTTATTTTTATTTTTTTTATAAGCAAGAGGAGTTGCCCATTGACAACTCTCACTATTCTTTGATGAATCGTTTCATGAGATTCGGAACGCTATTCCTTCTCAGTCTCGTAAAAATTGTGCTTCCGTCACCCTTCAGTTCAGAAGCTAGAGCATTAACATGCGTGCTTAATTTATGTTGGTATTTTGAACTTCTAGCGGCAATTTCTTGTTTACCAGTGTCAAGCTTTAGATCGTGCAGAATGTATTTGCTGTGGATGCATTTTGGAATGTTTAACATAGATCTTATAGCTTTTGCCTGAAACCTTTCCAGTATTTCTATGTTGCTATTACTTGCTGTTCCCCATAGTTCTATTCCGTATGTCCACACTGGCTTTAAAATGGTTTTATAAACTGCTATCTTGCTCTCGTCGGTTAGTTGGGACTTCTTACCAATCAGCCAGAACATTGAACGAAGTTTTGTGTCCAGTGGTTTTCTTTTGGTCCAGATGTGTTTCTGCCAGGTCAGTCTTCTATCCAGGTGCATGCTTAGGTATTTAGCCGTAACGTCGTGTGGGATTTGATCTCCGTTCAATGTGATTGGTGGACAATCACCTTTTCTTAAAGTGAAAGTGACGTGAACTGATTTGGTTTGATTAGCCTTAATTCTCCAAGTCTTCAGCCATTTCTCTATTTCACTCACATGTTTTTGAAGATTTGCTTAGGCGATTGCTGGATTGGCGTTTACTGACATTATTACAGTATCATCAGCGTATGTGGCAATGAGGGTTTTGTCATTAGAGGGGATGTTAGCCGTAAATATAAGATATAATACAGGCCCCAAAATGCTCCCCTGAGGTACCCCTGATCGAATTTTGAACAGGTCAGATGTGGTGTTGTTCAGTTTGACCTCGTAGCATCTTTTGTCTAGGTCGCTTTTCAGTATGGCGTAGAAGGAATGGGGCAAGTGTGTCTTGATTTTGAAAAGGAGGCCGTCATGCCAAACTCTGTCGAAAGCCTGGCTTATATCCAAAAACACAGCCGATCCGTATTCCTTATTTTCTAGTGCGTGGGCGATGGTATCTATTAGCCTATGAACCTGTTCTATGGTCTCATGCTTTTGTCTAAATCCAAATTGATGACCTGGTAGGATAGTATTCAGGTAAGGTTGCATTCTGTTGAGGATAATTTTTTCAAACAGCTTCCCAAGTAGTGGAAGGAGGCTAATTGGTCTGTACGATGAAACTTCTTCTGGCTGCTTTCCAGGCTTGAGGATCATGACTACCTGTGCAAGTTTCCACTGAAACGGGTAATAGGAGAGCCTTAGGCATGAGTTGAAGAGTATGACAAGAAACATTAAGCCGCGTTTTGGAAGATTGCTTAACAACGTGGAGTCCAGTAGGTCGTATCCCGGGGCTTTATTCGGTGGTAGAGATTTTATCTCTTGGTATATTTCGTTTGGACTTACTGCTTTTAACGGGAGGCACAATTGATCTGGTGACTGTAGGTAGTCTAATACGTCGTTTTCTTGATCGGGATGGGAACAAGGCAGTGGAGTAAATACCTTTTCGATGTGTTGAGCTTATGACTATGTTTCATAGATTATTAGGATGTTTTGCGTAAATATTGAGTGTCCAAGGTAGGCTTTTATACCAGTACTTACATGTAGACTGTGCTGCAATTTGGTTACTGACACCGAATATTTAAACACAATTAATTTTTTAAAACATTATTAATTTATGCTATAAATAACACTTTATATGCATTAGAAATGCTTTGCTTCTATACTCTTACTAATGATAATGGCATTTGAGTTGCAATCGTGAGGTTGCGGTTTATCCTATACCATTATACTACCGACGTGAACTCACTTCAAACACTAGCAATTTAGCTTAGCTGACGGGATTAACACGATTGCTAGTAATGTGGGACCACAATCCCACATTTCTAGTTATTTTTATATAAACAAATAAAAATCATCGACCAACCATGTTTTCTTATGGCTTATGTGCAGGACCCAATCGCATCGTTCATAGGTAGGTTTAGTTAGATTTTAGCACGTTTAAGTCTATATCTATATAACGTAGATAAAACATTTTCGAAAATAATATCTTAATTTGCTTGCCTAAGAGACTTTCCACATTTAAATAACAAACTCCACTTAACTTTTTTGCTATCGCAATCATACAGAGCGTTAATATACTTAAATAAAATTATCTTGAAAAGAAGTTCAGTATTTATTCATTAACGGAGGAAAACAGAATTCCAATTTCAAAGTGGCAACAATCCAACAACCTGAACGGTTCGGTAGTAAATTATTTAATGAACGTTAAATGAAATACGATAATCAGGAACATTTACTTCAATACATTCTGCAGTAGAATTTCAATATATTGCCTTCGATATTGGCTTTTAAATGTTCAATGGGTATTGTTTATTTTATCCGGTTTTATTTATTTAGCCCGTGCCCACTTTGCTGGGCTCATGACACTCACAAATAACGTGGCTTTTTATTAGTAAAATAATTTTCAAAAAAGTTTAGTAGATAGGGGGTAAGCTCTGGAGCTTACCCCCTACAACCTCAGAAATTCACAAACTTTACCTCTTTATGTGCTGTGTAGGAATCGAAGCCACGAATGAGCACGAACACTAGCAGTCTTACACATTCCCACTGCGCTTCTAAGCTCATTGGTCTGTTATTTTATTATTGTATAGACTGCGACGATCATATATTAGTGGGGTTAAATTGCAAATACGGCTTAACTGGATATGAGCAATAACAACTTAATTTCAGGTTAGTCGGCCCGTAACCACGGTCGGTGCAATTCGATAGAAACTTTGGGTAAATAAAAGGTACCTTTAAATAATTCACGCGATTAAGTCCCGAAATATATCTAACAACTTAATTTAATTAAGATTATCATTTGTCTTCGACAATACTTAAGTTTAGTTTATAGGTAAACTGGGTACTTATTCACTATCTTTATTTCGTTGTTGTGACAAGCTGGCCTACCGCACATACGCGTTTATGCATTTCTAAGCGCAGCTCTCTGCCGCGAATGCGCGGTGGACATATTTGAGCACACCGCGCATGCGTCATTTCGCACGAGCTTGTCACGACAACGAAATAAAGATAGTGAATAAGGACCAACTCTGTTTATGACTTAATTTGAACAGGGTGCTGAAAGTGCAAGATACTGATTTGACTACTGATTATTATAAATACCTGTATAAAATACCTATAATATTTTTAAGCTGAGATAAACTCTTTCATTCAATTTTAAAAAAGAACCTAGTTAATTGAATCCATAGACAGTTCATCATCGACAGTTGACGTTACTTATTTTTTTCACGCATAGAAGTGCTCAAAAAACAAGCAGACAAAAAGTCCTTTAAGTTTTAACGTAACGGTCACATCGTCATATTCAATTTCAGTATCACTATTCTCATACAGTATCTTATCTAATCCCTAGAGGCTTTAGTCATGCAACTTGTTGTTTCGAAGCCTGCGGCTATTTGCTTTGTTTCAATAACAAGGTATCATCTACGTAGTTCTAAAGATTCACAACTCGACACAACTAGGTATATAATTCAAGGTAACGAGCGAAGGTATATTGTACTTAGAATGTGATTAGTAAGGGACTAGGAATGTATTGTAGCTGCGGAGGTATGCTGAGAATTTTAAGCCAATAGTACCTATATCGGTGCCAGTCTTGAGTTGAGTAAATAACTCAATCTTATTATGGCTAGGTTAGATACCTAACCAATCACAAGGGGTGTGGTCTACAATGTAGTCTACACCGGCTTTCAATATTTTTAAGCGAATTCAAAAAGGAAGAGGTTCACAATGCAACTGGTGTTTTTTTGTTTGTTCCCCGATTACAGCGTAGGTACGTTACCTGATAGGAGCTATTAGTCAAGTATCAGATTAACTCCTCAAAAATTAACGACCATTTTGTAAAAGGAAATGAGCGGTTAGGATTGGTTTATTGTAACTAACCTACATAAATTACAAACCAAGCCACTAAAAATGAGAAATATTTTTTTTTACAAAAAATCTGTTATAGTGCATGTCGGGCCACGCACAATGTAAGGTTCTGTAGTCCCCCCTTCCATTTGAATAATGAGGCTTGAGAAGTGGGTTTTCTGTTGTTTTTGTTTCATATTTACAACGTTATACCTAGTTAATAATAATTTTCAATGGAATTTGTACGGAAATTGTGTTACTTCTCATTTGATCGGCTGTTACTCGTAAACTTGTGAAGCCTTCTTAGCTGTGATAGTTTTCCTTTTGATTTCACTATATATAACATAACTATTTAGCTGGCAGGGAGAGGGACACTTGACTCTAACAAAAATGTGCACTCTTAAACTTAATTACTGGTTGTATTACCTAGTAGTATATTTGAGGATACCTACTCACCTTCTATAGCCAATGTCCACAGTCACAAGTGAGTTATGATCCCCATATTACTAGCAACCCTGTTAACCTCTCCAGCTAAGCTCACTGGCTTGTGTTAGCAGTGGGTTCACGTCGGTGGTATAATGGGTAGGACCCGTAATATACATATTTTAATAATGGGTAGGATTCGAACCCGCGACCTTGCGATTGCGAGTCCAATGTCTTTCCAATTAGGCTACCGCACTTTATAAGACGCCATTAAATCTCATGTTGTCACTATCAGGGACTCAAAGTATCATTTGAGTATTTAGGGCCCGTTTTTTTTCTCTGACCGACGAAAGCTTAAAATCGTAATTTATTAAATAGGTATAACAATATTTAAAAAAGTTAATAAATTGAATTTCGGTACAATCTCAAGATTGGATTAATGCTGAGATTCAGTGACTGAGAATCAGAGAGAATGTGTCACTTGAGTGAGAGGGAAATTTAATGGTTTAACAAAATAAGCACTACTGTTAGTTAAACGAAATAACCGAAGTGACAAACATTTAATCGCAATTTGAACAATATTCGCTATATTAACAAGTAATACACAACAACATTATAATTCAGAGTTCCCCACAGGCATTATAATGGTACGCAATCATAAATTATCTGTCTTCCGTTTCCACAGAACATAATTTACATTCATTATTACGGGAATAATCATATAACATTACGCCCATTATTTAATAAAAATATAAGTATAAAAAATCTAATTTTAAAAGCTTAGGAAATTCGTTTTTGGTTCATTTGTGTACAAAATTAATTAGAATAAGACTTTATTTTACCATTTTTAGGATAACTTACCTCAAAAAGAAAAAACATTGAACCTTATAGGATAATTTTTTTTCCTTCCGTCATCCATCCGTTCGTTTGTCTGTCAAGATTCTTGACCTCGAGAACGCTTGGAGTTATCGAGTAGAAATTAAAACCATATACTCAGGTCTACAGTCCCTTGAAGCTGTGGAAAATCAAACTTCTAAGTTAACGTAAAAAAGATACGGCCGTTTATTTTTAAAACTGCGAGTCTCGATTACTGAACTATTTATAATATGTACCTACAAATTTGTACGGAACCCTCGGTGGGCGAGTCCGACTCGCACTTGTCCCGTTTTTATCGTCGAAACCACTAGATCGATTGTTGAAATGCAGCTTGAAGTTTATTGCGGTCCTTTACATGCAAAAACCCGTACGTGTGAGTGAAAGGGCAGTCATCGCAAATCAAATGCAATTCACTCATATATTATTTGTGAATACATTTGCGAGTTCCTTTTTGACGGTTTTTGCAATGATCAACGAATTTGTGAGTCTATTTTGGACTTTTCTGGTATTTGTGCGAATAGGGACCACCGATATTAGGTGCGGTAAGACGCATGACTACGCGATTTTTTTAACAACCAACATCCACGCCAATCCCCTGCCAGAAAACAGACAATACCACTACCAATGAAAACAGACAATACCTTTAGTTTCATTAAATGATATCATTGTTTTTAACAAATCAACCTAATTTTTTCACAAGTTGACGGCTCCATTTATTTTTACAATGAAATCACTCGTAATTTAATTAACAGGCTCACTGCCTACCATCGTTACCAAGTATTACTCAAATCACAATAATAGCCAAATACTAAAGACTCGTTATACCTATCCCTTGGTAAGGGAAGATAAAGTAATATACTTATCTAAAGGCAGTTTCAGACTAACATATTTTTCGGCGCGTTTCGACTTATACACTTACACGTGCTACATTTCGCGCTTCAAAAATCCGGATTCCGACGTGTTCGCTTGAGCCAGTAGTGGTAAGTCAGTATCAACACGCTTACGCTGGCTCCACATTTTAGAACCAACGTCGGTCTCAACACCACTTGGCCTGTGTGTGGAGAGGAGGTTTAGAAAATTGTATTGGCACTAAAGTTGGGACGAGCGTTATTCTAGATCCACACGTTGGACGAGTAGCGTTGGGACTGACGTTGGGGCCAACGTGTGAAGCCGGAGTTATACGTGCTTATAAGCGCGTCAACACCCGTACCAGTTGTGCATATGGCAAAAGACGCGCCTATACGTGCCTGTAAGCGCTTCCAAAAACGAGCTTATACGCGCGTAAAACACTAGTGTGAAACCGCTCTGAGCTTTTATTAGCGTCATCTGTTACAGACAATGGAGGGTATATTTACGCACTTATTTTTAGTCTTTGAACAGTTCAACAGTAACACTTATCTCTTTGATTTATCAATGATTAATGCTTTGATTAACCGAATTTAATTTTAATTACTGGTGCGATTACAATTGTATTCTTTAAGAATCAGAATGGATTGAAACAGTTTGTTTAATGTGATAAAATAATAGCGCATTCTTAGTTAATAATCTCAGCAGGTTTTATCCTGTGGTACAAATAATTATTATATAATTTAGGCGAGTCTTTTAGTTCCACGTAAAATATTTAATTGCTTATAAATAACAAGAAACTTTACATATACAAAGTACAATTCATATTCATTATGTGATCTATGAATGTGTATACCGAATTTTGATCCGAATTGTACCGTGATCATCAGTGATGGCTATGCAGGTCTTACCCAAAACACTTTGGTTTGCAGCCGTTGGAATCGACCGCTTCCTATCTAAGTGCATTTGAATGTGTGTGTGAATGTCCTGGGTCACAAGAATTATACTTTAGTTCTGGAAGTGTCTTAATACAATAACACACTTAAAGAATATAATTGACTAGCTGCCTGCCCCGCCTTTGCTCGGGTGTCATATCGTAGTTGTTTATACCTTGAGTTACATTATTGCAATTTTTGTACGACAAAATATAGCCTATGAGAAACATTCACCATTAGAAAGCTACATTATCGGGGAGTAAAATATTTTTTGAAATCGGTCCAGTAGTTTTTAAGTTTATATGTTACATGCATAATTACTAATATTTCCTCTCAAAGTAATCTATACTAATATTATATTTTAGTATAGATTACTTTGGCATAAACATAATACCATAAAAGACTTTAAATTGGGCAGAAAATAAAAAAAATACATTTTCACTGTTTTCTTGTTACAGAATATATCAATATTGGTAGTGCTGTTGTACAGTTGGAGGATCGGAGTCAATGCCAAGAGGTACAAAGAACTCGACGATGTATATTATGGTAAGTAATTATACACACAAAATATTAGTAACCTTGAACTAAGCCTCGTAAATTATGTGTACAATGAAAATGAATTGTTCACGGTCTCTGAAAGAATCGAACCACTTAAAAAGTTTGCCTTGCCGGCCCGTGAAATCTGCGTTGCTATCAAATGAAACGCAGAAGCCGCTTTCACAAAACTTTGCTTTGTTTTCCGTACAATGTGTTACAATAATACCTGTAAATTTATTGAAAATTATTTTTTATATTTTTAAAAACAATTCCTACACTAACCCCTGTATCATGGAGAACTTTACAAACATGCGATTTAAACATGCGGATAAAAAGTAGATACACCCAGGCTCAGAAACAATATAATTGAATAAGCTAGAAAAATTGCACAACAGCTATATGCACACCCACTGACAGTCATTCAAATATATGACAAATTGCCTTCTTTAAAAAACCAACATAACCTTTAAATGATTTGTTACAAAAACTGGACGTAACTCCACTTGGCGATTACCCAAATATTTTAAAGGTCAACTTTCAAAGCATTTTAAGAAAAAATATATCCGACCCACCGAAGGAGAAGTTTTCACGAACTTTTTTGCTTTCAACTAACAACGCTCTAACGATCTTCAAAGAAAATCTATTAGATAAGTGAAAATACTTGAACGAACTTACTTTACGAGAGGATAACAACTAGGAGTTCGTGTGGATAGTTAACCAGGCTATTGACCGGCCAATCAATTACTGAAGGACGGTCAAACAGCCTTTTGGAAATCAGGCTTCTAAAAGTGGGATATATTGCGTTAAACTTTATACTGGGTGGCGCAAAAGTAAAGACCCTATTTGGTTCAGCTATAACATTTTTTCTAAATTAGAAAACTAGATTTCGATTTTTTTAAATGTATATTTGTGCCATTAAATTTCGTACCATTAGGATTTAAAGATGATGTCTTTTAAATGGTGACCTCCAGAGTTGATACACATTTGAGCCCTATTTATGACATTTTGCATAACTTGCCGTAACACTTCCTGCGATATGTTCGTTATTTCTTGACGAATGTTTTCTTTTAGAGCTGCGAGAGTCTGTGGCTTGTTCACATACACCCGAGATTTCAAAAAACCCCAAAGAAAGAAGTCTGGACTGGTCAGATCGGGTGATCTTGCAGGCCAAGGCAAATCGCCAAAACGAGAGATAACTCGGCCTGGAAAAGCGTCCCTCACTAAGTCCATAGTGTCGCGCGCTGTGTGTGCCGTAGCGCCGTCTTGTTGAAACCAGATGTGCTCCAGCCCCAATTCGTCCAAACTGGGTATCAAAAACTCACGTAACATGGTTCTGTAGCGTTCTCCAGTGACAGTTATCGCATTGCCTCCAGCGTCTTCGAAAAAATAGGGTCCGATCACTCTGTCAACACAGATGCCACACCATACAGTAACTTTTAGTGGGTGTAGAGGTGTTTCTTGAATAATGCGCGGATTATCAGTGCCCCAGAACCGAGTATTCTGCTTATTGACATGCCCTGAGAGATGGAAATGCGCTTCGTCACTCATAACCAATTTTGAAGGAAAATCATCCTCTTCAAGGTTGAGGTTTATGACGCGCTGGCAGTAATCTAGACGAGCTCGGTGGTCAGCAGGCAGCAGCTGATGAGTCATTTGAGTTTTATACGGGAACATCTTTAAGTCTTTCACCAAAATACGCTGCAGGGTCCGTCTGGAAATGCCCAATTGCGTGGCACGTCGCCTCGTTGATGTTTCTGGACACTCTTCCACATCTTCGCGCACAGCATCGATATTTTCAGCTGAACGGCCTGTTCTTGGTCTCCCAGACTTAGGTCTATCCAATGTTGAGCCAGTTGCTTCAAGGCGTGTGGCAAAGCGTCGAATTGTGCGACCAATCGGTGCCGGACGGTGGGGAAATCGTCGACGAAATTCACGTTGTGTTCTTATCACTGATGAATTATTCCGTAAGAACATTGACACAATTATTCCACGTTCTTGGGGAGTAAAACGGTCCATGTTTATTTTCAGTGTATTTTACATTTGTTCACTACACAATTTTCAACAACAGAATGACAGAAAATGTCATATAAAAAAAAAAAAAGTATTTTCTTTAGTGCCAGTACTTTTGCGCCACCCAGTATATTTTGCACAAAGTTTTGGAAGTATACTCGTACTACGGTCAAGATTTTCTTTTTTCTTTATCATAAATTATGAAGTATTATTTATAGACCAAGATAAAAAAGACGGAGTCTTATAATATGTTTTAATGTAAGTGTGTCTACTTACCTCCATCGATGTATTGGAGTGGAAACAGATCCATTCATGGATTTGTTCCGTTATTAGACTGGAATGAATAAATATGGAGCTCTGTCTGTCAGTTTCTTTACTTAGATGTACTAATAATATATACGTCTGTGGAACAATATTGCCGAAACAGGTAGTTGAATTTCAATGATTTTTTTTAACAAGAAAGCTAGCTGATCGTTTTATTTCTAGGTTTTATTTATATCAAACGTTGAGTTTATTTATTATGCACGCATTCGTTTTGAATGATCTCATAGAAATCGAATCTCGTGCAGGTGTTCGAACATGGTTCGATTTGTCAGTATGGATCGAACATGGTTCGAACATACTGACAAATGTGACATTGACCGGTTTAGTCACACAGAGTAAGACCGTATTATACAAGTTTTGAGAAAATCCGTCCCATTCTGTCTCATTCGTCTGTCCCTAAATAGCCGGGTCTACACCGAGGGAGCACGATTCCCGTGAGCCAAATGCTCGGTCGGTATGTACTTGGCTCGGACTGCCTCGGGCGCAAGTTGCTTCGGCTGTGCTTGCCTCGGGGTTGCGGTGAAATGTACGCGCTCAAAGGTGCCTCAGTAAGCGCTGTTCGTCCGATGTGGACGCTAGTTTTGACTTGCGATGCTATCAAACATATCTGTGTATTTACGCGACTATGTGAATTATGTTTTTAGCTATGTGTATTAATAATAATAAATTACACAACTGTTCATTTTGAATGCTCGCTGCCTGGCGAGACTGGCCTTGGTGATTCCGCGCAAACAAATGAAGACTGCCTCGCGAGCCAAAAATCAAGGCTGCCGCGCGAGGCTGACGCACAGGGCTTGGTGTGGATCCGGCTGATAAATTAATATGTATTATCTTGAAGTATAAGCTAAATTAATGTAAGCTTTTACCAAAATCTGTTCAGTAGTGTAAAAAATATCTTTCAAACTAAATCTATTTTTATAATATAAGTAGGTACTCGTAGTAGTAAAAGTAACTAAACTGCAAAAAATAATATAGAACGACCAAAAAATAAAGAAACATTTGAAGTTGGTGTCATGCAGTAGTAGTATTTTTATGTTTTATTTGGCACCAATTCAAAATTTGTCGGTAAAAAAACCAACATATACTTATAGTTTCCAAAAACAAAGATAAATAATTAAGCAAAGTGTAGCTGCTAGCTACGCTAAATACAACCATTAGCCAGGTCGTATTTGCTACATTCTGTTTTTCACTCACGGAATCGCTATCCATAATTAATTGATTATTGACTAAGTGGCGATATAGGGCGTATTCGACCCGTCTCGTACATGGGAAAATATCACCTGTTTTCATATTGACACCTTTGTCTATGTCTATAATTTAAACATTTAATTATGAAAGTCGTTTGTACATTATATCGCAAAACTAATGACATGTCTATCCCACTACTATCATCTTTCCCCTGAATACTTAAACTACAACTTCGCCTTCTTCTTATTTTTGAGATAACAGTAATCGGGCCGATTTGAAGCCAAAATTTGTATACAAAATTTGTATACAAAAATAAAATAAACACAAACTGCCGTACAGCTAGTAGGTACACTTCAATCGCACAAAGATTCGGTCTTATGTTGCACACTCAGAACACACATTATTATCTTTGGTTGCACACGTTAAACTCAGAGCTATGGCAATGATGACAACTCTGTTGGGTGGTTCAAATATAAATTTATTTACTTTTCCTTAACATTTCGTTCAGTAACAGTTGGTTCATTTTCATTTTTGTGACATTTTTCATTGATGCTTCGTCTCCTATTGGTCGTAGCGTGATGTTAAATAGCCATCCTCGACAAATGGGCTATCCAACATTAAAACTATTTTTAACACAAACCCGTAAATCCTGAGATTATTGCGTTCAAACAAACAAACAAGCTCTTCGGCTTTATTAAATTAGTATAGATTATTATTATAGATATTAGTATAGTTAATTGTCGTCTATTTTTTGTTTCAAAACTCTGAACTACTCTATTCTGCAAGTTTTTGGAACGAAGTTCCTTATCGCGCGTTGTGAAAGGGGGCTAGACGGAAAAAAATCTCACGAAAAGTTGTAACGACACTTTTTGACACACACAAGCCGTGCGGCGTGCGCGTAAGATATAAACATCTAATTTGACGAAGAAGTCACCTGTCGATTTGGTCTAGAGGCGAATTCGGTACACAGTATTGGTGAAAATTATGTAGTTGTGGGTTCGAGCCTTCGGTATACAATCGTCTTTTTGTAAGTTATTTTCGTTTCCTCTTTCTATTTCGCATGAACAGTGTGGTGTTGCGAAGATTATAAAAAAAAAATTAAGATAAGAACTTCGTCCATCCGGGTGTCCCTTGACACCTCTCAAGTTTTTTTTCTATAATATCATGTTGCGCCTTGCCAAATTGCAGCATTTGGTCGATAAAAGGTATTAAACAATTCACACCGTAGGACGGGCGGCAGCGTCCTCTGCATACCTAAAGCCACTACGATCGCCAACCTGCTCGCTAAGCGTGGCGATTATGGCAATTCCCCCAGGATCTTTGATACGTAGATTCTACTGGGGAGACCCGTGCTCAGTAGTGGGACATCATATGGGTTGATATGTAAACAATTTCACTTTCGCCTAAATGTATGTTATTATTTGTGAAAAACCAAAATTTCCTTGCCTCATTATATTCAACTCATTACTTAATATTTACATAAGGACCCTTATTAAATTCGACCCTCGTTGACTAATCGAAATTAAAATACGAATACAATTTTGTACAGACGGAAATAAATTCTCGAATTATATAACATAATACGGACTCTTAATTACGATATACTTATATATACGATATTATGATAACATTTGGGAAAGGGAATATATTTCGTTACGAAAAGATATATACCTAGTAATCATTTGGATATCATGATTTGTTTCTCTTGCTCGATGATATTAAAGCCCAGGGAGTTATATTATTTATTGAGATAGAATTATTAAGACATTCGATATGAATTAGGTATA
Organism: Herminia tarsipennalis; assembly: GCA_945859575.2. Lineage (NCBI taxonomy): Eukaryota > Metazoa > Arthropoda > Insecta > Lepidoptera > Erebidae > Herminia > Herminia tarsipennalis. Next base: position 32,263,186 of record OX243830.2, read on the forward strand.
TTTATAACCAGCTGACTAGCGCAACTTCGTTTGCGTCAATTTTCTCCGTTTTTGCAACATTTTTTATTGATGCTCCGCTCCTTTTGGTCGTAGCGTGATGTTCTATAGCCTATCCCTTTCCTCGTTAAATGGGCTATCCAAAACAAAAAGAATGTTTTAATTCTATTGAGTAGTTCCTGAGAGTATCGCGTTCAAACAAACTAACGAACTCTTCAGCTTTATTATATCTATACTAATATTATAAAGCTGAAGAGTTTGTTTGTCTGTTTGTTTAAATCTCGGCAACTACGAGTCCGAATTGAAGAATTATTTTACTGTTGGATAGCTCATTTCTCGAGGAAGGCCATATATAACATTACGCTACGACCAATAAAAGCGGAACAGCAATGAAAAATGTTGTAAAAACGGGGATAATTTACGCAACCGAAGTTGCGCGAATCAGCAAGGACGGTTCCTTGACCACCCGTAACTCTTAAAATGTAAAATTTCACAAGTAATTCTCATCAGGTATGATGACATGACTTTTTTAGGGCATCAGACCATCTTCACCAATGATGTTTTAAGTAAAAAAGTGTAGATAGGTTACAATAGCTCAACAAGCGGCACATTAAAATTTAGACAATTGACCTAATTTTAATGTCAGTGTCGCATCGCCGGCGTCAACAGATGAAAGCAGCGGACTACATTTTTCTCTTTTTCGCTTGTGACAATTAAATCATGCTTTCCTATTTTTACGACTTTTTATAAAAGTGTGAAGTTTGCCGTTTTTAAACATCGCGTTGTTTAAGTAACCTATTACATTATCTTTATTTATGTAGTAAGTAACAAATCATTGATTGTTTCATTTTTATTTGTTTTAATTTTTATAATACAATATATTTACGAAAAGAAAATAAAAAAGGGAAGATATAAAACCGTTAAGGCGTCAAAGAATTCCTCCCCATCAATGTCAACTGGTAACGTTCCCAGAAGGCTGGCAAATGATTGTTCGAAGAAAGTCAGGAATTGCCACCTAACTTCCTTCTCACTCAGTCGAAAAGCTAGCAAGATACTCGAGGGTCACTCTTATTAAATCTTGATCGTTTATTCCATTTTAGCAAGATTTTTAAAAGTTAACTTAGTAAATAAAATTAATCAATTTTATAAAAAAATAAATATTTCTATCAAACTTCGACACACTCAGTGGTCATAAAAAAATAGTATCTAACTAGAATTCACACAATGAATACTTGACGTCAAAGTATTTGACGTTGGTGGACTATCTATCTATCTCTCGCCGGATAGTTCAGAGTCGAGTCGAGCCAGACATCGTAGAAAAAGACTTATCTCCCCCCCCCCCCCCCAAGGGAAGGTAAAAGACGTTAACCACAATTAGGAATTTATAGCGTGGTCTTCATGTAGATATTATCTATTTATTTTTATATAAAAAATAACTCTTCAGTTTTCCCCTCATTCAACAGTTTTCATTCAGTATTACTAACTTTCAGCTCAATTAGTCACGTACTCAGAAAGCGAATTAAAATGCTGTCTAATTAAAATAACTTTACAGAAAACATTTTTACGACTTCCAATTAGAGGGCCGTTGGTCGGCCCCTTATTAGCAGATACTCTTCAGTAGTGGTCATTATTTTTTTTACCTCTGGTATTACTAGAGAAGTATGTCATAGCTACCTTCCTTCGCTGAGTTATATGAATTTGGAGCGTTCCTCTTTTATAACGGTTTTTGACCTACGTACTACACTTAGGTATTTGATTGTAGAAAAGCTAAGAACTGAAGTAGTTTATGTGGATAAATTCAACCATTCGCATTTGTATTGGTCATCAAATAACAATAAATAAAAACCGGCAAGAACATGTCGGACCATGCTTAGTGTACGGTTCCGCAGCCTTGAATATTTGCATCAGCAGAAGAGCGTATGTTCATGGCACTTACGCCCTTTTGTTGAGAAACGCAGTTTTTCGGCAATAACTCAATGACGGTATATCCGATCATGGTTAAAATAATTTTAGTTTAAAGTATTTACTAAGCGCTACCTTGCTTATTTTTTTTTTTTTTTGGTCTCACGGTTCAAAAGTTATGGAGGGAAACACAATTTATGCAACTTTCGGAGCGATTTTTTAAAAAAATATTCACACAATCAAAAAAGTTTATTAAAAACCCCACGTTGATGATTTTAGTTTTTTTGATATTTTTTTCAGCTTCTTATACATTTAATCGCGTGAATAATTTAAAGTACGGGGAAAAAGGGTAATAACGGGGAAAATTGATGCAAATTATGTTGCACGGGTCAGCTAGTACCCAATAAAAAAAATGTCTTCTAATGATTTTACGTTAAGACGGTCAAACTCATCAGAAATTATCCAATTACGCAGGAGATATTATTTTAGTACGCAATGCGTAATCGTGCGGACTCAGATGCACTCTCTTTTACCGGATCAGATAGCCGATACGACCAGAGGGATATGGCGTAGGACCGATCCGACCCACGAAAACGCCGTGTGTTCGACTTTTGCTGTTGTTTACTTTTAATTATTATTTTCATAAATTATGTTATAACATTAAATTATTTCCGAATGACTATTATTAATTTCAAAACTGAAGCCAGTATGTTGTCACAAATAGGTTTGGGGTACGAAGCCTGGTTTGTTTTGTTTAATTTCACTTTCCAGTTATGAAGGCCTTTTGTATTATGATAATGAATAGGCCACTGAGATACATACCGACAATACTCGTAATTAACGTAGTCTAGACATCTTTTTGTTTTTAGAACAAGATATGAATTGTTTTGAGATCTTAATAATTAGCAATTGTTTTGTTCATTGTTTGCAACTTACATAATTAGAGTTGGGGTGGTTATATAGACTAGACATAGACTAGAGACATCGTTCACAAACTCGGAATTTTCGAACGCCTTTAAATAAAGTTATCTATCGTGTGGTGCCGGCTTAAGAATAGTGCCACTTCATCTCTTCCCGTAGGTGTAGTCAAGGCGACTAAGAGATGTCACACCGGAGGACGGACAGCAGCGTTCTCTACGTACATTAAGGACATACTACGATCGCCAACCCGCTCGCCAAACGTAGTAATTATCCCCAGGATCTACGTATAATAAGTAGGTGTGCTGGGGAGTCTATGAACGATCTCTATCTCGAAGAAGGCAAAACCATCTAAAACATCTTAGTATACTAATATTACTACAAACAACATGACACGTATAGTTGAAAGGTTAATTGTTTATGTAAACACTAGCTGTCCCGCGCAACTTCGTCTGCGTACATTTTCCTCGTTTTCATCAACATTTCTTATTGCTGCTCCGCTCCTATTGGTCGTAGCGTGATCTTATATAGCCATAGCCATAGCTCTGTTGGATAGCCCATTTATAGATACATAGCCATAGCACTGTTGGATAGCCCATTTATAGATATATAGCCATAGCACTGTTGGATAGCCCATTTATAGATATATAGCCATAGCACTGTTGGATACCCATTTATAGCCTTCCTCGATAAATGAACTATCCAATAGTGAAATAATTATTCAATTCGGACTAGTAGCTCCTGAGATTACCGCGTTCAAACAAACAAACAAACGAACTCTTCAGATTTATAATATTAGTATACATTTATATGCATTAAAAAAATAAATAGGACATTTTCTTCAGTACTCTTTTATTTCTATACATACCGGTGCTTGTTAATGTACCGAAAAGTAAATAAAATACAGTTTAGTTCACGTAATATATATATATATACTAGCTGTCCCGCGCAACTTCGTATGCGTAATTTTTCCCCGTTTTTGAAACATTTCTCGTCGCTTCTCCGCTCCTATTAGTCGTAGCGCAATGTTTTATAACCTATAGCCTTCCTCGATAAATGGGCTATGCAACAAAACATTTTTCAAATCGTACCAGTAGTTCCTGAGATTAGCGCGTTTAAACAAACAAACAAACAAACAAACTCTTCCGCTTTATAATATTAGTATAGATATATAACGAAAACTTATATTTTCCAGTAAACTGTTCTTTATTTTTAATTAGAGTGGAGAATGTGGCAAGAATTAATATTTATTAATTTATTGTAAAAGATACTTGAACTGAAAATACATTACAAAAGGTGGACTTAATGCCATTGGCATTCTCTACCAGTCAACCTTTGGGTGTTGAAGAGAAAAGGGTGGCAGGGGCATTTTGTCTAGTTAATTTACATATTTCTAGATTGAATTATAGATAGTATTTGATTTATTATATTACTTGGAATATTGATAAGTTGAAACGAAAATGTCTATCTAATCGGCAACCGAATTCCTTTGCAATACTAACTTATACAAGTAGGTACTACTTTCAGTATTTTGAATTAAATTCTCTTTATTTCCTGAAGCGTCTAATGTATCCAATATTATCACAAAGTAACTTTCATTCACAGTTAATAATCCAATGACTGGCAGGCCTATAAAGGATTCCCTAAAGCTTCATTTCATTTTAAAACCCAATTTCTTCATTTAACAGCCCAATAAACCCCACCTTTATACGAAAAGAATCGTCAAATTTATGGCCGTCACCAATAGAACCTTTATCAATATCGGTTCATGAATATTCAAATCAAAAGAAAGTGCCGAAAGATTTCTTTAGGTAATAATCCTAAAAGCCGGCGTTCGTCGGCGCTTGGGCACAAAAGGGAAGAATTTGGTTCGTATAAAAATTATGGTCATACCACGATTCATGACGAAGCGATGAGCGACGCGTTGCGTTAACTGCCACGATGGTGATAGTCGCAAAGATATCCATATCACTCAATTTAACTAACGCGACAGCCTATGAAAGAAATAAAACTTATTTATTAGTTGGATTTTAAAACACTACAAACTTATCTATACTAATATTATAAAGCTGAAGAGTTTGTTTGAACGCGGTAATCTCAGGAACTACTGGTCCGAATTGAAAATTATTTTTTTTGTTGGGAAGCCCATTTATCGAGGAAGGCTATAGGTTAAATAACATCACGCTAGGACCAATATGAGCGGAGCAGCAATGAAAAATGTTGCAAAAACGGGGAAAATTTACACATACGAAGTGGCGCGGGTCATCTATATACTTGATAGAAGAATTTTAAGACCTAGGCAGTTAGCCGCAAGTAAAACTTGCGTGATACCGGTCACGAAGTGTTTAATGAGAAAAATGTGCCTATGAAGAATGTTACGAAAGGTTTCATAATTGAGTAGTGACCGATAAGTTCAGGAGGTTAATGATGTTATACGACTTGTCACTTTCAGCAATATAAAAAATCATCGGTTTTTCCTTCTGGTCTCAAACACTTAAGCACTGGAGTTTGAAGTCGTTAAAAGGTACATAACCTTTGTAGTTACTTAGTTTTCACGTAGATTGCTTGCCGTGACAAAAATTCATTGTTTTATCTCAATATTTTTTTTCGCTTATCGCGTCTCTTATCGCTATCGCTAACAACGACAAGATCGCAGCCAGGTTGTATTCATAAAGGCGAAATTCACAGACTCAATTATGAAAGATTCCTTTTGGTTCTTCAGGAATATTAATTATTAAGAATGTTCATTAATGTTTCACCGGCTGAGAATTGGAAGGAAATATTAAGTGTTACTTCGCTTAACGAGTCCCTTGGCGGAGAGAAGCGGGATAATTTCACTTTTTTATTGTATTCTTTATTAATATTTACGGCGCGGCTTAAGCTTATTGTATTTTAGCCCTTTTTGAAATATACTACGTTTATAGACTGAAAGAGTTTACAGTACGTGACATAAACTTTTTGTAATTTTAAAATGTCTCCGCTTTTTCTCAATTTAAAAAAATAACAAGATATTATTATAGCGGTAGCCTAATGGCTAAGGCATTGGACTCGCAATAGTGAGGTCGCGGTTTCGTTAGGAGTGGGTTCACGTTGGTAGTATAACGATACTATCGACGTGAACCCACTCCTAACACAAGCAGTTTAGCTTAGCTGGAGGGGTTAACAGGACCCATAATCCCACATAAATATTTCTTTAAAAAATGTATATTTAGAGATTAAATAAAAATATGTCCCTCTGTACCTCCGAGAAAGCTAAACGAGTTTTCCAAAGCACACACAAAGATATACCAATACACGCTAAAACAAATGCCCAAATACACCTACCCACATAAGTGACACATGAAAAACTAATAACAGGTCTATTTTTGGCTTTAAATAATACACGACGCGTTGCCAAAACTGCTACTACTACTAGCAATCCTGTTTACCCCTTTAAACTGTATTTAGGCCTGACCACACTTAATTTATACATCTATACTAATCGTTTCAGGCACGGATATAGATTATAGTATGTAATAACACATAGGCTTTTTATCACGTTCCTGTGAGATAGTTTCTTTTTTTTTTTCAAAATTTTCATGCGATAAATGTCACAGCCGTAACTAGTATTATATAGCAACGAAAAATTGGTACAATAAATATCATTTTTCTCTGCTTAAAACTCGTTGCAGCGTAAATGAAAATTTCATCAAATTGTATTATTTTTTTTCCATTATTCATTCTTTAGTCCGACATTCAATTTGCTTCAATCACTCTAAAAGGATACAATATATAAAGTTTCGCGTTGCGTACATGAAAAATGGATTCTTTTTTGTTGTACTGTACTATCTCGATATGATTGATTACTTGCGCAAGTAAACAGGTGAAGCAAATAATATTAGTACCTAATATGCAAAGCATTTTATTTATTTCGACCAAATATTAGTTTTCTGTCATATATGTTTTAATAGAAGAGTCTAAAATGTTTCGGTTTTTTTAGGGTTTCGTAGCTAAAATGGCAAAACTGAGCTCTTATAGTTTCCCTCTGTCCGTCCGTCAGTCTATCTGTCACCAGGTTAGCTCATAGACCCTAAGTAATAGAAAGCTGTAATTTGACATGGATATATAAATCAGTTACGCCAACAAAATGGTAGAAAAAAAACGGGTACCGCCTCTTACTTCTCACTTTTCCCGGTTGACCGTTGTGAAATATTAAGTCTTAAAGTGCGAATTATTGCTAGTATCAAGTATCCCTCTCTGCAAGCTAAATGGTTGTTTTTGGAAATCTAGAAAAAATCAGGGTATTTAATTACATTCACATAATGAATGGCTTTACAATTTAACTAGTAAGAGCAGACCAAGTGAGAAGTAACAAAATTTTCATACAAATTCCTTTAAAAGATACTAACTTAAATGACGTTATTAGTAATATGAAACAAAAACAACAGAAAACCTATTTTTTATACCGCGTTATTAAGCTGGGTAGCTACGGAACCCTACATTGTGCGTGGCCCGACATGCACTTGCCCAGTTTTATTACCTACTCTCATAATACAACGTATAACAGAAAGGTTGTGGTTAAAGTTGAAAGAACGTTACCTACACATAATACTGAGTGCTTGCACTATAAATTTCGCCATATTAAAAACTAGCTAACCCACGCAATTTCGTCTGCGTCATTTTCTCCCGTTTTCACAACATTTTTCATTGTTTTAGTTATAGTATGATGTTAGGTAGCCTTATAGCCTTCCTCAATAAATGGGCTATTGAACACTATAATATTTTTTTACTTTGATCCAGTATTTCCTTAGATTATCACGTTTCACCAAATAAACAAATAAAGAAACCAACAAACTCTTCAGCTTCATAATATTAGTATATGTAGATCATAAGTTTAGTTTAAAAGCTAGCTAAGCAAGCCAATCGAATTTCAGGTTAAATCAATTTTGACGAAACGGTTCAGCATTTTTTCTAATGTAATTTTACTAAAGATAAATTGGTTTTAAATAATAAAAATAATGGTCTCCTAACCGATTTCGATTACAGCGGCTTATTTCATTAGACACTAGCCTACTTCGCAGAAGATATTATAGTGCACAAGTGTATGCGCAGATACAAGTGCACTCTCTATTCCCTCACTCTCTTAGTCCGATGAAACAGAAATTCGACGCGACCGGAGAGAGATAATACGTGGCTTAACATGCTCTCCGAGGCACGGAGGGGTTTGACGATTTTCGAAAACGGTCACCTATCTATGGACCGACAGTTGTAACATTGCCTAACCTCGTAGATATCTAGATATATAATTGCCACAGAGTCAGGGACCCCTCGTAGTTAGATAAGATTATTGTCAAGCCAATGCCGTCATAGCAGAAGTTTATCGTAACCTGCCCTACCAATTTCATGTTCAAACAGTTCTAAGCGTCGGCCGTACGCCGTCAAAGTGAAAAGTTGCAAGAAAAATGGCACATTTTTATTAGAAAAGGCGACCTCTTTTCCTCATATATCAATACGCCTAGTACCCCAGCTATAACGTGTAATGTAAACATTGATACCAAGGTCGTTATTATCAAGATATATGACTGTATTATTCATTTCGTAGCTATACATTTATGTATAAGTCAGTTCATGCTCGAGTTTGTAACAGAGTGAACGAGCAATGTATATTATATACTACACGAATGATAAATGTCGCGATATTTCTTTGCGATACCTGGGTTAAGGAAGTCTTGCAAAGTTCTTTTGACATTATTTTGCTCGAAGTTTTATAACCCAACATTTTCGATGTATTTTTGTATAGTTGGATTGGAAATATATTGGAGGAATGTTAGCAGATTCTTTAAAATAGACTCTAGGGATTTAAATATAAATTCGTACAGAATTTTGTTCTTTAACTACATTGTCAAAATAATTGTATCAGCGATTTGATAGAGTCTCTGTTGGGAGCCATACCTGTAATGATTTTAAAAACTCAATTACTAAAAAAAGCTGATTATGAAGGAAGGGGCTCATTAAACGATAATGGCCCAGATTTTATCCATTAACTATCGTCGTAGTTAAAAAATACCGATACTTTATATTTTAAATTTCGCCGAGAACCAACATACATATAGTTAAACATATTTGCATAAAGATCACAACCTGATCTACCAGGCTAATTAATCGCGGTCCCCGCCCGCCTAGAGATTCCTAAAGATACCAGATAAGATTATATGGTCGCCCAAAATCAGGCCGTGGGCAAAGTCACTCTCAAGTGACTGCAAACTACAGACTTTCATATCTGTTACGTAACCTTTCTTAATAATCTGTAGAATGTCATAGGGGTCATGACGTGAGCAGAATTTGAGTCATTTTCAACTCCTCCGTCCCCTTGTCAGCTAAAAATCACCATCCAAATCTATCCCACTCCCCATGTTATTAAAAACAAGCAAAGCAATGACCCCCTACCTCCCTTTAGTGTTTATAATACTTGAATGGCGCCGTAGGCCTAGAAGCAAAAATAGAATAGAGGCCAAAGTTTATTGACCTGAAATACCTCAAATTGAATTTACAAGTTTCAGTTAATGCGGCTTGAATGGAGTATGTATAGTCCCCTTAACAGTTACACAGTTAAAACAACTAAATTAACGGACGACTACAAAGTTATCGTATTTCCTAATTTAGTTGTGTTTAGTTGGTATTGATTTGTATAAGAGCTAACTTATTTAACTGTTACTTACAGTTAATGCTATTTTCAGTTTGATATCTGTTTCAGAGGGTTTATTTTAAGCCCAAAATAAAGGCTCATGTTGCTTGTTATTCTCTTTACATAACAAAGTCCATTTCTACATATCTCTGTATCATCAGTGTCAAACTTCTTCGCTGGTCTTAATAACGAACACGTGCCACTAATTTTTGGTTGTTGTTGTTAATAATATATTTTCAAAAAAAAAACCTATCCGCACTTGACCCGCTTGGTAGGTTAGACCTCTTGTTGTATTATTTCTTATTATTTTATTTATAATAATATTATTATTTTCTTTCAATAAGAGGACCCTGTGTAGTGGAAACGTTATTAACTGTATTTTTCGTTTTGATGAATAACATATAATAGATTTGAGTATTTCTTTAATTTAAGTCAGTTCATAAAAAAAAAAACTATATGATTAAGTGGTAGAGCCAACAATTTCGGCCAAGTGCAGATATTAGTGACAAAAAATTAGGAGTAAGTGCAACTCTCTGTCTCCTAATTCCTATGTAAGTTGAAAGTAAACAGATCACCAAGCGTTTGTAGCTCAGGCGCTGAGTTAACGAAGTGAAAGTAGTTTAGATCACAGTAGGTCTACTTAGTACAGTAAGCTGAAAGCTTATTAATGCACGAGTGGGTGCAGTTTCAAGGACCTGCACTTATAATATTTGCTTATATCTACACTAATAATAATAATAACATTTTGGGACAACTCACATAACGCTATCTGATCTCAAACTAAGCAGAGCTTGTACTGTGGAAACCAGACAATTGATAAACATGCTTAAATATTTTTAAATACATACATATTATAGATAAATAACACCCAGGCACAGAATAAACCATCGCGCACACAAAGTTTTATTCTGGGAGGGGATCGAATCCACTACCTACGGCTTATGGTACTCATGGGTCACTAACCGCTAGACCAACAGATCAGTAATATAAACACTATTGTAAACTTGTGTTCAAGTAATTAAGAGTTCCTGATTCTATGTTTTTTTTCTTACTTTCATGTCCGTTTGTTTGCCCGAGCTTCACGCATTTTCTTAAGACATTTCTTCGTACATTTAGGCAAATTTCGGTCATCCACGTACTAACATTGTGAACAGACAATAGATATGGATCTAACTAAAAACAGCACTGTACGAGTATATAATCTAAATAACAGATGCAACTCAAACTTCGCGCCAATATGAAATACAGTTGTAGCTATTTAACAACACCAAATAAAAAAAAATAATAATTTCGAGCCACAAGCAATTCTATATTATTGTCAATTCCCGATACTTTTTTGACTGAAAGTACATATCAACACATTTGATGTCCCCCTGCTGGGCACGGGTCTCCCCATTAGAATCTACTTAATATAGATTCTGGGGCTAATTGACATAATCGCCACGCTTGGCGAGCTGGTTGGCGATCGCAGCAAGGCTTTAAATTACGTAGAGGACGCTGCTGCCCGTCCTCCTCTGTGACATCCCTAGTCTCCGTGACGACACTCACAGGAAGAGATGGGGTGGCCTCTTAAACTGATATATTATAAACCATAAATTACACTCACTTATTGTATACATTAGTTTATTATAAATATACAATGTTTGAACCAGACTTTGTAAAGATTTATCGCTATAATGAGAGTGGAGCAAATACATTAAAAAGCACTACAGTAGTCACAAACATTAGAATATTAATATTTTATTTATTGCTTGGCAGTACTTTATTTATTGACAATCTGTTACAAATGTAATATTACCTTGTAACAAATGGCGATTGGAAAATAGTGAGCAAAGTAAAGTACACATTTTTATTTTTGTCGTGAGTTTTTATTGTCATGATCGTTTCGCGTTAGTTCATTGTGAAATATAAAAAAATACAACTCTACACATAACTTTCATTAGTAGGACCATCACTACATAGTATAAAACAAAGTCGCTTCTCGCTGTCTGTCCCTATGTATGCTTAGATCTTTAAAACTACGCAACCGATTTTGATGCAGTTTCTATTAATAGATAGAGTGATTCAAGGTTTATATGTATACAACATGCACAATATAGTAGAGAAACACTAATCATTTTAGAGGTTTCTAATGTGATATCGTAAATAAACACCTTTTTTGCGCTTACATTGCAGACGCTGGCTAGACCCTACAAGATAGATCAAAATAATGTACCACAGTATTGTACAATCGGCCTACTCGGCGGTCGTACACCCTTATGGCTATAATGGCTTGCGAGAAACGTTCGCTCTCTACGTAAGCGCACTCACACAGGCACATCTGCGCCTTATCGGATGTAAGGAGGCGGGGTCCTTGTTTTTTTTAGTGCATTGCGTTGTTGTTGTGCATATTTCGAGCCGATTAGACAGTTGTAAATACATACTAATAAAGGATTGTGACTTTTGTTGTAAGCGCGCTTTTTGCAGTTGCGCGAAATAGCAATGAATTATTTTATTGTAATACATACAAATCTACATTAATATTATAAATAGTTTTTATATATTTATTCGTTTGTGTTGTTGAAATTGTAAAGAGGTTGTTTAAAGCTTGGAGAGGAATATATAATATTTTGCCTCAATACTATTATACATATGGAATTGTGGACGGAGGTACGGGAAACTGTTAGCTTTTAATATTTTTATGAATTACGTTTTGATTTTTAATCTATCTTTTCAAAAAATATGAGTTAGTAGAGGGGTTTAAAACTAGTGCCTGTAATTTATGAACTAGAACCTATTTTCAATGTTTTATATTGTGCGTATGTTTTAGTATGATTCTGATAAGTAGGATTATCGAAATTATTTAATTTAATTTTTGTAAAATTATTTTGCATTTTTGATACATATCCATACTAATATTATAAATGCGAAAGTAACTCTGTCTGTCTGGCTGTCTGTTAGGCTTTCACGCTCAAACAGCTATACCGATTTAGATGAAATTTGGTATAGAGATAGTTTGAGTCCCTGGGACATCCACGCGGGCGGAGCCGCGGGCTTAAGCTAGTAATATATGTTTCAATAATGCGAAATGATCGTTTTGTAAGAAATATGTTACAAAACGATCATAAATATTTTTCAAATATGTATTTAAGTTATTTACGTCTTCATTTTGGCTTGCCCCACGTAAGTATTTAAGAGGTAATTTGATGCAACTGTGAGTTCTATGATTAATCTATACTTATATTTTTTGAGAGTTTGTTTGTATGTTTGAACACGATAATCTCGGGAACTATTGGGTCAAATTGAAAAAAATATGTTACTGTTGGATAGCCTATTTATCGAGGAAGGCTATAGGCTATATAACATCACGCTACAATCAATAGGAGCAGAGCAGCAATGTAAAATGTTAAAAAACGAGGAAAATTTAAGCTGACGGAGTTTGCTGGTCTTCGTCTGGTTCAGACAGCTAGTATGCTATATATAGTTGTTCCCAGTGACTTTGCTCGCGTATATCTTGATTCGAGAGATAAGAATCCTACATCCTTCACCTGTTTTAAAACCTTTATTATTTTGTAAGTTCTCTGTTATAAGTATTTTATCTAAATTTAATTTCAAATAATCATTGGATTGATTTAACGAAATAAAGATATTTAAAATTTAAAATTTAAATCGGGCTAGTAGTTTCAGGGTTAACCTCTACATACAACTTTAACTCTTTAATATTAATAGTATGTATGGTTTTAATTCAGCAAGTTATATTTAATTTTTAACCAGTAATTATTTTAATAGAAATAAATGTATTACCTGGAATGAGGGCAAGAAATAATGAAACGAGTAAATTGTTTTATTAATTTTATGGATCAGTCAAACAATTCCATTACACATTTAATACTTAATTATACTTTAAATTGTGGATGAGGTATGCAAACTAAAACAATAACGATATATTTTTAATATTAAATTATTATTTTACCATGCTATTTAGTCATCAAAGTGCTTAATTACCAATTACTTTATCAATAAATATTATAGTAATAACGTCTTAGTTAGTGATAATAGTCAGTTTCATTAAATTTTTAAATTTACTGCCTCTGTGGCGCGGTGGGAGTGTATCCGACTGCTACGCGAGAGGTCGTGGGTTCGATTCCCACACGGGACACCAATTTGTGTAATCCACAAATTGTTGTGCCGAGTCTGGGTGTACTTTGTGTCCGTGACTTGTATGTTTGTTAAGACCCCGCGACACAGGGCTTGTACCCACGACTGCGGGAGTCGTCTTTTTCAAATTAAGTAACAATGTATGAATTAATGTATTATCTCAGATGCTAGCTTATATTTATTACAGTAAAATAACCAATAAGTTTAATTTAGAATACATTTTAAAATAATTACAAACATTTAATTTCAATACAATCTATTGGCTCTTCCGTCAATAAATATTAACTCTCCTGGAACATCAGCACTCATCTACATATTAACACACATATTAGCAATAATTCGTCCTCACATTCACACTTCCAGATTCACATTTCTGGGCTTGTATCTAGTATTTATTTTAAATATATCGTCTGAAAATTTAGCGTGTGATAAATCATAACCTCTGTACTCTCGAGCGAAACGCACTCCTGCTTCTTCTAGGTCCTGGCCTAATTTTTGTAGCGGAATAATGCACACATTTCTTAATAATAGCCTGCATGCCGCAGTCAAATAGTCTAGCGAACGTCGACGTCTTGGTAAATGGCTGCACTTCGTATGTGCTAACCATTTTCGTTACGCGATCCGACGTTAAAATAGTCCTCCTCAGCATCCCGCTTTATCCAACGTCACGCTGTAAGCTCTCTGAAAAAAAATATCAAGTTAAAATAAATGTATAAAAGATCTTCGATACCTATTCATTAAAAGTTTGAATGAATAGAAAACAGTAAGTCAAGCACATTTAAAAAAATGTGTTATTTCATCATACTTAATATTATTTCTTTACAAATCAATAGACAATGAACGAGTTGTTACTGATAAAATTAGATAATAGTTCTTAAACAGTTGAAATATGATTGAAAATAGAATATGCGTTATTATGAGAAGCTACCGTTTGCGAAAACAAATTCACATGCAAACTATTATCAATCCTATTCGATTGATTTTAAAGATGATAATTGCCATAAGCGTTTCCAGTTTTAGGACATTTACTGTGCGTAGGTATCATGAACCTATTTTTTCGGCAAATATATTTATGGCACCTGGAATTACCGAACCGTGGGAAAGCAAAAACTTATTGCATGCAAACTATTTTCAGTTCTTGTGTAACGATTTAAAGACGATAATCGATTAAAGGATTCTCAGTTTTACAACTTTTACTATGGGGATCATAAATCTATTGTTTTATCAACACAATATACGTTTTATGATGCCTAAAATTTACTAAAACGTGGGAAGAAAACAATTTATTTTGTCAAAAGTAAGAATGAGGATTTTCAATACTTCAAAAAATTTAACATAATTTATTTTGTTTAAACATAAATATTTTAAAAATAATTATACATGACATCTTTAATGTGAGAAAAATAAAAATGAAACACTATGATTTAATAAGGGTGGATTTAAGTATAAATCATAGAAAAAAAATATAAGTGTATAAAAGCACGAAATTCCTACTCTTCACATATCAGTAGAGACAGCCTTTTATATGTTGCCACTCGTTCTACAAAATAGTTTTTGTTCCGATTAGTACTACGTTTCGTTAATATAATTCAGATTAATTGAACGAGTGAAAGTCTAGTTCCAAGAAGTTCACCTTTAAAAAATATACGAATTAGCAAGTGACTCAGAACGCCACGTTTAAAGTAAACTAAATGTAAATATTATTGGACATCAAAAAATATAAATGAACTTTTACTTTACATTGATTTATGAAAAAGAGGTTTATGAATTTATAATAAATCATTTTTATTATTATTTATTTGTTGAATAATCATAAGTAGTTCTAAACCTATGTATGATATTAAAATATTTAAATATATTTTTTAAAATAAAATTACTTATTTTCTTATCATTTCGGTAGTAAATTAGTAGAATGATTTTTCGACAATCATCGTTATATTTGAATATATTTACATAAATGTTTAATAAATTATGCACTTAAATCTTTCTCACCCATTGCACCGTCTATTAACAAAAACCATTTAATAGTTATTGTTTTTTTTTAAATTATATACGAAATAAATACATTTCGTAAAATTCAAATAATAAGTTTATATACTTAAAATATTAGGAATAAAAAACTGTAATTGATGAAATAACTAACCCTAATGTCTGCCATCATCATTGAGAATATTATTATATTATAACAACGAAACAAACCTTAGCTATGAAATTAACCATCGTCTTCGGAAATATTGATTATATTATTATTTGGTCTCCCCCAATTACTTTTTAACCAATAGCCAATTCTATTGTTAAACATAATTTATAATTATTATAATAAAATATACGAGTAATTTGAATTTGACTTACCGTAACATTGGTAAAGGTTTGAATCCTTGGCCATGAAGATCCTAAATTTTATTCACGGTTTAAATTTCGGTTAATTGTGAAAACTCACTGAGGTCAGCAAGAAAGCATCCAACAGTTCAGTAAAACACAGCCACCGTAGGTAAACAGATGAAGAAGAAACTGTCCACTAATTCACACCATAAGTCAACGAGAGTTCTATCAGTAGTCAAAGAAGTGGCAATCGGAATCCGTAAACAGAACAAGTCGTGAGCAAAATACAGTAAACATGCGCGCGTCATCATACAAGGAAGTGCAAATTGCAACTAAGTTAACTAAAATGTTTTATGTTCCCGTTGGTTAAGGTGTGGACCTTAGCCCCGTCCTAATTGGTTGAAAGAAAAATGTGGGAGTGGTTTTTGCGTTTGTGTGTGTGACCGAACCGTTGTGAACCGCTCATAGCAAAATATTTTCAGGTGGTCGAGCATCAAGTGGGCCGATTGTACACCCTAAAAAGATCTACAAAAAAGTCCGCAATGGTATATGCCTATCTCTTATGGATAACCCACAATAACCATTTTTAATCTTTTACTTTTTACGAGAAATAATGGCTTTATTACGAAGCGATTTTAAGCAATACAGCATTAATCCTTATCCAATTGAGTACCTTACATACAATGTGCATTTAATATACACTGACGGACTCATAAACTGCATCAAAGTTCAGGTTTACTCTAAAAGGATTTTTTTATAATAAGTATGCAAACTTTTTAGATTAAATTATATAAATATGGAAAGACTGGCTCTTAATCTTAAAAAAAAATTAAATTTAAAAATAGAACTGCGGTAAAACAAATGAATATAGCCGGGAAAAGAAAATTTACTCGTAGTATCAGATTTGCGTGTTATTTATAGCAAAGTTTTAAATTAATTCTCATTGATTTTTTTTGTTTGGTCAATTGAATTATTGTTACCAGCATAATTGTTGGGTTAGTTTTTTAACACATCGAGAGTTTTTGAACCATAATATGGATACTTCGTCCGAACAAGCGGCACAAATTGTAGCATTGGTGCGGGAGGGCTTGGATCAACGAACGATTGGTAGAAATTTAAATTTAAACCAGTCTACGGTTTGTAGAATATACAGAAGGTTTGTAGAGACAGGTTCTTACAGGAGGAGACGTGGTACAGGCAGAACTCGAGCAACCACAGGTCGTGATGACCGATTTATTGTTACAACTTCCCTGCGAAATCGTTTCCTCACGTCAGTTAACATCAAAACCGAGCTTAATGAAGTGCGTGGAAAAAACGTGTGTGCACGAACAATAAGAAGAAGGTTAAAGGAAGCGGCTATCACCCCTTTTAGACCAGCAAATGGTCCAAAGTTGTCTGCAGCTCACAGACAAGCTCGCTTAAGATTTGCGCGTCATCACCTGAATTGGACAGAAGAGCAGTGGGCCTCTGTATTGTTCACGGACGAGTGTAGGACATGTTTATATGGTGCAGATGGTCGCAGAAGAGTCTATCGTCGACGTGGGGAGCGATATGCTCAAAGTTGCATTGAGGAGCGTGTTCCTTTTGGAGGCGGTTCATGTATGGTCTGGGGTGGCATATCGATGAACGGGCGAACAGAACTTGTGTTCATAGACATGGTCCGTCAAAACGGTAATAGAGGGGGTTTGACAGCACATCGCTACATAACAGAGATATTAGAAGATCACGTGGTGCCTTACATGGGATTCATAGGCGAAAATTTTACTTTAATGCAGGATAATGCCCGGCCGCATGCAGCTGCACAAGTTCAACATTATTGCGAAGAGGTTGGGATACGTACAATGAATTGGCCAGCACGCAGCCCGGATCTTAATCCCATCGAGCATGTTTGGGACAATTTAAAAAGAGCTGTATATGCGAGAAACCCTTCGCCTACGACAGTGGCAGCACTAAGAACAGCACTTTCAGAAGAATGGGACAATATTCCGCAAGATCTTTTAAAAACCCTTATAAAATCTATGCGGAACCGATTAGAATCCGTAATAAGGGCACGTGGGGGTAATACACCTTATTAAAACACAAATAAACCCTTGCATAAAGTTTGTGTCTATTGTTAAAACCAATTTTTTAATTAAACAATTTTTCCTTAAACTTCTGTTTTTTCTTCAAAAAAGGTCTTAAGGTCCTTTCCAGTACATAAACTTAAACTTAAAGATATGATCCTACGCTGTTTTAAAGTTCACGAACCAATCTAGAGGTTTCAATTTAAATCTGTATAGAAAGTTTGCATACTTGGTTAAAATATTTATTTCAAAGTCGTCTATTACTTTGATGCAGTTTATAAGTCCGTCAGTGTAGATCAATATGGCTATTTACAGCAAGTAAATTAAATAAATATTTTTGAAGATATTACAGATTTAAAATGCAGGGACATAGGCGGTTGCGGCGGTACCGACCGGGGGACCGGCGGCGCTTGCCTATAGGCGCTTTGCCCTATAGCACTTCATAATTAGCAGCGATCGCATGCGTTTATCGGAGGAAAATAATTATCTACAGTAATTATTATAAAGAGGAAAGATTATTTTGTATTTTTGTATATAACGAATAAACTCAAAACCGGACCGATTTCAAAAATTCTTTCTCAAAGCTGCATTATCGGGAAGCAACATAATAGACTATATATATACCTAGTCTAGCCATAAATATTGTTACGAAGAAAAAACATTTTTTTTTATTGCAAATAATATTTATTACTTTTACAGTGTGTTAGTTTAATACATAAATAAAAAACAATTCAAAATATAAAAAGCTTATTCGAAGTGGTCTCCATTGGCTGCAACACAGTCCTTTAAACGTTGAGGCCAGTTATCAATAGAAGCACGCACTCTTTCCATGGGAAAATTCTTTTCATGGGAAAAGTTTTTGGGGGTAGGTGTAAAAACAAGTAACACATTGTTGCGATTTTGGTATTTATTTAAAATTAAACTATTAAGTTTCAGTTGACTTTTACAACTTTTCTGTACTATTTACAACAGAATAACGTAGTACTTACGTTTGTACGGCATCTTATGCAATATTAACTGCTAATTTATACACCACCTACCAGCATAACACTCACACAAGATGTCACAACTAAATGACATTAGGTCCACACAAAAATCACTGGAAGAGACCTTCAACCGGAGAATGAATGAACTGGAAGCGCAGCTGAACAGCGGAGTGCCTTCCAGAGATACCGTAGCAAAAGTTGCCGAGGAGTTTCGCACCTTTAGGGAACTTGTGTTCGAGATGCTCGGTATGCTCCGCAATCAAGTTAATGACTGCCTCAGGATTGTGGATGAAATGGAGACAAGGTCGCGACGTAAGGTCCTCCTCTTCATTGGTGTGGCTGAATTCGACAAAGAAGACTGCACTGCCACAATACTTGACCTAGTGCAAAAGAAGCTGGGTCTCAAAGATATCACACAGGGTGATTTTAAAGTCTGCCACCGGATTGGAGCCCAGAGTCGAGAGAGGCCCCGTCCCATACTTGTCCCATTTGCCAGCACAGATCTCAGAGCAGCTGTTTGGAGAGCAAAGTCCGCTTTAAAGGGCTCTGCGGTTTCAGTTAGGGAATTCCTAACGAAAGCCCGACAGGCGGTCTTCAGCAAGGCTCGTCAGCATTTCGGGATGAGGGCTGCTTGGACACTAGACGCCGCTATCTACATCAAAGCGCCCGACAGCAGTCGCCACAAGTTGTCTTCCATGGATGAGCTGGACCTTTTGATTGAGAAGCACCCTGTTTCCACGTCTAAATCTGATAAGCGGGCAGCCACCGGCGACACGGGGTTGAAGCAGCCTTCCTCACGTAAATAACTCCCATGGCCTTTAATGTGCATGATCTTTTGTGTCGTGTAAAGTTTTGTTTTGTTTTGTTGTTGCTCAGTGACGTAAGTTAATCGCAACCAATTGGTACCCCATAACGATTTAATTATCTAGTTTGTACACTGTCCTATAATATGTACATGTTTAATTTTGATACCCACTATTTTATTTTTTAGGAATTTATTTTCTTGTGTTTGATTGACAGCATCAATTTGACACATGACACAACAGTCCAATGGGTTGCGTTCAGAAATGCTCTGTTCATTTAGTTTGTTGCGTTTAGTTTATTAATTGTTTAAAATGTATTGTATTTAGTTAAATAGTTATTTTTAATATTATTATTTTGTGAGTGTCGGCTGGCGGGTGGTGCAGAAAAGTATTCGGAATAGATACGAGTTTAGTAGTAGTAGTAAATTCACATATTTACATTAATATTTATTTAAATCATTTATATATTTATATATATTTAAATATCCTTTTTTTTTATATATAATCTATAATTATTAGTATTAATGTCTGATAATGATTCATTTTATTCAGCAAACGAATCTGTTGATTCATCGAATAATAATAGTTTCAGCTCGGTTTCAGATTCACTTAGTGATTTTTTGCGAAAAACATTTGATGAACAACACAAATGTTTATTTAA
This sequence comes from Herminia tarsipennalis, assembly GCA_945859575.2. Taxonomy (NCBI): domain Eukaryota; kingdom Metazoa; phylum Arthropoda; class Insecta; order Lepidoptera; family Erebidae; genus Herminia; species Herminia tarsipennalis. The sequence continues at coordinate 32,283,639 of OX243830.2, forward strand.
TGTCTGTCACATCAACGCTCAAAGTATTCCTAGTCACTACAGCGACTTGGTTGATGCTTTCGCTAATTCCAACGTACATGCCATCTTAGTTTCGGAGACTTGGCTCAAGCCTCACCTTCTTTCTACTTCATACGCTCTCCCTGGCTTCGTTCTCATTAGGAACGATCGAGTCGATAGGAGAGGAGGTGGAGTCGCTATTTATCTGCGTAGTAACTTTTCTTACAAAATATTATCATTTTCTACTTCCAGTAACTGTACTACTGCGGAATTTATTTTCCTAGAGGTGTGTTTCAGGGGGGCTAGAGCCATTCTAGGTGTTGTTTATTCTCCTCCAGCAGCGGATTATTTCTCCAGTTTCGAAATGATTCTGGAATCTATAGGGTCAGAGTATACTCACCATATCATCATGGGCGATTTTAATACCGATCTCCTCTCGAGTAACTCCCTCCGTTCCCGTAAGTTACTCCAGATTGTTGAGTCCACTAGCTTTCATATCTTACCACTGCAAGCTACTCATCACAACTTGGATGGAATGGATACTTGGTTAGACATCATTCTTACCTCGGCTCCTTCTCTAGTCCGTCATCATGGGCAATCTTTAGCTTCGGGGTTTTCTCATCACGATTTAATTTTTCTCTCCTACAAGCTAAAACCACCAAAACCTTGTCCTAAAGTTGTGTACGTGCGTTGCTTTGGTCAGATGAATGAAGATAAACTCCGTGAGGATGCGTCGGGATTAGATTGGGAACCGGTATTTGAGGCCCCTACGTTAAATGATAAAGTTGACGTTTTCAATGATATGGTCGTGGGGTTGTACGACATTCATGCGCCTGTTAAAAAAGTTAAAATTAAGCGGCCTCCAGCTCCCTGGATGACGAATGGAATCAGGATGGCTATGCGCCGCAGAGACCGAGCTTTTCGCAAATTTAAGAAAGACCGGGACGATGATAACTGGGCCCTTTATAAAACTGCAAGGAATCGGTGTAATCAGATGATTCGCAACGCTAAACGCCGTCATATTCTTATTCATATTAATTCATGTTCTCCCAAGGGTATTTGGCAGTTCTTGGGGACTCTAGGAATTGGCAAACATGGAAGTGTTGATCCTCCGTTGGCGGTTGGTTTAGATGAAATCAATACTCATTTCACCTCCTTCGTACCTATTGATCATCTAACCAAGCGTAGTACCTGTGAGTACTTAGCTAACCTTCCTCGCCCCAACATAGACTTCTTTCACTTTTCTTCAGTTGAACCTGGCGAGATCAATAAGATAATTATTTCTATCAAATCTAATGCTGTTGGTAATGATGGTATTAGCCGTCGCATGATTATACCCATTCTTGATCACCTTCTTCCTGCTTTAACACACATCATAAATTTTTCTTTAGATTCAGGGACTTACCCGTCTTCGTGGCGAAATGCTTTTGTTATTCCTCTGCCTAAAATTACAAATCCCACTCTTCCTAATAATTTTCGACCTATCTCTATTCTTCCTTTTTTATCTAAAGTGCTGGAGGCTTGCGTGCATAAACAAATGGCACATTTTGTGCATCGAAACAATTTGTTGAGCCAGTTTCAATCAGGCTTCAGGCCAGGACATAGCACCACTACAGCTCTTCTCAAAGTAACTGGCGACATTAGAACTGGCATGGATGATACCAAAGTTACGGTTTTAGTTTTGGTTGATTTTTCTAATGCTTTCAATTCTGTCAGCCATGATATCTTACTCTCTATCCTATCTCATCTGATGTTCTCGGCAGGTTCTTTAAACTGGTTTTCATCTTATCTTCGGGGACGCCAGCAGTCCGTGCGCGTAGGTGATACTTTATCGAGGTGGCGCGATCTTGACGCTGGTGTTCCTCAAGGCGGTATTCTTTCTCCTCTATTATTTTCTATTTTTATCGATCTCATTACTAATGTCCTTCAGTGTGCGTTCCATCTTTACGCAGATGACTTGCAGTTATATGCCCAGGCCAGTGTGAATAACATATCTGAGGCCATCACTAAGCTTAATGGGGACCTTAACGCTATCAAGACCTGGTCAGACAAGTTTGGCTTGACTATAAATCCGTCTAAGTGTCAGGCCATTGTGATAGGGAGTCAACGCCTCTTAACTCGATTGAACACCGACACATTACCACCTGTAATATTTAACGGCTCCATTATCGCGTTACATTCTTCGGTTAAGAATCTCGGGATTTTCCTTGATACCACCCTCAACTGGCATACTCAAATAACAAATGTAAGTCAAAAGGTTACGGGTACTTTGCGGGCTTTATATCGTCTCAAGAACTTTCTTCCGTATAAAACTAAAGTAATGCTTGTCCAAACGCTAATATTCCCCTTGATTGATTATGGTGATGTATGCTATCTTGACCTGAATGCAGAGTTCCTTAATAAACTTGACCGACTTCTAAATAACTGCATTCGATACATTTTCAATCTTCGTAAGTTTGACCATGTTTCTTCCTACCGTTCCGAACTTAAATGGCTCCCGATTCGCCAGCGACATAGTTTACGCGCTCTCACTACACTCTATTCTATTCTTAATTCTCCTACTGCCCCTTCTTACTTGACTTCCTACTTTCAGTACCTGCACTCAAATCACAGTAGAGATCTTCGATCTTCCGACAATCTACTTCTTTTATGCCCTGCTCATTCTTCTGGATTCGTCGGATGCTCTTTTATAGTTTAATCTGTTTCTCTCTGGAATGCCCTGCCCCTCGAAATTAGGATGGCACCCAATCGCCTTAATTTTAAATGGAAGGTACGCACTTTGTTCCTTGATGGATCAGCTGAATCATCACAACATTAGTAACATAAATATTTGTCTGTATCTATGTATTTATTTGTGTATGTATGTATGTATGTATTGTTGTAAGTATGTATACTATTGTATAGATATGTAAGTAGGTATATATGTATGTATGTATTTTTGTAAGTATGTATTTTAGTATTTATTTTATATTCTCTATCTAGCTATTTTTATTTGTGTATTATGTAAGAATAATAGGAAGTTTTTTTTTTATTTTACAATTAGGTTACTGCACCTACACATTCCATTTCTACATCACCCTAAGGTAGACTGGCAGAGAATGCTCTTAGCATTAAGTCCACCTTTGTACAACTTTGTGCATAAAGTTTTAAATAAATAAATAAATAAATAAAATTCTTCACTGCCAATCGTATGGATTGTTTTAGGGACTCCAAATTATCATGGCGTTTAGAGCAAGCCATACTCTCTAAAACTGACCATAAATCATAATCCAGCGGATTAAGATCGGGACTAGACGACGGCCAGTCTTCAGCTCTGATGAAGTCCGAAACGTTCACTTCCAACCAAGACTGCGTGGACCGAGCTTTATGACCCGGCGCTGAGTCTTGTTGGAAGGACCATACTTGGTTATTGAACATGGTGTTGTTAAGGGGTTTAACTACCTTCTCAAGAATGGTATCTTGATACACTTGTGCCGATGTTTTGATACCTTTTTCACAAAAATATGGCTCAGTCACTCCTTCATAGCTAACACCCCACCAAACCATCACTGAAGTCGGATAATGCCCACGTTGCACTCTGTCGACTAATTGGGAAGCTTCCTTAGAGCTTTGAGCATAAATACGGTCATTTTGTTTGTTAAAATGTTGCTCAACTGTAAAGATTTTCTCATCCGTAAACAAAATTTTTCTGTGACCTCCCTTTGCGTACCGCTTCAGTAGTTGCTTCGATTTTACCACCCTATTCTTTTTTAAATTATCAGTTAAAAAATGACCAGTACGTCTCTTATAGGCTGCAAGTCCTAAGTCATCTTTTAAAATGCGTGACATGGTTCTGGGTGCTATCTTCATCTCCCGAGATAAAATCTTTTGCTTTCGGACAGGATTTCTTCGAATTCTTTCCCTTACTGCTTTGACCACCATTTTCGTACGAACACTACGTGGACGGCCAGATCTTTTTCTGTCACAAACAGAGAAGGTCTCATTGTACCTATTAATAGCCCGGTAGACAAACATTTGACTAATACCAAGCGTATGGAGAGTTTTAAAAATTACATTCGGCTCCATACCAACTTTGTGTAATGCAATCACAGCGATTCGGTTTTCTTTATCACCCCACTCCATTTTAATATAGCAAAATATTGTACAATGTATTGGCGCCAAAATTAGAAAATACAATGAACAAACGTATAAAAATGACAGATTCCAAATTCAAATGTAATATCTTTCTTATTTTTAATTGTAACAGTATTTATGGCCAGACTAGGTATATATATTTAAATCCTTATGAAAACTGCGTTTATGTGGATAATGTTTAGTGGATAAAAGTCCGTGCGAAGCCGAAAGCCGAAGCGGGCCGCTAGTAAATGATAATACAGCCAAGAAAAAAATATGTCCCAATTTTGTGTTGTAAGTAACTTAATTATCGTAATTATGATACAAATTATTATTTACATAAGAAATGTAAATAATTTTCCCAACTGAGCATTACATACTTGATAAAAAAAAATACTTTGACAACACTGTTGTGGTTTAAAATCATTGCTTTAAAACCTTTACCTTACTGGTACATACACACTTTCAACTGGAATTTTATTGTAATCCCACGGCAGTTTCTGTTAAACTATCTACTGGTAACGAAAAAATTGGTTTAATGTTTAAAAAAGGGAACACACTTATTTTATAAGCGAATCTTGAAATATTATTCTTACCAAAATGTTTTTAAAATGGACAGGAGAAACATACTCTATTGAAATTATCAAAACAGGTATCAAACCACACTTTTCAAGAATACGAAACATAAAATTCCGCGAATTTTCTAGAACATGGAATAAAATATTCCAGCAGACGCTTCCTCAAATACAGCGTACAGTAATATCGTAGCCGACGTTGAATCACAAAAAATACAAACAGAACTACAAAACCCTCGTGTTATGAGTTTTACTTGTACCGCTTCGCAATTTAAATACGTGATGGATTTCTCTACAGCTAGAAAATAATGTATATCCATACAAATAATATGTAAATGGAAAAGTAACTTTGTGTGCTTCTCTATTCAACTGTTTGTTTTGATAATAGTAATACTAGCTTTTACCTATGGCTACGTTTGCGTATAAGTCCTTTCCAAGGATCGCTTTGCCAAATTTCATTAAGATCCCTTTAGGCGCTTACAAAAAACCGGGCAAGAGCATGTCGGACATCAGTGTAGGGTTTCGCAGCCTCAAATAAATGCATCAGCAGAAGAATGTGTGGCACTTACGCCCTTTTGTTGAGAAATGCGGTTTTTCAGCGATAAATCAATGACGGTATATCCGGTCATGTCCGAAATAGTTTATAGTATTTAATTTGCCTTTGTAATTTTTTTTCATATTTTTTGGTTACACAGTGCAAAAGTTAAGGACACATAATTTATGCAACTTTCGGAGCGATTATTTCCAAATCATTTACTTAATCAAAAAAGTTTAATAAAACCTTAAAAAGTATTTAAAAAAACCTGTCAAATGATGTACCACACGTTGATATTTGCTAATTCTTTCATCTCTTCTATTACATGTATGGAGTGCCCCCCTTAGAAATAAATATTTTTATTATTTAGCTATAAAATAAAGACACCTTTCACCAAAATTTTATCAATATTCTTTGCGTAGTCTTTGAGTAAAATGCCTGTGACATACGGTCAGACAAACGGACAGGCCGAAAGTACAAGGGTTCCGTTTTTGCCATTTTGGCTACAGAACCCTATAAAGGCAACAAACAAACGAAAATGTCCTGCTTAGCATGGCTAAGCAGGATATTCGTTTGTTTAGACGTAGGAGAAAGACAGAAAACATTTTGAGCTTATATGAATAGTAGAGACGAGTTAGAACAATACTAACCACAATAAAATTTTTGATTCGGCAAACCCTTTAGAGATAGAATTCAGAAATATCCTTTAACTGTGCGCTCTTATGTCACTTAGAAGTTCTATGCAATATTTTAATCATAACGACGAAGCAATTTTCATTGTAATCAAACGATAAATTAAACCGTATTCGAAGATTCCGCACCTCGCCTTTGTACAATTATTACAAATATATAATTCACAAATGCAAAAGTACACTCCACTCAGACTCGGAAGAACAAATTGTGGGTCACATAAAGTGGTATCCCATGTGAGAATCGAAACCACGACCTTTTGCGTAGCAGTCGTACACACTCCTACCGCGCCACCGCTCCACCGAGGCAGTCGAACCATTAGTATAATAATTCGTATATATTATTATTATCATAATAGGATTGATTCGATAGGTACTTTGTTAGGATTCGACAGCTTCGATTAGATTTCTATTTAATTAAATTTGGTCTAAAACCACAATGTGATCAAACACTGCAATGATTACAATTTTATAGAACAATTTAATTAGTTATTTTACCAATGGATTCAGACACACCGCAATATTCAATTTAGTATTAGTTTGTCCAAATAACACATGTTCAATTGATAGTGTTTTCACGATTGAATTTTATAGGTCAATTTATTGATGGGTTATTGCGTCCCAAAATATACGGTTAATGTCCAAAACATCCTGGAGGTCGCGGTACGACTATATTTTAAAGTTCAAATGGGATGGCAATCCGACACGACCGGAGAGAGGCTTAACCGACGGCTTAACGTGCTCTCCGAGGCATGGAGCGGTTTGACAATGTTTGAACACGGTCACCCATCTATGGACCGATAGTGGTAACCATGAACGAATTTGAAGACCGCAGCCATAACATTCAACCCCAAAAAAGCCCCTGGAGTAGTCGGATTAACTGCCGACATTTGCCTGCATGTAATAAGAACTATTTCGGAGTGTTTCCTGGCTCTACTGAATAAATGCCTGACACAAAACTACTTCCCGAAAACCTGGAAAGAGGCCATAGTAGTAGTGCTCAGGAAGCCAGGAAAGGACTCATACGTGACTCCATAATCGTACAGGCCAATAGGCCTTCTGCCTGTAATGGGAAAAATATTTAAGAGAATGCTGGTGGGCCGTCTCAAGCTCTACATATTACCCTGGAATCAGTACCCGCCAGTTTGGATTTATGCTACAAAGGAGCACTGAAGACACCCTAGTCAAACACATCCGGACGAGAATCAAAGAGAAAAAACTTGTAACACTGATTTCATTGGACATCGAGGGCGCCTTTGATAGTGCATGGTGGCCGGCAATGCAAATGGACCATAACAGGACAATGGCAATGGATGGCAGAAGATAAATGTCTCGTAAACTTGAGACAAAGATCCATTGCTGAGGGTTCTGAAGAGTGGAGGTTATTATTGCCAGGCCTTTGCTGACGACGGTGCTGGTTTTTAGCGGTGAGGAGGCCCGAGAAATTGAAGAACAGGCAAATGTGGCTCTTGAATGTGTTCGGAAGTGGGGTGTTAAAAACAAACTGAAGTTCGCGCCCCACAAAACTGGTGCAATGTTACTCACTAAGCGACTCAAATATGACACCCCACGTCTGAACGTGCACAGACTATTAATAGCAAACTGACTTTCACCACTCACATCGCCAACGTTTGTAAGAAGGCTATAGCAATCTACAAACAAGTGATAAGAGCAGCTCGAGTTAGCTGGGGGTTGAACACCGAAGTGATCAGAACAATTTATGTCGCAGCTGTGGAACCCATAATTCTATACCCCTCAGCTGTATGGGCACCGGCGGCGGAGAAGTTAGGAATACAAAAACAGCTGGGTGTAGTGCAAAGGGGTTTCGCACAAAATATGTGTAAAGGTTACCGCACCATCTCACTCAACGCTGCACTATTACTAACTGGCACGCTCCCTCTCGACCTTCGAGTCCGTGAGGTGGCTTCGCGATACGAAGCCAAGAAGGGAACACAAGAGCAGGAGTTGAGTGACATGGAGGTGGAGCGTATGGCCCCTAAGTTAAGTGCCCCTCATCGCGCTAGACAACTGGGGCTACAATATGGCAGCCTGATAGACGAAGAACAATTCAACCACCACAGTGACTTCGATATGAGGATCTTTACTGATGGCAGCAAGATTAGGAATAAAGATGGAGCAGCTCTGTCTGTGTGGACTAGCACGGGAGAGACAAAGACCCACAAATTTACACTCTCGCCATATTGCACCGTCTACCATGCTGAACTTCTGGCTTTGTGTAGGGCGGCAAAGGTTGCATTTAAATGCAAGGCAAAGACCTTTGGGATTTACAGTGATAGCAGAGCGGTCTTGAAACTGTTATTAACATCAGCGCCCCCCATCCATTAGCAGTGGAAATTAGAATAAGGACGTATCTTTGTTTTGGATTAAGGCACACGCAAGGCTTATGGAAAACGAGAGAGCCGGTCAACTGGCTAAGGACGCAGCACTAAAATCCAAAACAAGGCCTAACCACGACCGGTGCCCTGTCTCATTCATAAAGCGTACTATCCGAAATGGGACGCTTTGCGAATGGGACAAACGATATAGATCGGGAGAGATGGCCTCGACTACTAAACTCTTTTTCCCCAGTGCAATCGATGCTTATATAGTCTGTTGACACAAGTACAAGCGGGGCATGGTGGATTCTCCTCATACTTGAATCGCTTCAAGTGTAATAAATCTCTACTAATATATAAATGTAAATGTAAGTTTGTTTGTTACGCTTTCACGCGAAAACTACTCAACCGATCATCATGAAACTTTGTACACATATTCTTGGAGGTATTAGAAGTAACATAGGATTATAAAAAAAGGGGAAAATTTACGCAGACGAAGTTGCGCGGGACAGCTAGAAATAAATAAAATTGTTAATACAAAAGGCCCTGTCCCTGATAGGGGATCAAGATTATTATTATAAAAAAAAAAAAAATATCTTGATCTTCTCGGTCGTTACTGAGCTGGGGACCCCTTAAATTATGTATATTGTTTATACACAATATACTTTACGTAGAGAATAAAAACTATATAAATAATGGTTTAAATTTTATATAACTAACATACGCTACTATTGTTTCCACCAAACAGAAGTTTAATATTTCAAAATCCACACAGCTCTTGATATTCAAACCTTACTAGGTTTTGAATAAACAAGTTTTTATTTTATTCCGACCGGTTTTCTATTCAGCACGTCATGTTAGAATAAAGGTAGCATGTTATTCATTTAAAATTCTGCTTAAAATAGTAGTAGTGAATTGGTTAATCCCTCATGGAACAACATGTCAAAGGTACCGTCATGCCAGAGTGTGTATAATTGTTTGGTAAAGAATATGCTAGTTCATCCCGCGAAAGATGATGCAGGTGAGTATTGTAAGTCTTTGAAGCTCGCTGTGTTTCAAATTAAATTAAATTTGGTCCTTTTTTTTTCTGGGTACTCACTTTGCTATTGGCAGTATATGTGCGTAATAATCTAATCAGTTCCTTTAAGTTAAGTAGTGATAAAAAATCATGGTTAACCAAATTTCATCCTAATTTAATCAGCGGTTTAGACGTGATTGCTTAGCCGAAATACTTAAAGGTCATCCTCACATTGTATCGTAAGAGTAAATAATAGCGAGTGCGACAGACTTTTGAGCAAGTCTCAAATTTACCTAAGTTTTGTTTGAGAATTAGGGCATTAATTAGGATACCCATTTTCAAGGTAGAATAAGACATAAGCGCTACTTTACGGCAAATAAAAATACATTAAAATAAAAAAAAACACATCACCAACAGCTGTCTTGTTCACTTACAGCGTTTTTCTACGATTAAACGTCCGTTGGCACAGATTTATGCAGCCTCCTACTTGACGTCGCCATCGCTCTGCAAATCGCTGACGTCAAAGTTGGCAGGACGGCCATTATCATTTATCTCGCCCCCATCCTTGTCAACACATGCATAATTTATTTCTATCTTGAATAAGAACAAAACAAATGTAAATACAGCATAAATAATTTAGAACTTGTTGGCAAGAATTTGCTTTGTCAAGTTCTCAATATTGTATAAATGAACCTTGAAAATTCTTCATTGCTTACTACGATATTATGTAGTCCTGGTATAAATTTAGATACAAAATATTCTAAGGAGACGATTAGATACATCTTGAGGCTTATGTATTAATCGAATATGTGCTAAGCATGTATGTATTATACGTTATAGATACATGCGTTATACTTTTACCGCATGTCTGTTTGCGTCGGAGGTTAAAAATGTTATTATCTAGTTAAATGCCTACTTGAAGTCAAAATATTTGACATCGTTATAGACCTATCTATCTCTCTCGTGTAAACCTCCTAATTCGAGGTCAAATTTTTGACTTCAATTAGCCATTAAATAATAATAATATGAACTCCATTGATAATGTCTTTGTTTTAAAAAACTTTCATAACCGACTTCAAAAACCTAAATGTACGTAACTGAAAAGCTATATATAATATAGAAAAGCAAAAATAAGTTAACAATTTTAAGTTGGTGCCATAGCTAGTTTTTATGTTGTATTTGGCACCAACTTCGGAATATAACCAACAATATTAAATATAATAGCCATACCCTTTAAAACACAAAAATAATTTACAAATCGGTCCAGACGTCTTCGCTAAAGGTAACAAACACAAAAACAATCAATACGCAGTCCTCCTACTTTTTGAAGACGGTTGAAAATAAGGTCAATGTACATCTGTGGTACAAGTATTATAACATTTTTTGCTGGTCACAAATTAAATTATTAAATTATACCTCAAAACTATATTACAACTACAAAACGAAACCAAGAATACTCTAATTACGAACGAAATAACAAGTTATTGTTTGATAATTATTCCACAAGATTTTCGCGTAGGTATATAGTTTATACTTTCTTTCAACTACAAACAAGTCTGTTAACGAGATTTCTGCCCTCTGGTGTTAAAATGTAGAGCACATCTTAATAAAATATAGAATAACCAGCGGCAGCTGCAGGAAACGATTGAAAATTTTAAAATTGGCCTTCGTCAGAAAACTGGTTTGTGTAAAATTGATGTAAATATCCTTATATTAAAGAGCGTCTCGGTTCCCAGAAGTGTTCATAATTCCCTTGATTATGTTATGAAATTGCCTCGCTGTGAGCAAAACTGTGGGTATGGATGTGAGTGTGTAAACAGCTATTTCAACTATTTATGTTTGGTTTTCTCTGTTTACGCTCCAATATGTGTTTAGTAACATGGTTTAACTATGAAACAGTAGCTATGTAACTATTTTCGATATTTTTTCTAGGAATTATGATCTTTAGGTATAATTACTTTGGACGATTTCGAGATTTCAAACAGATTTTAAAATTATCTTGCGCCTAAAGTTCGTGATACTTGTTTCGTGTTTAATAACACCATTCCTAAAAGTTTACAAAATTGTGTGTTATTGCCATTTAGTTTATAAGCGCAGGAGGGCCTTCGTCAGGATTCATCGTGGGCACGTGGTCGAGTAACAGAAACAACTATTCACTTCGGCTACAACGTCTTTTTAACTTGCTTCACAATTTAAACTATTTCGGATACAGTTACTTTTAAATAAAACCGTTACACTTTTTCAAATGATTATAATTTTACATGAAATAATGTCGCAGATAATCACACGGTAATTGCAGGCTTTACAATAAACACTAACTAAGTTAAAATCTATATGGATTAACCCGATAGATAGCGATTCGTCGCAGACGTGGTGCGCTCGCGGCCGTTCGTACAAAAGTGAAGTCTTTAAGATGGCCGTCCCGCTACCATAGACACGACGCTCCGCTAGAGTGACATTGACAGCTCATGTCACTCTTGACACTGACATTTCTGTAAGGCGCCGTCACGGCCGGACTGACATACGACCGTCCTCGGGCGTCTATAAGTTTTTGGAATCAAAACGAAATCGATCACTCACTCATCCGCTCGTCCATCCTATTAAACTTTGTCATCATCAATATCACTAATGCAGAAACTTCTAAATCTAGGAATTTAATCTTACGGCAGATGACCTGGACTGGACGAGTGTTTTCCTTCAACCAACCCATCTTGGGTCTGACTGACCCGGACAACACTGTCCTAACGACTTACCATGAATTTTCTAGGTAACCAACTCAAGGAAACCATAGCTCACATTTTCGCACTCGCAATGATTTGGACCGGACGATAGCATCCATTCAACCAATCCACCAAGTAATGGCCCGGACGACTCTGTCCTTCCGACCAGTCAGTCAACCACACATATTCCATCTGGACCAAGCTAGTGCATCCCTTCAACCAACCTTTTCAGGTGTGGCCCGGACGACACTACTTGACCAGGCTCGACAAACTCATAATTTCCATCTGAACCAAGCTAGTGCATCCCTTCAACCAACCTTTTCAGGTGTGGCCCGGACGACACTACTTGAACAGGCTTTCCATCTGAACCAAGCTAGTGCATCCCTTCAACCAACCTTTTCAGGTGTGGCCCGGACGACACTACTTGAACAGGCTTTCCATCTGGACCAAGTTAGTGCATCCCTTCAACCAACCTTTTCAGGTGTGGCCCGGACGACACTACTTGACCAGGCTCGACTATTTCACAATTTTCATCTGGACCAAGCTAGTGCATCCCTTCAACCAACCTTTTCAGTTGTGGCCCGGACGACACTACTTGACCAGGCTCGACTATTTCACAATTTTCATCTGGACCAAGCTAGTGCATCCCTTCAACCAACCTTTTCAGGTGTGGCCCGGACGACACTACTTGACCAGGCTCGACTAACTTAAACCATCTGGATGACATCACCTTTATGAACTTTCATAAAAAGTGTATACCATACAGGATCGACTAATATAATGAACAATGACGTAGAACACACCTGCGACGACGGGTTCGCTTGACTATTGTTTGTATAATTTTGTTCGTCCCATGTCTCCAGGTCTGAGAGTACAGTGTTAGAATCAGCAGATATTGAATCCAAACACACGGCCAAGGTGTCATAATCATGGGAAATTGATATGTCAGTCGGGTCAGGTACATTTACTACATCATCAGGCGCCGTCTCGGCCTGCTCATAACCCAAAAGATTGCTCGTAATTTCTAACAACCCATCGTGTCCCTGAGGTACTGAGCGTAAATTCTCGTGCACGTATTTATATACTCGATGAGAACCACTTAAACTCTGTAGTTCGTACCTATCGTTATCTAATACCGTCGTTATAACGAATAGACCCTAAACTACCTATCCAATTTAGTTTGATACCATCGTCCACAATTTTTTTTTAGAAACACGAATCACCACTTGAAAACCTTTTAATCGATGTGCGACCTTTATTAAAACGACTTACTTCAGATATTGCAGCCTTTTCAATATTATCCGATGCCTGTTGCCGTATAGGGTCGAGATCTAAACGTTCCTTCTTACCGTGAACTTTTGAGTTTAATCTAGATATACCTAACAACTGAACGCGAATCCCTAACATAAAGTTCTGTAGGTGAGTATTTCGTTAGATGAGTATTAAGTCCGCCGACTGTTCTAATCATTTCGATTACACAAATAACCACACTAACACTTTTGCACACACGACTATAAAAATAGCGACGTCTATCGGAAGACGTGCCTCGGCCACGACCGCTCGATTAAGACTGCCGAATTAGACTCTTTGCCCCACTACCGGCACTTTAATTAAATGCAATGCAATGCCCATCACAATACGAACTTCAACTCACTCGTCTATAGCTAGACTCTCAGTTTGACTATCCACAATTTCATCAATGACACTCTGATCACTAGGCACATTTCAATTAAAGGCTTTGACCTTTACCACAAGCGGTTTTTTTTTTTTCTTTCTATCTCCTTAGGTATCCTATTCACGTGAACAAAATACAAGTCCGCTCAGTTATCCTGACCCAAATAGAACTAGATACCAAATACTGGTACTATTGCAACTACAGTCATAGTAATTCCTGTGACCATAACCCAAACAGTCATCCCCGTGACTAACACATAAATATAGTCATTGCCACACAGGCTAGTCATTGTCACACAGGCTAGTCAGTGCCACACAGGCTAGTAAGTGCCACACAGGCCAGTCATTGCCACACAGGCTAGTCAACATCACACAGGTGAAGTCAAAACCACACTCGTCAAGTCAATATCATGTAAGTTAGTCCAGAGCTCAAATCCTGGTAGGACTGAGCAGCACTTTACCACCTTCAAAGTCAAAGTCAAAGTCAAATATCTTTATTTCGTAAAATCAGGTTAATGATTATTTGAAAACGTCAAATTAAAACATACTAAAAATTTTATAAAATTATGAATGTTTGAAAAAAAAAAACAAAATGAGGTTAGGTGGCAGTTCCAAGTGTAAAGCTCATGAGAAGAAGCTGCCAAGAAACTCATGTGCCACTCTTTTAAAATCATCAAGTTTTTCTTTACAAAAATAAATTTTACTGAATGAACCATTGTGTTTGATGAGTGTAATCGTTTATAAAATAAGGATAACTAAATAATAATACTATTTGTAACTCTAAAATGAGTATATATAAACGTATTCAGCAAACACAATACTTCACTTCTTACAAAGTAAATATGTATATATACATATAATCTTAAAGTACATTTTAATAGCCTGTGAGAGAAAGCAGTTCAATCCCAAGCGTTTTTGTCTTCCATATAATCAATTATTGAGTAGTAACTTTTCATACACAATTTTTTCTTAATGGTACACTTAAATTTATTACGACTTAATTTTTGAATATCGCTAGGGATTTTATTGTAGAAACGTATACATTGGCCCCGAAATGATTTGTTTACTTTTTGTAACCTTGACGCTGGTACAACAAGTTTATGTTTGTTCCGCGTGTTAATATTATGTATATCACATTTCTTACAGAAACTATCAATATTTTTGTGAACATATATAAGGTTTTCATAGATATACTGACATGCAACAGTCATGATATTGATTTCCTTAAATTTTTCTCTAAGTGAGTGTCTACTACTAAGATCGTAAATTGATCGAATAGCCCTCTTCTGCAGAACAAAAATGGTTTGAATGTCGGCAGCATTCCCCCACAGTAGAATACCGTACGACATTAAACTATGAAAGTAACTAAAATAAACTAATCGCGCTGTTTCAACGTCTGTTAGCTGACGAATTTTTCTAACTGCGTACGCTGCAGAACTGAGTCTATTAGACAATTCACTTATATGTGGGCCCCACTGAAGCTTAGAATCTAAAGTAATTGCTAAAAACTTTGTGGTCTCTACAGGGTTCAACTCATCTTCTTTTATTTTTATAGTGGTTTTTACTGGTTTCACGTTAGGTGTTATAAATCGAATACATTTAGTCTTGCCTTCGTTTAAGAGTAAATTGTTAACATCAAACCAGTTAACCACTTTTGAGATAGCCATATTTACATCTTCAAAGTCTTTTTGCTGGCGTTTTAATTTAAATAAGAGTGATGTATCATCTGCAAACAGGACTATCTCATGATTATTATTTACTAAATATGGTAAGTCGTTTATGTAAATTAAAAACAACAACGGCCCGAGAATAGAACCCTGTGGGACTCCCATTTTGACCACAGACCCCGGGGAGCGTTTATACCTTACCTTTTACTTACTTTACCTTCCACTATACACCCTAAATCACAAACGACTGTCTCCCATTCTCCCACCCCACTCACGCCAAACACCGGGTGATTGACCGGAGCCCACTATATCAGGTTAAATGAAACCCTTCAAACTACTAACAAAGACAATCCCGTCGTCTGCAACCGACCCTCTAATACTTCACCCAATCAGAACTATTACAGAAAATCATATGAAGCATTGCAACTATCACAATTATAGCACTTAACAGTGTTCTACTGTGTTCTACCGTGTTCCACCGTGTTTTACAGTGTTCTATAGTGTTTTGTAGTATTCTACCACGTTCTACCATGATCTACCGTGATCTACATTGTTCTACACTGTTTTACCAGGTTCTACAGTGTGGATTTATCAGCAAATAAACTATACAGGAAGTACTCAACTACTACTAACACAAAGTTACATCAGCCATTACTCACCGCTTCTCAACCCATCACATAAGTAGTGATAGATCCGTACTGTTCAATCAAAGATACTAAAACATCACCGCTCAACCAGTGGTATCATTATCACTTAACCAGGGATACCGTCCTAGACCCCATTGTAGACCCCCACAGTTGACCTTGCAGTTGACCCACTGCTGATCCCACAATTGACCCGCACAGTGGACCCCTCGATGGACCCTACATTGGCCCCACATTAGACTCCTCTGTGAACCCCACACTGAACCTCTAGATGAAATTCTCATTAGAGGTACCAGTACTGGCTTGGGACGTTAGTAACGGTTCAACAGCCATGTATTAACTAAAATGTTACGTTTAATCACTGTCGTCGTGCTGAAGATTTTACGATTTCACGCTATTAAAATCCACACACGTTAAAATGTTCACATTACTATTAAAGGTTGATCGGTTCCATACCAGTCATAACGACACTATAAATACTACCACAAAAAAATAACAGAAATTGTGCCCATATCCGTCACGCTACACTGCACCTAGCACCACTCATTGACACATTTTTTTTTTTTTTTTTTTTTTTTTTTAAATCGCCATTTTATGCTTTCTCCCATATAATACGTAAGCAACCATCACGTATCAGTGTAAGTAATTTTTCGATTTTACATAAATGTCCTTTTTATTCTAAATTCGTTTTTATCTCGAAAACGGCGCGTTATATCAAAAAAATAATGAAAACTTGGGGCCCCCCTAAGAAACCCACCACCACACCGAATACCATCCATTGGCACACCTTCTTCTTTTATAAAAGTCACCATTTCCCACCTCACCGTACCACTTCGTACAACTGCAAGAGTCCTTAACGCAAATGTCACATCGCACATGTCTTGTATAGCATCCGTTATAAAATCACATTAGCGTTATAGTGTGTAAGTATGGCGTCAAGTGACGCAAGAACATTGCGATGGAAAATTTACTGGCAGTGATATATCGCATGTTATATCGCGGCTTACTTCATCAAATGATAATGACTCGGCCAATAAATACACAGTAAAAATACTCTGCATAAATGCCCACCACTTAATTTAAACGAACACAATATTCAACCAGCCACGTGGCAGATAAGAGATTATACACCACATGTGAAGAAAATCGAAAATTAATTAAACTTAACGGTTTCACGAACATCGTTTTAACTCGCCTCAATCGCGAAATGGAACAATCCCGTCTCGCGCCTCACAGCCACCCAAGGCAACGGGACTACACACGAGGAATAAAATTGCTTCGCTTACTAGTGACACCTATTTAAACGTTTACTGCATAGTTTAATGACTTCTATTTCTCGAACGACACAGTACTATGCCTCAAAATCACAACAAAACAAAAACGACTCACCTGTGTCCATGAACCGTCCCTTAGGACAACTCACATACCAGAGATCCGCGACGAAACCGGAAAACGGCCAAAATGGACGTAGGACAACGTCCAGCAAATCCACACACCCGACACACGAATACCACACGCGCCTTCGTTCGGTTTACACTACGTTCGCTCAAGTGGATCGGATATCTCACTTCTGATATAAGCGCAGGAGGGCCTTCGTCAGGATTCATCGTGGGCACGTGGTCGAGTAACAGAAACAACTATTCACTTCGGCTACAACGTCTTTTTAACTTGCTTCACAATTTAAACTATTTCGGATACAGTTACTTTTAAATAAAACCGTTACACTTTTTCAAATGATTATAATTTTACATGAAATAATGTCGCAGATAATCACACGGTAATTGCAGGCTTTACAATAAACACTAACTAAGTTAAAATCTATATGGATTAACCCGATAGATAGCGATTCGTCGCAGACGTGGTGCGCTCGCGGCCGTTCGTACAAAAGTGAAGTCTTTAAGATGGCCGTCCCGCTACCATAGACACGACGCTCCGCTAGAGTGACATTGACAGCTCATGTCACTCTTGACACTGACATTTCTGTAAGGCGCCGTCAAGTTCATTGTCTAAATAATAATAATAATAATATCTTAGGACCGTTCACATAACGCTATCTAATCCCAAACTAAGCAGAGCTTGTATTATGGCAACCAGACAACTGATACATACTTATTTATTTTTAAATACATACATAGATATTATAGATAAATAACACCCAGACACAGAATAAACCATCGTGCTCATCACACAAAGTTTTATCCTGGGTGGGGATCGAACCCACGGCCTTTTGCGTAGCAGTCGGATACACTCCCACCGCGCCACAGAGGCAGTCAAATAGTTTGATTCTTGGCAAATAACGTTAATCTTACCTTCAATTCTGGAATTTACTGCATGTCTTCTTCTTCTGACGTGCCTTATCGCTTTATTTGGGGTCGGCCCTCCTCGTTTTACCTTCAATTTTAGAATTAAGTGTGTGTGAATGTAATAAATTACTGAAACAGCAAATACAACTGTTGAACACCATTAAAGTTTTTGCGTAGGTACAGAAAAAGTATAATTAATTGCTCTTTTCTATACAAGAAATCAATTCCGAATGATGTCCCTGAATTAGGCCAATAATAAGAATTGTTACAAAAACAACTAATCTTATTTAAGAACTTATCTTGTTAGTAATTGTCACGTTTGAATTCTTTCTTTGATCCTAATCCTACTAATAATCTTAGTAGAATTTTCTTTTCCGATTATAATCAATAAATCAAAAGAAACTAGATGTGTCGTTACACTCTGACTTTTTTGGGAAGTCTCTTGAGAGTTGGAAGGTTGGGTTGAACCTACTGAATTTAGACAGATTGTAAAATATAGAATTTCTTCATTAGGAGCACGAAAGCGGGTCACCGAGACTTTTTAACAAAAATATAATACCTATTTACAGTATAGTACTTATTTAAATCGTAAAGACAAATCTGAAATGTTAAATCCTAGAGATCGATTATTTAACTACTGGTATCATTTTGATATAGCGTCTAGCACTCGTTGCGCCAAAGCAAAGGGATAAAGCAGTTTTTAAATAAAGTTTTATTACCAAGCCGTTTTATGCGTTTTTCACTGTCTCTAGATTTCTCACAGACTACCTTGGCGCCAATATAAATAAAAAATCACACCAATAATGTCAATGATGAATCACAAGTTGCATAATTAATTACCTACTATTTTAATGATAGAACATTTTCATTTAAATTTGACTAAAGACATTTTTAACCGACTTCAAAAAGGAGGGGTATTTTTTCGGTCATTGTATGGATGTTAGATTTTTGTAAAATTCTTTTTTTTTTGTTTGAAATTGGTTTATTCCAAAATGGATCCATTAATTTTCAAAAAGATCTTAGACAACCAAAAAAAAACCTTTAGTAGTAGTTAGTACTAATTTTATTAATTACAATAACATTTTATTGCACTAATGCCGTGGCCAATAGTTGCATCGGCATCACCAATTCTGGTGAGTAAATGTGCCGAAGCTTTTTCCGATCATGTCAGATTTCCGTGAAGGAGGAATCTCCTGCGTAAATTGACCGCAGTGATTAATGCCTCTTGAGACCAATAATTTACGAGAAACAAAATAAATCTATGAAACCATTGCTAACCCATATCCCAGAACCGTATCCTTTGTCCCCATCGGTATAATTTACAAGGGCACGAATTAGAACGGGTAACAAGTTCT
Source organism: Herminia tarsipennalis (assembly GCA_945859575.2). Taxonomy (NCBI): domain Eukaryota; kingdom Metazoa; phylum Arthropoda; class Insecta; order Lepidoptera; family Erebidae; genus Herminia; species Herminia tarsipennalis. Next base: position 32,303,265 of record OX243830.2, read on the forward strand.
TAATACCTAGGATTAGGAAGTTTATCCATTTATCATAGTGCTCTGGGCTAATTTGCGTAAAGTTTGTCAGGGTCTTTGCTATAATATTACAATTTGTGACGTTATCCATAGTAATGGCGAACGGATTAAAGTATTAACAGTCGATCGTATAGTTTCCATCAGTTCTCAAACATGGTGTATGATACCAATAAATGTACTTAACTACTTAGTCCTGCAACGTACGGTAATAATCCGAATTCGCCTTCATATTGGTGGCACCACACCTCACCTGCAAATATAGTACACCTAAAAACAAATATTGTAAATATATTTAACTAGCTGACCCGCGAAACTTCGTCTGCTTCAATTTTCCCCGTTTTTGCAACAGTTTTCATTGATGATATGCTTCTGTTTGTCATACCGTGATGTTATATAGCCTATAGCTTTCCTCGATAAATGGTATAAAAGTATTTTATTGTTGAAAACAACAATAAAATACTTTTTTCTATTCAAACCAGTACTTCTTAAGATTATCGCGTTAATGCAAACAAACAAACTCTTCAGCTTTATAATATTAGTATAGATTTATAAAAAATAGCCCTTTTTTGACATTAAAGGCGGAGGCGAGCAAAATTGACATTAAATATAAATGTATAAACACAGGTTGTTATGTCCAGTATAAGAGGCTAGGAAACAACAAAATTCGTTATTCACCTGCGCAGCGCTGGTCCAGGGTAGTCTGTACTAGTTTCTGTTAGATGTACCTAACTATTTACTCGCTTACGTATTAAAATCGATCAATAACAATAGAAGTATACTAATAAATCTACCCAATTGGACTATACCTTAATTGTCAGTATACTTACTACTCACTCATGTATCAGTCTTCAATCTACATTTATTCAGACCTAAGCTGCAACTCGCCATATTAGGTATATCATATGCGAGTCCCGTCAAACCGCACATAAACACCTCTAAGTAAATCATCTAACAACATTTCACAGTCTCACAGACAACATTCGTATTCCGCACATAACCTCAAAACTCTGTTAAGCTTCAAAGCGGCTCCTATAATGAAGCACATTACTACCTAAGAAGGGCAACATAAGCCTTAATACCCCGTTGGATGAAAACCATTTCGTACAAAAAGACTTTGACCCTATTTATACAGCACACGCCTTACTTATACTCCCGCAAATGAATTATACAAAGGAACCTTGGCAGTGGGAATTTCTTATTCATCTTGTCTTACATTACTGCCTAAGCTTTCTTGTTCTAACAGGGTTATTACATTGTAATGTTGAAATGAAATGTGAGCAATAAACGGTTTTGGATGATTTGAAATGCCTAGATTTCTGAGAATTATTATGGTTTTGGTGTGAGTGGCTGGCGGAGATTTTCTTGAAACCTGACTAAAAGTAAAAAATGATAAATTTCAAAAAGTGTAATGGCATATTTGTTTTGCCTTAAAATGTGACGCCAATGCAAATAGGTTTTATAATCTAATATATAAAATTCTCGTGTCACAGTTTTCGTTGCCATACTCCTCCGAAACGGCTTGACCGATTTTGATGAAATTTTGTGTGCATATTGGGTAGGTCTGAGAATCGGTCAACATCTATTTTTCATACCCCTAAGAGTTTGTTTGTTTGTTTGAACGCGATAATCTCAGGAACTACTGGGCCGCATTGAAAAAATATTTTATTGTTGGATAGTCCATTTATAGAGGAAGGCTATAGGTTAAAACATCACGCTACGACCAATAGGAGCGGAGCAGCAATGAAAAATGTTGTAAACAAAAAGGAAGAAAAAAGAAAAAAGGGAAAAATTACGCAGACGAAGTTGCGCGGGTCAGCTAGTTGTATATATATTTCTCCATTTAGCTTACTTTACATGATTGAGCAGAGAATTACGAAGTTCAATTAGTGGTTTGCTATTATAAATCTCCTCTCTTCTCCACCCCTCTCCACTTTGGTAAATTCTTGAACATGCATAGATTCAATTTGATGAAAAAAAAAAAATCTTTATTATCATTACACTGTTTCACTTATCTAGATTACATAAGAAATCTCCTTTTAAGCAAGGAATTGCTTGTAGTAGAAATGAAATGATATGATTTGAGAGATGAAATCAATCGATAACGTCACAGGTTAATGAAAAAAAATATTGTCTGTTTTATCACTGTAACACTACAATAAGGCACAACAAAAAGCAATTTCGGCTATGGTCATATAACAATCGATTAATTTTAGTTTTGTTGTTATGTTCGATAGAATTTGGACGTGTTAACTTTAATCAATGAAATTACAAACGCGCGGTAACATAACGCACGTGTATATCTGAACTTAACCTTAGTTTTAATTAAAAACCTATCTAGCTATTGTATGGAAAAAACTATAAGATCAAAAATAAAATAATAAGTAAAAATAATAGGCTTTCTTTAGCTGTAATTGTTTTTTTTTCTTATTTTTCATTATAACTAACCTTATTTTCTCTTCCTCCTCATTTATAAAAACCAAAACAGCAAAATTTTCTTAAAATTTTTCTCCACAGAACATTACACATAAGTGAAACGATACAACACAGAATGTTCGCTCATTTGTCTCGGCTGTAATTTTGCCTTGCTGCCAACCATATCACGCAATTTTATTCACATTTAAAATAATTTTCCACCTTTATTTTTTTCACATTTAAAAAAAAATCTCCATTTAAAATCATTTTCTCCGTGTAATTTCCTTTCATCACGAAAACATCAATATCATGTAAAAGTTACGATAAAATTACCTATCCCCAATTAAAATGTTGCGTCAAAATTTACGACATAATATCGTTTCTGCGTTATGACGCCACATTTGTTGACATTGTTATTGCCATTGAAGTATGCCGAAAGGTAGAATGTACAAGGATTCATGAACTGTTGTTACATCTTATTATTACGTACATTCTGTACAAATAAAATATTCTTATTCTTATTCTTAGGGGGCATGGCAGTGCCCTTGCTAGCGCCGAGACAGTGAAAGCGCAAGGCACTGCCTATCTTGTGTCCTATTTCGTTGTATTTTTGTACCCCTATAGATTTAGTCTGGATAGTTCTAGAAAGTCCTAATTCTCATGATATAATGTCAATACAGTACGTATTAAACATGCCAAGTTTCAAAGGTATAGCTATTATATTTTATAAATCAGGGAGCATTATTAATATCAACAATACGATGATCATCGAAACTGTTTGGGTACTTCCTGAAGTCATAGAAGGCTGAAATTTGTAAAAGCTAGGATTAACACACAACATAAAATATGAATTCTTGATTTTAACTGAAAACACAAATATTCTCAAAGCCCATAGATGTTTCTACGTCACTATTACAAAACAGCCAATCCATACCTTTTGACTATTGTGTAGAGTTTGTATAGAATTTAAGACTAGATTGACGCAGAAAGCTATACGTTATGTATTAGGTTAGGGCGTGTAGAGTTAGGAGCTTTTCTTTTCACTAGATCTGATAACTCTTTTTAGAGTGGTAGCAATATGTAGATATCTACTCATTTTGGCGTCAATTTAAACAAAAATGTTTTTGTTGGGATAACTATTAATTGAGGAGAAGAGGAGAATCCTAATTAAAGGTTTTGTGTACAGACTTACCTCTTATTGATGATCCATTAAAATAGCATTTATATCGAATATTACGTACATATAATAATTAATTCCTATATCCCTTGGTGACGGAATAACTGGAGAACGACTAAACCGATTTCACTGTCTTTTTTTTAGTTTTCTAATACTATGTAGAAGGTTATTACGTAAAAAAATAAGGAACGGAAAAAATAACTAGGTGGTACGAAGTTCACCGGGGCAGCTGCTTCTGAATATAATACAGAAAAAAATTAAACATGAAGTACTCGTAGTTCAAATGCTGTTAATGACGTGTCGCGTTGTTAGTGAGGAGGTTGGTATCATTGTCTATCTGTTATACCTAGAGAAGCATCAATCTGATTAATTATACATTTTTCTTACATTTATTTTAAAATTAAATAATGTTTGCTCTACGTTCTATGAATTCAATGAGTACAATGTTTAAGATTGCTGCTGTTATTTTAAGAATCTCATCTTGATTAATTGTCGAATTACAGATGACACGAACGAATATCTGAAATTGCTATAATTATTTAATTTGAGGTACCTAATATATTTCCAATGCTCATCCAGTTCAGCACAGATTTCTATTTAAATCTGACATTTAAATAGAAATCTGTGCTGAACTAGATGAATATATACTCGTACATTGTTGATATTGATATGTTGGATAGCTTAATGAGAAAGTAGCCGCATTATGATAAATCAGCCCAGGAGAGTTGCGGACCACATATGAAATAACTAGATCAAATATCTCACTCCTTTCTAAAAACAATTTTTCATAATATTGTTATTTTGTTGGAAATTAAAAAAACGGTGACTCAAAAGCGATCGCGCTGATCTCTGGTCTTCGTGGTTGTTTGTAAAAATCACATATTTCTACGTGCCTCGAATAGTACGTTAAGTCGTTGGTCCTGTGCCTAGTCTCTCTCCGGTGGTATTGGATTTTCATCCCCTCGGACTATGAAAGTAATATTTGCCTTGTGCACAGTAGTTTATACTGCGTAGTTGGCTAATGGCGAATTTCCAAACATCACCTACATATGATCTACTTTACTCATAGATTTTATATACAATTCATTCATTTTCATAGCTCTGGGTCCTTATTCATGTTCTTTTTTTTTTCATTTTCTCGGCAAGACCGTACGAACTGGTGCAGTCGCGGTGCGCTTAAAGATATCCGCCACGCATGCGCGTTGATGCATTTCTAAGCTCAGCTTTCTATTTACCATTATGACAAGATTTTGACAGCTCGCACAGACTTGCCGCGAAAACGGAAAATAAAACGTGAATAAGGACCTGTTTGACTTGTGAAGCTATGAATATGACAAAGTTTACCATCATTTAAAACTCTTCAGTGAAATACAAGTTCATATGGTAAACACAAATAGAAAGCGCCAGTCGTTTTACTGTCAAGGAATGAAAGGTAAAGAATTCTCATTATCAACCCGTGGCTTGGTGGAATGCGAACAATTGTGTTAATGGAAGACGCATGTCAAATACCTCTCGTATTGTTTAAGGTTGGAGGTAAAGTAAAGGCTGGATGGCACCAACGAGAAGTTAAAGATCGTAGATTATAATCAGTGCATTAAATAACGTAGTCAACGAGACGTAGAATAAGCTATTTTACTATGTTTACGGTTCAACAAAGATGAACCCTGAAAAGCTTGAATGTCCTTGAATAGTTTTTAGTTACCTACTGAGTAGACAAATTAACATACTATGAAGAAATAAAGAACCTATGGATGCTAACAATGCTAGAAAAGTCACTTGCACTAGTTCTATTTTTAACAGACTTCAAAAAAATATGTTATGTATTCGATACATGGATATATAATCCTTATATCTTTAAACGAGCAATTCTTATTATATTTATAAATAACCTGAATCTCAGCAACGATTTTCATGAAAATGTATGCATGGAGTTTCGGGGGCGATAAATCGATCTAGGTAGGTTACATTTTTAGAAAACTTCGTTAAAGAAAAACCGAGCCAAGCTCGGTCATCTAGGTACTGTATATTATTGGAATTGCGTGATTTTCACTTATGATGATCTATTAGAGCTTTAAGCAAACTTATGGAATAGAAAAATGTATGTATGTTTGTCCAATATTTTCTCCGAAACTAGAGATCACGTTCTGATAATTTATATTTTATTATTATATTTTTAATTTATTTTCTAATAATTTATATTTACTCCAACTTAGGGAACAGTGTTAGTTTCATCAAATCAGTTTTAATAGTTTGCACACAACTAAAACGCATACCTATAGATGACGCCCTGGCTTACAATATTACGAGGTACCTGAATTAAATAGTAATATAAAAGATATGTGTATCCATGCAAAATTACAACCTTCTAGCACTAACAGTTTCTGAGCTAAGCTGCGGATGGACGGACGGACGGACATGGCGAAACTATAAGAGTTTCGTTTTGCCATTTTGGCTACGGATCCCTAACACGGAACAAATAAAAGTAGGTAAAATAAGTGTGCGTAAAAGTGCCAGGAAATTGTAGTTTTTATATTTTATTGGGCGCAAACTTCAAATTTTTATTGTAGGTAACTATTTTTATTTGTCCCATTATTAAATTACTTTTTATTAAAAAGTATGTCACCTATATAAAACAGGCAGAAGTATCTTTTAAAACCTATAGAACGTAATCGTACTTTGTTTCTATTCCATACTGTATTATGCAAGTTATATACAAACTTCTTTCTTCTTTGTTCTTCAGACACTTTGTTAAACTTTTTATGTGATGAACTTTGGTACCTTTTTCATTGAAGGAGGTGAAATAATAAAACATTATATTACATCATAACTTTAAGTCTTTTTATCGGGCATAAAAGTATTAACCATTAAACAATACCTCGTTTATATGCCATCACATTATTGGTAAGAAAACGGGACCAATAATTTTAATTTGCATATTTCCACAATGTTTGCTCTTATAGTGACAGCATTTTAACTGGAAAATGTTTCGCCACTTCTATTCTATTTTAAAAGTAAAAAAAAGCCAAGACAAAAAAATATTTGCAAGTTTAAATTCTGTTACTAACGCACCATTAAATCGATGAGGGTTATTTCTTAGGGAAAACTATAACTATTCAACAAATTGACACAGTGCTTATAATTAGCGTAGAACTAAATTCTAATAGTCCTTGTCGTACTATTTTCAATTGTGTACTAAATATACTTGCGTATTGTTTAAACTTTTATTTAAATTACAAAGTTTGCCGCCTGCTCCCCGATCCTACCCATTTTGCTAAACATTTTACGACAATCGGTTAAAAACTTTTTAATAAAACATCACAATTCAATTGAAAACTCAGTGACTCCATCAATTTACTAAAGCCTTTCACAAAGGAGCTCAAAGCAGCTTTTTAACAGGACAATGCATCGAGCTCCGTTGCTTCTCACTTGACATGAACCCATTATTCCTATTGAATTATAGTGAACTAGAATTGGATTCCAATCCAAGATCTCGATTTGCAGGATCCTAGCTAGTATCGAGCAAATACCCTTGGGGTTATCGCTGTAATCGATTTTGGCCAGATTTGTTTGTTCACTTCGAATAGATTACGTGACGATTGTTGGAATCTCGATTACTTCCAACTCTTTGCCTCGTTTGAGGGCATTCTATAAATATCTTGGGCATTTATTGGATTTCTGGTGACCTGTTTGGTGGTAATCCGCTTAAGTGATTAACATATACGTAAGATGACACCAAGTTGCAATTGTACATAATGTTATTTTTTATTTTAAGTAAATGTTGCGCTTTGATTAAGCATCAGAGCAGTTTAGAATCATAATTGATTTGTGCCACTTTTCAACCGACTTCAAAAAGGAGGAGGTTCTCAATTCGACTGTATTTTTTTTTGTATGTTTGTTCACCGATTACGCAAAGACGGCTGGACCGATTTGAATTTTTTTTTGTGTTTGAAAGGGTATACTTCCAAGTTGGTCCCATTTTCATCCTGATGGCATCCTGGAAAAATCGAGGGAACTCTTTAAATATTAAAGGCACACCTACAGTGATTTAGGTATATTTCACAGTGACTCGTGCATTTACTCTTAAAAAGCACCAATTGGTGAAGTAGAACTAATGATGAAGACCACAAATGACGAGCGGATCTATTCAATATTTCACAGTTTGCGATTCAGTTACTTTAATATGGTATTGAGTAGCACATTATTCTCGTCATACCTACTACTCTTACACAATGTAATAGAGCTGATAGTGAACTTCTCAACAATTAACGGCTCTGCATCGGGGCAAGCAATATTTTGTAAAAGGATTTGAGCAGTTGACCTACTTATACAGCCTATTGTAACATAAGTTAATTACAAACCAACCCACTAAAAAGTAAGAAATAAAAAACTTAAAAAAAAAATATAATACCGACTTCAAAAATAAATACAAGGCAACTAAAAAGCAAAAAATAATATATCTACCTAGAATAACCAAAACCAATTAAACATTTTAAAGTTGGCGCCGAATAAACATAAAGACATTTCATGGCACCAACTTCAAAATGTTTAATAACTGAATTTCTTCGTCACATACGTTCATTTTGTTTGCTTGAAAAACAATTGAAAAATTGTGGGTACTAGTTTGTTTTTAATTTATTGCATCTTCATAATTTCAAAATTTAATGGTATTAAAATCAGCCAGTTACTATTACTAGTAAATACGAAATAATTTTCCCCCATCTATTAGTTGGTGCAATACACCTGTGCGGTTTAACCTGCAGTTAGCCAAATATGTATAAAGGTCAAGAAAATAAATATATATTTATTTTGCTGATAAATAAAAATATTAGGAAAAATTTAAAATTCTGGACTGCATTTTGGAATTTTGAAACGCGTCCAATTTTCAGAGTCAGCGTTGCATGAGCCAAGCCTGATATGGCGCAAACAACTCTGTTTATGCAAATTACAATCCGAGTGCTATGCACAAAATATTGTTGAATTAACAATATTTTAACTGACCTTGAAGAGTGGAGATAAACAAGAGGTTACTTTGTATTGGTTGTTAATTTTTCATTATAGTGCAAATTCAGCAAATAAAGATCCATGAATTAAAAGTTTTTAGAAATTCGCTCACGGCTCATAAACTTAAAAAAACCTTAATGGTCATCTAGAAAAATATCAGGCGTTCAAAAATGTTTCCCCACACTTTTTTTTTTGTATGTGAATTATTAGATATACTAAAATTTGTGTCTTTTGTTTCAGGTGTACAGATAGCATATTTTGCAATAATAGGAACACAGATGTTCATGATCGTACTCAGTATATTCCTGTTTTATGGGATTTATAAAGTGAGTATTATTTGATTTATTTTTTAAATAATAATAATAATGAATTTGGGAGCGCTCAAGCATCGTAAAAAACAGGGCCGTCATTCAAATAATGACATAGATTTTCTAGAAAACCATCACATTTGAACTAGTAAAAGTGCAACCTTAATTAATTAGACAAACACTTGCTTAAATGCGTGGAATCTGTCAGCTTATAGTTTTTTTAGGAAAGTCCTTCATCCACTGAGAATCTATATTAATAATAATAATAATTATAAATTTTATTTACTCCCCACAATAATATTATATTACAATATTTATGTTGGTATACAATAATTATGTTTTTAATATTGTGGTATTTACAATTTGTTGTGAAATTTGTTATTAAAACCTGTAATAATTGTTTGAAAAGAATACAAATTGTTTGAAAAAACAACAAGAAACACACATCATCCATAATCTGATTATAAGTGATGCAGTTGGAAAAGGTTTTATTTTAACTTATTCCGTAAAATATTTTCCCAAAGGAGTCTTGGACTGGTGCGATGTTGGTATCTTGACCATTTTGACGAATCGTTACGCCGATAGGCCTTCCCAGGGTTCAGAAAATAAAATATCAAATAAACTTTTTATTACAAGGCCTTCAACCCAACCGCTTGATATTTATTTTCCTCAATTTTGGCCTTTTACACGAATGTACATAATCACAACTTCGTCGACCTACGCGACACTTCCAGTATTTTACGGTAAATAAAGTAGCAGTTTGAGACAAAAGCGATCGTAAAAAGGAATATAAATGTGTTGCTTTACTGTCGTACCTATCCACGGTTAGACAGGGATTGTTAGGTTTTAATTAAATTGGATATCAGCTGTGCGATAGCGCATTTTATCTTGGTCTTGTTCGCCAGGTGACACTTAAATTACATTCTCTGTGTGAAATGGAAAATATCCTTGAAATAGTCAATATTTGCAACAGGCAAGGAATTGATTTTTTTGTGTCGGGATCGAGAATTAAAAGTAAAAGCAATAATAGATATATTACTGGCAGGTATTTTTAGACTTTATGCTAAGACGCGCAGACCATTTTTAATTAACTTTAACACAAAGTAAGATTTAGAGTTTTTTTTGTATTTTCTTTATCTATCTGTATAAAGCATTCAGCTACAAATCTGAAAGCATATTTAAGCAACATGCTAGTCATGAGTTTTAAAACAGACCATCAGTTTTTCAAATGTTTTATTTGTTTACTTGCTGTAATTTATTAAATTATTCGGATTTTAAGAACAACGCTTGACTTAACTGCCTCTAACCTTAAAATCATAGACAAAAATAGCACAAATTTTAGTCAAACTATAAAAAAAATACATATTTTTATCCATCATTCCTTTATGTAAAATAGTTTTGTGTTACAGGAAAACGTCGCTTTTTTGGTGCCGTGGGTCGTTGGCTGCATGACATTCATGGCGCTCGAAGCGATGGCCATGGTATATTCTAATATCCTTAGAGATCATGTAAACAAGGTAACTATTCCCTTTGTTATTTATATTAAGCAAATGAACTTAAATAAGTGAATTAATAGGTATATTGTACTAACAAAATGGTTATAGATAGGTAGGTAAATAATATTTTAAAAGCATAATAACTTTGAATTATTTAAAAAGATAATAATTTATTTTATTTATTTATTTTAAAACTTTATGCACAGTTATTGTACAAAGGTGGATTTAATGCTAGAAGCATTCTCTACAAGTTAAGTTTATTCATACCAACATTTTGGATTGCCAAATGAGGTATGTGGTGAATGCCTCATATTATAAACCATATACTACCATCATAATATTAAATCTGAAGCTAAATTCTATTAAACCATTTCTTATCAGCTCACACACTCCTAATTAATTAGCTTAATTAAGTGATTTCACGGGCAACAGTACTAAGTTACGTATGTTACAATACATAATAATACTTAGATATATTTTGTGCTGAAAATTATTTAATTTGAGAATCTAAACATTAAATTCTACTTAAGTCTTACATTACTTTCAATGTAAATTGTCTGCAGTTTATTGTAGAGCAAATTAAAAAACTCAAGGTCTAACTCATTCATTCACTCATCTACTATATGAGTATGATAGACTACTATAGAATATACGACTAGAACAAACTCTTAGACCTAAAGAATTTTATATCTAAAATTTTGTAGAGAGGTTTCTTTTATTCGGGGGATTGAAGGTAAACTTGAATTCTAGGGGTGTAAAATAGGATAAGCTCTGTCGCAAACCATACAAAAATTGTTCAAATCACGGACACAAACACACCCAGTGGTGACCCTATGAGAGAATCGAACCCACGACCTCTTGGATAGCAGCCGCAAACACCCCCACTACACCATGGAGGCAGTGAGGGTTTATTTAATGATGTTGACAAAGGATAAAAAAATATTAAAGGGAAACTCGAGTTCTAGGGGTGAAATAACTAAACCCGAGCGTAGCCACAGGCATAAAACAGTAGGTACTTAATAAAATAATTGCAAAAGTGCGAAAGTTTTGATGGCTAGCTGGAATATTTGTTACTCAATCACATCCAATCCAGTTTTGGATTAAGGTTGGCACAGAGGTAGGTTATAGTCTGGAATAGCTATACTTACATTATAAAGAGGAAATATTTGATTGTTTGTTTGTATTGAATAGGCTCCAAAACTACTGGACGGATTTGAAAAATTCTTTCATCGTTGTGAAGCTACACTAACCCGGGTGACATAGGCTATTTTTTATCTCTGTATTCCCACGGGAACTGGAACTACGCGGGTAAAACCGCGAGGCATCCGCTAGTAGTATTATTATCGTATAATAAACAAATTATATACAAACGATAACAATGCTCTCATTCGAGAAAATCTGAATGTAGACTACAAAAAGCTTTTATTTTTTCGCTCTTGTGTTTTCACTCATACTACTATTCCCTTCTGCCTTGTTTTTTTTTTACTTTAACATGTATGTAAAGCTATATTTGCCAACCAGTTAATGTGTGTTTAATTCTACTACCCCAGAAACAAAAGAAAAGAGAATAGTTTCTAAACAGCTGAACTGATTTTGATGAATCGTATCATAATCGATCCCTGACACAGAGGCGATCGAGCAGATCAAGATATCCGCGAGGTTAAGCAAATCACTGACGGTCAGCGTTTTCGAACATTGTCACACCCCTCCATGAACTCACAACGTTAAGCCATCGGTCTTGTGCCTAATCTCTCTCCGGTCGTGTCCGATTTCCTTCCCATCGAACTATGAGAGTAAGGGAATAGAGAATAGAGATTGCACTTGTACTGATAATATCTCCTGAGTAGTTGACTAGTCTCTAGTTAGAGTGGCCGCCGTCACTGACATCGGTTAGGAATCGATTATAAGAATCGCCGCACGCAAATCAGTTTTTGATTTAAATCGGTACCCTATCGGTACAGCTACGTTTAGATGCCGTAGACATACATAATATTCAGAGGACTTTCAAGTTCAAACTTATACCGCCCCACTTTTTACTTGAGTATGAAAGGGCCACTATGATTAAATAAAAAAAAAGTATTAGCACAAAATAAAAAGAGCACAGAAGGAACGATCTTGTGTCTACCGCAATTTTCATACCTAAATCTACTCTACTTTGATAGCAACTACCATCTGCAGCGCGTGAACTGGCACTCGGTCCGTCTTGTTCCGGTTCTCCGCGTCTGTAACTGCGTGCGTCAAGAGCATTTTGTATGAAACTTTTGTTCTGTACGGTATTACGAGGTATTAGTGTCACTAGGGTTGCCTTCAACCTTCGTATTGTTTTATAAACTGTTTTTCACTCGAGGTGAAGGTTACCGTGTAATTGAACTGTGTCAATTTGAAGCTATTAAGTTAATTTGTCTGAGGACTCACATGTTTTATACATTCAATATGCCGTTTGGAAAGTTTTACTACCTCCCAACATTAATATGCACGGATATGCAAAGATAATGGAAGCTCTTTGTGTAATTACACTTTGGTGACAACTTTAGTAGTATATTTTGAATATAAACGTTTCCTACGTTTTAAAAGGTGATGTAAAAACCCGAAAACCTATATCCGATTTTTAGGTAACCTACTTTATGCGGTACAGTATTTTTATTTTATTTATCTATCTCTAGCTCCACCTGGATGTCGGTAATCTCAATAAAAAATATCCTACGTCCGTTTCCACTATACTATATACTAATTAGAAACATAATAAAAGGCAAAGATATATACATTTTACATAGATACATTTTCTAAAGAATATTTGAATTGTAATCGTTTCAATTTTAAACTTAGACTCTTCTCTAACCACTAACGCGTACAACGTTCTCCAGATGACTAACTACTGTTGATACCCCTGATTTCTACAAGGGTATATACTCCTTTATAATATTTGTACTTTATTGAGATAGCCCTTGAATAACAATAAGCCGTTGTGTATTGAAAACCGAAACAAACAATTTGTGTAGGTACTTGTTTCGCCACATTGTATTCATAGATTCAAATTGCCGCTGGCTGTACTCCGTTGTGAATTTCTGTTCTATACAAACGAAGCACAATAGACGCTTAGAATAAATAAAAGTTTCGGCATTTGGACGAGTTTAGTACTAGACGCGAATAAGAGAAATAATCAACAGCATCAAGACATCAAACGAAAGTTTTATGACATTTTAGCGCTTGAGAATTCCCTCCCCGTTTTACTGTACAACAAATGTAATGGTATGGAAGGTAAATGGAGATATCTACTTTATTTATATCTAAAACAATGCACCTGTATTAGATCACGTACAAAAGTAAGAATCTATAACTAGTGGTAAAGTGGTTGAAATAGTAGTTCATTTTGGTAGTTCATTTGGTGTTTGGTGTATGGTGGTATGTATGTATGTATATGTATATTTGGTATTGGGAAACTATCAAAGAGTATCTGGGTACTCATTGCATTTAAAATTACTCAATATTTATTATTATAGGTATTTTGAGTCTTCAAAACTCTGGAAGCTACTATACAGGCTCCGTGCTGGTTAGTGTATATCACTAGTCTTTGGATTTTGTGGAAATCAAGAAATTGTTCCCAATTGGAGCCAAATTCCCAAAAATAAAAGATATTTTTATTTACAATTTTTGTATGAAATAAACCACTCCAACTGCTAAGGATTCGAATCCTCGATGGGTCGAGGTTGAGCCATTGACTTGAGCCATTACTGTTTATATATGCCCATCTATATTTATGAAGTGATGACACGGTGGTAATACCCAACTGCGGCCGGCCACGAAACAGCTTTAAAAAGCAATCAAGTGGCGTATCATGTAACATGTAATTAGTTTCATATTGCAATCTCCGTGATTTAAACCGAATTCCGACTGTCAAAGTGAAAGCAAAAATCATTTCGATGTTTTAAATTTCTTTCTATTCTATTCCTCCTTCAACTATCAAATCTGAAAGTTGCCCTAGGAAATTAGAACTGACTTCTAATTTACTAGGGCAACTTTCAGATTTGATAGTCCTCTAAATAGTTTTATTTTGATATTAAAATGATTATACATTGCGCTGGGCTAAATGCGTAAGGTTTCTCTGGATTGGTCTAATTTGAAAGGTTTCGTCCGGGGAACTCGGCCTCGCGTGAGAAGGTGGATATCGTGGATATGAAAATTGGATAGTGGCTTGGATTTTTGCAAATGAGTCCGGGCTTCATTTGCAAAAATCCAAGCCACATTCACTATCCAATTTTCATACAGTCATAACAGAAAAATTGTCGCGAGGTTACCTTCTAGCGATGACGCTACTTCAGGCCAATGGGCGGCAGGCTTTTATCTCATATAAATGGTATTATGTAACAAGTAGGTGGGTTTGTTTTAATTTAAAAAATATATTCTCTGCGTTAAAAAAAAAACATTTCTAAACACAACCTTTTTTTAAATAAATAAAAAGTTGTGTTTAAAAATGTTTTTGTAACAATTTATTTACGAGTATGTTGTACTTTTTAGTTTTTACTGGACATGTTTCTGAGTCTGTTTTCATTTGCATTTAATGTTTTATTCAACCACATTGTATCAGACTGACTTGCATGACTGCTGAGTACCAATGACCACCTTCCGTGGACTTATAGTGATATCAATAACAACACACTCTCACACATCGCCTTCAACTGGGCTTGCCATTTGTTTTATTAGATAAAAATGACGCTGTATTTTTATGTTTTGACGAGTCGCTCAACTTTATGTTTATAATATATTTATATGAACAGTCATTTGGTTCTGAAACTGAAAAGTTTTTGGGGTGCTCTTTTCGAATTTCAACTTTGCCACCTCATGACTTTGACGCTCGTGCCACCTTATTGGATAAAACGCTATATTCACAGAAGCATACTATCCCCACTTCTTTTCCTTATATACATCAATGACCTCCCTGATTCAATAAACCAAAACTGTATATTGTTTGCCGACGATACTACAATTATAATCAAAGCCGACAATGAAACTACCCTGACTAATGAAATCCACAGAACTCTAGATGACACCTCTAAATGGCTACAACTAAACAACTTAAAAATCAACATGACAAAAACAAAGATAATACAGTTTCAGACAATAAACTCAAACATACATAACCTAGACATCAACTACAAAAATAATCACCTGACAAATTCAAATGAATGTGTAATCTTAGGTATTACTCTAGACAAATATTGCAACTGGAAACCCCACATAGAACATATACTCCACAAAATAGACCGTTTTATATTTGTATTGAAAAGAATTCGGCTTACAGTAAACTTAGAGACAGCTAAAATAACCTACCACGCATACATATCCTCTGTGTTAAGATATGGCCTCATAATCTGGGGGAATTCAGTAGAATTTGATAGGGTATTCAAAGCGCAAAAAAAATGTCTTCGAGCTATGTCCGGAGCACATTTTCTAGACAGCTGTAAACCCCTATTTCAGGAACTTAAGATCCTTCCCCTACCTTGTCTTTACATATTCGAGTTAAGTCTATTCGTAAAGAAACACCCAACACTATACGAATCTTTCGGAGACTCTGTAAATAGTCGCACTAGACATAAGGACCGACTACGGCTACCGGCTATAAGATTAGAGATGTTAAGGAGAAATGTATACTGTATGTCTATTACAATTTTTAACCATCTGCCTAGTTATATTAAGGATTTAAGATTATCATTATTTAAAAGGACATTGTATAATTTATTAGCCCATAAAAATTATTATAGCCTTAAGGATTACCTAGACGATAAGAAATTGTATGTCTAATTGTTATTGTTATGATGAAATATGTAGGATTTTTATTGAAATGTAACATCCAATGTACCATATTTTAGCAAATAAATGATCTATCTATCTATCTATCTATTCGTGTAGGCTTTGCGGCGCTTGTACACCAAAATCCATAATCGTCGCATCACAGAAATCATTTTTGTATTACTAATTTATTTGCGGTTAGTAAACTAACCAACCAACGGCAAAGTTATGTTTGTGTTCTTAATATCGATTTTCTTCAAGAACGTATCACTATTTAAATTTGTCGTATTATCACTATGTAAAGTTAGGCGTCTCGACAAAACAAAGCTACCATGACCATTGCAGCTTGGTCTCTATCATTTCAAGATTTGTTCTAAGGATCTTTACCTATATTTGCTTGCTATCATATCGTGTAATGAGAAAGCAATGCTATAATGTATAGCTTATGGCGGTCAAAACTGTGCTATATAGTATCATAGTATAGAGTATTCTGAAATGCGCTTGACGATTTCCAAGAATTCATTCTTTTTACCCGACTGTAAGGAAGGGTTATTGGAGAAATAAATGTCTTAAAACATAAGAAAACGGTGACAACATTACAATCCAAGCACAAAGCAGTTTTCCTTCATTGCCCTTGTACCCATAAAGCCAGCATCCAACTACAACATGGTATACAAACGAGGCAACAAAGGCCCTCGGTGCAACAATTTGTCGATTACAATTCACACTATTGTCTGTACAAGGTCGATGCGAGCACGTGTCAGCTGTTTCGAGAATAGAGGTGACTGTGGTTATGCAAATGTTTGGTATACAGACTAGGTTTTAGTTTTACTTGGCACAATTACAAGCAGGTCGATAGATTGCCTGATAAAATAACATTGCCATTATCTAAGGGAAAAAAGATTTCACTCTTATTATTTCCTCGGATCATTATGTGTGCACTCTCAAATCATCAATTAGTGCATTCTTGTTTTTTTCCCAGTCTACCATATAGCAGCAAACATTTTCCTTTTTTATAGGTTTTCCTCAAAATATTGTCATTCTCAAAGTGCACCGACTTTATTATAATGACATGATCGCCATTTACAGTTAGTAATGCAAGGACACAGTCTTCTTTATTTAGAGAGAGTACGAGTTATTCAAGATGTGGAACCAGTTTGAATTAGTAGATGTTACTAGTCTTCTTTAAGTCAGTATATTCCCGACTTTGTCATTTTATTCATATAGCGATTTTGACTTATTTTGATGAAGTTTGAATACGCATACCTATGAGTAATATAGGACCATTCGTGCCACCACAGTTGCTTTCCAACTAGTCTCAGATAACTCAAAACTATTCAAAACTCATTTTCTGGTCCTGTTTCCACATACAATGAAATATTCAAGGTCAGATAACCACAACCAACAAGTGTTTGACACACTTTAGCTTGCCATAGACCAGGATCAATGCTCCTCCAACTTTCAGAACTAACTATTTTAACTAGATCTCTAGCAAACTTCGAACACCGAACTATTATCGTCGTTAATTAAGAGGCGAATCTTAGGCGTGATGATACGGAGTCTTAATTAAACTGAAAGGAAACTAAAAGTAGTATAAGTTTTAATGTCTCGTTTGGTAGTTTGAACAATAAAGTTTTGTTTTGAATAATAGCTAAGAGTTAATCTAACAAAGAGAAGAAGTACCCTTTCAATTAAGCGATTGAATAATGGTATATTTACCGGTACTAGTCATGAACATAAACGCTATTCAGTAGCTGTAGTAGCTTCGGTAGGGGCTAAAAGGCTTACTCCGTCCCCCAAAAGTATGCGAGTTCTCCCGTACATGTGTGCTTTTTAGGGTTCCGTAGCCAAAATGGCAAAATTGGAACCCTTATAGTTTCATCATAACCGTCTGTCTGTCCGTCCTGACTACTCAATGAATATTGGTGAAATTTTGTGAAAAGATGTCTTGTAGGTGCCGCTACTTAGTTTAATTGATAAATAATAATAAAAAACATTTTTAGGGGGGGAAGGGCACTCCATACATGTAACAGAAGCTGTTTTTTTTCTGAAACATTAACGTGTAGCACATCATTCGTCAGGTCTTTTAAAAGCATTTTAAGGTTTCTAATTTTTTTTTTGATCTAGTGAATATTTTTGGAAATAATCGCTTCGAAAGTCGCATAAATTGTGTGTTAAAAATATAAAAAAAAACTACGAAGGTAGCGCTTAATGAGTACCTACTCTAAACTCAAATAATTTTGAACATGATCGGTTAGACCGTCATTGAGTTATTGCTGAAAAACTGCGGTTCTCAACAAAAGGATGTACATTACGTACGTTCGACAAGATTTTGACCATTTTTTTAGTTTTTAAGATAAGTGTTACGTGGTTTAAACCTCCCAAAGGCAAATCTTGGAGGCGCCACTAACGTTACTGCTTTGTTTATATTTATGAGTATCATGGCACGTTATTCCATTACGGTAATGATTCACTGGTCGTATCGTCTATTTGTCTTTAATTCCACTACTCGTGCTATGTGAATGATTGCAGAAGGTATCCTTATATTATATCCGATTATATTTCTTAGGTAATAAATCTGAGCGGGTGGTCTAATAAGTAGGCATATATCCCTTGCGGGAACTATAAATTGTTTAAGATGAAAGATATCTGATATGTAAATCTTAGTTTACTTTATATAAAATAATTAAACTGTCTCATATGTTTAGGTTTAAGTTTAATTAGTGTTTACTCTTTTTAAACAAAAAATCCATATTTATTTATATCTTTTTACATAAAATGGGAGCACAAATACCTATTACTTAACATTATTTATAAAGAATAAAATTACCTTAATGCATCTGTATTACAGACACTGCACCTTAAACCCTCTGTAACAGACGAACATGCCTACTAACATTTCGTTTCCGTGTGGATAGAAACACTCATATATTTCAGTACGGGCAAATAGTCGACGGGGTGACTGACTGTGCTTGTACTCGTATGTTGGGTACAGTTATATAAATAAAGTGTACCATATAATTACACACACCGTCGCGTTCAATGGGTTGACTAGTTGCAACTGAATGCTCGCAGTTTTATTCACTCCTACCCATATGTCAGACGGCTTAGGCTCAGAATGTGCACTGGACAAAATCAATCAGGATTTGTTTTTTTATAGCTACTTACTTTAACATTTGTTCATTTATTCAAGTTTTAGCAACAGATGTTACAAATGTTAATATATTAAATGTAAAAATCGTTCGAGTTAAACTCGAACTCGCGAACAAAGTAATGTAACCTACTTTTATAGATTTTACTGTTAGGTTAGGCTGTAAAGTTCTAAATAAATACTATTATTTCTTATTTGGAGAGGTCAATGACATTTGGTCATTTTATTATATTATTGTCTTATTGCCGCTTTGCATACAAGCACATGCTCTTGTAAATAAAAGTACACGAAACAAACATGAGTTCTTTTTTATTCCTACTTTTTCAAATAAATAGTAAACTACCAGAAGTTTCACTTGCGAAGGTATCTATTAAAGTCAATACAAAAGTAATTTAAAGTATGGAGTTCTGTATTCGACAAGCAATTTAACTTGGAACGATTTCCATATTCACTCTCACGTGCGACGTGGAAGTCACACAAACCGATTATTATTTGTTGGAATACTCTAGATCACGCCGGAATCTTCCCTATCATTAGGTACTTGTACATAGTATATTTTTTAAACAAATATAAAATACTTGAAAATTACATTTCAAAATCACAAAATAAGTGTTCTGAAATACACACATCAAAAGTGTCTAGGGATCAACATATATTTTTGCAATAACTTTTCTCCTGATTGATTTTTTTTTTTTATTTCTTCAAGGATTCATCAAATAAAGTGTTTTCGTTTGTCACAGTAACGATAAACCAAGTCACCTTTGCATTAATAAAGAAATTTGCCATTTTCCTAATAAAGGGATTTTTGACATTTGAACCACTAACATTAAAGTTCGAAAAAAAGACTGAAATAACAGTTTTCTTTAAAATTTTATTGGGTAACTTAAACAATTAATAATCCGTGTTTCTACCGCGAACACTAACAACACAAGAACATCGGTTTGGCATACTCAAAATGAGTTCATCCAAATCACGCTGTGGAATGGCCGCCCATGTTCGTTGCAACAACAAAAAAAGGTCTTCTTGCGACTGGATACCCTCCATATTCGGCAGAGCTCTTCTCTGTAGCATATCCCATGCATGCTCAATCGGGTTCAAGTCTGGCGACTGAGCAGGCCAGGGCAGGACATTGATGTTAGCTGCGGCGAGAGTCTGTCTTACAACTCTTGCGGTGTGCGGTCGTGCATTATCATGCATTAACTGAAATAAGGGACCGATTTGCACTTGTAGAGGAACGATGACGTCTGATACAATCGTCTCAGCATAAATTTGAGCGTTGAGGTTGCCTCTGATCCAAATCAACTCAGTTCTTCCGCCGATCCAAATACCCGCCCATACCATGATGGTTCCACCACTATAAGGATGGACTTCCTGGCAGGATTTTAATCGCTGTTGGCGTCCAGGGGTTCTCCAGTGTCGTATACGTCTTGTATCCGGTCTCATACCAAAACGAGACTCATCAGAAAAGCACACGAAACGCCATTGTTCTTCTGCCCAATTTCTGTGTTCAAGAGCCCATTGATATCGAATCCTACGATTGTGCATTGCTATAGGTGGTACCCGTAGCGGTCTTCGGGAATGAAGGTTCACTTCATGCAAGCGGTTTCTGACTGTTTGGTCGCTAATTATGTTCCCTGAAGAGTGATGAAGCCTCACGGCTAACATCATGGCGGTTATTGTTGGACCTCTTCGAGTTAAGATTTGAATGTATCGGTCTTGTCTCCGTGTGGTGCAGCGATACCGTCCTCCATGGCGCTCAGCCACGGTACCAGTGCTTCGGTAACGTGTCCAAAGTCGACTGATAACACTCTGACTTGTATTCAGAGCTAAAGCCACAGTACGTTGCCGGGAACCAGCTTCTATCATTCCCACGGCTCTGAGCATTTCTTCCCTGCTTAAATGACGTCGCCGCTCCATAATAACGTTGGTTTTAATCAGTAGTAGGGAAACAGTAGCACTAATAATGTCTTCAATGCGTTGTATGTTTTTATAGGGAAAATATTGACAGCTGATTTTCATCTTTTACTCGAATTTGATTCACAGTTCCTGATTCAAATTATGAAATGCACCAAAAAGGATCCATATAAATTTATAAAATCATAAATTTATTACAAAGCCACATCTCAATCTCAAGAAATCCGCATAAAAATGCTTGATCCCTAGACACTTTTGATGTGTGTATTTTATACTAGCTGTGCCCGCGACTTCGTTCGCGTGAAAGTCGGGTTTAAATTAAGGTAGTTTATGTTGCGAAATAACTTCTGTGTAAATATGTTGGAAATAGTCCAATAGGGTGAGCCGCGATATGATTCAGCAGCGGAGAATCGTCATATACTCTTTTTGTCTATTGTTATTTTTATTATTTTACTGTTTTATTTATTGTTTTTTTTTAATTTCTGTATAACTTTTCCTGTTAAATTATAATAACGTCTATACATGTACTAAATAAAAACGTCTATACTTCTGTGTACTAAATAAAAATCGTTCTGTTCTATTCTTTCAGATAGTTAGTTTGGTGTGCGGCTTAAGAAGTGGGTTTTCTGTTGTTTTTGTTTCATTTTTTTTTAATATAAAAAAATAATAACCAAAGTAAATAAGTTACCTACGGTCGAAAAAATAACTAAAACATTGAGAAAAATATTAAAATAGGATAAAGACAATTTAAAAAAAATACAAAAAGAACATAATCAGACATCAGATTCGAGCCTGGGACTTCGTCGTCAAAGACCGCTAGCATAGCTTCGAGGCTATACTGTTTACTACTTACCAAGCCAAAATAACTGTTCTTATAAAACTAAAAAATGTTGTGTTTAGCTCCTTATAGTTTTAGCGTGAAGTTATGTATTCCATGGGTTACAATTATAGATAATGTCTAATTGTGGAAAATTTTGTGATAAACCATTATGGTGCGACAAAAAATACGCTGCTACTAGTTCCCCATAGACGTTAGCGTAATGATTCATAGTGTAAATAATGCCTACAGTATTTACTATAAAACTGCAAATTTTCATAAAGGTCCGTCAAGTAGTTACTGTTTTTATAACGAAAAATAGCTACATACATTATCCCTTACTGCTTAGCTCCTATGGGAGAAAACGTGATCGCTGCATCTATTAGATTGCACGTGCAAAATTTCAACCGAATCTGTCAGATAGTTTTTGCGTGATGCGTGTTCAAACAAACAGACAGACAGACAGACAGAATGTACATGTAATGAAATGTCTGTACATTTCTAAAAATGCAGCAAAGTGTTTAAATACTCTTTTCGAACATTTCCTAATAATTTATTTTCACTAAGTTCGGCCATGTACAGACACGTGAAATTTACAATTTTATTATATGTATAGATGTTTTTTTTTAAATTTAAAATAGATAAATACCATTGACTTATAGTCCTGGACCGTGCCATCCCTTTAAATTAAAAAGTAAATATTAACTGCAAAGTGTGAAAGAGAGAAAAAACTCCTCCCTCCTCCTCGGTATTGTTATTAAAGTAGCGTTGTCTCTTTCTAGAGAGTGGTCAATTTTGTGAGGTTCTAGCCAGAGGACTGCGCCATCGCAGTCCTAGTCTCTACGTCTCTACGTAACACTTATAGTTATTTTAATTTTACACATTCTTAAAACATGGCTGGCGTACTAGAGAATCCGCGCTAATTAACGGTCGGCTATCAAAGTGTTAAAGTTGAAATAGGTAAAAATTTTCCCTCGAATACCCTATGGCCACTGATGATGGAAGTATATAATCCCTATAAAAAAACTCACAGAACTTCTTCTTATTCGGGGGAAATTCATAGAAAACTTGCTCGAAATTTAGCAGGAGGAGGAACTCGACTGGCCGGGAAGCTACGTAAAATCCTCTTGTTTCAAATACCACAGTGGCAATGAAAGTATAAGATGTGTGTTGCCAGGATTGACTTACAGCACTGAGACAGGGCCTACCACAGCGGCAATGAAAGTACAAGAGCCTCGTAAGAAAGCTCAAGATCACCCAAAGGGCAATGGGGTTTCTCTGCGAGTTTGAATCAAGAACGAGGAGATCCGCAGAAGGACCAAGGTCACCGATATAGCCCCGAGATATAATTTTCTGGGCTAAATTGGTATCTATATGTTCGTAAACTTTTGCGATTAGTGCACTTTATAGAATTTTATAAGCTATGGTTCTAAATCGCGTAAATATTTTATTTTAAGGCTAAATACCTTTGTTTTATATTCTTGTGACCACGGCCGTTGCAAGACGGGCGAAAACTTCGGGCTGTAAAACAAGAACCGTAGACCCGTAGCTTATAAAATTCTATAATATATCTGTATCGGTATATATATCGGTATATATAATATTGCACGAAGAACCGAGGACCGATGGGGCTTAAGCGTTCTCGAGTGGCGACCACAAACCGGAAGGCAAAACGTAGGTAGGCCTCCCACAAAATGCACTGATGACCTGGTTAAGGTTGCGGGTAACCACTGAATGCAGGTGGCGCAAGACCTGTCGATGTGGCGATCCTTGGGGAAGGTCATGTTCAGCAGTGGATGTATTTTGGGTGAAACGACGTACGACGGCGACATAGAAAAATACATAAAGAGGAACATGTTTTGTTTATAAATTAAAAAAGCACATGACTTTAAATATCAAACACAACGTGGAACGCGAGAGAAGCTGCGGGGAAAAATGGTGCCTTTATAATTTAATTCATAAATAATACCTACGAGTATTATCGTTTCAATAATTCCATTAAAAATGCAAAGTATGTTCTGATAATTTTGCATTGCAAATACACACATCAAAAGTGTCTAGGGATCAACATATATTTTTGCAATAACTTTTCTCCTGATTGATTTTTTTTTTTTTATTTCTTTAAGGATTCATCAAATAAAGTGTTTTCGTTTGTCACAGTAACGATAAACCAAGTCACCTTTGCATTAATAAAGAAATTTGCCATTTTCCTAATAAAGGGATTTTTGACATTTGAACCACTAACATTAAAGTTCGAAAAAAAGACTGAAATAACAGTTTTCTTTAAAATTTTATTGGGTAACTTAAACAATTAATAATCCGTGTTTCTACCGCGAACACTAACAACACAAGAACATCGGTTTGGCATACTCAAAATGAGTTCATCCAAATCACGCTGTGAAATGGCCGCCCATGTTCGTTGCAACAACAAAAAAAGGTCTTCTTGCGACTGGATACCCTCCATATTCGGCAGAGCTCTTCTCTGTAGCATATCCCATGCATGCTCAATCGGGTTCAAGTCTGGCGACTGAGCAGGCCAGGGCAGGACATTGATGTTAGCTGCGGCGAGAGTCTGTCTTACAACTCTTGCGGTGTGCGGTCGTGCATTATCATGCATTAACTGAAATAAGGGACCGATTTGCACTTGTAGAGGAACGATGACGTCTGATACAATCGTCTCAGCATAAATTTGAGCGTTGAGGTTGCCTCTGATCCAAATCAACTCAGTTCTTCTGCCGATCCAAATACCCGCCCATACCATGATGGTTCCACCACTATAAGGATGGACTTCCTGGCAGGATTTTAATCGCTGTTAGCGTCCAGGGGTTCTCCAGTGTCGTATACGTCTTGTATCCGGTCTCATACCAAAACGAGACTCATCAGAAAAGCACACGAAACGCCATTGTTCTTCTGCCCAATTTCTGTGTTCAAGAGCCCATTGATATCGAATCCTACGATTGTGCATTGCTATAGGTGGTACCCGTAGCGGTCTTCGGGAATGAAGGTTCACTTCATGCAAGCGGTTTCTGACTGTTTGGTCGCTAATTAAGTTCCCTGAAGAGTGATGAAGCCTCACGGCTAACATCATGGCGGTTATTGTTGGACCTCTTCGAGTTAAGATTTGAATGTATCGGTCTTGTCTCCGTGTGGTGCAGCGATACCGTCCTCCATGGCGCTCAGCCACGGTACCAGTGCTTCGGTAACGTGTCCAAAGTCGACTGATAACACTCTGACTTGTATTCAGAGCTAAAGCCACAGTACGTTGCCGGGAACCAGCTTCTATCATTCCCACGGCTCTGAGCATTTCTTCCCTGCTTAAATGACGTCGCCGCTCCATAATAACGTTGGTTTTAATCAGTAGTAGGGAAACAGTAGCACTAATAATGTCTTCAATGCGTTGTATGTTTTTATAGGGAAAATATTGACAGCTTATTTTCATCTTTTACTCGAATTTGATTCACAGTTCCTGATTCAAATTATGAAATGCACCAAAAAGGATCCATATAAATTTATAAAATCATAAATTTATTACAAAGCCACATCTCAATCTCAAGAAATCCGCATAAAAATGCTTGATCCCTAGACACTTTTGATGTGTGTATATTCCTCTGGGTCCATAAATTCGAATGTACTCTGTTGAATATTATCGCAAATTATTTTGTTGAGCAATTTAAATTTATCGACAAACCGTTTCGAGAATCTTTAAATTAATTATTGGCTCGTTATTATAGTTGTTAACGATTATAATAGTATTCACTGTTGAATAACGTATTAATAATGTTAATTATCACATCGGAGGACGGGCAGCAGCGTCTTCTGCGTACTTAAAGCCCTACTGCGATCGCCAACCCGCTCGCCAAGCGTGGCGATTATGGCAATTACCCCTAGTAGTAGGTTCTACTGGGGAGACCCGTGCCCAGCAGTGGGCCATCATATGGGTTGATATGTAATGTTAATTATAGGTTTAAGTTGTTTATGTCGTGTAAATGGAACGGCTTGTATGGTCGGGTTGCTTGCTGGACTGCGTGCTGCGCGTGTAAATGCACCATAATAATTTAAGGGCTGCTAGTCGATGATTCAACCATACAGGCACTTATAAGTGATTAATCCTCTGTATACGGTAAGTCAAAGTTTAAAGATAATATCAATTTGTTTTATCATATGCAATAATTGAAACTAAATTAATATTTTGAAGTTAAAACATTGGAATATCGCTAAAATTGTTAAAATGCTGAAGTGTTTTAAGGCTTATAACTTTCAAAATACAAATTTATTTTCAATTATCGCTTACTGCAAGCCTAGTATCTAATAAAACGAATTGATATTTTTTTTTTTTTTTTTTTTTTTTTTTTTTTTTTTTTTTTTTTTTTTTTTTTTTTTTTTATAAAGACAACTCCCGCAATAGGGTACAAGCCGCGGGTCGTCGCGGGGGACTTAACAAACATACAAGTCACGGACACAAAGTACACCCAGACTCGGAACAACAATTTGTGGATCACACAAAGTGGTGTCCCGTGTGGGAATCGAACCCACGACCTCTTGCGTAGCAGTCGGACACACTCCCACTGCGCCACAGAGGCAGACAAAATATTAATTTTAACCTTTGACTTACGACCTCATACATAGGCGTAATCACTTATGCGCGTTATATTCATATTCATAGCCTTACAATATCTCAATATATCAATATCATAGTCATATTATCATTAAATATCTAGGACGCCCTTAAAGCGTTCGGGTTTGATTGTCATGTTGGGTTTTAGGCAACTTAGCAAATAATCCTGACTGCGAAAGCAGAGCTAGTGGGCTCGATTCTCTCCCAAGGCAAACCTTTGTATGATGAGCACAATTTATTGTTTATTCAGTACCTAAGTGTAAATTGTTGAGTCAGTTCGTGAATGACTTTAGCTTGGGACCAGTTGACCGTGTGTGAATGGTTCCAAGATATTTATTTTGATATTTGATCAATTGTTGATGGAAGATTTAGATAGTCTTGCGATCGCAATGAATCACGAGTTCGAATTCGAATCCCACTTATCAGATTATACTACCGATGTAAACCCACTCCTAAAACAAGTAATTTTGCTTAGCTGGAGACCTCTCTAGCTAAGCACATTACTAGTGATCTTGTTAACCCTAACAAGATCACTTGTAGGTAATGTGTGACCTATGTCTCTAGTTAGCTTATTCACAAAAAAAACCTTTTTTTACTGTACATACACTTTATTATATGTACACAATAACAATACCTACTGAATATCAGATATTCAATATTGAATACTATAAAATATTCATTACAAAATGATATATCGACAACTAGTAATAGACACACATATTACAACTTAATGAAACGTAATAGCCTTCATTATTCAGTACTTAAAAGTTTAATATCACAAACTGTTAATTTTGGTAAGTATTAAACAACATAGTTTGAACGTATTTTGTATACGATAATTATTGGTTATTTAAATAAATTAACTTGTTTTTGTAACGAGATAATGCTTTTAAATACTGTTGTTTTAACACGCCTTTATCTGCTGGTGTGTATATAACTATGTAACGGACGTCTTACCCACTTTCAGTCGTAGAAATAAAAATTCACAAACCATTTTAATAAAGTGACTGTCTATAAATAACACAAAAGGCCTTCCCATTTCTTTTATTCTACGACGAGGACTGAAATGTCATAATTTATATTACTGGTCTGTTGGTCTAGTGCTTAATGTCCCTGACTGCTAAGCCGGAGGTCCCCACCTAATATAAAACTTTGTATGATGAGCACGATGGTTTACTCTGTATCTGGGTGTTGTTAATCTGTAATATGTATGCATTTAAAAATATTGAAGTTTATTTATCAGTTGTCTGATTTCCATAGTACAAGCTCTGCTTAGTTTGAGATCAGATGGCGTTGTGTGAGTTGTTCCAAGATGATAATATTATTATATTATTAAAAACGGAAATCCGAAACTAATTTTCAGGTCCCGAATAATTTAGATTATATTTTTCATTGCAATATCATTCATCTTTAAAATAGGCTAGGCACTTTGCATTCTGTGATAATAGATTCGCTGCTCAGCCTTGAAGCGGTGTCTTGTGCACTACAGTATATCACGTAGCTAGCAGCTAAAAAAAAATCGCTAGCGCGATTTTGTTTCATTAATATAATTTCATTCCATTTCTTGTATACCTGAATACCTCCACACCGTACGTTTGGAATGCCAAAGAAACCATATTACTAAAATAAAGTTCTGTTGACCATTATAAAAAGGTTATGGTTTATTCAGTTTTTAAACCTTAATACAAGTCGAAAGATCTTACAACCATTCTTGAGTTTACTCAAACTGTAATATTTAACTGACAGTAAACAGAGAACGGTGTTTTGATGTATCACCAAGGGAAGGTATACAGTACCTCGGGGAAATTACCTGTTCTGTTTAGTTTTGTCATCAGTCAACAACGGCTCTAACCTTGCATTCCAGGATTTTACTAAATTGTTTTGTTATTAATTGACTTCCGCGTGGATTCTAATTGGAATGGGAGTTTTGGAAACGACCGAGACTTATGAGGCTACTCACACACTAAAAATCTCACACATTGGTGATTGAAAAACGGCCTGGATTCATAATGGTAAATTCCTACACGTGCTGAGCTGGAGTGAGAAAACTACTCACACATTTTTGATGTGGTTAACTCACACAGATTAATAAAAATAATGTGGGACAGATCAAAATGACGGTTCAATTTGCTAATTTCTTTTTTAAATGATTCACATGGAACACAAATAGTTCATACCTGTTTACGTAATAGTACACAAACTGTTTTTATCATTTTTGTAATTGGTAACACTGTCAAAGAGATATTACACGCTTAAATCAAGTCTTTAAAGTTCAGTTTTACTAAGCTGTGTCCCAAGGGAATTTCGCCATCAACTAATTCACGGATTGCGTTTTCAATAACTGTCTTTTGTCTTATCGCCTCATTTGATCGCTTCGTGATATATTTATTCTTTTCCCATATTCCGAAGTAGTAATTTGCGTCTCAAAGTTTTTAAAAGTGCTGCTGTATTTGGTTTTGCTTTTATTTTTATATTCAGACGTGATTTCCACGATTCCGGTATATTATTTGTTTTATAGGGAACATTAAGTGGAAAGACCACGTGTCTGATAAGCGATCACTATTTTAGCCAGGTAGTCTCAAAATAATGGTTGAAATTTACCATTCAAACGTCCTTATTATCTAAACATTCTCCCAAAATTTACAACCAAACAATCTAATTTAAATTCTTTTGGCAGATATGAAAATGCGGTGCATCATTCTATGTATACTTTATTCACCTTTACCTTAGTTGCAACGGTCGAAATATCGGGCAATAAACGTAAAAATAATTTTACCTTATATTATTCACGCGATTAAGACCCGTAATATATAGATTTACATAATGTGTACAAATCGCGAAAGTTTATCAACATTTATAACGAATACAGATGATATAGAATCCTTTCATAGGTTTGGTGATAAGAACCGAAAAACAAGCTTATAAATGAACAGTTTATTTATCCTTAAATAGAGTTGTTTGGAGAAATTCGTGGCTTAAACCTTACTGTACAAACTAGAGCAACACTCAGGCTAAATGAGTTTACCAAACTAATGGACAGAAAATTCACTACTTATAGTGCCATTAATATTTCGGCACTGGCCTTTAAACGAGGTATGGCGGGTGAATTTCGTCACTTCCCAAATTACCACGGTATTTTCAGAACTGCGTCAATGTCGATTTCATTTTTAGAACAATTTGCGATAAATTTAGCAATAAGGGTATTTTAATTATATCCTTCTGAACTTATTTTGGATGTTATCAACAATTTTAACAGGGATTGACGCAAGAGAAAAGTATTACCTTCGTCGGAAGAATGCAAGTATGCGAGTGATGTTAGGTTATTTCAATTTCGTGTGTATAAATATTACAGGTTAATTTTTGAGGAAGAGATAATCAGCCAATTTTTGCTGCTGCGTCTTTCACTGAGAGTTGTTCATACGGGGTTTACTCGTTGTGTCTGCGAAAATGACAACTTAAACGATGTTACAGAAAAAACTTCATTCGCAGAATCAATTTTATGTAAAAATGTAAATATTAACGGTGACGTTACACTTTCATAACCAAACAAGAAATGAAATTTTGTAAATAAAATGTCACTATTGTTGTTTAAGTGTCATTGTTAAGATGGTGAATACAAAGAATGGATTTATACTGTGTCACTCTTGCGACCTATTCTAAAGGACACAAAAAATGAATTTCTTAATGCCTCTGTTAGCCTGAAGCCTTTTATTAATTCATATACAACTGTCACACAAATTTACCCTACTTAATAATAATTGTAACCCTTTGAATTACGATTAGAAGTGTTATAAGCATACATTTTGTACCGCAGGTTTTTCTTAAAGTAATTCGTCGGCCGTAGAAACAAAAATAGGAATGATTAATGATTTTTAAATGATACGTTTACGTAGTATCCTTTGTCACATTAGGGACAATTTATTACAATACTTACCCCGTACCTCCGTTCCGAATTTAAATCCAACAAGGTCGAAATTTTTCTGTTATGTTGAAATACGACAGAGGAGAAACGAAAACCAGCATGTGGTTCTGAGGAAAAATGACACTTTGGTAAGCCTTTCTGACGAGCTGCTGAAAGAGTTTTTGTAATGGAATTAGTAGCGTTATTATTATCCTAATTTTTGGTATAAAATCATATTAAGTACTATTGTCTGTTTATGTCATGGTTGCAAACCCTAAATAATGTGAAAAATATATAAATATTTTGCGCTTATAGAAAGGGTCAGTGGTATCATCAAATCTCCAACACCACTGGCCCTTTCTTTAAGCGCAAAATATTTATATTGTAGGTACCTATAACTATCAACTTGTTTTGTTGTGTACGTTTTATTAAAATTAGTTCTTGTTTGTTTCAGCAATTCGACTCAATGTGTAAAGCCGAAATATCATTCTTAATACCACGGATATTTTTAAATGTAAGTATGCAAACAAACTTATATACATGCGTAATCCATTTATTAAAATCTAGACATCTTTTCTAACAGGCAAGATCCCGATCCTATTTTAAATTAAACTTAGGTAGGGCTACATACAATCATCCAAATAAAACGTCAGCTACCCAATAAGCTTTCCAAAGTCAAGCTTACATAACTTTTGCCGTAGCTTATACAGGCTAGGTATTATTCAGGTCTGCGATTCTTTTGTAGGATGTATGACATAAGTCAACCGGGCGACATGATCCAAAATAATGCAGCGCAATCCATTGTTGTTTGAACAAAAGTTTTCTTGGCGCAAAACTACGCTTTTTAAATGTTCTCCTTATTTTTGTTCTTTTTACTAGACGATGTTGACTTTAACGGTAGCAGCGCACAATCAACCTGATTTCACGTTTTCGTTGAATATTTTTGTAACTCTGCAGTTACTGGAAGTGTCAGTATTTCTGCTATAATTTAGTGAAGAATAAATTACATATAATATCGTTGTATCTTTTAGAAATTGTATAGTTTGTGAAAGCTTGTTTTTTAGACTTATAGCTTGCTTTCAATTATGACCATTTTAGTTTGAAATATATTGATAATGTTTTTCTATTTAATTTTATTTTACTAAAAGTATCATTGTAATATCGACATGACACTGAGTGCTTGCAGGTACCTAGTTTTATCAAATAGTAAGAACACTAAAAGATCCCAAGGTTTTTAAATTATTTATTACTCGTTTATTTATGAATAGAAAAGATCTAAGCCGTAACAATATAATTTGCTTTTGCACTGATTGCAATCTTTAAAATATTGTCTAATATAAATATGTTTTATTTTATCATAAGCATTGGTTTTGCTGATATATAATCCTGTAACATAATAGATAAGGCTTAAACCGCAATATTGTTGAAATTAAATTTTATTCTACTATAATTTCATATAACTACATTAATAATGGAAGATTTAGATCAATATTCTGCGTCTAATGGCCAGTAAAATGTCATTATTATGACAATGAAATGGAAATGTCATAAAACTGGTAACATTGTACTTTGGCCCCTCATAAGCTGTTATCTTGGCAGTTACTTTAAAAGTAATAAAAGTTACGATGCTGCGGTGGCCAAGTCACATTCAGTTAAATCCATTATGTGCCTTCTGGCTTATATATAAATGTAACAATATATAACTAACACATAGTCTATTTTTGTTGTGCAGAACTATTGTGGTCCTATATACTAATGATAAATGTACATTCACCTCCCTATTATTCACGATATACACGTTAACTAGTATTTTTTTGTAATGTTTGTTACCTGATTACTCACAGACGCCTGGACCAATTTGAAAAAATCTTATTGTGTTTAAAAGGGTATACTTCTATATTGGTCCCATTCGAAGTTCGGATCTGATGATGAAATCTTGGAGAAATCGAGGGAACTCTTCAAATATTAAAGGCACACCTATAGTAAATTTAGGTATATTTTATTGTAATTTGTGCATTTTACCTACTCTTAAAAAGCACCATTGAGTGAAATGGATCTAATGATGAAGGCCACAGATGACCAGCTGGCAGCCAGGAACTATTCAATAGCAAATATTGCGAGTTGCATACATATTTTAAAAGTTGGTGCCTAAAACATAAAACGACATTTCCTGGTACCAACTTCAAAATGTTTAATTATTTTTTGTTGTTGTATCTATATTACTTTTTGCTTTTTAGTTAGGTACCTTAAATTTGTTTTTGAAGTCGGTTTTTAATTTTATCGTTAAAAAGTTTTTATTCGAAGCACTTATTTTAGAAATAAAATAAAGGGTTACTAATTTATAGTAGGCAGGATATAGGATTAATTGTTACCTTAGCCACAAAATATTCAAAAGTTTTTTTTTCACAGTGTCTATGTATATGGTGTGTACTCCGACTATACCACCTCCTCCGCGCCGGTGTCACATGGAAAGGTGCGGCGGCCATCGAGCTGTGACTACTGCAGCCCCTCCAACCTTCGGAGCCCCAGGTGCGTCAGCCCTGCGAATCCACGCTCCTCCTAGGAGGGGCGGAAAGTGACACTGATGCCAGCCTTCATGAGCTCTGACGTTTATATTACAGAGCTAATTTCAAAAGGTTTAAAGTGAATGATACGGAAATAAACTTACGAGGTATTTAAATTGGTGGAACTGTACCAACCCTCTTGAGAGTCTTCTACCTTTTATAGGAATTAAAGTGATATGAGTTTAACGGGAAAAAATGGAATATTAATTTAAAAATAAATTTTTAATAAAACAAAATGATTAAGTGCTTTTAAATACTGGAAAATATAAACCGAAATATAATAATTGTAATGTATTTAGAATGTTTATGTTAATACAAAAATAATTATATTGTAGCATGTATAATGACGGGCGCGCATCGGGCTGCAGTGAAAAATATTTTTTAACGAGGTGCAGGAAATTGAAATGTCTTGTCATTTTCTTAAAGTTCATATTAGCATGTATCAACTGACAGGACTATATAAATAAATAAATGTCCATAAATAGATCTTACTCTACTGCACCCTGACACGTGCCTTACTTCTCCGTTAGCTTATTTGACAGCTATGAACTTCTAACCCGCATTATCCAAGTTTCCAAACACTATACAAAGATAAACCACATAAGATAGATCCGTGTCGAATTTCGGGACTGTGTCCTATTTATCCATAGGACATATCAGATTGTTAGTATTCTAGGACAAAGAAACTAAATTAATGCAAAGAGCCCGAGATCGGTCCATGGATATTGAAAGGATTTTCCCCATATCTTGGTTTTTGTTGACATCCCTATGATATTGTTATAATAGCTATCATCTGAAGGTATTTTGTGAATGTTTAAGAAACCTGCTGGATGATTTGTATTTTGAAAAGGTCGAAAATGAACTACTACCAACAATGGAAAGTTCATATAAAAACACAGAGTAGAATGGGCAATATTAAACAATGTGAGTAATTTATTTTAACATCGCTATTCACTATTTATGAAATATACCGTCTTTATTTTTTGTGATTTTGTGTTTTAATAGGGAAATAAATAATCTGAAAATTCTACTCGATGACGTGGCGTAGTGCATTAAATATTATGGTGTTAAGAAATTACTTCAAATCGGTGTAAATTCAAGAGTCCGGCCCAAACTTTTCATGCTGCACGTAACGTTGGTCACGTAACGTATATTTTTTATTACTACTACCAGCAGCAAAAAATTCCAGCGATATTAATTTCGCTTCAGAATTAATTAATTAGGCTTTTATTAAAAACTCTTACCGTGAATTATATTTGGAAAATTAAGTTAGAAAATGGAACATTTAGTTTAATAATGAGCCATGCAAATTTTGAAAATACGGCAAGCTAATAATATTTTAATCCAAGAATAATATTATAAGCTAATCGTTCTTGGAATAATAAATAGCCTCCTTACGAGAAAGTCAAATGGCACACAAAAAAACATTTCTTATATCAGTAGCTATCGTATGTTTAATGAATTAGAGCAGGATTATTAATAGAAAAGTTTTGTCAAATAAAAAACCACAGACCAGACACAGTCATAAAAATTACACAAATATAGAAGAACCATTTTTTACCACCAAGATTAAGTCGAACCAGTATAAACCCGCATGATGAAATCTTTCATTTGTACAAAACCAAGCCTAAAGATCAACAAAAAATCTTACTCTGACCGTAATCAGTCAAAATTACTTTGTCAGTTCAGTTCTTAATATTACACAAGCTGTCGTCTCACGAATTTCGGCCATTTTTCTTAGGATAAAAAGAAAATGAATACTATCGACGAAAAAATAATCATTCTGTAGCATTTCTCGATAAGTTTGATTTACCTAGCTTATGGCGTTTGGGGAGTGGAATTGGGTATTTGACTACTATTAAAATAAAATATTTTAAAATAACCAGGTAAAAATATGTCACGAAGTGTTCTAAAAAATTTGTTCATTTATTAATTAAATGTGTTACTTAATATAAGGAGAAACACTAAAAGTAAATATTTTGACCATAGAAAACGTGACGTCCTATGCTAGCATTCCATACAAATTTGATCAGAGCGGCTCGTTTTTGACGTTTCTTAAAAAGAGGCTGATTTAACTTTAGTCAAATACCCTATTCGGCAGATTCATAAAATAATCTGCATTGAAAGTACAATAAATATCAATAATGTTATCCATGTATATTTTATCAGAAAAAATATTCTTGTTGCTTATTCTAGATTTTGTATCAAAATTTACTTGCATCAAGAATTCTTAATTTATGCGAGAGCTAAATTTAATTTCAATGCATGAATTCTTGAAATGAAATGTACAGAATAATTAATCCATATGTGAATGACTGATGGATTTGGAATGTAAAATATTACTAATATAACTACCATTATTTTCTCATGTTGTTATTTGAAAATTATTTTACGAAAAACATTTGATGATAGAAAGTAGAAAAGGCTTCTTTAAATTCCAAGGTATATGTTAAAATATAATAAACTTTTCTCTCAATTGTTTTTGTTTTTCAAATGTTTTATGTTGTCTCGTATTTCTTCAAAAAACGAATATGCTCTGTGGTACAAAAATGTATTTTTCGTAATAAGAAGGTGTTTTAACTTTTGTGTTTCATAAAAATACATACTTCGTTTTAATTGAAATTGTTATTACTATTGTCGCAAATAAAAACATAATGTAAATTTTGAAAGCAGCTTGTTCTGTTAAAGTGTTAAATTTTATTTTGAATGAAAAAAGTATCTGTAAATATAACATTAGTTTAAAAATATATTTTGTATATAAAATAAAATAAATGTATATTTATAGACGCTGGTACGAAGCTTGTTTACCGCTTGTAAATAATATAGAAAAGACTTTATATAGGGTGTTATAAATCACCCGTAGAGTATATAAATGCTGTAAAAATAGACAATGAAAAATAAATAGGGAAGAGAAGCTCAAAATGGACGACACATCTGAAACTATAGCTTCAAATAAGTGCACTTTAAGCTCTTGTGGAAAAAATAAAACGGTGGTCAGTCCGCTAGTACTAAAAGAGCGCCAATTTGCAGGCGTATCTGTTTCAGACGTGTAGTAAGTGCTATTCAATCGACGATGGGTCTTAATGCGAGGCTGCAAGAAAAGTACAATTCTTTACTCATAACGATTTTAAATAGCAGACATGATTTCATTTCTTGTCTCATGTTATGACACATCATCTGTGGAAAAGCATCTATGTCCATTTTAGGCTACCCTCCTCTACATTACAATGAAATTCCGATATTATAAACGTCTAATAAATTGAATGTTGAAATTGTAAAACTGATTTTCATTTGAAATAAGTCATATTTTAAATAAAAAGCGTTCACTCTTGTGTTACTTGATGATATGAAAAACTTTTGTAGATAATTTTATACAAGTTTTAACGCATGCATAGACACGGAATTTCGGAACACTTTAGGAACAAAGTGGTCCGTCTGTTATTCCGTATTCGTAAGCGAAATCTACGTGCCCATAGCTCGAGCGCTTTTATATAAACTTTACTATCCTCGCAGTGTATCAAGCTATGACCCAAATATGGTAAGTAACATATATACCTAAAGTGTTTCAAAAGTATTGTTTCATTTTTAATAAATTCATATTTAATGATACGAGGATAACACTATAATCCCGGCCTCCATAAAATGATTTATGTTTGATGCAGTTACGTAAGTATGATTGATGATCTTAAGGTTCTCAAAGTTCAAGAAATGTGAGATTTTATTTTTTCTGAACAAATTCTCCTCGAGACAGGTACTGATTTTACCTAATCATGTGGTACAGGTGTCCAGACAAGTTCTAATCTCACTGTACATACAGATAGTAACAAAGACACAAACTTTAAGGTACTAACAAAGTTCTATTATACTCGTAAGTATTTTTGAATGGAATTTGTACGAAAATTTTATTTATTTTCACTGGGTCGGTTATCTATACTATATAATACTATAATATTATAAAGAGAAACGATTTGATTGTTTGTTTGCATTGAACAGGCTCTGAAACTACTGGACCAGTTAAAAAAACAACATTAGAAACCATTATCGGAGAGTAACAAAGGCTATATTTTATTGTAAAAAAAATAAGTGATTCCTATGAAAATGACAATAATGTAACTTAAGGTATAAAAAACTACGATATGGCAGCCGTGCAAACCCGGGGCAGGTAGCTTGTTACTCATTAATTTGTAAAGCCTACTGGAGCTGGGACAGTTTTCTTTTTAATTTCACTATAAATAGGATGATTTTTAATATGCTAATATCCTCCCGCTCGTGGCTTCTTTAAAGGTTGCGGGTTTGAATCCTATCCATTATACTGCCGACGTTAACCCACTCCTAACACAAGCCATTGAGCTTAGCTGGAGGGGTTAACAGGATTCCTAGTCATATGGGACCCACAATCCCACATTACTAGTTATCTTTTAAAAAGAAAAGTAATAAAAACCTACTGGGTCTCTTATCAGCTCATCACACGTTGGCATCTTATAAACTAGCCTTTTATTTATTGCAAGAATGTAATGAACCTTTACTCTCGTGTTGTCACTGTCACTTTGGTGAATAGTAGTTTTATTATTTATCACCTCTTGTACTTATATATAATTTTATTATTCGAGGCTTAGTTTCATTACTTATACTTTTCATTGTTAGAGTTCAGTAGCCAAAATGGCAAACGGAACTCTTATAGTTTCGGTCTGTCCGTCTGTCTATCTGTCCCCAGGTTAGCTAGACCATTTGTATTAAAAAAAAAAAGCTGTAATTTTTTTTTTGCCATATCTACGCCAAATAACACTCAAAGGGCCGGCGTAACTAATATGTGTATCCATACATATTAGTTACAAAGTAGTAGAATAAAATAATAAAATCTTTAGGGTCTGAGTATGTTAATCACATCATCATGGGCGACTTTAACATTGATCTCTTTTCTTCTAATTTTTCCCCCTCTCGTAAACTTTCTAATCTATGTTCTGCCTCTGGCCTCTACACTCACTATAATACCCATGGGACAGACACGTGGATAGACTTAATTATTACCTCCGCTGCTAGATTAGTTTCCTCTCACGGTTAGCATCCTGCGCAAGGATTTTCTCATCACTACCTCATTTTTCTGTCTTATTGCCCTCAAACCGTCGAAAACCAAGCCTTTAAACGTTCTTTTGCGTGTATGGACTCTAACAAACTACGAGCGGATACCTCAAACATTCATTGGGAGCCACTATAGGTAGCCCCCACTATCGATGCTAAAGTCGCGGTGTTTTACATATGAATTAATTACCTGTACAACATACATGCTCCAGTCAAGAAAGTCAAAGTGAAACGTCCACCAGCGCCCTGGTTAACGAATGGTGTACAGAAGCAATGAGATATAGGAACAAGGCGTTCCAAAAGTACAAAAGGAAATGTCCTAATTCAAAATTGGGTCACATTCAAAGTCGCTAGAAACCGTCATATGCTCCACAATATTTTTTCTTCATCCGCAGCTAATATCTGGAGGTTTTTAGGTTTTTACTGTCGACTATTACTTTAGAGATTTTAATCTAAATTTCATCACTTCTCGCACATTACATTGTTTTAGTAGTAGTCGAACGGTGGATTATATTGTTGGCTTACCTCGTCTTGCAATAAATTCTTTTTCCTTTTCTTCAGTAACATTGACTGAGATCAAAAAGCATATTTTGGCCATAGAGTCTAGTGCCTGTAGTTGTGACGACATTAGTCGTTATGTAATTGTTTCCCTACTAGATCACCTTTTGCCTAAAATAATTCATTTAGTTAACTTATCTTTCGAGTCCGGATAGTTCCCAAAGTTGTGGAGAAAAGTTTTATACGACGCTTGCCCAAAGTCACCAGTCCTTCTCTTTTTTCTCATTTTTTCCTTTAATTTTTAAAGTTCTTGAAGCTTGTGTTCCCAATCAACTACCCAAATTTGTCTATCAGAACAACATTCTTAGTGCGTTGCAATCAGGGTTTAGACCTGGCTACACCACAGTCATTGTGATGCTCAAAGTGACTGGCGCTATTAAGGCGGATATTGAGGATACCAAAACTACTGTGCTGGTTCTGGATGACTTTTCTAAAGCGTTTAACATCATCAGTCATGACATCTTGCAGTCTGTTCTCTCCTAATTGATATTCTCCGACGATGCGCTGGATTGGTTCTTCCCAGACGGAGGAATCGTCATCGAACTGGCGTGATGTCGATGTTGGCGTCCCTCAAGGCGTTATCCTCTCTCCTTTTCTATTCCTACTTTTCATTAACTTTTTAACACTTGTTGTGCCTATTGAGGCTGTTATATTCAATCTCGTGTACTCTTCTTTAAATATTTTTGACCTCTTGTTTTTGCATCAGTCCTATAATATGGTGTATAATATAATGGTGGCAGCACTTTACCTGCATATACAGTTTATAAACAAAGAAACATTGTAAACATGGGCAATTTGAAAAGAGTGGCCTCTAGTTTTTATTGTCTGTTCTTTTCAGCGGCTTTATCTATTGTTTGCGAACAGGCATTACATGTAATATAAACGTAGAATCGATTTTTCACAAGTGTAGTATTTTGCTTACTAAGTGAATAAAAAAATGTTATTATTTTAATTTTTTATTGTTATTATAACTTCTGAACTTCAATGGTACATATGACCTGTATGCCGATGACCTTCAAATTTACTCTATCGGCAAAATAGAGGACTTAGGCGTAGTCAAACGTCAGTTAAAAAATTACAGGATCGCTATGGGCTCTCTCTCGCCTTACGAATTTTTTACTTATTAAAACCAAAACCATAGCACACATCACCATAGTCGATAATTATTATCGACTAAGGTGATGTGTGCTATCTTGACCTGAATGCAGATCTGCTAAACAAACTCGATCGACTTCTCAAAAATTTTGTAGATTGTTATGTTTAAAAGGGAAACGGAAAAAACGGTTACAGGTGACCGGGACACTTACGCTGCGGTAAACTTAACACGCTATCAGTCTATTGACATTGACCGTGCATCGTGATTCGTAGTCGGTCACCATTCACTTGCCGTCCGCTACCATTGTCATTAATATTCTACGACTACAACTGTCAAATGATGTTAAGCATTTTATATAAACTAGTTGCTACAAAAACAGTATGCGCCGACGAATGTGGTGTGAAAACTTGACCACTGCCAATAATAATATTTTCAAAGGACTATGCAGAGGTGTATTATACTCATTTCTGTACATTATACGTTTTGTAATACGAGTGGCAAACTCTGTCTTTAGCTAGTGAAAAGGGTTTTAAGTCCACTTTGTCAAAAATGAGTTAAGTACACAAAAATGATAATAAAACACGCTCTATCAATTGGTGTTTCAAGCCATTCAAATTATATGAGCAATAATGTTTAAATGTTGAGCACCGTTTTCAGGGTTCCGTAGCCAAAATGACAAAATCGGAACCCCTTATAGTTTCGCCATGTCTGTCTGTCTGACCGTCCGTATGTCACAGGCATTTTACTCAAAGACTGCCTACTCAATGAATATTGATGAAATTTGGTGAAAAGGTGTCTTGTAGTTGCGGCTACTTAGTTTGATAGATAAATAATAAAAATAAATATAAAAAAACAGCAAATATCAACGTGTGGTGCATTATTCGACAGGTCTTTTAAATAGGTACGTTTTAAGGTTTCTACTAAACCTTTTTGATTAATAAATATTGTTGAGTAGAGGCTAGGATAAATCAAATAAATTAAAAACTAGTTAGAATTACAGTTAAGAGATAAAAAAACACTGTGATAAGAGCTTAAGGCTATTTAAAAATAAATACAAACGAACTTAAGGCGACTTAAGGCGAGAATTTACAATTGCTAATAAAAAAGGAGAGAACTTTGAAAACTTATTTAGTGAAAATGCAGATAGGTATGCAGCTGCTGTAGATGTGCAAATTAAGAATGCAGCGCCGATAAGAATGCAACTGCTGTAGTGGTACAACTTTAGAATGCAGCGTCGACACGTCGATAATAATGCAGCTCCTGTAGCGGTGCAACCTCAGAATGCAGCGCCGATAAGAATGCAGCTGCTATAGCGTTGCAACCTTAGAATGCAGCGGCGAGTTACGGTAATACTATAATAATACGGAAAACTAACTCTTCACTGCTCTTACTGTCGATTTTTCCTCATTAAGAAATCTCTCAGGAAGCATACAAAATTTCAATACATATCCTAATTCAAATTTAGGTTTTCATATGCAAATTACACACAGCCAGTTTGGAAAAGATAAAATAATAGTAGATACTCTTTATAAAAATACAAAGATCTATGTATATGCTAACCTATAGTAAATGTAATAAAGAAAATATTTTCTGTCGAAATTACAGTTAAATTTATAAACAGATTTCATAATTATTTACAATCTATACTAATATTATAAAGCTGAAGGGTTTGTTTGTTTGTTTGTTTGAACGCGGTAATCAATACGGAACTACTGGTCCGTATTGAAAAAGTCTTTTTCTGTTAGGTAGCCCATTTATCGAAGAAGGCTCCTATTAGTCGTATCGTGATGTTATAACATCACGCTACGACTAATAGCGAGGAGCGGAGGAGCAATGAAAAATGAAAAAACGGGGAAAATTGAAGCATACGAAGTTGTGCGGTACAGAATGTGAAAATAGTAAAATAAATAACAAATGGTGAATTATATACATGAAAGGTAAGAATTAACACTACACATTATTTATTCATCTTCCACGGTTCAAGCTTCTCTTCTTTGGAATGCGCTCCCGGTGTAAATCAGGATGTCCACCAATCGCTACGCATTCAAAAATAACGTATATCAACTAAATAGAAGTAACTAGGCGGATTTAGCAGAGTAATTGTTCAACTCTCTAATATGTAGCAAATAGGTAAACTTATGTTCTAAATTTTCTATATACAGGATGACTTTGAATTGAGTCGACAAACTTTAATAAGCAAACCTGCATGTATCCAAGAATTTTTAGGACATATTATTAGAACAAAATTTTAAAGTACTATGATACTTTAAAATACAAAAAAAAAATACGTAAGTATCTAGTGAGTAATTCCATGCGTCACCGTTTTTTGTTTCCGTGAACATGAATGAATACAGACAGTGCAACATTTTCCTCTTGCTTGGGCATGGGGGGGGGGGGGAGGGAAG
The DNA here is from genome assembly GCA_945859575.2 of Herminia tarsipennalis. NCBI lineage: Eukaryota > Metazoa > Arthropoda > Insecta > Lepidoptera > Erebidae > Herminia > Herminia tarsipennalis. Next base: position 32,345,564 of record OX243830.2, read on the forward strand.
TCCAAAAGGTTTTAAGTGGCACTTAGTATCCTCTCTAAGGATAGTTTGTTTTGGGGTGAATAATTTTCCCGCCATCTTCGTTGCGTTTCCCTTAAATTGTTGGTTTGGCCATACCAAATAACCATATTTAAAATTTGTTGGTTATCCAAAAGTTCACATACTGCCTCTGTGGCGCGGTGGGAGTGAGTCCAACTGCTACGCAAGAGGTCGTGGGTTCGATTCTTATAGACACCACTTTGTGTGATCCACAAATTGTTGTCCCGAGTCTGGGTGTACTTTGTGTCCGTGACTTGTATGTTTGTAAAGTCCCCCGCGATACAGTGCCTGTACCCTAATGCGGGAGTCGTCTTTTTTAAGAAAAAAAAATACTGTTTTTTCCAGGCATCTTCGAGAACTTATCACTTAACAGTACACAACCGACTATAATCTAATCAGCGCACGCACACAACCGTCACTTCATTATGCTTTCGTCCGACTGGTGAAATTGTTTATTTACATTAGCAACGATTGGCACGCGCCCGCGCCGTTTATGGATGATACTATGGGAGCAAATGAAATTTATCGATATTTCCGTAGATAATCAATACTTTTTTTTATTTACATACTGGTTATTAATTACTCGTACTTGTACTTACGAGAACTGAAGTGACTCACATGTGTTGGTATTAACGTATTGTTCTTAGTACGATTTGTGTTTTCAATTCCTCTTTTTATAAATAAATGAAGTTTGTTAACAATTTACTCAACAACAACCTTTGATCCTCAGCTTATTAGGATACTGGATAGAGTATGCAAACGTACTAAAATGTTTAAATCGGTTTGTTTCAAAATAACTATTAACACTTGTGAAAATCAATTCATTGCGATTTCGAATAAGTATCGATATCGGTATGTTTCATTCCTGCATGTGGCATAACTGACTTTATACGTGATGGCCCGGCCGGGGGAATCCCCGATCGGGTTTGTCGCCGGGAGTGCATTACACAAAACGACGCGACGCGAGATTTCGTGTCCGTGAACGGTGTTTAAGTGTCAGTTGTTATTGCGCGCGTTGTTTGAAGGTTGCCTTCTGTACTTTCTTTATTTTGTGTTTATGACAGGAAAGGGTCTTTGACCCTTTGAATGAACTACGTGTTTAGTAAATTATGATTATATGATTTCTAAAGCGCGTCGTACGATTTCAAAACTTTGATCGTTTTACTTATTTGTTTAAATAATGATAATGTACTGATTCTTTTAGTTAACTAAACATAATAAATCTGTCATCATCGTTTTAAACAATAAAATCGGATGTAGTTTTTACAACTTAAATTCGCAATTTGTCAATGCATAATGTAAGTACTAACGGTGCTGATACAACCCTATCAATTTGTCAACTGATTTCAAAGTTACCCTGTATATTATATTTATTACGTACTAGCTGAAGTCGACCACGCTTTGCTATGGCTTTTAAAGCCAGGAACACTCGCCGACATTCCCAGAATATTCTGTTAAAGTTTTATCATAATCTGATCAATGATTTCGGAACTCATCGAGGACATACAGACAAACATAGTTTTTTTACTGAAACATGAAAATAACTAGACAATATGCACCTGCCATACATCTCTTTACCACCCAAAGGTAGACTGATCGAGAATACCTATAGCATTTGCAATGTGATTGCAGGAAGTTTTTAAATAAATAATCGCAATTAAATCCCAAACTGTGAAATATTGAACACCAGGTACTTTTTAAGACTGAATGCACAAATCATTATGAAATATATCTATATCACTACAGCAGTGCCTTTAATATTTGAAGAGTTCTATCGATTTCTCCAGTCTCCCATCCCAGGACAATGAAACCAAATTGAAAGCATACAAAAAGAAACACAAAAATATTTTTTCAAATCGGTCCAGCAGTCTTTGCGTAATCGGGTAACAAACACACACAGTAGAATTGAAAAACTCCTTTTTTAAAATCGGTTGAAAATATTGAAATCAATAGTGTTTTGTTGTTGACTTCATATGTCATACTTGTATGCAAGACTTGCCTAATGGAATAGCACCTTAAGGTTCATTTCCGTGCATCGCGGCTGATCGCGAGTCGCGCGCGGCTTACGACAAGCGACTGACGCGCGCGGCCGATGCGACAATACTCAGAGTATGACAATATATGGTACCGTTTCCGAGGTAAGCGACAGACGCGCGCGGCCGACGACTGTCGTAGGCTGCGCGCGCACTCGTAATATTGTCGCATCGGCCGCGAGCCTCAGCCGCTTGTCGTAAGCCGTGCGCGACTCGCAATCGGCCGCGAAGCACGGAAATTAACCTTTACGACAAGTGACTGACGCGCGCGGGCGATGCGACAATAGTCAGAGTGCGCGCGCAGCCTATGACAGTAGTCGGCCGCGCGCGTCTGTCGCAGACCTCGGAAACGGCGCCGTACATTCTCATACTCTGAGTATTGTCGCATCTGCCGCGCGCGTCAGTCGCTTGTCAAATGAACCTTTAGACCAATTTGGACGACCCACGTATTAATTACCAGCCCGTGGTACTTACAGTTGTGATAGTACAGTAGCATGATCCCGCCAATATTATAACCCACGGCCGGTGTATCGCGCTTATGCAACTTTTTTTTTAAACTTTGCTGCTATACTGTTATATGTCTGTTTTTTTTTCGTATTTTTTATATTTGTATAATAATAACCACATCGTTAAAGCATACCTATCAGAAAAATTGTAGGTTAATTACATTCAAACTAAAATCAACCACATTTAACCTCACTACGTATGCTTTAAGGTAGAGTTTTGGTCGCATTTTGACAGAATTGGATAGCAGTCGTGTAGTTAATGAAATTTTAAATTAATTAACTAGAAACGTCGCGGCTTCGCTCCGGAGTTGTTGGTATAATAGTTTTATTCCAGTGTAACTTCCACGTTTTAACTTATTAATAAATGTGTACATTTTGTGAGGTGTCCTAAGGATTTAACTTGTAACAATGCAACCGTATGGTTTTAGTTTAAAAAGTTTAAAATTACTACATGACGTAAGTAAGTAGGTACTACCTTTAGTGAAAAATCAGACGTGTCTCATTCGCACTATGCCAGTTTCGTTTCAACATCTACATCTACACTTCTACACTAATATTATAAAGAGGAAAGATTTGTATTTTTGTATGTAACGAATAAACTCAAAAAGTACTGGACTGATTTTAATAATGCTTTTTTTTGTTGGATAGCTGGATAGCCCATTTATCGAGAAAGGCTATAGGCTATATAACATCGCGCTACGACTAATAGGAGCGGAGCAGCGACGAAACATGTTGCAAAAACGGGGAAAATTTACGCATACGAAGTTGCGCGGGACAGCTAGTTCTTAAATAAGTCAAAACAAACGCAATCGTTAAACAGAATTTTAGTCATAACGACCAGTTTGTATAGAAGAAATACATAGGTACATCTAGTAAAGACAGTCTTTATCATCGTAATTAAATAAAGTTCTTATTTTACAATGATTATTCTATTATTCCTTTTCAAAAGCTTGAAAGCTGGGTTTTATCTACAACTTCGCCCTACAATGACCTACGCAGGACGTCAACCGTAGACTCACAAATTGAACTAAAATAATGTGAAGCTAGGATTTTTTTATTAAATTTACTAGCAGAGTCCTTATCTGTATATCTATCTAATACAATCAGACTAAATTGTGCATCCAGACTGTAAAGAATGTTAGGTATTTTTTAGCTATACACGATCGCAACAATTATACGGTTTACGATCGGTTAATAACTTATCTACCATAAACAGTATATTTTAATATTATTTAAATAGACAGTATAAACAAACATTTGATTGCGCGCGGCTTACGACGTGGGGCTGACGCGTGTGTCCGATGCGCCAATAATCTTAAACGGCGCAATAGGTTCTCATACTCTGACTATTGTCGCATCAGCCGCGCGAGTCAACTGCACGTCGTAAGCCGCGCGCGACCATGATCGGCCGCTATGCACGGAAATGAATCTTTAGAGAACTATAAGGGGGCTTGGACAAGGTACGTTCGTTCCGTGACGATATCGCTACGGCCTACAAGAGGTCGATTCTAAACAATCGTTCAAATTCTTAAAAAATAACATCCGCCTTTTATTTGTATCTGATGATGTCATCTTAGAAAAAACGAGGGAACTCTTTAAATATTAAAAGCACACCTATAATAATTTGGGTATATTTTGTTGTAATTCTTGCATTTACTCTTACAAAGCACCATTGAGTGAAATGGAACTGATGATGAAGACCACAAATGACCAGTGGCCGATATTGCGGGTTTCGATCTAAGTATCGTGTTCGATACCTGATACTTCGTCTCCATCAAATCATGTAATGGAACTGATAGTCTAGTGTCAGGTGAACTCCTCAATAATCAACGACGTTGTATCCAAAAACGCAACATTTTGTAAAAAAAAAATGAGCAGTTTGGATTAAGCTATTATAACTTATATCAACTACAAACCAATACACTAAAAAGTGAAAAATAAAAACTTTTATTCAAATAAAATAAAAGCCGACTTCAAAAGTAAATATAAGGTAACTAAAAACCAAAAAATAATTAAACATTTTAAAGTTGGTGACTAAAACATTTCTACATTTCCTGGCACCGCAAAATGCACTTCAAAATGTTTTATGATTTTTTGTTGTTGTACCTATATTATTTTTTGCTTTTTAGTTACCTTATTTTTGAAGCCGGTTTTTAATTTTTTGTAAAAAATTTTTTTCAATTAACGACATCGCTAATCTAATGTGACTTTGTCTTGACCCCCAGTTAGCTATATGTTATAGACAGTTTATGGCAGACAAGTTATTGCGTTCAGGCAGGTTTGTCAACATTTTATTTGTAACTGAACAAAGAATAAGCGAATCTAGAATCGTCTTGAAATATTTGAAAAATTATTAATTTCTTAATCAGAAGTGTCAACACTTTTGATATATTGAAATATTATTAATTTTTTAATCAGATGTGTCAACACTTTTGATTAAGAAATTAATAATATTTCAAATATTTCAAGACGATTCTAAATTCTACGACGGTTCAATATTTTTTGACGTGATAACGTCTTATAAACCGATGACCGGGTGCACGCACGAAAAAGTGTCAGGGTCCATCAAGTTCCACCTGCTGATGGGCTGAAGTATTGTGGCCGTCCACTAAAGCTGTCAAGTCACAGGCATGATTGTTTATTATAATGTCATCAATGTTTTCTTCTGACGTTATCATCTCAAATTATCGTCCGCAAACCGGCTTTACAGACAACCATTTTTTCCATTCTTGTCATCATATCATTGATCTAGGACTTATTTATAACATCGCTTTGTTACTGACATTGTCGCCAAGCACTATATTTTATAGCTGCGATTATTTTTTTATCTACTTCTACATTTGTAATTAAAAAAAAACACACACAATTGCACAATTTGTTAATAATACTTATTATACAACGTGTTGATTGAAATCAATCAAAGGATTTGAAGCTCTCTACAAATGATTCAAAGATCCTTATCAAGTGTAGGCCTTTTCAGTGATATCTTAGCAAATATTTACTGGAGCGTCAAAAGGAAGCGTCTTGACTAATGGTGCAGACGCCGTGGCCCCGAGGGCGTCTCATTAGAAGCACTCGCTGTGAATCGTTCTAGTGTCCCATTTACGCTTTTGTAATATTTTGGAAAATTTTTAGCACACCATTTTGTAAGCTTTTAAGGTGAAATGCCAGGTGAGAGAGAAATTTGTTAAATTGTATGGAAGGTAAAGTCGCTTTGGTTGAAGGAATGCCGACAAATTATGAAATATTTTCACTTTACAAAATGGTATGTCGTTTCAACAGCGTTAAAATATCTGAAACTCTTGTATACTTTTCGTATGTCAATTTTTGGATCCAGACTCTTTAAAGAGTTGATATCAATCGTCTATTTATGCCACGATCTTTTACTTATTTTATTCAGAGTCACAAGATAAGTTACAATAAGATATTGCACAACAATAATATGTTACAATTAAACATATGATACAAAAATATTCAGTAAAACTTTAACATCTATTGATGCGATTGAGCGCACGCCGTGGAACCTCGCATGAGGCTAACATTTTACCGATTTATCGCGGATTTGCATTCATAATTATTATATTTGTATAAAATAGTACATATATATGTATAATGTATGTATATATGTATAATATTGTACCTTTAGATTTTCAATAATTATATAAATGAGTATTTCAACAATTTACTTTCTAATTCCAATTACAGACAAACTCTCTACGTACTATTGCTAGAAGTTATTGAGCCGTAGTACATATAGTATCGTTAACACCGAAACTGTTCATTTTAAGAAATTATAATTAAAGGCTCATTATTACGTGCACGATTTTTTTTTTCATGGACGCTCTTGTGTTATGTATAAGATAAAATATACGCAGCAGCGTGTCATTGTTTTTTTTAATAGTCGTAACAAAATCATCGCCATTTTATATTATTCATTATTAAAACGTTCCAAATAGCCTGATGTAACTTTATTAAATTAGTTACAAGCCAATGAGCCATCTTGATCGAGGCCTGAAATCGAAAACAGCTTAACAGTTCAATAGGGATGGGGATAATCTAGCCTAATTAAAGGCTTCAGTGGCCGTAGTATTGGCTCTTAGAATTTTATTATATAAAGTGTAACAGAAAGGTGTGGTCGAATTTCACCGGCAGATATTCTATAGCCGCGGCCGTTTATGGAAATAGGCGGGTTCTGTGGCACCCAAGGGTCCGGTAGAAAAATTAACAGGGTTCTACGAAGTATTTTTTATAGAAATTTTGAAAAAAAAAGCTCGGATTTGACTATGTATTTATACATAGGCAAACCCGAGCTTTTTTTTTTCATTTTTATAAAACAACAAGACAATGCGTTGGACAATGCCCATGTGTCCAATATAGATCTCATTCTATTGAGATTTTGTCAGATAAATTGCCAATCCCCCTACCCCCCGTCATGAACTTCGATAAAATAAAAGGTATTTGTTGGGTGTCCCGTTATGGTAAACGGTTGGGAGCCGCTGGTATTGATAAAAGTATTACATTTACCTTGGTGTCATATGCAATTGCATGGCATGGATAAATAGTTTTGTATTTATCAAATTTCAGTGGCATATGGGCTGATTTTTGTACATCCGCTGATGTAAAAACCAATAGCATTAGTATGACATCGAACTTTTTTAATTTATTTTTTTAAATGGTGAATTTTTCGTTGGTAAATAAACGAATGAAATTATAAATAAAAAAATTTACGATACTCATATTTTTTTATTTTTTAAAAGTACTCGGTATGATGGGTGACTCTCCAAATTTGAAGTGTTACTTCAAATTTCGAGAGTCGTACAGAAGACAGTAAATGTCGATTTTTTTTTTAGTTGGATCCCGCAACTTTGGCGCGTTTCATCAAAATATCGATATTTCTCATTATTAAAGCGATATTCAAACCCTTGAATCTGACCACACCTTTCTGTTACACGTTATATAAGGATTATAGACTATAATCCTGAATAGGGACCGGATAAGTAGGAGATGGGGTATAATAAAGTTAATAGCAATTAGATCGAGGATATTTCGACCTACGCTTTCTTATGAGCACCATTCAACGTAAATCTAATTTGTTTAATTGTGTTTCCTGACTCTTTACTGACAAGGGGTCCTGTATTGTATACGTGTGTGGGTACTTAAGTTTTATGTCAAGCGTCATAAGTACAACCCATTTATTGGATAGGTTTTGTATTTTTAGAGAAATAATTCGGTGAAGTACCTAAAGGTTTGCTTCTAGGTTCGTTTTCGCAATAAGATCAAAAAGAATTAAGGTTTTAAATCATAAAGTGGCGACTGAGCAAGAAGTTGTGGTTTCCATTCCTGCATGGAAAACCATTTTGTAAGATCTACAAATTGTCAAAAAAAAAACTAATATGCAAAACTAGTGTTTTTATTCGATACTTCTTTTTTTTGACAATTTGAAAATCTTTTGTAAACTATTATTTCAATTGGTGTATTTCACTAACAGATACCTACCTAAAAAATTGTGTAAACATAACATATACAAACCTATTTATACAGCGTCAAATTGAAAATGAAATTCTGTTAGTCAGTAAATTTGGAATTATCTTGTGAGAGAATGTTTCGAAATATGTTGATGTTACAAGCTGATTTTCAATATTTTTTTACTTTGACAACCCTATTTGTGTCCATGAAAGGCTGATCAAAAGAGGCTTATTTAATAAAATTTTCGCGACATAATACGTTTTGAAATACAATCTTTTTTTACGTCGACGCCATTAGTGTACCTATATATGAGTACATAAAACCTTCCTCGTAAAAACGCTTGTGTGTAAATTGAACCTTTCACTAAATACGGGACGGTGTTCACCAGCGGAACGTACACGGCATAAAATTTATAGGTAAAGTTATTTCAATCTTATTAATAAAGCAAGCAATTTAATTTTACCTCTTTTTCTATTATTTTATTTTAATGATGTGCACTTATTATAACACTAAAAAAAAAGGAAACTTGTTTATTCGTTGACTTTTTAAGACACACTACATACAGTAATCTCTAATTTGTGTAAGACAGTTCTGAAGGGGCGGGTCGGGAAAACATTTCACGACACATAATGCCACCTAAACTAAAGCCGTTATATAACTTTTATAAAATGTGAATTTTTAGCCGTTTTGGAGCTGAAAATTTTGAATTTCTTATAAATATTTTTTTGTAGACCAGGTTGGTCTACAAAAAATTACAATATAATAAAATATTAACATTTTTTAAATAAACACTATCCTGATTTTAAAAAAAGCTCCTGAGGCAAAATTTTGGGTGGGGTGTCTATTTATACGCTCTGTGGGTAAAACTATGCATGGCATGGCATCTATCTGATGCTCGTAGTGCCTATTCTTAATACGTGAAATCAAGTAGCGTTACCACAAGTTCTTTTTATTTTCCGAAAACGATAATAATTTTAGGTTAAAAAAAATGGTAACGTTTTATTAAATTGATGTTAGATAAGGTTGATATGTAGTTAAAAAATTTCGGCTCCAAAACGACTACAAATTCACGACTTCACAGGCAGCACTGAACTAGATTTAGAAACATTTTACTATTTACCATTTATTTTAATACAAGCGCAGTAAAACGCATATTATTGACTTATCTGGGCTGTAGACACAACATATCACGTCACCGATATGCCACCACACAGCAATTTTTAATAAAAGTTATACTATGCTGCAGTATCCAACGATAACAACCTTCTGTAACGTGATGCTTTGCCACGCTTTAGTATTCCATTGATCGTTTAGTATCGTGCCATCCTGTCCTGTCCCATCAATCGGTGAGTCCAAGCCTTTATGATTTTGTTGTTGACATTTAAGGCATCCATTAATAAATTAATTGGGAGTTATTTTTTAACAGTTTCTGAACTTTTTATACCAAAATTAGAGAATACATGTTACTTATACTTATCCATTTATTTAATATTATTCACGTCACATTTAGCAAGAAAACTCTGCTGCGACAGTTTTGCGAGTTTTCCTGTCTTTTTCTTTCTAATTTAGAAGTACGCCGCAAATCCTGTTTCGTGAGAATGCATACTAATAAGGGTTCTACAATGGAGCATTATTCGGTGACATGACGATTCATTTACTACCAAAATGTTTATATTAACTGTTTTTATAGGTTTTTAAAAACACCAACAACCAGTCGGCGGGGAATTTCTTAAATTATATCTAAAACGTTGTTCTATTTTGGACAAAAATAAAAAATGTCTTAAGTACCTATTGCTTAATTCAAGTACATTATTTTGGACTAAAGAAACAGCTAGAAACATTATTACATTCTACATAACATCTGAAATATGTAAATCATTTGATACCCAATACTTTTTTAAATACTTTTTTTTAAGTGTTTTTTTTATCCTTTAGAGGACGCCAAATTGTGGTTTAATGTTTAGAAGTAACACGAAAACAGATGGACATACTTACTTACGAGCTAAATCATAAACCTCCTTTTGGCTTCGCCGTAGTCGAGTAAAACTGACGAACAAGAGTCCCTGGACTGCTCTTCTGTAAAATTCTTGCGCCAGTCATTACCGTTGTACGCTGGTACCGCTTAGTAAAGCCCTAGTCCGAACTATACGGTTTTAAAGAGCTACAGTAAGTTAAGATAATGCCTAGTTACAATTTACTACAACTATTAATTAACTCTGAAGTTCAATAAAGTAATTCTCATGAGCAAACTTTCATTTCAGTTTCATTTTGAATTCATTTACGTTACAAAAACTTTCACGTAAGTATAAGTTTAATATTTAGACAAATAGTCTTTAATAATGAAGTGGTTATGGCATCAGACCGCCGGCTACCAGCTTGAACCAGCTCTTACTTACTTTACTTTTGATAAAACATATAAAAATCACCGCAAGAAAATTGGCTTAAAATTGAAAAAAAGCATTCAAATCTAGTTTAACTATTAAGATCTAGATTTACCACAGGGGACCACACATATAAAGGCTAAAAAAGTTAAGTAGGTCTTGAATAAATTGCCTTTCTAGGGCCCCATGGCCAAAATGGCAAAAACGGCATATTTTTAGGAGTGGCACTCCATACATGTAACAGAAACTGAAAAAAGTCTTTTGAGCATACATAAACATTTGGCACATCATTTATCATGTCTTTTAAAAACATTTTAATGTTTCACATATTTTTTTTGATTAAGTGATCGTTTATGGAAATAATCGCCCCAAAAGTTGCATAAATTGTCCCTTATGTTTCAAACCGTGTGACCAAAAAATTAAGAAAAAAAAACAAAAATGTAACACTTAACAAATACTTAAAACTTAAAATTATTTTAAAAATCATCGGATATACCGTCATTGAGTTATTGCCGAAAAACTGCATTTCTCAACAAAAGGGCGTAAGTGCCATGAACATACGCTCTTCTGCTGGTGCAATTATTCAAATCGGATTTTATTATACGGCAACGGCTCCGGCACTGAGCATGATCCAACATCCTCTTGCCAGGTTTTTTCTATGAAATTCCAGTATTTAATTGTAGCGAGAGTTTTGCCTTATAAAATATTATATATTTTGTAAAGCAACACTCCTGGAATCAGTGGGCCGAAGTATAAAAAATGGTTTTACCCGTCGCTTGCAGATTGAAAACTTCGGACAAATTATGCTAAAGAAAAAAGTAATGTAAGTAAAAAATATACTGCTCAACTTTACAGTTTCACAGCTATTAAATTGTCGTCAACGTCGTATGGCTTTTCCAGGCAAGAAAGGAGTTCATATTCTTCTCTTATCTACATAACTTGGAATAACTCATACTCGGTCATTTGAACCGAAATTAGGCAGAAGCAATACTTTGGCAACTAGACATCTTTGTTGCAAGTCTCTCCTTTTGTATTCGGTCTGTCAATCTATTTCGTATGTTGTATTATGGGGATTTCTTTACTACTTCAACTGTGGTAATATACAGATCAAAAGTGAGTAGTGGGTTCCCTCATTAATAATCAACCAGACAACTATTGGATTCTTAAACAGGCTTTAAAAGCAAATATTGATATATTCATACATATTTTGGTGATTATGTATTATTAACGGAGAGCGATAAAACGTACTGCATTATACCCATAATGGTCTCACAAATCAAATAATTTAATTATGTTTTGCACTGACATCAAACAGTCTTTTGTTTGTGATTATTTATCGTTCCAAAACGAAAGGAATTTAAGGGGTAGAATTATTTGGTTTTTGAAACGTAGTATTTTGAATACATTTACTAAAGCTATTTGAATATGAATATTGACCGTGTGGTACCGGCTTAAGAATAGTACCACCCATCTCTACCCGTAGATGTCGTCGAGGCGACTAAAGGTTCATTTCCGTGCATCGCGATCGATCGCGAGCCGCTCGCGGCTTACGACAAGCGGCTGAGGTAAGTGACAGACGCGCGCGGCCGACGACTGTTGTAGGCCTACGCGCGCACTGTGAATATTGTCGCATCGGCCGCGAGCATCAGCCGCTTGTCGTAAGCCGCGAGCGGCTCGCGGTCGGCCGCGATGCTCGGAAATGAACCTTAAGGGATTTTACACCGAAGGACAGGTAACATTGTCCTCTGCGTACTTTAAAAGGTTACTGCGCTCGCCAACTTGCTAAGCATGACGATTATGGCAATTACCCAAGAATCTATAATAAGTTGATTTTACAGGGCAGACCCGTGCCCAGCAGTGGACCAACATATGGGTTGATAATGAAAAAAAAAAATGAATACATTACGAGAAAAGGTATACTTAGTTTGACTTAAGAACATTAAGGCACAAATAAAAATGGCAATGTCAAAAAGCAAGTTGAAAAATGAAACATTCACGGTGGGAGCCTGTCCGACTGCTACGCAAGAGATCGTGGGTTCGATTTCCACACGGGACACCACTTGGTGTGTTCCACAAATTGTTGTCTGTGTGTATTTCATGTCCGTGACTTATATGTTTGTAAAGCCCCCCGCGATACAGGGCTTGTATCCTAATGCGGGAGAAGTCTTTAAAAAAAAATAGTAGGTACTCGCTTAACATTTTCTAAAGATGGGAATGAAAAAATACCCCCTTTAACCTTATTTAGCAGACCTATTCACTTTACATAGGTACCCATGCACTTTATCACTTCACCATGGCCGATATCAAAATACCATTACGGCAGAGCGTCCTTATCTGTCTCAAACTCGGAACCAACTTAACCAAACTTGCACTGAATACTACATTAAACTTAGTTTAAGTGCCTATCTTGTAGATCGGAGTCCGTTGAATAACTTTATGATTTATGGCAATAAGTTTCATATAAAAATGAGCATCTAAAACCTTCAACGACTTTATATCGAAGTTTATGGAGTTTAACAAGAAAAATGACGGATTTTTTCAAGTTCTGGGTTAGCAATTACAAAGATTGGTTGTCGTATCCTCGCTTCCAAGAATAGATTGACCTTTTGAAGTTTTTACAATTCAAATATGATTAAAAGTTAATTAGATGGGAATTTTATATGCCAACTGGCCTTTGTGCGTATTGAAACTTTGGCCCGAGAATCCATATAAATATTATTTTAATGGAAATGTAATTGCCTGTTTAGTTTTGCTGTTGGGCTGAATTTAGTTAATTTGTTGAAAAGTAGTCTGAAGCCTCTGAACGTGTAAGGGTATATTTTATCGCTATAACCAATAAGACAGAGCCACAGGTACAATACCTAGTGCAACTATAAGAAATTGATCGATACCACTATAAAGAAATCGATAAAACTTAAACAAACAACAGCAGGCTATTCGGTGTATTGAATACTGAATAACCAGTCCCAACCCTTGGATTTACAGAGCTAAAATTTCGCAGAGAGGTTTCTCTTGTGATGTAAATCTATAGTTACTAATATTAAAAAGAAAAGGTTTGTGAGTTTGTGAGGTAAGGTTTGTATTTTGAAAATTATTATACCAATAGAAAGCCACGTCATTGTAAGTGCCATAGGCTATATAACATCTCGCTGCGACTAATAGGAGTGAAGCATCAATGAAAAGTGTTGCAAAAATGGAGAAAAATTACGCAAACGAAGTTGTGCCGGTCAGCTAGTTAATGATGAAGAATAATTCCAGGAAACTTGAACTCTAAGGCTGAGATCTAGAGCGTACTTTGGCTTAGCTCTTCTTAGCTTAGGTTAAACATTACAAAAAACTTGACAAAGCGCGTGCTGACCGTTGGATTTGTTGATATATTCTAAAATGCTTGTGCTTTTCAAGTTTCAGTTATACTAAGCTTGAGGTATGCCAAAGTACGCTTTATATGTTTCAGCCTAAGGCTGGTGAGTAATTAAGACAAAAAAACTAAACGCAGAGATACTTACTTCATCCTAAGGCTTTACACTACCTAGTGACAAAATAACTAGAAATGTAAAATTTATATTGTTATCAATTTAGTCCTCTTCCAGCGCGCTGAAAGCTTCCGTCCTCACATGATCTAATGAGAAGTGGTTCTTAGTCTGTATCTAATTTGTGTCTGTGACTTTGTGTAGGTACATATGACTAGAGAATATCTGTGTAAATCTAATGGATTAATGATTCTGTGTGAACTATGTAGATAATGAGAAATGCGACGTTAAGCAATGTTACCAGTACTGGTCCATAGATGTGCGATCGTTTTATAAAAACATATGTTTTTCCGTAGGTTCTGCGCCTAAATTATCTCCAGTTGTGTCCGATTAACATTTCAACTGTCTATGAGAGTGGAAACTCTCATAGTCCATAGCTTGTGTCTATGCACATGCTTTAGCACTATAATATCTCCAGGCCAAATATCCGAAGATATTAGATAAAGTGCCCATAGGTATTATTTTTTAAAAGGTTATTTAAATGTTATATGTATAGTAACTAGGTAATAATGGTGTACTCTCAGCACAAATTGCACCCTTATTTTTATCTGAGCAAGCGATATATAAAAAAATAGAAAGTTAAAAATGATAGCAAATATCTCTCAAACGCTCTACACCTGTGCACACTTTTAGCAATTTCTTGTTCAAAACTTACCTGCGTGAAATACATGCACGACATTATTTTTGAAGATATAAATTTTAGGCGACTGTTTTACCACGTAGTTTAAAGAAGTTTTAATAACCAGCTCAATATTAGAAAGAACCTTCTTAGTAAACATTAAAAATAGCACGTTAAAGCAAAATTAAATACTTATCTCATTTTGAAGTTATTTTAGACAATAGAAAACCATTCATTTATAATGAAAAAAGAGAAGTGAGGTAAATCTCTACGACAATGTCTTAATATATTTGGTGATGATATGACGTAATATAAGCCTAGATTCCTGTTTTAGGCCAGAAAACTATATCAATTTAGTTTGAACTTATTTTAGGATAAACTTTGAAGCAACGCAGTGAAGAAACATTGCACCATATTCCAGATAAAAAGTGTTAGCAGAATGTTGTAAAGACTAACAAACTAATCTACAAAATTGCTAAGAACTGAACAGCAAAAGAAACAGTTGAGCTCAGTGCAATGGAAAAGATTGAGATTACAAATGAAGGCAATGAAGTTCAAACAGGCAAAATGCTTTCATTAAAAATACAATAGACTAATCGTGGAGATGAGATGAGATAATGTTTATGTTACGGTAAGAGTGATTTATTGAAAATGATTAATAATTATCTAACATTATTCATTATTACCCCATTTGGTAAATATGATAATAACATTGAATTCATCTCTTTTTTCGGTTGTTTTTCATATATTTTTACGCTCTTCGGATAATAAGTTAAAACAAGACAAAAGAGAGAAACGAGATTTCTTTGTCTAATGGGTTTTATAATTAAAATATCACAGTACTTACCATAACCTGGCTTATGCACCTGTTGTAAACCAGGGTCAAAAAAGTACTGGACCGAGTTATTCCACCCCGATTTTCTTATAATTGGAGGCGCGGAAGGTTGGCGGCCAAAGGCAAACAAAGCACTGACACCACGTGAGGTGTAACGGCTGAGACAGCAAGTGATGCTGCGAAAGCAAGCATGGGTGCTGGCGTTTTGTTACGTAAGGGTGAAGTGGCTGCACTTCCTCCGTAGCGCCGGAGAAGATGCGATCTTCTTAAAATCTGATCTATAACAATTTTACTATCGCGAATATGACAGTTTACTCATCATCTTCGTTACTAATCATCATCACTTAAACGAAATAAAAAGACTATAAAATATACAAAAACGCATAAAATATAACTATTTTATTACATCTATCAGTACTAAGGTTAAATGATAATAATCATCGGTAAAAGTGAATACCAGGGATTATTAATAATGAAAGACATACATACATACCAACCCATGTGATGGCCCACTGCTGGGCACGGGTCTCCCCAGTAGAACCTACTAGTATGTAGATCCTGGGGGTAATTGCCATAATCGCCACGCTTGGCGAGCGGGTTGGCGATCGCAGTAAGACTTTAAATACGCAGAGGACGCTGCAGCCCGTCCTCCGGTGTGAAATCCCTTAGTCGCCTTGACGACACCCACGGGTAGAGATGGGGTGGTACTATTCTTAAGCCGGCACCACACGGACAATTATTAATAAAGCGGTTGAAAGACAATTATTAATAATTTCAATTAAATCACACTTACCGTAACATGCACAAGATATCACAAGGATTTTGGTCTGAAGCTCGAATAGTTGCTCAAGGGCGTTAATCAAGTAGTTATGAGTGAAATAGAGAAAATATATATATATATATATATCACACGTTATATCAAATATTACGAGTAGCTTTCTGCATTTTTTCCTTACTTTAGCTATGCCAAGTCGCACACTCCTCTATAACTTTCGTCAGTGACATTTTCTTTAGAAGTTATGATGAAAGATTGTTCCTCTTCGTAACATTTTTTGTTTTTTTTTCGTGAATACGATTTCATGAAATCGTCCAAGTTGTGGGTAAATAATGCCATCATTTTTTAAATTTGTTCAAACGTCATTCATGTAATAAAATTATTATAATTTACTAATAATTCATTAAAAATAAAACAACAATAAAATCACGTACACTTTGTACTAACCTACGTAGATAAGTACTGACAACTGGCATTTAAAAAAGGTAGTCACGTTGAACTAATGTGGTAAACCAATTGGTAGCGCGAGCCTTTTAAAGCTTTTAATTAAAAACATTTACCTGAATGTTTATTTATTTTGTTTGCTTCAAAAGTTTAACCGGGTTGAAATACTTGCTTTATTTTGATTACAATGTGAGTTGGATATTCAGTTAACGAGTCAGATAAAAATTAGTTTTAGTTTGATTTAGATTGTAGAAAGAAGCTTTTTTAAAACAAGTCTTTATTACGTAGTTGTATGTTTTACCTCAAGTATAGATACAGCATTAATAACGTTACAAAGATACAGTTACTGATTTACAATCTAAGCAGGAATTGTATCTTGGGAAGCAGAATTGAATTATCTATTATTTTTAAACATTTGCATAGACACATTAATTATAGAAAATATTCAGCTAGAGACAGGTATCAAGTTGACCAAATTTAATCATAAATACCCTGAGCCTGCAAACCTTACTTCGTTGTAAGTCATTACCTTAAGTCTTCAAAGGGATAGAAACCTCAGCAAGGCCCTTAAGAACCCCTTAACGTCTTTAAGCGTCTCCAGGAGAGGCTTTTAGCACTTCAATCGTCGTTATCAATTTGACCGTGTAAATCCGTTTGTCCTGTATCAGGTTCTGTACGATTGTAAATCTTTGCTCAAGACAGATTGTGAGATCCTGAAGATATTTATTGCGCTACCTATAATTCCATTCCATGTTATCAACGCTTTTCTTTATATTTTAATTTCATTTCAAACTAGTAAGTCTGAAATGAAATCCAAAGATTTTAAAACAAGTATGGTTAAAACCTTTTTTGAGATATCTTTGGATTGTTCTTTTTTTGTCTGCGAGATTTAAAATTCAAGTTTGATTAAACTTTCTCTATTTTGTTTCTTTGTATTGGAGGTGAATCTCAAGTTTAAAACTATATTTAAAAGATTTAAAAGCATCGACACCGTTTGTATCTTTAAAAATATGTAATAAAAGTAAAGCCTGCTCTTTTTTACTAAATAAATTGGAATCGTCTTGTATCCAATTATTGAATATAAAAGTATATATTTGGTGTATTTTTATTTTGCAATGAAAAATATTTCAGATATAAGACTAGTATTAAAACACTTTCCCAACTTTGAAATACAAAAACATCTTGCAAATTGAAATTCAATTCTACAATTTGCAAAATAAATACTTCAGCTATAAATTTCAATGTATTCGTTCATAAGTTTAAGGCTTCAAAACTCACAAAGATGGTACCTAACTAAAAAGGCTAACTTTTACAGATACAAATAAACTATTTCATACAGATGAATGAATTTCTTCGAAGATGAGCGAAAATTGTATTTGAAAAAGTCTACCAAGTTTAAGTTTTGTATAGTTTTTTGTAAGTAAGTTTTGTGTAGTTAGTTATTCTGAAAATTGTAGTCCATCTAGTAAGATGGACTACAATTTTTAGAAAAGCCCATCATAAGTATATGATGGGCTAAAATATTCAGATTTTAATAGTAGGTTTAAATAGCCCACTTAATGAATTTTTAATATAGGTATTTTTTAATATAGGTATTTTATAATTTAGAAAAATGAGTAGAATGTATTGCATTTTAAATCTTCAGCTAATAGGAATAAAATCAGATAATGTTGATTTAAAAATACTCCTATCTCTCTAAAGCAATTCCGATTCAATCAATAAAAAATAAGTACTTGTTTAATTTATAGATTACTTTTTCTCTATTTGCAAGCTTCGAAACTAGATTTTCTTCACAAACACTTTTAATATAGGCGTTATTCC
Organism: Herminia tarsipennalis; assembly: GCA_945859575.2. NCBI lineage: Eukaryota > Metazoa > Arthropoda > Insecta > Lepidoptera > Erebidae > Herminia > Herminia tarsipennalis. The sequence goes on from OX243830.2 coordinate 32,364,010, forward strand.
ATTGGGCAAGTTATTTGTACGCAAGTTACAAATTGGATATAATTTGTATACAGGTTTGTTAAGTTTTATGTTATATTGGCATACAAAAACGTAAACAAACCTAAATTAAATTTAAACAAACCTGGATATACCTGAATATAAATTGTAAACAAGTTGCAAAGAGCTTGCATACAACTAGAACAAACCTGTATACAAGCAGTATGCGACAACTTGCATACAACTTGAACAAACTTGTATACAAGTCGTATGCAATTAGTAATTGGCATACAAGAAACTTGCCTATTGGAAACGCGCCTTAAGTTATAACTGTAATGAAACAAGTTTGAATTATTTCAAAACAGTAAAAATAATAAATATTCCGATAGTGGCAATTCAAATTAAATGATCTATAACGGTCGTTTACAGTTAATTTTTACAGGACTTTTTAATTCAATAAATGATTTTGTGATGTAAATCAATTAAATTATTTGTTGTGATTCTTATTTTGATAACACACATTATTGATAACACATCTCAATGATAAACATAGTAGTATTTTGAAATCGATATAAATACATATAATGATAATGATTTTATTTGACTTCAAAATACATTACAACTAAAACTAATCATGTCAGTAATATTGTAGTAAGTTCTTAAGGTCTAAATAGAAAAAGTGGGTTGCATTTTTCTTTTCTATGAAATAGCCTGTGTTTAGGAAGAACAGGTTGTGCCCAAGTTTGTTAAAACTACTACCCACTATATACGTAATTTGTGTTAGTGATGAAATCATCGTCTCAATTTCTTCATATGTCTTATTTATAAAAAAAAAATATCGGCACGGAAATGAAATTATTGATTCCATAAATGGCGATGCTTTTGTTGACTAGGTTATATAGAAAATAACCAGGGTAGTAAGGGAACCTCCTGGTGGGGTGAAAAGAGAAATTTGGTTTCGGTACACTATAGATTTTATCAGATCTACGTTTTTTTTAGTTTTATATAAGGTGTGTTACGATGTTGTAATAAAACTGTGTAAAAAATTAAGAGCCGCCTTACATTCAAAACATCGCAGTGCCTATGTAGTTCTATTGTAGGGTATAGAATCAAGCGTTTGCGCTTTTAGTACAGTTTTATGAGCGATTTTTAGTAGTTTGAGGCTGGTTTTTGCGGCACCTCCCCCAACAGGAGATGCAGTAGACGTAACTTAGAGATCTAAATATATTTATTAGTTTCCGAACCCTAGAAGTGAGAGTGTGGTTTAAAATTTAGGCATTTATTCACAATTATACCTAGATAGCGTATGTTTTCCACGGCGTTTATATGGGGGCATTGGCAATTTGAGCGTGATTTGGTGGCAGCAGCAAGAATGGTAAGTTAGAGTCAACGAAGTGCGATGCTTGTGAAACAGAGAAAGGGATAAAATCGTTTTTGTTGCATTCAACGTAAGAGTATGAGCCAGCAGCCAGTTTGATGTCAGGTTAAGTCCACTCTGAGCGGTTTTAAAAAGCTGAGACCAGGAATTGCTACAAAAGGAATAGCCGTATCATCAGCATATGAGACAATGTTTAAATTTTGGAATTTGACATTACACGTGTCATTTATGAAAATAAGGAATAGTGTTGGGCCAAGGATACTTCCTTGTGGAACATCGTAACGTATGGGTAGTTTATTGTTTATATAGTCCCCGATTTTCACCATTTGTATTCTATGTGATAATTAACTTTTAAAAAAAAATACTGAGGTCCCCCGACACAAGTTCCTTCCAGTTTACATAGAAGGGAGTGGAAGGAAACAGTGTCAAATGCTTTCTTTAAATCCAGAAAGATTGTTAGAATTTTCTTCTTATTGTTTAAATTGGAGACAATATAGACATATCAACCCACATGATGTTCCACTGCTGGGCACGGGTCTCCCTGGTAAAACCTACTTAGATATTAGATCATGGGAGTAATTGCCATAATAATAAACTAAAATTAATAATTATAATAATTTCTTATCTTAAATTTAATTACCATATTGTAACGCTTGGCGTGCGGGTTGGCGTCTGGCGATCGCAGTAGAGCTTTGAAGTACGCAGAAGATGCTGCTGCCCGTCCCCTGAATTTCCCTAGTCACCGTGACGACACCCATGGGAAAAGATGGGGTAGCATGATGGCAAAATCGATTTTCAACGAGTCAAATAAAGAGCTAAAATAAACAATAACTAATAAAATCGTAATTCTAACTAAATCACATTTTGTCACTAATAAACTATTTCAAATAAAACATTCAAATAACAAGAAAGTTGTAATTATCTAAGAATACAAAATTGTTATCTACACGGATCGATCAATCGTAGCAAACAACCTATAATTATGTCTGCCCTAGCTCCTAAACGGTAGTTAACTCTTTACCACCGGTTATCAATAAATTATTACCTACTCTGTTATAATAACAACGTTTACTTTGTATAAATTTTATGGTCTATCTAAGATTTGGTGTTTTGGGTTTGAAGGATAAATATTTGTAGTAATAATTTTATTTATCTTTAAAAAACGATAGCTCTAGTGCCTCCAACGAGGATATAAGCCCTGTGTCGCGGGGACTTTACAAACATACAAATCATGGACACAAAGTACACCTACACTTGGAACAACAATTTGTGGACTACACAAAGTGGTGTCCCGTGTGTGAAACGAACCCACGGCCTCTGGCTTAGCCGTCAGACTCACTTATCACTAGACCAACAGGCTAGTCATATATTATGTGTGTCTAAACTTTATCGTCAATCGTTGAGATCTTAATAGGTATAGTACGCATTAGGCGCAGTACCGACGGCTCCGAGGTACGGAGCGGTGCGACAACGTTCGAAAAATCTATGGACCGGTGTTGTAACATTGCTTGCCTCGCAGATATCTCGATCTGCTCGGCTGCCACTGAGTCAGGTAGTTTACTAGTTGCATACTAATAGATTTACGAGCTTTTCCGAGTACTTTAGATTTTTATATACTACTAGTCGAAGCCGGCTACACTTCGCTATGGCTTTTTGGGCAACTAATCTTAATCACAATCTGATTGAACGCATAGCGCAACGCAACATACACAGATTTTTATGGTTTGTAGCCAAAATAGCAAAACGGAACCCTTATAGTTGCGCCTTGTCCGTCCGTCCGTCCGCAGCTTAGCTCAGAAAAGCTATAATTTTGCATGGATATACATATTATTTACGCCGACAAAGTGACGAATGCCCCCCCCCCCCCCATATATTTTAAATTCGAACCAGTAGTTCCTGAGATTATCGCGACCATTCAACCAAACAAACAAATAAACAAAATCTTCAGCTTTATAATATTATTATAGAATTTTATAAGCTATTGGTCTTAATCGCGTAAATATTTTATTTTTAAACAAAGGTATTTAGTCTTAAAATAAAATATTTACGCGATTAAGACCCGTAGCTTATAAAATTCTATAATGTGTACAAATCGCGAAAGTTTACGAACATATATTTTATAATATTAGTAAGCCTAGATAAAAAGAAGATAGCGTAATGGCTAAGGCATCGGCCTCGCAATCGTGAGGTCGCGGGATCGAATCCTACCCATTATACTACCGACGTGAACACAACCTAACACAAGCCACTGAGCTAAGCTGGAGGGGTTAAGAGGATTGCTAGTAACGAGGGACCCACAAGATGTGTTTTTCATGAGAATTACACATCTTACCTTATATGAGTATTAATACCATTACTGTAAAATTTTATCATAACCCATTTTTGGATGAAAGAGCAATAAACATCCATGTATCCATCCATCCCCATACACTTTCGGACTTCTAATATTAATAGCATAATTTTGAATATTGTATTATCTAAAGCCATAATATGTTAAAAGGTATATGTAAAAATTATAAAAGTTAGCAAGCTAAATACAATTGCCATCCATGAATACTAATGAAAACAACTTGTCATGTTAACGGTCGCACCATTTTGGTACAAATGCCATAACTCGTAATGGTACGGAAATGAAAGCCGAAACAGATGTTCTGACGAAACGTCTGTTATATGTATGGCTAGCATAAGTCAACGGACCGTGACATGCATTTTAGTAGAAATTCTACTGAAATCGTACACGATAATGTACACTTTAAGACACACAAAATAAATAATATTATAATGTAATAATTTACAAAACAGCTATTGCTTGGATAGCAGAGAGGTTTTTTTCTCTGATAGCTTGGTCCTTTTACATGTAGACACTGAATATAATTTAGCAATTAATAAAAATAAACTAAGAATCATCAAAAGTAAACTAATTTTGTAATAAAAAAATGTATTAAAACTGGGTAAACCCGTTTGGACGCTGCAATGATTTAGACAGACACATAGATAAACAAGCATACATTTGAACCAATTATTACAGCCCTTCTATTGTGTTGGGGGTTAAAAATCGTAGGATTTTGATTTTACACAATTGAAATGTAACATAGGGACTCGAGCACATTCTAGTTACAGATAATGAGTACATTTTTGCAGATAAGAAACACACTAATTTTAATCTTTTGTTTTGGCACTTTACATTTATCATAATAATCAAGTGTTTAATATAAACCCGAAAATAATTATCAATGAAAAAAATAAACGATATTTACAATAGTATTACAAGTATTTATCGAACGACTAAACAAAACGAACATGTTTATATCTAAATTGAATTACAGACATGACAAATGTATCGAATACGATCATACAAAGGCAAATTCACTGAACGTAGTTTCAAAATAACTGACAAAAAAGCTGCTAAACTACATTCATAATCTGAAAAACTTTAGTCATACATACATTCACTAAAATATATTTTTCCAGGCCCGCGAAACATTATACGTACCAGTGGAAAGTTACAATAAAGCCTGTGCTGCGTACAAACTAGTACCTACATCCACATATCGGGTTTCATTTCCGATAGTACTGACATAGGAAATAGGGTAGCCCTAGAAAATTCGTGGAAATGTAAGCGCTAAAATGTTATCGGAGTCCCAAAATAAATCCCAAATAAACTATCCAGCTAGAAAGATGTCGACAAAAAATAAATGTATCTTATTTCACTGGCTCTGAAGGCTTAGCCAAAAGGAAATTTGGGAATAGATTTGGTAAGTACTACAAGAAAATGGAACGTAGATATTTTATACTAAGTGGTAAATCAGACTATATGCATACGACCTTACTCACGGTGAGTTGTTTCCGAAGACGATGAATAAAATTTAAACTACGACATTAATTTGTCATTGTACCAGCGCTTTTTGATGCATTTCTACTTACTAATTTCTATCAAAAGTCTGAAATTGGTTAAGTACCAATCTAAGTGATAGTCGTGGTTTTTACTCACCGATAGTCCTGCTAAAAGTGTAAAGGATAACACAATATTGTCATTGATCTTGCAGTGTTGGATTTCGCTCACACTGCTTCTACCGCTGATTAAGTATACCTATGTACAAACGTACAATTTAGTAAATATTTGGCGACAAATGCATATTTACTAATAAAGCTTAAAAGGTAACAATATATTTATGTTACAACAGCTACACTTTTTATAATTTGCCGAATTCTATAAAACAAGGACCAATTCCAATAGATAGCAACAAATTGATGTTTTTGAAGTGATATCGTCTTATAAATAGACCGGGAGCTCGCACGAAAAAGTGTCACGGTCCGTCACATTCCACCTGCTGATAGGCTGAAGTATTGTGGCCGTCACATGCTAGCCCGGGTCCACTAAAGCTGTCACAGGCAAGGTTGTTTATTACAACGTCATCAATGTTAGCCTGCCACTAGTTTGACTGCCTATGTGGCGTGGTGGGAGTGTTTCCGACTGCTATGCAAGAGGTCGTGGGTTCGATCGCCACCCAGGATAAAACTTTATGTGATGAGCACGATGGTTTATTCTGTGTCTGGGTGTTATTTATCTATAATATGTATATATTAAGAAATATATAAGTATGTTTATCAATTGTCTGGTTTCCATAGCTCTGCTTAGTTTGGGATCAGATAGCGTTGTGTGAGTTGTCCCAAGATATTATAATGTTAATGGCGATTGCAGCGACATGCGATACAATTAAATAATAATTAAATAAAAAATTGTCACAGGCATGGTTGTTTATTACGTCATCGTCCGTAAATCGAATTTACAGACAACGTTTTTATTTCTACTACATAGTAGAAAAAAGCCAACCCTATCTCAAAAAGCTGGTAGAGATTTTAGTAACGTCACGTTCACATGGTAGCCAGCCTAAATATCACAATTGAATGTGAGAGAAAAATGTTTCAATATCTGTTTACTTGCATAACATTGGGTAAAGTGGACCATATATATTTCAACTAACAATTTCAGTTTCCTAGTATGAAGGGGCAATCATAATCGTTTCAACGTGAAAAATGTGGTCAATAGTGGTTGACAATTTTTGACATTAGTATTGAATATAAAACTCAATTTTTTTTTTTTTATAAATCGAAAGCCAGTGTCGACAGTATTACTTATACGATGATGCCAAATATCATAGCGTTATTATGACATAAAGCATTTAAAGCGTTTTCCTTTTTTTAGGGTTCCGCAGCCAAAATGGCAAAAATGGAACCCTTATAATTTCGTCATGTGTCTGTCTGTCTGTCTGCCTGTCCGCCCGTATGTCACAGGCCTTTTACTCAAAAACTACTGAATGAATCTTGATGAAATTAGGTAAAAAGGTATCTTGTAGTAGCCGCTACTTAGTTTGATAGCTAAATAATAATAATATTTATTTTTACTCCATACATGCAACAAAGGCTGAAAATATTTATTTTTTTTGCAAATATCAACGTGCAAATCATTCGACAGGTCTTTCAAAAACATTTTGAGGTTTCTAATAAACTTTTAGATTACTTAGTAGATTGAGTGATTTTTTTGAAATAATCGATCCGAAAGTTGCATATGGGGGCCCCTTGACTTTTGAACCGTGAGACTAAAAAATATAAAAAAAATCACAAAATAAATACTTTAAACTAAAATTATTTTGGATATAATCGGATAAACCATCAGTGAGTTATTGCCAAAAAACTGCATTTCTCAACAAAAGGGCGTAAATGCCAAGAACAAATGCTCTTCTGCTGATTCAAATGTTCGAGGTTGCAGAACCCTACACTAAGCATGGTTCGACATGCTCTTGCCCAGTTTTTTCTAATCGAGTGTATAGAATATGAATTACAAGTTAATAATAAAAAAAATATCAATCACAATGTCTACAGACATTGTAATTCATATTCTCAAAAATCCAACTCTCATGTAAGTGAGAGTGTGAAAAAGCAAGCCGAAACAGACCTGAAAGTGCATAAAGCACGAGCAAATAAATTTTATACTACAATAAAAAACACCAAAGATTTGTGTGAACGAAGGGATGATATGGTGGGACTCTGCTTCGATTATATGCAGAATTTGCCTCTCCCCCACATACCGGTGCAGGATGTATTTTACTTAAGACAGCTGTGGGTTAATGTATTTTTAGTTCATAATCTTAAGACTGGGCAATCAGTGGCTTATGTGTATCATGAAGGTATAGCCAAAAAAGGGGCAAATGACGTATGCTCAATGATTCATGATTATATTAATAACTATATACCAGAAACAGTAAAAAATTTAAGATTATTCTCTGATGGGTGTACTGGTCAAAATAAAAATCATACAATGATCAGATATTGTGCTGCACTGGTAGATACTGGCCGTTTTAAAAATGTAAGGCAGTATTTCCCTGTGCGTGGTCACTCATATAACCCTTGTGACAGGGATTTTGGTACAATAAAAAGAAGCCTATCAAAATGTGACCGAATATACGTTCCAATGGAATATGTTACTATAATATCAAATTCTGTAAAAACAATAGGCAGATTAGAGGTAAAGGTTTTAAATGATGGGGACTTATTTTTGGACTTTAAGAAATGGTGGCCAAGATATTATACTAAAACGGCAATATCAGAAGAAACCAAAGGTAGAGGTGTCATCAGATCACAGAAAATCTATTTTCAGCCCACTGTCTTCAAAGAGTTTAGACATTCAATTAAAAGGCCTGGTATTATCCAAGCACATGAATTTATTAATAACCCTGTGAGAAGTACTTTCAAACTACTTATTGATGTTCAAACTGCATATGAAACTGTGAATCCCATAAATGCAAAGAAAATTCAGGATATTAAAAAGCTTATGAGCTACATTCCTGATACTCATCAAGATTTTTATAATATTATCTTGACATGGCCCACAACACAAGCTGAATGTGAACTAGAGGATGATTAAATTTGTATTGTGTGTTTGTTAATAAAGACTTAAACATACTATGGTTTTATTTTAATATTATTATCCTTTAAATTTGTATGAATACCATTGCAATTTATTGACAAAATGACACATGTCCACTTTTATTTACCAAATAGCACATGTCCAATATTTATGAATTAAAAAAAAATTAGTTAATAAAATTTTACATTGATGTTTTTTAACTTTTCTTATGTAGAAATGTCGTTTGTTTATTTATAACATAAAATATCACTAACCTTTCCCACAAAAAAAATCACAAAATACTTTTTTGTTCCTACTGTAAAAAACCAGTTTAGGACAAGTGCTGTTTGGGAAACAAGCGATTCAATTATCAAAAATATCACGAAGTTTAAATGATACAGGCAAAATTTTCTGAGGCAAGGATTAATAGTTTAAATAAGTTTATGATGTCGGTCATTCGTTTCAGAGCTTGTGTTAAAAAAAGTTTTATTTAACAACTTTTGTTGCTGCCTGTATCTACTTGCATTAATAATTTAGAGCAAGTATTTAGCGAGGACTTAATAAGTGATTAGTAAGACCGTTTTTGCATGAATCACAAACAAAACTCGGCTCTTCATAACATAATTATAACGTAAAGTCTCAAGAACAATTTCACGTCCAACTTTTCAGCCACGTGTGACTTAGCACCCATTTGCCTAAACGACCACAATATCACGACCTCTTGATTTAAACACGTGAAATCTATTGAAGTATCTTAGTAAACTGGATCCTTATTATCATAAGTCTTATTTGAATGTTCGTAAACATTTATAACGTTACAAGTTTGGAACTTTGACTAAGGTATTGAAACTTAAACGGTTAATTACACATCTTTAAGAAAGTTCACAGGCTTCCAAGCTTTACATATCTTAGTAGAAGTTACGTAAAGGTTAAATGAAATACAACTGGGTGGGAGTAATTAGCTAGAGATACCTACTTTAAATGTATATATACTTTCGCTTCATTTGGACCCAACATTTGGCGCGTTTTCGACCGTATTGAAACAACCATGTTTCAATAAGGTCGCAAGGTCACAACGTTTGGAAGTGTTATAAACTATAGGTTATAATATAAGATGGTTGCGAAAGGTGGCGGACCAGGTGTTGTGGGGTAAATTGGGAAAGGCATATGTGTGCTGCTGTGGACCAACATAACATTAAAATAGATTATAAGGGAGGGATCCCACCACGCACCCTCGATCTTTGAATCACCACGATTGAAGTAGTCATAGATTGACAGACCGCACTCAAAAAAAAAGACCTGCAACAAAGAAAATTTGTGACAGGTACGCTTACTTAGTCGAGTGGTAGGCACCTCCGGACCCTTGACTTGCAATATTCCACTTCCACGAAGTGAAACTTAAAGTTTCACTTCTTTTAAATAATTCTTCTTTTATTCAAATATTTGCTCGGATAAATGAATTTGAAGGATATTTTTTCAACTATGTTTAATAATAACTCAAATTGCCATTTTTTGGATAATAAATTAAACATCTTATCTATTTTTGATGCACACAGAATACAGAAAGTAGTAATTATCTAGATAAATCATACATAGGTAGGTTTAAATAAGTAGACAATGATGCTTTAATAGCAAAATTCACTAATTTTATCCAATAAAACCACCGCAATGACGTTTGCCAGTGATTGTGACAAAACTTTCCACAACTGTAGAAGCCTTCGGAAGTTTACAAACAGTAACTAAAATTGGTATTGATTTTTCAAACGGACACGGGTATAATTATAATGAGTTTCAGCCACTCACGCCGCGATGCTTTTCAAATGGCGAGAAACAATGGAACCGTATTCATGCAATGTTATGATAGAGATCACGCGAACTTTCTATTAGAAGAATTTCGTTCCATTTAGCAGCTGTTTTCATTAAGTAACAGAGTGAAATATTATGTAAGAAGGATATAGTATGACATAATTATATTTGACGACATTGACGTGTCATTTGTTTTCACTAAAATTTAAAAAAAAATCTCAATTGACAGTTTTACTTTTTAAATAAGCCAACAAATTGTGATATACTCTTTAGAGTAACTACCTATTTTGGGGTCGTTGAAAGTTTTATATACGTGTTACAGTACAGGAAAGCTGGCTTAATCGAGATGTTTCTTGGCCATCTTCTATATATATATATATATATATATAAAACAAAGTCGTGTTAGTTACACCATTTATAACTATAGAACGACTAGACTAATTTTTATGATTTTTGTGTTTTTGGATTTGTCTTCGTCCGGAATAGGAAACTAAGTATTAAAAACATTGGAAGCTTGACAAAAAAATAAACTAAAAGATAAAAATATTCCCATACATAACTTTCGGACGGTTCATGACTTTCGGACCTGTCAAACATTTAATGTTTATTCCGTCGATACGGTAAGCTGTCCCCTCAAAATATAGAACTTATTTAGATAAGGGTTTTGAATCGACTACATATATCCACAATATTCGGATAATCGCGTATTTTAGATTTTTGAAATGTAAAATAGTGTCAGTAATGATAAAGGATTGACATATTCATTGGTTGTAAAATATTTATGTGTGCGTTTAAATAAGTTCATGACCTCCTTTGGTGTTTAAAAATCTGTTTGATGCCAACGTTTATATAAATGTATTTTTGAATTGATTAGTTGGAACGGTTTTTAACATTATCGTAGGCTCTAGGCACAGATTGCTGGGATACTTTTACAAACAACTGTCACTCATGTACCTATTAATCCGATAGAGAATGTTGCTTAACCTTGCTGAATTCTCAGATTACTTGGCCGCTAATGAGCCACCAAATTCTAAAATAAAACTCACAAAGCCCTTCGAAATCTACACTAATATTAAATAGCTGAAGAGTTTGTGTTTGGTTGAACACATTAATTTCTGGAACTACTAATGAAGGAGATAAAATATTTTCGTGTTGAATTTTATTCTTTTTCACGTTACGACCAATAGGAGCTGAGCATCAATGAAAAAGGGTGCGAATTTGGGGGAAAATGACGCAAACAAAGTTGCACGTGTCAGCTAGTTTTATAATAATAATGCGTCAACAAGTATGCGCAATATTATTGTAACTATCTTATTTATATAACTTCGTATGCGTACATTTTCCGCGTTTTACCAACATTTTTCATTACTGCTCCGCTCCTATTGGTCGCAGCGTGATGTCATATAGCCTATAGCCTTCCTCGATAAATGGGCTACCCAACAGAAAAATATTTTTTGAATTCAGACCAGTAGTTCCTGAGATAGTATAGATAAAGCCGGGCAAGTGCATCTAACTCAATGACGGTACCTATATCCAACCATGTCGAAAATGATTTTAGTTTAAAGTATTTCTTAAGCGGTACGTTTATGATGGGGCCCACAGTTTATGCAACTTTTGGAGCAATTACATCGAAACATTTTATTGGAAACCAAAAAATGTTTTTAAAAGCCTATCGATGATGTGCCACGCGGTGGTTTTTGCTGATTTATTTTCCAGCTTTTCTTAGGTGCATGTACGGACAGACAGACGGACATGACGAAAATTTATGAGTTCCGTTTTTGCTATTTTGGCTACGGGACCCAAAGTCTAGAAAACAGGTTTTTACCCATACATTTACCAACAAAACAACTTTCCCGCTAATATATTATGTTACCAAAGAGTTCGGTCAATAGGTAAAAAAACTAAAATAAACGAAAATACAAATTTAGAATCCAATCCTTTACGGGTCATTGAACTTGAAAAGGCGATAAATTCGAATCAAACATTTAGAATTTATTTGAAACGCCTACATTTAAAATTCAATATTCTTTTAATTTATTTTACTTTTTTTGTTTTAAATAAAGCAAAAGGTTTTTATTTAACTTGTTGAATCAAGCAGAAAGTGACTTTTTAATTTCGTTTTTGTTTGGCTGCTACAGAGTTGTAAAATGTGCACCTAACAAAAATAATGACTTGCTAGATAGCTTGCTAGTCGTAGTTTTCAAATGTAGTAGGTACATTACTACTAGATCATTTTTTATTTTATTGCGCCTTTGTGCACATGGGTCCTCTTATCTGTTGCGGTTTCAATTTTTTTTTTTTTTCATTTAGGAAGCATAATAGTACACTATACTGAAGCCGAGATCAATATGAAATATTTAATAACAAAGTTGTTTTGAAATCACCGTCAAAAGTATGACACATACGGTTGTCATTTTTTAATAAAAATAAATAAAAAGCTGAAGAGTTTGTTTGTTTATTTGTATGATTGTTTGAACGATAACCTCAGGAACTACTGGTTCGAATTAAAAAAAAATATTTTACTATTGGATAGCCCATTAATCGAGAATGGCTATAGGCTATATAACATCACGCTACCATCAATAGAAGCGGAGCAGCAATGAAAAATTTTGCAAAAACGGAGAAAATTGACGCAGACGTACATATAAAATCTGAATCTCGGCAACGGCTCCAGCGATTTTCATGAAATTTAATATGCAGCGGGTTTCGGTGGCGATAATTGGATCTAGCTAGGTTTTAAATATAAAACAAAGTGTTTTAACGTTTTTAAAAAAAATCAACCCAGGGTAAAATAGGGGTTGCAGGTTCATGTAAAACTCCGTCACAAGATTGTGTAAACTCCGGCGGTTTTGAATTTTGATGTGTGAAATTTTGTACGTGAGTTTTTGGTCCATGTGGCGCGGTCGGAGTGTATTCGACTAATACGCAAGAGGTCGTGGGTTTGATTCCCATACGGGACAGCACTTTGTATGATCTACAAATTGTTGCTCCGAGTCTGGGTGTACTTTGTGTCCGTGACTTGTAAGTCTGTAAAGTCCCCCGCGACCTAGGGCTAGTACCCAAGGGCGGGAGTCGTCTTTTATAAAAAAAACTAAAAAAACTTAAAGGCTTCAGCATTTTTGAAAAATCAACCCCTAAAAGGCTGTAATAGGTAAGGTAAATTTGTTTATAACTCTGTCGGTTTTGAAATAAGATCTGTTTGTGGTTGTTAATCGGCTTTGTGGCTGTATATAGGGAAATACGTGTTTCAGCGTTTTGCTCAAAAGCGATAAATCAACCCTTCAGGGGATAAAATCAAATACGCGGGTGAAGCCGCTGGCGACAGCTAGTAATATTATAAATTTGTAATTTTGATTAATTTAAGTTATCTGAAATTGTAACATGACAGAGCAAAATGCAATTGTTATTTTATATTAAATTGGCGAAAATTGCAGTGATGTGGTTACCCCACAACATGGTTTGTTATTACATAAATTGAACGCGGGTTTAGTATAATGAAAAGTAATGACAATCAATCCAAACTAGTATCTTTACATAGTATAAAATAAAGTCACTTCCGTTGTCTGTGCGCTAATATCTTTTGAACTAAGCAACGAGTTTTAATGCGGTTTTCAGCAATAGATAGAGTGATTTAAGAGGAAGGTTTGTATGTATAAAACTTTATCCCGCGGGAACGGGATCCGCGCGGACGAAGTCACGGGTGTCCGCTAGATTTAAATTAATTTAAATTAAAATATACTCTGTTTGTCTGTAACGTGTTCACGATTAAACCGCTAAACTGATTTACATGAAATTTAGTATAACTAAAGTGAAAGGAGCTAGAATAGTTTTTTTATCGCAATAATCAAAAGCTAGTTATTTCATATATCAGTGGTTTTATGCACTTATAAGTGTGTACATTTCGTACCTATTATTATTGTTATATTCCATATTTATTAATAAAAAAAGCTATTGCATAGCATTTTTTATCATCTTATGCAATTATAATTATTTATTTAAGCAGTATTTTTTTTTCTTTTCATTACATTTCGGAGCAGCTCGTCTCGATCCATGCGAGATTCGTACAGTCGTAGGTACCATATACATATACGTTAAGCAAACGCTCGGCCAAGCTACATGGTAGGCGGAGTAGGGGGTGTTAGGTTTTATATTCGTTACGGAATTTCTTGATTCAGTCGCCGCGCTTAAAGCCCGCGATAAAAGCTATGCAATAGCTTAAAAGGTAGTATGACTAAACACCTACAATACTACAACACCTACAAAACTACAGATTAACTTTTGTTACCCAGTTGGTGTCTGGCTCGATTACGTACAGCGTTGTGAAGATACATTAAGTTGATTTCCTACGAGACAGATCTTGAGCGATTACTGTTGATACAAAGCAACTGGTTTCAATAGGAAATAAGGCTGCTTTTCCACTAGAGATATTATTTTTGTGTTATTCCGGTCAGATTCCCCGCATCTGATACCCTGAGGGATCAGTTTTATTTTGTAATATTTTGTATTCCGGTCTGATCCACCGTGCAGATATCACAAATTAATTTAAAATAGTGTAATAAATAGTACCTACCCATGTTTGTAATTCTTATTGCAATAAAAACGTGTATTTTAATAGTGTCTTTTTCATTGGTTCACAGATGATTTGGGTTGGATAACGTAATAAAAGAAAATACTCTGTGAAACTATGAAAAGAAGACCTTCTGCATATTTATATATATTATTTTAACGGGCAAGTGCATATCGGGCCACGCACAATGTAGGGTTAACTACTCAGCACAATAATGCGGTATAAGAAATGAGTTTTCTGTTGTTTTTATTTCATACCACTAACAACGTTATTCAATGAAACTTGGTCTGCTGTTACTCTTAAACGTGATAGTTTTTTTTTTTAATTTCATTATACCTACCAGATTTCCAAAAACATCCATTTAGCCAGCGGGGGGCACTTGACCCTAACAAAATTTTGCACTTTCACTTTCGAATCACTAAATCGATAAGTAATAAGATTTTATGCATTTTATTGCCACATTGTCGGCATAACTAATATGTATATCCATGCCAAATTACAGCTTTCTATTACTAAGGGTATCTGAACCAACCTGGGAACAGACAGACAGAAACTATAAGGGTTCCATTTTGCCAATTTGGCTACGGAATCCTATAAACGGTTTAAACCGTGTGCAGTGACTCGGCCAAGACGAAAATGTAGTCGTTATTCCTGAATACTAACATAGACGTTTCCATTATAATAAGTACTACGATAACACATCTATTTCAATAACACCTGTACGTAGTATATTTAAATATAATTATTAATTTATTTAGATGCTATAGTATCCGGCTGGAATATTTTTTTCAAATTTATTTGGTATACCCTGCACGGTGGATCAGACCGGAATATAAAATAAAACTGATCCCCCAAGGTATCAGATACAGGGTATACGACCGGAATAACTAAAATTCATCAATAGATGGCAAAACTAAAAAGTATCACCGCTGTGCTGGTCGGAGTGGGGGTTGTTAGGTTATTTTCGTTACGGAATTTCTGGATTCGGTCTCCACGCTCAAGGCCCGCGATAGAAGCTATGCAATAGCTTAAAATTAAATAAAAAAGCTTATATGTATTACAAACAGATTGATGATTCCTTAATATTTTTATATATTCTAAAATAATGTTCAGTTGTCCAGGTAATCATTAAAAAAAAATACTATCAATATGGAGTTCTGCTATAATAGTCTTATATATAATAGTATTACCACAGATAATATAATACTATACTAGTAGTATTACGAAAAATAATGAAAAAAAAAACATAAAATTATGTAGTTTGGGGATTATGAAGGATCGATAGGGGGATGTATTCTGAGCATATATTCCAATTTGAGGGATTCTGGCGAGGTCAGCTCAACTCAATATAAGTTTTTAGGCAACGAGAGCAATAAGACCAGATTCATCTCACTACTGAAAACTGTTCTCATCAATTCAGACATAGAGGTGGAGCAAGCCGTAGAGGATGCGGATACAATAATAATAATAATAATTTATTTTATTTTTCTCTCACAATGTCTTCATGATAAAATTATACAGTATCACATTCTTTAAAATAATCGTAATGATCTATAATGTAAAGATGGTCTGATTATCAGAACGGCAAAGAGAATTTCGCCGGAGTATAGTGCTGCGGTTGATGTTGGTGTGGACGTGAATATACTGGTTTTGCTGACTGCGACAGCCGGCGCGTGCAACAACATGGATGTAGAAAGGCCGGCCTGTTTTGCTCTGTAATTGCACTAATTGCCAAGAGAACTATTGTTCTAATACCGCCAATGTTATCAACGATGATATTTTTGATTTTTATTATTAATGAATCACTTCCATCGACCTCGGTTGCTTAATTTTACGAATTTTATGACCTATTTTTTTATCAATAAATTAAAAAATAAATTGAAGAAGTACAATATTTAAATTATATTTTAATGATTACAATATTTAATATTTATATAAAGTACAATTTTTA
This sequence comes from Herminia tarsipennalis, assembly GCA_945859575.2. Lineage (NCBI taxonomy): Eukaryota > Metazoa > Arthropoda > Insecta > Lepidoptera > Erebidae > Herminia > Herminia tarsipennalis. The sequence goes on from OX243830.2 coordinate 32,380,595, forward strand.
AATAGTTTAATTGATTCACCTTTTGATACAGGTAAGTTGGCTAATAAATGATCATGGAATACTTTAATATTTCTTTCAAGTAGGTACTAAATACCCACTGATGTCGCTGATATTGCGACAGTGGCGCGGATTTCGCTCGGTAAAGTAATATATAACTCTGAAGGTATTGGTATTACAGAAAAAAGTTAAAGAAAAAAGTTGTTCATAAGTAAAAGATCTACACTTTAATTATGGTAAAATTTAATAAAATTGAACGGTTGGTGAGAAAATGGCGAAAATAAATAAGGGAGGAAAAAAAGTAAAATTTTTGCCTTTCGGAAGCAATAAATTGAAAAATGTTGATGAAAAAAGAAAATTTTTACATAAAAAAATTAGTAAATTTATTTAGAAGAGAAAAGGTCTCTACAAATTTTTGCCTAACACTAACCGTTCTCGAGATATCGAATTAAACGCGTTTTCATCGAAATGACCTTGAGCTGACCTCGCCAGAATCCCTCAAATTGGAATATATGCTCAGAATACATCCCCCTATTGATCCTTCATAATCCTCAAACTACATAATTTTATGCTTATTTATTTCCGTAATTGCACTGGACTATAAATGCACACTCATCACTCATAGGCACATGTTACCTTTTCAAACTATGTATCACATCAAGTGTACAGTTTAACTCGCATTATTCTAAATATGCTTAACTGTTTGACAACAGAGTTTAAATTCATTCAGACCAATATTCCTTGACTATGAATAATTGAACTAAAATCTTTTTAATAGTTTGACAATATTGACATGTTGACGTTAACTGTTATTTGATCCCTTTCAAGCAAAAGTGGACTTTAAGGTGATGAACATTTTCATTTCGTGACTGTAGGTCAAAGAGTAAACTAATACTACGGAAAAAGTAGTCCTCTTGCAGTGTAAAAAGCAAACCGTTTTGATTTTGACAGACGACAATGCGCCATCTGTTTTTTTTCCAGAAATGCCGCATGAATGATAATTCATGCGGCATGGTATGCTAGATATTTTTTTATAAGAGAGTCATTTTTAAGTTTTATTTTGATTAACAAACTTTAAAAATGACTCTCATGAAAAAGTGCTGACACGTCATGGAATCGTTGAGATTAGTAAAAACCTTGTAGCTGAAACAGATGATTGCATTATTTCTGGTAGGAAAAAAAAAGAAAATTAAGATGTGTTTTTATAATTTTTTATTAAAATAATATTTATTATGTTAAAACCTAGTTGTAAGTAGGTAGGCTACTTACCTCTGTAGGTATTAATTAGCAACAACTCATTTTATTAATTTCAACGATTGTTTTAAGCATTCTTATTTTTTATAAGAGAGTCATTTTTAAGTTTTATTTTGATTAACAAACTTTAAAATGACTCACATGAAAACATGCTGACACGTCATGGAATCGTTGAGATTAGTAAAAACCTTGTAGCTGAAACAGATGATTGCATTATTTCTGGTAGGAAAAAAAAAGAAAAGAAGATGTGTTTTTATAGTTTTTTATTAAAATAATATTTATTATGTTAAAACCTAGTTGTAAGTAGGTAGGCTACTTACCTCTGTAGGTATTAATTAGCAACAACTCATTTTATTAATTTCAACGATTGTTTTAAGCATTCTTATTTTTTATAAGAGAGTCATTTTTAAGTTTTATTTTGATTAAAAAACTTTAAAATGACTCTCATGAAAAAATGCTGACACGTCATGGAATCGTTGAGATTAGTAAAAACCTTGTAGCTGAAACAGATGATTGAATTATTTCTGGTAGGAAAAAAAAAAAGAAAAGAAGATGTGTTTTTATAGTTTTTTATTAAAATAATATTTATTATGTTAAAACCTAGTTGTTAGTAGGTAGGCTACTTACAACTAGGTTTTCTAACAAAAGCACAAAGTTTAGACGATATTTTTAACAATAAATTGTCCGTTGCAAAAATTAAATCTAAAGATTTAACACATAACTAATGGCTTGTTTGACAATTGTTAAAAGTAAACTTTTTTTCAAGTACCATAAGTAAACTGGGCTTTTACTATAGAGGTCAGTGTTATCTAGTAGTGACAAACAACATTATTTATCATTATTTGAAGATAAAGCATTTTAAGAGCATTATGTGATTAAAAAAATAAAGGCGCTGTTTGATCAATTTCTTAAATCAAAATAAACTCTAAAATTTTGTTGGAAATATTAACGCCATCTATTGAATTAGGCAGTGACTAAATATATTCGGAAACAAAACCGACTCTTCAATTACTGATCAGTGACAGTGTCCCCCCCCCCCTTCCCTGCTGTAGGTATATGAAGTAAAAATGTTTGACATTGATACTACCTACCTCTCTCGTCTGAACATCCATCCTAAAGTCATAGAAACCCTAAAAAAATAGACCGAGTTCTTGTAAACAAAAATGTTTACTTCAAGTATTTATTCAATAGTCTGGACTTCAAATAAATACTATCTCTATAAAAACACTTAAGAAGTTAACATTACCTACTTATCTAATATTTAATTCATCAATGTTATGAAACAATATTTTACAACGAAACATTGTTTTCACAACGATATCTTTCTAAACGTTGTGTATCATTAATAATAATCGTTATACCTCATGAATGAAGAGGTATAATCAAATAAAGTTGTGAACAGAATATCATCAATGAAATCAAAACATAACTTTGTTTTCCCAACTGACCACGCTCCTATACCTATCTGTGATTGATTGTTAATGTGTATTCAGGACTACTACATCTAGGTCAAAGCAATATCAAATTAATCAGTGTTTGTTATATATACAGACATATTACAGTACTGAATTAATTCAGACAAGGCTCGCTTATTCTAAGTGAATTAACTGTAGATGTGTTAAAACTATCTATATCTCTGCAATGTGTGTTAATATATTAGGTGTTATGATTTAATTATGTTCATATTATGTAAAACTCCTCTGTGGATTGACTGCCTCTGTGGCGCGGTGGGAGGACACCCAGGATAAAACTTTGTGTGATGAGCTCGATGATTTATTCTGTGTCTGGGTGTAATTTATCTATAATATCATACATATTATAAATAAATTACACCCATTTAGAAATATATAAGTATGTTTATCAGTTGTCTGGTTTCCATAGTACAAACTTTGCTTAGTTTGGTATCAGATAGCGTTGTGTGAATTGTACCAAGATATTATTTAAAAAAAAAAAACAAAGTATAATCTGCAGTATATTGTTTAAAAAAAAGACGACTCTCGCGGTAGGGTACAAGCCCTGTGTCGCGGGGGACTTTACAAACATACAACTCACGAACACAAAGTACACCCAAACCTGGAACAACAATTTGTGGATCACACAAAGTGGTGTCCCGCGTGGGAATGAAACCCACGACCTCTTGTCACTAAGTCAAATTAATCTATGGTTTCAATTATTATGAAATATAGATAAGACGTTTGCGTTAAAAGAGTTAAGAACGTTAACCCCTTAACGCCTCATAATCTTGTTACTAAATGATATTAAAAAAAAATGATTTCTAATTTTAAAAAATCACAAAAAAACAGTTTATTTATTTGCGAGAGTACGATGTCTCAGACAGACATTACACTGCTGATACACATTTTAATTTTGTTTATATTTTTTAATTATATTTATAACACCTATTTTTATGTAGGTGCCTAGGGATTTTTAATAAGAGATTCTATATGTACGTGATCAGTTCGGCAAATCCGTTCATCACATTTAATTCCCGAACTGAACAACACGACCCGAATATGTGTGTAGTATACCTAAAGTTTAATTATGTACCTAAAAAAATGTCTCAAATAAAACACATTCCATTTCGTATCGTGGGAACTCGCGCTGTCATATCAAATAGCATAATTGCAATAGAAACCATATGATACGTGTAATTAAATCATATTTTCTTTCATTGGATTCTGTCGTGAAATGCTATTAGTATTCATTTCATTATACAAATTGTAGACTTCAACGACTTGTATTTTTTTAAAATTATTGTACGTAAATACTAACTACCGCAGCTGCAATCAATTTTGTAGACACCTGGCGTCTGCAGAGGTATAAAATGGCCAAACAAAGCGAACTATAGCGGAAAGGCTAAAAGAACACATCGCAGCAGTGAAAAACCGGCAAACGAACAAATCGGCAATTGCAGAATACATACTGCAATCAAACACCAATCACTGGATTGAGTTTCATCGTCCACAAAACCTCTCCACATACCGCCATTTTTATTAAAGAATTGTGCATGAAGCGCTTGAAATTAAAAAAACATAAAACTTTCAATCGGGAAGAGGGCATCAAACTATCCGTGACGTGGAATCCAGTGATTCGTAAAACACAACCTTGTTTTAGTTCGCAGTCGGTTAACATGGACACAATTAGTGTAGTGTGCAGTGACACTTAATATTCAAGAAACAAAAAAGTGAGGGTACATGAAGATTAATCGGCCTTACGGAGTCTTAACATCTCTGCGACAGTCCGCTTGTGACCACGGCCGGTGCAACCTGGTCGAAACGTCAAGCAATTTTAAGGTAAACATTGCGCGTTAATTCCCGTATAATAAATAGTTATAATCATGCAACGTGAAACTTTAAATGTTAGTACTTTAAAACGGCTTGTTAAATACTATTTCTGTTTTCGTTATTATTTTTTAAATAGAACTTGGCACATTATTTATTTAACGCCTTATATATCAATTCAGTTTTAATAATAAAAACATGAGCTTGACCCTATTTTTATAAACAAACTCATGTACTGCGACAAGCGGTCTAGAACATTAAAACTTAGCTAAGAACATGCTGCATGCAAAAAACCGCTTTCAAATTGGCTTTGCGGTTTCCGAGAAAAATGGACACACACAAACACCTCTTACCCTAAACGCATATACCTTCTTCGGGGCCGTCGCGGGTAAAAAAAACTTATAAATCAAAACGTCACTTAACCCCTTCGTGTATGCCATTCATATCTCAAAGCTTAGAAGCATTATATTTATACATAAACTCGCATAAAGCATTCACAGGTAAAGTTCAACCTAAGAATAGCGTTTATTATGTTAATAAACAAGAATGGAACATTTACATATTAAAAGGCTTGTCATAACTGAAATAGCGTGTGTAATGCCGCGCCATACAATAGGTATAATAATATAATAATCGTGTTATTATTGGTAGTAAAAGTTGGAATTTCGGTTGATTTATTATGTTAAAGTGTATTGCGTTTATAGTTTGTTGAATTCTGTTTAACGGAGCCACGGTAACGTGTGTGAGTAAAGTAAAAAAAACAGTTGCCAAATTGCTTTATTGAGTAGCAAATAACAAATCATTTAAAAAATAAAAGTAATTTAAGATGGGAGAAAAAAAGGCTTAATTTGCAGTAAGATCTTACTTTTGTTATTAGTGTAATCTTAGCATATTTTTACATTTTTGACGGAATCTCTGTAATGAAACAATATTGAATTAAAACTTACATCAGACAACTCACACAAGCCAAGACTATCTGATCCCAAATTAAGAAGAGCTATTAATATGGCAATCAGACAACTGTTACTCGTAAACATACTAATATAACTCTAAATACATTAACAAATCAATAAAACAAAAACATTCATTTATGAAGCAAAATAACACACTTGTTCAAGAAGTCAAGATTCTACATGCCCGATTTAATATAGTTTAAAGAATAAATTAAAAAAATAAAAATAAATCCGTTTCGATCCGATGCGATGAGAGCCATTTCAGCAGGCGCTTATAAGAAAAATATTGTTTTCTGTGGAGTCGGTTTAAGGATAATTTTACGTGATAACGTCATAAGAAAACATTGATGACATATTTCGTTCGACTGGCCTGTTTCTCTAGTGGTTAGTGACCCTGACTGCTAAGCCGGAGGTTAAATCATAAAATACTTACAAGTTAGAGGGGCAGAAGTGCCACCATTTCGCAAAAAAACTGTTTTAGCCTATATCTTCGAACTTAACTGTGCGCTTGAGGCTAAAAATTGAGGTTATTGTAGATAAATACATTTCTCATCTTTTTAGGTAAATAATTTTTGAATTAACGCGTTATAACTTCATAAATATTAATTTTAGAAAAAAAGGTTCGAAGTAAAATTTGTCGATTTAAAAGTTTGGTAACTAGCAATTTATTGTGTAAACAATTTAGTTAAACAACTACTACCTCATTAAAACAGACTAAAAACTGTCTTTATCCAAGTCTTAACTTTAGGTTGATTTCAGTATATTTTTGGGTTGTCAAAAAATATTTTTGACCCTCAAAATTAAGTGCCTTAGCAAATTTGGTAACGAAAGAATCTAAGTTTCATGTTGTAAATGTTAGAAATCAAACAGCGGATATTTAGATTAGTTGTAATACTGTTTTATTAGTATCGATTACCATATTGCAACAGTTACTAAGCAAGGAACCACTTCTGTTTAATTATACTAGTAGCATGTTTAGTTTTTTGTTGTGTTCTAAATTCACTTTGCCATATCTCTCACAAGACTAGACTTGAATTCATTAAAAGGTTTATTGTTGTTTATTAAATTGACATTTAGAAGAAAGTAGCTTGCTATAAGCTGCTCTTTTTAAAAAAAAAACTTGTGAGTTTATTCGCACGGTATCTTACATAAATAAACTAGTCAATAAAACTTGGTTATAAAAATGGGGCTTACCAATTTTGAAAAACCTACCTACCCTCAATATTGTTGTTTGATTAGGTCTTGTTTTTGTGTTACAGCTACTTTAAGTGAAATTTAATATTATCGCTTTAACTTGCGTTATTTAATACGGGGTATTTTGTATTATGGTTAAAGCGTCGTTGTCTTTTGCGTGATTTGTAAATAATTTGATAAATTAAGGCCGTTCTTTTATTTATTTATTTTGCAAAACATTTATATTTATTCAATAATTAACAGTAAAAACAAAAACTGGATGCTCCTACTATGTTGTACCCATTGAGATTGATGTACTTAATCCCATGTATTCTTCTTTTTATATTTTATCTCTAGTCCACTGTGATAAGTGTTTATTATAATAGTGGCAGCACCTTACTTACATTTATATAAATTAAACAAAGAAATATTGTAAAAACTGGCAATTTGAAAAGAGTGGCTGCTGTTTTTAATTGCCCCGTTATTTTCTCAGGCTTTCCCTTTGTTTGCGAACAGGCATTACATGTACATGTAGAATTGACTTTTCGTAAGTGAAATATTTTGCTTCCTAAGTGATAAAAATATTTTTTATTATAATTATTAAGTATGTCGTTTCCGGGAAATGACCGGGACTCCATAGTCTCGTGATATAGATCACGGAACTATGGAGTCTCGGTCATTTGTCAACACGTAAAGGAGAGACACTTTAATCTAAAGATTATGTATCCAGCGACAATCCCCGGTTAGTGTAAAAACTATTGTCAAAAAGTTCATAATATGTAATACAATTTTAGCTAAATATATTAAAATAAATTTAGACGAAATTGTATTCTAAACTATGTAAACATAGATACGGTAGAGGAAATAAAATTCTTAGGAGTACACGTCGACAGTAACCCTAATTGGAAATCAGAACTGAAGAGCTTGGAAAACTCCATCAGCTCAGCTAGCTAGGTATTGAGAAGCCTTTGAAATGATGTGGACATAACACAATTGAGAAAAGTTTATTATGCACTAATAGAATCTAGACTAAGATATACGAGTAACATCTTATGTTGGGGAGGTAGTTATGAATATAACACGCAAAAGGTTTTCATCCTACAGAAATTACCCATTCACACTATAACTCGTATCCGTCAACAGGAGTCTTGTAAGAAACATTTCAAAGAGTTCAATATTCCCACTGTATCGTCCTTATGACGTATGCATTGGTCCTAATGACACATTTTTCTAGCATGTAGCTATACAAATATGAATCTGAAGAAGAAAGGAAACTGCGAGAATGTACAAGGAGGAAAGATTTCCAAACCAAATATGTGCCGCATCTTAACATAGTTAGACATGGTACAGATCAAATGTCTATAAAACATTTTAATAAACTACCTGATGACATAAAAACGTCACTTCCGGTGATGCATTCGGTATGACGTCATCATTGTATGGGATTTTCGATCCAAGGTCTAATTCAATCTGAGTCTCCTTTGGTTCTTCTTTACACTAAGCCCATTTACTACCTTAGTTCAGGGCTAAGTTGCAGGATGCGACTTGGTGGTCAGGTAGTATCTCTTGCTTGACTTGAAGCTCTTTGCCCCGACCAGCTCACACCTAATAGCTTACTGAAGGTAACTCAAACCTATAGTAATTCCAGTAGCAGAGTATCATCCTGGAATAGATCCCGTTCAATCCGTAAGGATTGAATTGAGAGTGTCGGCGTAACTGTAAAGTTACGCCGACACTCTCTTAGATCCCTTGGCACCCTGGATAGATAAGAACCGCTTTCTATTGCCCTTTACACGACCTCTCGAAGGTGGATTGAGTTGTATTAACTAAATACACCTCCAGCACCCTCAGAAGACATGTCTGTGCCACTGAGTCATACGACTTCTCTTAATCTATCCAATATGCCGTTAGATCCTTTTGGTTGCGGTGAACTTGTTGGGTAATAGTTATATCAATGGGAAGGAGTTTCTTAGGAGTACTAAGAACCCCACTTCTTCATCCATTCTGAGAGGTACACTTAATGAAGTTTGTGTTTGTATATTTTATCAGATAGTTAATCCATAATAATTTTCTTTTATGCTTAATTGTACATATATTATCTATATTAGATGTAACATAATTTACAACTACATTATAAATGAATAAACATAGTTTTAATAGTAGTTCAGAACTGTTTTTTACGTATATTATTATTACGTTTTGTTTCCTGTATTATTTGTGTGAATGTATCCGTTCTTACTTATATCCGTTCTTTTGGCGTTTTGTAGTAGGCCTCTATTAAATTATACCTCGGACTATACAGCTATCATAAAATTCTTAAATACTTTAAGACAAAGTCAATCTGAACGATTTGGTCGCAGAAATTTGTTGGATCCTACTTTTTTTTAAAATGAATTTGAGTTTTTTTTTGATCAGTATTACATATTTATATAGATATGTCAGAGAATTATTAGATCGCTAATTGATTTTTGTTGATATAACATCCATTTTGATTAAATAACAAGTTTATTAACTCCCTTAAACATGGCAGCTGCGTGACTTTTGTTTGACGTTTACATGTGGTCGGGCAGTTAGTCTCATTCGGCAGTCTTAATCGAGGGGTCGAAGTGACAAAATGTCTTCCGATAGACTTGTCGCTATTTTAGAGTCGTGTGTGCAAAGTGTAAGCGTTGTTGAAGTGTGAGTGTTGCTGCGATGTCATAGGCACTCTGAGAAATATGTATTTTATTTTATAGACGACAATGGGTTTTTTGAAATGTTTTGTGAAAATGTGTTTGACAATTTACCATATATTAGTTATATTTCGGGACTTAATCGCGTGAATTACTTAAAGGTACGAACCTTTTATTTACCCGACGTTTCGATCGAATTGCACCGATCGTGGTCACGGGTCGACTGATGGCAGCTTAGCGATGTCTCCGTGAGGCGCGGGGTTTTTCAACTACACTCGCCTGGTCTTGATAATTTGTACTGTCGGTACTTCTACACACTACACTTACAACGTCTTTACACTGAGGCGCGGTGTCTTTACGGCTACGATTACATTTGTTGATAACAGGGTTCCAAGATGGTGAGAGCCGGTATCCATCTTCTCGGTTGAAGTTCTTATACTTCTTGATCTCAACCGCCTCGCGTACTATCCTGGAATAATAGTGGCGATCGGTGGAAAGTACCTGTAGTAGGCTTATGCAATTCTATCCAGTGATTTGGTCCTGATTCCAACAAATGCTCAGCGATAGCAGACTTGTAAACTTGACGGTTTTTTACAGCAGCGATATGTTCCTTGACCCTGTCTGCGATTGTCCTTTTGGTCTGTCCGATATAGGAACTACCGCAAATGCAATTCACCTTGTACACGCCAGGTGTTTGGAGCGGAATAACATCCTTTGCCGTTCGTAAAAGCTTCGACAACTTGGAGTGCGGACTATATACAGTCTTAATGGAGTAACTTTTCAATACTGTTCCAATTTTGTCCGTAACTCCTTTGATGTATGGCATGAAAGCTGGCACTCTGTCGGCATTTACCTCTGGTTTTCTGCTCTTTGGACGTTGAAGGTTATGCTTGTATCCGTTGCTTCTTAGTACCTCCCGAACGTGTACACGTTCGGGAGGTACTAAGACTAAGATCTAAGATCTAAGATCTAAGACTAAGATCGCCACTATTATTCCAGGATAGTACGCGAGGCGGTTGAGATCAAGAAGTATAAGAACTTCAACCGAGAAGATGGATACCGGCTCTCACCATCTTGGAACCCTGTTATCAACAAATGTAATCGTAGCCGTAAAGACACCGCGCCTCAGTGTAAAGACGTTGTAAGTGTAGTGTGTAGAAGTACCGACAGTACAAATTATCAAGACCAGGCGAGGGTAGTTGAAAAACCCCGCGCCTCACGGAGACATTGCTAAGCTGCCATCAGTCGACCCGTGACCACGATCGGTGCAATTCGATCGAAACGTCGGGTAAATAAAAGGTTCGTACCTTTAAATAATTCACGCGATTAAGTCCCGAAATATAACTAATATGTATAAAAATCGCGAAAGTTTAAAAACAATAGTTTACCATATGTGAAACTGTCAAACTAATGTTCTAATTTATTTTACTAAGTCTTTTGTACAATATGAACATGAAGACGTGCAATTTTTCTGATGACGATCTCAGGATAAAGTGGAGGAAGTATGCGAAGAGCACTGAGCCAACTACCAATTTCATCATCATGTAAAAACATCTACGAACTTTACAAAAATTGACCGAATTGTTAAGTGTTATGTTCATACATGCGACAGTTGATTCTATTATAAATTATCTGTCAAATGAAACTACTTATTATATTGTGAATCTAAATAGTTACATATATTTTATTGATACCTACTTTTAAACTTGTCTGAAATAAGTACGCTGAAATAATGTTTCATTTAGACGTGAAAAGGTTTGAGCTACCAGAATTGACTCAAATTACATTTAAACGGACATTACTGACATTACTTATTGTTCGATTCGGATTTAATATAAGGCTGTGAAACTACAACAAATATTGCACTTGCAAATTATTGTTTGTCATGACAATGAGAGACGTTTTAATCTATATTTGTTTTTGCGTTTTTGTGAAATTAGTGTCAAGCTATCAATGTTGCAATGATACTTTACCAGATGCAGTGTCACAACAATTAGACGAGTTTAGGCAGCGACATGAGGTAGTTATAAATATTATCCTTTTTAACATTTTAACCTATTTTGTTTCATGTATTGAAAAGAGTATTTGAGTGTGAAGCAGGTGTAGAAGTACAATAAAAAAAATACTATAAATAAAATATTAACTGTTTTAATTTTTCAGAGACCAATAGGAATTTTCACAAGAGTTACTGGTGAACCACTAGATGTCAGGGATACTGTTACAATGAATACAGAAATCTTTGACAGTAGAGATATTTTCCGAGAAACATCTCATATGAATAGGGAAAGAATACCAGAACGTATTGTCCATGCAAAAGGTATTGGTGCATTTGGATACTTTGAGGTTACCCACGACGTTTCTAAGTACACAAAAGCTCATGTATTCAATTATATTGGTAATAGAACTCCAGTAGCAGCACGATTTTCAACAGCTAGACAAGGTCTCGGTGGAGCAGATCCAGTCAGAGATTTTAAAGCAATTTCTTTAAAAATGTACTCCAAAGAAGGTAATTTAGATTTTTTGACATTCCATGTTCCTCTTTTCATTTACAAAGATCCAATGGAATTTAGTGACAGTGTTCGTGCTTTTAGAAGAAACCCTCGCACTCATACAATTAATGACGATTCGCTATGGGATTTTATTACATTGAAGCCACATGCAATGCATATTATCTTATGGCTCATGTCTGATATCGGTATACCAGATGGTTATAGAAAAAACAATTATTTCCCACTTCACACGTATGAAGTATATAACGCACAAGGTGAAAGTTTTTTTGTTAAATTCAATTTTATATCAGAAATTGGTGTTTTTAACCTCACTAATGCTGAAGCGACTGCACTTCGTGCTGAAGATCGTGATTATTTTAATAGAGATCTTTATGATGCAATTGCTGCCGAAAAATATCCGTCGTGGAGATTAGATATGGATATTTTAACGAAGAAGGACTTGTCAAGAGTTGATTTTGATCCTTTTGACATGACAAGGTTGTGGAAAAGAGGCACATATCGCACAGTTACCATTGGACGACTAGTATTGAATAGACTTGTTGATAACCATTTCAAAGATACGGAGCAAATTGGATTTAGCCCTGATAACTTAGTTCCTGGTATAACGGGGCCACATGACGTTGTATTCAAAGGTCGTAAGATTTTCTATCCAGATACTCAGAACTATCGCTTAGGAATAAACCACTTTAACACACCGGCCAATGCTCCTCTTTACAAAAGGACGTACAGTCGCGATGGAGTGCCGCCAGTTTCAGATAATATGAGAGATGCACCAAATTACTTTCCCAACTCATTTAATGGCCCTATGCCATATGTTGACGAAGACAGGCCTAAAGGAAAACCTATAGTTTTACATAGTAACGCTGATGATTTGCAGCCACCTGCTGAGTTTTATAATGAAATTGTCGAAAGTGATGAACATAGGCAGAGAATTGCGGAAAATTTGGCTACGACTCTAGTAACCGTACCTCCAGATGTAGAAGCAAATGCCTTACGAATACTCTATCTAATATCCTCGAATTTAGGTATGCGCGTCAGTGTAGCATTACAAGCTTTAAAAATGGTATCACCTCAGAAAAAAACTGATCAGCTTACTCAATGTTTTGCTGACATGTATCAAGATTAAAATTATCATTAAACAGTAGTAAAAAAAATGGATGTGTAGGGTAGCAAGCATTACACTAGAGAGGAGGTGAAATCAAACCGTATTTACAGTGTTTTATATTTATTTAAAAAAACAGCAAATACTACCTAGATCTTTAAATTTATGGATTGGCAAAAAAGTAAAATTCCTTACTTGAAATATGAAAGTTACAACTGTCATCATCTTCTTAAGCTAAAACATAAGCCGCAGTTGATTGTCCATGGGGAAAAACCTTCCGACTCTATAACACAATATGGTTCAAGTTCTTTTGTTACCCTTTTGCCATCCCGATGGATACGAATATCATAACTCACTTTAGCCGGTTAATCTGAATGCCTGCCTGGTAGTATTATAACGTATAGTATTCTAAGAACTGTATCCCGATGTTACTGTTTTATCAATTTGTGTGTTTATTGTGTTTTACCTATTGTGATTTCATTCTAAAGTACAGGTTATATTAGAATGTACATTAAAAGCATCTAAGAAATAAAAAAAAAAATGACAATGTCCCTTTACCTATCCAGAGAATACTTAATGATCCTCCAGTTATAAATTTTCAGCAAAAATAAATATGAACTTACTTATATATGCTATAATTTATAAAGACATTGTGTAAATGAAGTAGTGTATAAGTATAGTATAATATAGTGTATAGTAGTAGTATAAGTGTCAAGTAAGTAGAAAAAAATTCTACGATCGGCGACATGTTTTGGCGTGCGCCGCAAATATCGTTGAAGTTACACATATAATAATATAATGTATAAACGATATGTTTATCATAAATAGTCCTACAAAAAAATCCGCGCCAGCATATGTCTGTCTCATATGTGGAAGCAATTATCGTCAAAATAGTGAACTTAATATTATAAAGCGTAAGAGTTTGTTTGTTTGAACGCGGTAATCTCAGGAAGATCCGAGTTGAAAAATTCTTTCACCGCTAAATAGTCCATTTATCGAGGAAGGCTATAGGCTATATATCATTACGCTACGACCAATAGGAGCGGATCAGCAATTAGAAATGTTGCAAAAACGGGCAAAATTTACGCAGACGAAGTTGCGCGAGACAGCTAGTTATTCATATAAATGTTTCACTATGCAAATACACAAGTTTTAAATTATGTTGAACACTATTGTATCTGGTCTCTAGAAATTCCCCTCAAACTACAACGTACCTATATATAGGACAATAAACCTTTAGGCTTGTAATTTAGACTTTTGACCACCCACATTGAAAGGAAACAGCAAAAACACACACAGAAAGCAGCGGTGGTAAAAAGTGATTGACCAATCACGTCACAATTTACCATATCACTGTAAAAAAAATCGTTTACTTAATGTTTCTTATTGGCCGTCTATTTATTAAGTCTTTATGACATGCAAGACTTGAAGAGTGCATTTCCACTGACACAGAGCGAGGCGGAGTGCAACGAAGCGTACCAATTGACAAATCACGGTGGTCGAAATCGTAATCAGGATTATTTCTAGCCCTGTCAACGGTCAATGGACGCTCCGCTCCGCTCTATTGCGCCCCGCTCCGTGGCAGTGTAAATCGAGTATTTATCAGCTGACATAAAAACTTATTTCGGATATAAGTACATGAAGGTTTCTAGTTAATTGTTGTTAATTACTCATTCACAACCTCGATATCATTTAGTTTCTTGGCGTTATTATTAACAAGCTACTAAATAGTATCTAAATAACTGTGTTCCTTTTAAAGATTTTTATACGTTGTCGAAATTTAATTGAGCATGGCTTCCTTTATGTACTAATCCTTTTTCTATCAAGAGCGATTTGCTTAGCAGTGCGTTTTTTTGGCAATTTCTTGTCAATTTTAGCATTTGCGACAAATTAATTTCATTAATGATGACGCAAGCCGAATATTATAGTATTTTTTATAGACATTTCTTGCCAATTATTTTATTAATATAACAAAATTATTTTCCCGATGCGGGGCCGTTAATTTTTGAGGAGTTCACCTAATACTTGACTATCAGCTCCATTACGTGATGTGATGGAGGCAAAGTATCAGGAGCATTGTTACGAACCATATTGAAATAATCGAATTGTAACCCAAAATACGTATTATTGAGTAGTTCCGCTAGACATCTATAGTCATCATCATCAGCACTTCTTTAAATTTTTAAAATAGGTGTTCCTCTAATATTTGAAGAGTTCCCTCGATTTCACCAAGATCCCAAATTGATGACAATGAGACCAATCTGGTAGTATATTCTTTCTTCGAGTAATCGGGTAACAAACATAAAACACATACAGCCGAATTAAGGAACCCCTCCTTTTTCAAGTCTGTTGAAAAGAAGACTTGATATTCAATATATACTTATCGTAGATTAAACACAACCTCTAGTTAAGCAATTAGGGTCACTAACCCCTACACCAATAGGCCAGTCGATTTACTAGATAAGACAAAATTGTAGGCTCAGTAATTTCAAATGTCGATTCATTCAATCGATTTTTATGAACTTTCTTAAATAACTTATACCATACTATTTCATTTGTTTCATGTTACAATATACCGTTTTCAAAACGGTGTTTCAATTTATTGCCTCTACAATGGTCCTCATGTTCAAAGTAAGATTTCTTCTAATAGGTTTTTCTGTTACTATAGATAATGAACTATCTTTTGTATTTTTTACAAAATATTAGGCAATTACATATCAATGGTTTGAAACACAAATGATAAAATGTTCAATTGTAGAAGGGCAAGCGGGCGGCGAAAGATACACTGCACAAAGAGCCATTTGACGTAATGCTTGAGACGTGGAAATGTCGATGGGAATCCAAAGATCTTCGCACTTGCTTTCCCATCTATCCATTCTCTTTGAGTTAATTTTTTTTAACCCCTGACGCAAAAACGACGTGGTGTTATAAGTTTCACGTGTCTGTCAGTCCGTGTGTGCGTGTCTGTCTGTGGCATCGTAGCTCCCGAACGGATTAACCGATTATGATTGTTTTTTTTTGTTTGAATGGTGAATTAGTCGGATATGTTATGATGATGGAAATCAGTCCAAGATGGCGCCGTCACAGAATGGCGGATTACATATTTTATCACAACATCCTCAATGTGGGTATCAAATGAGAGGGCTTGAATAGTAGAATACTATATACTATGACAAATTTCAAATTTAAGATGGCCTCCACCACAAAATGACGATTTTTTTTATATGAGATTTATTGCAATGGTACTAATATAATAATCCAAAATAATAATTTCGGATTATTATATTAGTACCATTGCAATTAAATGTTGACTCTCAACACGGATAAGTTGAAGTTGCATATTTTGTAAAAAATCTTTAAAAAGTTTTAAATAATAACCAAATAAAAAAAAATAAAAAAACCTCCAACGGACGTAAAAAAATATCAAAAAGTAAATAGATTGGAGTGGTACGCCCTGCTATTCCCACGTGCCCGCAATTTAATTTGACCTACGGTTTATTTTTGTTATATTTTATAACCGATGCCAGTAGATTATCGCGCAGCTTTGGTGATATTAGCCGTGCAATTACTGATCGAGGTCGCGTACTGGAAGGGTTAGCCTTTGCAGTTTTGATACCATGTCCAATCCTATTTTCTTGCATTTTTTTTTCACAATTTACAAAACAACTCATCCAAGATTTGTGATAACATTGTTAAAATTATCACAAATCCTTTTTGTTTTTAGATAAGCTTTGTTAGTTCGACATTATTAGGTCTAGATTGCTGTTCGATGATGTTAGTTCGAGCAAGAAGATCTTTGACCGTTTTTTTTTCAGTTCATTATTCTCCTTGTTTGTTATGATTGAACTGTGGTATAAAGTTATTCTCCTTGTTTGTTATGATTGAACTGTGGTATAAAGACAAACCAGCTATTTTTCTATGTCATCAAATTTATCATTAATAAAAGACATCGAACCCACGATGTCTTTCACTTCTTTTTAAGCGACTGTAATTCTCTATTGATTGTTATTACCATGCCTTTCTCAGATTTTTTCAGCATCTCATAAAATTCCTATTTCATTATTTCGTAGAGCGAATCTCGGTGCTGTCGCAGAGAGATGATGAAGGAACTCCTTGATTTGAAAGATTGCGGATCTCTTTCGAAGTAGCGTCCGTATCAGAATCAGCATTTAGTTTAGTAGACGAGTGGTTTGCGACAAGTTTCTTGTCATACTTGCGGAGTATTTTTAACGTGACAACGCATACTGGGCAGATCCATTTGATTACTTTTTGACAGTTCGTCAAATCGTCAATCGTCGTCAAAAAACACAGTCTGCGAGATAATTGCGGTTGCATTGTACTTGGGAATGCTTAATTACCTATCTAAGTAACCAGCACACCCTCGTTACATTCTGAGCACCATATTTGTATGAGAATAATTTGATACCCCTGGCAAAAGACATATAGTAACAAATATCCAAGCACTTAACGACGCGCCTAACAAATATGGCAGAGCAATATGCGGAATTGCGATATATGCGGATGAAGACTGAGATGTTGATTTGGGGTGATAAAAAGATTCACAGTGTTGATATCAAATCGATTGTGATATCGTCAATCGTCGTCAAAAAACACAGTCTGCGAGATAATTGCGGTTGCATTGTACTTGGGAATGCTTAATTACCTATCTAAGTAACCAGCACACCCTCGTTACATTCTGAGCACCATATTTGTATGAGAATAATTTGATACCCCTGGCAAAAGACATATAGTAACAAATATCCAAGCACTTAACGACGCGCCTAACAAATATGGCAGAGCAATATGCGGAATTGCGATATATGCGGATGAAGACTGAGATGTTGATTTGGGGTGATAAAAAGATTCACAGTGTTGATATCGATAAAACCGAGCATGTCGGGCCACGTACCAAGGATTCCGTAGTCACCCCCCCCCCCCAGTCCATCCGAATAATGCGCCTATGAATCAATACGAGTAGCACAAATGTGGTTCGAGCGTTTCAAGTATGGAAATTTTTGTGTGAAGGTCAAGGCTCACTCTGGACAAAAAAAAAGGAAAAAAATGTCATGGATAAAATCAGCGCCATTGTTGAAAAAGTAGAACAAGGTCGACATATTAGTAGTTGCAATATTGCTGAAGAACTGAATGTTGATCACAAAATAGTTTTACGTCATTTACAAATCTATGATGCATAATCTTGAATTAATTAAATTTACTATAACATGAACACCGGTGCACATGTTAAACTTATAACACCCTTCGTTTTGCGTGGACGGTCAAAGGCATTATGACCGTACAAATATGTAATTATGCTATCCATCTAAGCATTAAGGGTAGATTACGCGAAACAGGGTTCGGATCTATCAAAAATTTAATTAGAAAATATAAACATTAGTTAAAAAAAAATGTGTGACTAACCAAAGAGTTCTTCTAGTGAAGGAAATTACGGAAAAATGCAAAAACTAGAATTTACGTATTGTCATATTTATAGCATTCGAAATCTAACATGTACTTGAATATTCGACTTTATTTTGTCCTGCGCTCCTGCGCACTGTGAAGTAACGGTCGTGTGCGGGAGAGCGAGGCGTGCTCCCGTGTAGCTGTGTGGGTAGCGGTAAATGAATAATTCGCTCGGCGTAATACCCCCTTAAATAAAAGATTATATAATATGTGTAGTACATTTAAGAGCCCATAAAGCAGGTATGTCCCGTCATAAAATGGTCCCGAAATTAAAGTTCTCCGTAATGTGAGTAACAAATTGTGAACTTCATCACCATTATTTTATAGTCAGGTTACCTTCTATTGTACGTCAGGTTCCCCTTGGTGAGACTAACGAATAGTTAAAGATATTCTTTTAATTATTTTTTTACCCAACTATGCCAGGAAGAAGGTTAATGTTATTGGAGCGTATGTATGTAGGTATGATCCATTTATTTGGCACGCTTCACAAGTTCACAATACAAACGGCTTAACAAATTCATCTCAATTGTGGTATAGTTTTTTAATCCGTACATAATATAAATTGACACAATAACGATCATAATGTAGGACAGTAGATACCTATGTCCAATTGATTTTATTATAATACTTATATTATAAGATATGTCCAACTATTTTCTGTGTTTTATGAAACAATAAATATAAAAACAACCTAATAATAAAACCTTTAACTTAAATAGAAAACACCGTAAAGTCTACAATGAGTGGGCAAAGTTAAATTAATGTACTTATATTTGAAATCAACAGGCTGTTTTGAAGAAAATACAATTTTCCTTTATTTGTGAGAAAAAAAACAATTGTATGTAAACTTTACCATTGGGGGAAAACTCACAAATTCAATTTCCATTAAACAAATAGAAAGTTTCTAACTTTATTAAAAGTCCTTTTGTCTGATAACAATGGTGGTGGAAGTTGTTTATACCATACGTTACCGCAACAAGACTCTTTAAACAAGTCAACCTCCTGACATTACAGACTCATCTTTACTTTTTATTTAACCTATCAAAACCGTGTACATAAAGAATCTCAGAATAATTACAAAAATCAGATCAAAACTCGTTGTGTTTTTAGACGAAATGATTCCATAAATAAACATACGTATATGATTGGGCTATTTATCAAATTCGTATTCATTCAATTATGCACACTCAGATCAAATCGTAGGGGAAGAAAAAAATCAGGAAACCTTTGCTCAAACGGATATGTAAAAATATTATTTGTTAATAACGCATGAATTACAAAACTGATCTACTCGTAGGTAAAGTTTACCGAAGAATATTGTAAATGTGAAAGTAACTCTGTCTGTCAGCTATGATTTTACGTTTGAATTGCCGAACTGTTTTAGATAAAATTTGGTATGGAGATAGTTTGAGTCCAGAGACATTCATCGAATACACTCGGGCGGACCGACCGGTGAAAACTAGGTACATAATAATTATAGGCAAAGAAGTCTAATACAGCCACATGGGAACAAAATCAAATCAAAAAGTTAGTAAGTCTTATACATAATTTAAAGCGGCAACTACAATACCAACCAAAGCAATTGTGTAAAACCTATTGAGGACAAATAAATTTTGTTCAAAGAACCTACAACAGCCTACAATAATACGCCCATAATTTAATCAAATAAGTTACGAAGTTAAAAAGTAATTTGTTTACTAATTTGTTAATTTTAAAGAGATTTGGTTCAAGTACCTGAATCTAAAATTAATAGGGTATCTTTTTTATTATTCACTTAAATTTCCAAATAATTTAGGCTAGGTTCACATGTCAACATTTGTACGCGCGGCAGTCTGGCATCGACATTGATAGAGAATAATCTATATAAAAATCAATGTTTATCTGTGCGTTCCAAAACTATTAATCAGATTGTGATAAAACTTTAGCAGAATGTTCTGGGAAGGCCGGCAAGTGTTCCTGGCTTTAAAAGCCACAGCGAAGCGTGGCCAAGTTCAGCTAGTAATAAATAAATCTTGGTTTTCTCACCACAATAATTACATTTTAGGGTCATTTTAAAATCTTAATCTTATATTAGGTTATATATGTTATTACGTGGGAGTCTGGTACCTAAGCTAAGCTACCGAAAACTGAGAAGTTGGAGAAGAAGGAAAGACCATACTGGGTGCATTTTATAAGAAGGAAAACTTTACAATATGCACAATTATCGTACACAAACATGACAATTTAAAAAAAAACCGCGCAAGAGCATGTCTGACCATGCTCAGTGTATGGTTCCGCAACCTCGAACAATTGCAAACGTATGTTCATGGGCCCTTTTGTGCCTTTTGTTGAGAAACACAGTTTTTTGGCAATAACTCAATAACGGTATATCCCATCTTATCCGAAATATATTTAGTTTAAAGTATTTAGTAAGCGCTACCTTTGTGATTTTTTCCATATTTTTTGGTCACACGTTTCAAAAGTTTAGGGGGGACACGATTTATGCAACTTACGGAGCGATTATTGCCAAAATTATTTGATCATTTCAAATAATTATTCGCATTGTTATCAACCCTGGTGCGAATATCCACAGTTTTATAACAATCAGTGTTTACATCACCCTTTTCAGAAAGTAGAAACACTCCAACATTTCAGGAGATTCTTTTAAGACCTCTACCTAATTACCTCTGCACCAATAAAATAAAACACGAACAGCCTTCCTTGACATTTATTATTATTACATTGAGTTGTTAATTTTCGCGGCCCTATTCGTATTTCGGTTAATGACTTTTATTCCTGTAATCCTCAAATTTAGTATAATAGACCTCGGCGGGAAGTGTTTTTCGGCGATGATGAATTTTAATGGCACAATAAATTGCGGTAAACAATGTGATATAATAAATACTGAGTTTAAGTTAAGATTCTGGGAGAAAGGAATATTCATTTTATTTCAATTGCTCTTGAGTAAGTGGGTTTGCCAGTTGAATGTAAAACGCTACATGTTTTAGAAGTTGTTCCGTGCACTTCAGACCCACCGTAGCCCTAGACGTACACATTTTAAAAGTGTGGTAGTATTGTAAAGGCGTCTCAATTATTTCTCGCTCTATGTTTTTCCTTTAAAATATTTTTAGTAAATATGTTTTAGTTATAAACGGAAAGTGAATTAGGTGTAACATAGGTGGAATACATAACAATTACATACAATTCATTCTAGGATAAATAATTTTCTAAGGTCGTAAAATTACTGCCTAATGTCATAGTTCCATCATGAACTCAGATGAGCGGATGCGGGTTAACAAAACACGCGATAAGAGTCATGCTCTGACACCTTTTTTTAACGAATTGTCATCACAAATTGACAACAATGTTATGTCTTTCTAGGTTACCGTAAAATGTTTGGAATAACATCCTCAGCACGTAGAATGTATCAATTAATAAAAATCATGCAGAAATTAGCCTATAGCTTTGCTATCATTATTTCAATCAAAAAAGTTCTAATAACTTACGAAAACCCTAGATTTTAATAAACATAGAAATTTTAAGTTTTATAAATAAATTAAAGCTGAGAATAGATACACTTACAATGAAACGAAGCTAGAAAGAAGATTAGTTGAAAGCGGACTCCGTACAAAATAACATTACATACTTTTGATTACAGTTTCGTTTCTGTCCCAGTTCTGGAGCAGATGTGGATCTATCCCTTGAGGATGTGGCTCGACGAGTTATAAAGTGTAGAACGGAATAGAAAAGCTAGTTCTATCTAGCTCGAGCTTTCATAATAAATGCGGGTCATATTTCCTGAAGCAGTTCAACTACTTCTCTATTTGAAGGTTTGGTATAATTACATAGATACTCGTAATTACTGTACGATATTTGACCTAAGGCTCTTTCTTGGCGTTTGGTATGATATCTTAGGCACTTTCTGCGTTATGATCGATCTCAAAGAATATTAAGTAACTTTGTTTGGGATGTTTAGATGCACATTGTTGTTAAAACACTTAACATTTCACTTACTTTTGAGATTTACCAGCCAATTTTTACCAATGTCAATTCTTTAACAGCTCAACGACTCAGTTTTACGGATTTTGCATTAATTTTATTTAAAAGTTGCGTTAGCCTGAAAAATCGGTAAGTCATCGAACTCGCAATCGTGAAGTGACGGGTTCGAATCATATGCATTATACTACTGACGTAAACCCACTTCTAATACAAGCCATTGATCTCAATCCCAGTGTCGTGTATAATTTTAATTATAAATAATTATGTATTAGTTTATTGATTTTTATATTACGTATTTTTGTAATTGTAGTTTATATTATGTATTAGTTTATATGATATGGGCTTTAGTTGCCTGGAAAAAATGGTAATTATTATAATTATTAGTTAGAGGAGTTAACAGGATTACAAGTAATAGGAGACCCATAATCCCATATCTCAATTCTCTTTTTAAAGAAAAAAAAATCAAATGATGCCTCCATTTTCACAACTTCTTAAAGCACTTTTCGAGGCACCGATTTATGTAACAAGTTAAGGAAAAGGTTATTCATCTGTCAGCCTAACAGCGACCACGTTGCTTATCCCTGCTAATGTCAACCTGCAACAATAACATACCAAATATTAGTTAAATAAATTCAAACACCCCACTTCGATACAACTTACACGAATACGACAGAACGATTACATTATGCCCAAATAAATTGCATTCATTTCTCCCATTTACAAATGCCACTATATTCTGAAACGGCAATACATAGATCAATTTGCATTCATAAGAAAAAAAGTGAGTGAGTTACGATCACAAATCGAATCAAGAGACACCGGGATATAAAAAATTCGCATCGACGTTTTCATCTGGCATCTATTTTTCCTTCGAGAATATTTTTTTCCTTGATGGAACGTTATCAATAAACGTCACGTAGCGATTTAGCTCGTAAGTTTCGTTGTCATGGTTAGATTTTATTGTGTTTATGTAATACGTATGAAGATTTTTATTTCCTCTAAGTCGTAAAAGGAAAAGGGCTTTCGAAATAACATGAGTCTCAAAGTGCCCTCAAAACATTGAAATTAGATTATATTAAATAGACCAGAATAAATAAGATCTGCAATAGAATTTGTGTCGTGTTTTTTTTAAGTTAACGGTATGTGTTGGTGGGTTTAATTCATTATAAACAACAGAAGACACAAGATTCAAATATTGTTTTTTAAATATTTTGTGACTTACCCATATTTTACAATTTATAAGCTTTAATAATAATATACTTTTTAACTGCTTCGGTGGCGCGGTGGGAGTGTGTCCGACTACTACACAAGAGGACGTGGGTTCGATTCCCACAGGGACACCATTTTGTGTAGGTGGGTGGGTGTACTTTGTGTCCGTGACTTGTATGTTTGTAAAGTCCCCCGCAACACCGATAAATATAATAAATATATATTTATTTAACAGAACCAGAATTTCGGAACTCGTTTCGATCGAGGCTTTTTGTTTACTTGTATGGAACCTGGTTCCGATCAAGTAATTACTGTTTTCCATCAGCCGTGAATAGAACTGAACTAATTAAACATACAGACAGGTCTATAATCCTACTAATATTATAAACGTGAAAGTTTGGACAAGTAGATGGATGGATGTATGGATGTCTCTCCTTCTTCTGTGATGATTATGATGAATTCAAATAGTTAGTGTAATATTACAGCTAGCAGGAAATCCTTAAACTGTTTTGTAACTTTTACGTCACTAGATGATGAAAAATGCATCTTAGACACCCCTAATATTTTGTATCTGTTGTAAGGTGTAAGGTGATATGTCCGCCATTAAATGCACCATGCATCGTATTGCTTTTGAATAGTATCAAAATTGGTGCCAGTTTTATCTTTAAGTTTGACAAGTTCCTTAAAGACTTTAATTTTGGCTTTATTTGGTGTACAGTCCTCATTATGGCTTTTGTTTTTATAAAAATAAAAGAACTGGTTCCGATCGCCTCGATTCTATACAAGTAAAAAAAGTAAAAGAAGCTGGAGGTTGTGGGGAACCCCCCACAACCTCCAGCTTAGCAGTACAGGTTACTAACTACTAGACCAACAGATCTTAATTGCGTAATGCAAGCTATGGTTATTACAATACGGTTGAAAAGTCAGGATTAAAAAAAAACTCGTTCAGGTTAAAATCCATCACGTGTTTAATTCAGAAGATAATAACATAATCACATCACGCTATTTAACTGATTATAATATCTTCACGATAATAAATAGATTCATCGAGTAAATGATAGTAAAAATTTATACACCCCTGCGTGCCTCAGAGGGGTCAACAAGCCTTTTAGAACATATTTGATTTCCATCCCATTGGATTATAAGAACTAATAAGTGAAGAGTGCACTTGTCTTTGACCACACAATTGTGCGCTCAAATAAATAATATCCGTCACAATATGAAAATATATGGAAGGATATTATTTTTTGACACATTATGTCAATCCTATAATGCTTCAATGACTTTTGGCTACTCTACTCACTCGCATATGTTTGGTTGTTGTATTGTGATATCCATCATAAAATTGAATCTCATGGAAATAGAAGACAGACAGTCTAGACCACTAGGGTCATAATTTAAATGATATGAGTGTTATTAAAAATAATGAATATTACATATATCCCTATGATGTGAATGTCTGAATTATAATTTCAGAATTACACTATATATTTATTTATACTCAATATTCGTGTTGGGACAAACTTCTCTTTTATTCATACATATAGATTCCATTCCCAGACCCCGAACCTGCTCACAGGAGAGCTATCGTCACAGTATTCAATAAAATATATATAATAAAACTTCTAAAGTCAACATGCCACTTGTACCTGAATACTGATACTTTTACGAATAAATTAACATACATATTTTATAGTAAAATGCCCGAACCAATTTATGCGAGAGCCCAACAGTTACGAATAATAAATTATACGCATTAATTACATATACGCAGATCAGAAAATATGCGCATAAATTTAAAATTCCAACCCACAGAAGAAGCGTGCGGTAAACATTCCTAATCTGGTTAGTGTTATAAATAATGAGTATGTTTGTTAACCCTACATATGAATATATTGGTTGACCCAGTGTGGTCGAAATCACACTTCAGACAATATAAAACGAACGCGTTCTAATAAATAATTACAGCGACAAATACGTAGGCATCGCTCATAGACACATCTCGAAACGCCTACCGAACAAAGTGGTCTGAATCCTAAATTCACTACTGTGTCGTGTCGTGTCGTATGGCGACAGAAGTACAGGGTAGGCTACAAATTTGTGCACTTTTAAAATTACCTTAAAAAAAAATTGTCGTTGTATTTATTTTTTTAAATTATAAATAAAAATTAAAATGTGAATTTTATTTGTTAAAAATAACATCGTTGGTAAGGTGACCGCCATCTCGCCGCTGGCATTCCTCAAACCTAAAATTGCACACGGTGGTCAGTCACAAAATCACTGTGTACGATTTCAAAGAAGGGTATAGCTACTTAAACAGTGACTTTTTGTGAATGCAAAGTTTTCTCTATTCCAAAATGTGCAATTCTTAAAATTGAATCTTTTTTTTTTATTTTTCGCACTAACTGTCTCTTAAAGGAGTACAGTTTAAATTCTGATTCCGACGCAAACTCGTTCGGAGTATCGTCAAAGCATCTAAACGTTTGCGGGTAGATAGTATTGGATCATCCTGCAAAGATTATATCTTAAAGATATCTTTGCTACTCCTGCTCCGTTGCTATGACCTGTTTCATTGTTATTGATAGTTAAATCAGTTGCGTCGACTTTAACCCATGATTTAATGAAATTATTAATATCGTGTAATTAAGTAAAGCGATCGAAATAGGCGCCGAGCAGTGACGTAACACGCGCTGTTCTCCTGTGAAGCGAGGCATTGTGACTAAAATTTGCTTGACGTGACACACAATTATTATCCGCCACCGGCACCTACCTTACTCTAACGGTTTTTGAGAAATTCAATATCGCCATTAGCAATAATGTTTGGCCCACTCTGTACGTGGGTTCCGTCTGTATGGTACCGATATGCTTCTGTCGTGATACGACACACCACCATACACAAGTGTGTTTCTAGCTTGAAGTGTTTTGCAACTCAGTGTTCGTGATGTCAATGTATTGTCAATATATTCTGCACTCTTGGTGTTTTGTGGTGTTGCGGCATCCGCACAAACTATTCCTTGCAAGCTGGCAGCTTGATTTCAACTAAGCGAGAGTGGAATTGCTTTCAGTGGAATTGTTTTCAGCGGGGGATCGACCATGGCTATAATTTTGCTATGACCATACCTACTCATTATTACACTGTGTAGAAACTGACGCTTGTAACGAATGACCAGACCACTAATATTATAACAAACAACGAAAAACCTGCACCGATGAACGATATTGCGATAATCTTCCAATTAGCAAAGGTTTTCACCATCAATAAGGTTCAGTCATCTTTAACAAAAACCTTTATTTTTAATACGAAGCAAAATGCAGACAAAACTATTCATGTAAAGATTAGATTCAATTTGTCAACGCCTTTAATATCACCAAGCAATTTTCCAAGAGGATTGCGACCTTTGCATTTCTCGCTTCTACAAGCGAATGCATAGCTTGTATAACATTACTATTTAATTACCGATCTTAAGGGTTTGGACTTAAGGTTGATTATCAGTTGGGCGTTTGAAATGGTGTGTCAGAGCGAATAACAGGCGTTTCACGGCCACTGCACTGACTAGCCTCGGCCACAAATTAGATAGATATAGATAGTCGGCTCCCTACATCAAGCGAAAACAAGCTTACGCACACTTATATAGATCTCGGTCGAATCGTCAACCGAAACAGTCACGTTGAGAACTCCGTACATGCTTTATTATGTAGGTATGCATGGATTTTCTGTTGAGCTGTGAGCTGACGTTCTGTGCCTCGGCGGTCACCACGTTGATCAATACAAAGTAACAGACGGTAGCTTATAAACTATAAATATGCGAATAATCACAGTGCTCGCTCAACGGTCGATTAAACACGGCTTTGTTTACAGTTTAACGTGTTCAAGGGTATCGGTTAGAGTGAGCTTGATATGCTTGCATTTTATATAACACATAAACAATTTATAGAACAATAACTGTAGCCCGCAACTTCGTTAGTATTTAATTTTTATTTAATTCGATTATAAAACTTATGTGCTATTCTGCTCTTTACTATACCTCATTTAGTTTTGTTAAGCTTTTCTGCCGTAACTGAATTACTAATATAGTAAATGATGATGATGTAGATGTTTGATACTGAAACCCGCTAGAAAAGCTAAAATGGTAATCTAAACTTTCGCTTAAATAACAGTAGAAAATTTTCTGTATGTGACAAAGAACGCAACGGGGTCTCTTTCCTGACCTCGTTTGACCTTGGAGGTATTACCACAGCAAAATAAAAGGTTGTTTACAATTAAGTCCTCGATAGGTCGACATGCGAAATTTAAAATTCATTTTTAGTAAATAACTCACCTAACCTAACTTAAAAACTAAGCGAGATTAAAATTAATAATTGCACCCTACGGGATCTGGCGCAGACTAAAATGACACAGGCGTTGTGTGGGTAATATGACACGCACCATCTTGGTCTTCCCCTTAGAAAAGGCAATAGGCAGAATTTGAGGTTAGAACCTCAAATTATGCTTTTCTTTTCGACTTATCGTAGACTTTTCAATGGCTACGGTTGCTACGAGTCTACGAATTCAACGACTACGACTTCAACGATCACCGGGATAAAACCTTTGAAGAGAGAATTTAACATAAATTCAAGTTCAAAAATCAAAATAAAACAAACGTCCATTAAACAACTACATTATTAGTCTGTCCTGAACTTGACATCGTTTATTGCTACAAGCTAAAGAGAATAAACACACGTTGTCCGAGAGGTCGAGGACAACGATATCGAACACCGACCATTGACCACAGGCGATTGTTGGCAGCAACATTATTATTTACAATCTGTGACAGAAAGCAGCGGTAGCCTAATGGCTAAGGCATCGGCCTAGCAATCGTGAGGTTGCGGGTTCGAATCTACCCATTACCGACGTGAACCCACTCCTAACACAAGTCTTTGAGCTTAGTTGGAGGGGTTAACAAGATTGCTAGTAATGTTAACCCAATCCCACATTCCTAGTTATCTTTAAAAAAAAGTAGTATGTAACACTAAAAATAATTCTAAGTTTTTAGTGCTTTCACATGCAAAACTTTTTAGAATTACCTATCTTAAAAAAAAAATTAACATAAATGAAAAACTTCTAACAGTGATTTTTAATAATTGTAAAGTAATGAATGAATTTTAACGGAATGATGATGGATGGACGAAATTTCGAGTTGAAAAGTAACTATAAATTTTATTACTTATAAAATATATAGCTACTTTTAAAATCGTAATTCCGTTAGACATATAAATGCTCCCATTTAAATAAAAGCTAAAAATATGAATAACACAAAATATTAAATGCCTAACAGTAGATTGTGTTGCTTTTTTAAATATATAACTTACATATTTGAAATCTATAGGTATAGAATAATTTACCGGGACAACCTGAATCAGTGATACCTGATAATTGATGCTAAGGTTTTACAAAACACCGAAAGAAGATAAAAAGTCATCCTTACTTCGTTCGACCAATGCACACGTAAAAAACTACCTGAATGACCAAGCTTAGCTCGGTATTTTTTTTTAAACGACAAAATTAAACCTAGCTAGATGTCCTAAAAATGTGACGAGATTTCATGTCTATGAGCGATGGGAATTTCTTTAGAAATTGACTGACTATATCTCTGATGATAGAATGTTTCTCGATGCTTTGTAAGCTTAGCTTCTGTGTAGTCGTAAATCCTCCAAAGCAGTGCACATCTGCCTCTGTGGCGCGGTGGGAGTATATCCGACTGCTACGCAAGAGGTCATGGATTCGATCCCCACCCAGAATAAAACTTCGTGTGATGAGCACGATGGTATATTGTGTCTGGGTGTTACTTATCTATAATATGTATGTATTTTGAAATATATAAGTATGTTTATTAGTTGTTTGGTTTCCATAGTACAAGCTCTGCTTAGTATGGGATCAGATAGCATTGTGTGAGTTGTGCCAAGATATTATTAATACTATTATTGTTAAGATTAGCTTTTGCCAGTTTTATTATGATTTATCAGCAAATTTAAATCAAAATCCGCTATATATTTTTGCGTGTTAAAGAAACATCAATTTAATTTTATTATCTTGAAGTTTTCGCACTTTTAATGTTAGCTTCTTGCATGAAAATGAAAGAAATGGAGGACCTACACACTGTAAATCAATATTTAAAATGTGTTGATAGTTTATCTGTGTCATCTGAATTGATGTCCAGACGTCATAGAAAGATATAGAAAGACTCTCCAACGTCTTTTAGACTTCAAGCAGGTATTATCCAGGGGTTTCAGAGTTGGATGTTTTATCGCAATCCTGTGACCAAAGACTACCTAATAAAATTGTAAAAGACGCAATCTATGTAAAATAAACTCTCTTCCTAACCAAATCCTCGTATATTTAACGATAGATGTCACATCGCCTAATATCGGGAAGTAGTGGGAATTTTCCCATTACTCCGCCAACGTAGAACCGCGGTATTCCCAAAGTGCTCGTAAATTTCACATTAACTTGCTTGAATACATTCATAGAGACATAAATCAAAAACACATTCCAATATACACCACGTCACGTTCATGTTGAGGTCAGAATAAATGAATACTTAATGTTACTACTGATACGGCGTGTCAGAAAAAATATTGTTTTTAAAACTAAAAATAGAATGTTTTGTACATTATGAAATACGAGTAATTAAAAAAAACTAACTCGAACGCACTGGAAAAAGGTTCTGTAGTAAACAAGGAACCCTTATAGTTTCGCTTTGTTCATCCATTCGTCCGTTCGTCCGTTCGTCTGTCCGTCAGTCCATCTGTCTGTCCTCAGATTGGCTCAGAGACCCTTAGTATACAGGGTGGACCAAACCAATGCCCCCTGGAGGGAAAGTACCCTAAATATTTAAGGCCCCGACGGATTTTCTTCGGTTACTTACCACCTGTTAGTACCTCTGTTAGAATTAAAATAAAATTTGAAAACGGTTTTCAAATTTAATTTGATTCTATTTTACGTCCGTCGTATGTTTTTCAAAAAAAAAATGTTTTTTATTATTACTTCTTCATTTGGCGGGCAAGTAATTGAATATTACTGTCACTCAAGTTTTATACTCGAAATTAACTTAGCTTGAATCAATATTATGTACTCTAAGAACTGAAGTAATAGCTTGTTTAAAATCGAATCGCATGTAACTTATAAACTACACTTACTAAGTGAAATTCAATTTTTTGTGCAGACTGCCAAAATAACAGTTTACAAAAAACACTTTTCATTGAAAGCAATCTTCTTCAAAGTTCTAGTAACTAATTAAAACTTTCTGAACTATTGTATAAGAAATGTAAATGTAAAAGTTGGTATGCTCGGCACTGCCTTGCACCTGGGCATGGGCATGCCAATACACATGGGCATCAACTTGAATCATCAAACTAATTTTATTTAAGTGATCCTTTTTATGATGGAATTGTAAATACCTATCTAGTTATGCTATTATTATTACTGTGAATACGCAGTATTATTTTTAGGGTTCCGTAGTAAACAAGGTATTCTTATAGTTTTTTTTTTTTTTTAAATAAAGACAATGAATAGAGAGACAGTGCTAAATTTTAAAAGAAGCTTTTAGATTCACAGTGCATAACATTTGAAATACAGAAATACTCTTTAAATTTCGGTAATTCAAAATGGGAACCTAGAACATTTTTAATGAAGAATTTTCACTATATCATACCGAGACATTTTTTAGTGGCATGCGAATTAAGTTTTCTGTTCGTACGAGAAGTATATTCGAAATTGATCGTCGGCTTTATTCGCCAACCGCTATATAAGCCCGATATCGTTTCCACTTCCAATATTGCAGCTTTTAAATTTGATAGAAACCAGCTGTATGGGACTTGATTCCGTTGAGCTGGAATTTCTGTAACAGAATCTCTGGGACTATTTTATTTTCTCTTCCAGTTTCGTTGGATAGCATTTTGTGTTATTGTTGTTATTTGTTATTGGAACTGTCAAGGTAAAGAAATTTGAAATTTTATATTTTAAAATAGAAAACAATATTATTTTAGGAAATTTTATAAGCAACAGTGATTTAGATGTTTGGTAATAATAATTATAATAAAAAATCTTTAAAAAAAACTATATAATTTAACAATACCTGCATTTTAAATTAATTTGAGTCACATTCTTATTAGGTCCCAAAATCCGAGCGCAGATCGCTGAATATAATAAAAGTAATATTTAGCACGCCTGTCCAATTTCAAAATATGCTTGAAAAGAATTCCAAAAATCAAATTCATGTTGTGTTTGTTGCAGTATTTTTTTTAATCTACGCATTTATTAATTGTCTTAGTTTAAGCAAATTAGTTTAAGTGCTCCCTCACTGTACACAATAAAAATAATTTAGTATAGTCTATGTAAATAGGCCCCTATTTACTTTGCTTCGCTCGTTTCGACTTTACAACAAACAAAAAGTTACGAAGCTCAAAAAACAGACCGCCTATAAAATACCCGCGCAAATTTCTATTCAAAAGTCTTAAACTAATAAAAGTATTGGTGCAGAGACCAAATACGAAAGTTAAAGTTTAAATAAGTATTTACCTTTCAAATATAAAAGGTTTTTATTGCGAAATCAAAAGTATTTACATATCAATTTTATAAATTAAATAACAAGTATGTTGAGCCACAAAAAACAAAACTATAACCATTTTAGAAACTAAAAATGGCCATAATTGAATGGGCTGACTACTTAGAACAACCGTTTTATGTGTAAGATAATTAATATAAGTTAGTTAAATAAAATAAAACACATTAAATATGTAGAAGACCATTACTTCATTAGTATAAAAATATAACCTATTTTAATGTTATAGAAAAGCCATTCCCGCTCCCGGGTAGACACCACTGTTCAAGCCTTGTGTTGAAGAGCAACTTTACAAACATACAATTGACGAACTCAAAGTAGTGAAGTCAGTAGAACTCATAGTAAGTCTAGGAATCAATATTTATGGTACTTACAAAGTTCTGTTCCGTGTGGGAACTGAAGTCTTCGACTCCGAGGCAGTTGCTAAATCAATGTATAGACACTAAAGTGCTCCTAATGGAAAGACGCATCATTCATTTGGTTATTTACGTTTATTCTATGTAGATATATTCCAAAAGACAACTTATTTATTGAAATTTCAGAGAATCTGGGCATAACGTGTACCAATCGTTAAAAACTGTAGTTATTTTTTTTTGTAGTAATAAGTGAATACATCTTGTCGTGTGATTTCAAGATTGTCCAATATTTACCTCAATTATAACATAGTTAAGGGACTACGTGGTGACAGCGAGGTCAAGTAACGTGACTATTTTCAAAAATTAAAAAAATTAAGTACTTCAGGGAGGTTGAATCTATTTGGCTAAATCTTTTTTGTTGTATTTGTAATTGTTAATATAATGTTTTATTTATTTTCTTTTACACAAATGTGTAAAAGAAAATAAATAAAACATTATATTATACTCGAACACTAAAGGGAAGATTTCGTCTCATTTTCTTCTTGAAAAAACCTGTGCGAAACAATGTGGGCAGCTAATATTTATATAAGTCCGTATATTAATGACCTGCTTACATGTGCAACCTAACACATAATTCGTTAATAGTTGGAGCCCACTAGATACACGCGCTTAGCTTAACAACCCGTTGCTGCTTTGCATTTTATGATTGCTATTCACGTGCAACGGCGCACGGTTAGTCGGCCGCTAATAAACCGGGCCTGAAACGCTTGTAGATTACGGGTTGAATTTACCGTGGAAATGGGCCGGAGAGGGTTAACGGTTTATTTCGAAAATCGAATATTTGTGAAAACTTTCTAGGATTATTTAAATTGTAAAAACTGTTTTCAGGGTTCCGTAGCCTAAATGGAAAAACGAAACCCTTTTGCATGGATACACATATTAATTACGCTGACAAAGTGAAAGAATAAAATCTTAAAAAATATTTTAGATATATTTCGGGACTTAATCGCGTGATTTATATAAAGGTACGAAACTTTTATTTACCCGACGTTTCGATCGAATTGCACCGATCGTGGTCACGGGTCGACTCGTGACCACGGTCGGTGCAATTCGATCGAAATATATCTAATATGTATAAAAATCGCGAAAGTTTAAAAACAATAATTAAAAAACATTTTTTTTTAGGGTACCTCCCCTTTATGTAATTTTTTTTTTTCTCACCTACCTCATTGTGTGGGGTATCATAAGATAGGTCTTTTATAAAAAAGTTTGGGGGTCGTGAAGACCATTTTTAGATTTAGGGATTCGTTTGTGAAATATTAAGCTTTAAAGTGCAATTTTTATTAGAGTCAAGTGTCAGTGAGTCAAGTGTTAGTGAGTCAAGTGTCAGTGAGTCAAGTGTCAGTGAGTCAAGTGTTAGTGAGTCAAGTGTTAGTGAGTCAAGTGTCAGTGAGTCAAGTGTTAGTGAGTCAAGTGTCAGTGAGTCAAGTGTCAGTGAGTCAAGTCTTCTCTTACAGCTAAATGGTTGATGCCGGATATATGAAATAAATCAAATAAAGTAAAATTAAAACGAAAACTATCACTGCTAAGTCAGCTTTACAAGTTTACGGGTAACTGCTGATGTAATGAGAAGTAACAAAATTTACCTACACATTCCATTTAAAAATTATTAATAAGTAAAAACCAACTTAATAAGCCGCATTATTTGGATGGGGGGGGAGGGGTCACAGTACCCTTCATTGTGCGTAGCCCGACATGCACTAGCCCGGTTTTTATAATTGCCACTGCCAAACAAAGATTTTGTGTGGCGATAATACTGTTACGGGATAGCGTGACGCTTACCATCACGCATACGACCTGCTGCTTTCCACATTTAGTCGCATTAAAAAATTGGCCCTTAATCGCAAGTTTCTCAGAAGAGAAAATCACCATATATTTTAGGGTTATGTATGGAACCATAAAACGGCTTTTATAATTTCTAGTCTACCCGTGACCACGGCCGTTGCAATACGGTCGAAACGTCGGGAAATAAACAAAGGTATTAAGCCTTAAAATAAAATATTTGCGCGATTAAGACCCGTAGCTTATAAAATTCTATAATGTGTACAAATCGCGAAAGCTTACGAACATATATTATAGTTTCTTCTTTATAAGGAAATCTACAACCCTTTTATTGTCATTTCGTTGTCTGTCTGTTTGTCTCTCAAGATACTAAGGACCGCGTGGAGGTATTATGATAAAATTAATATTAGATACTCAGGTGCGACGCACGGTTAGTCGGAAGCCTTTCATATAAAATGTAACCGTCGAAATAATAGGCCTGAGAGAGTTACTGGTTTATTTGAAAATCAAATAACTCCAAAAAAAACTTTAATATCAAAGGTAAAGGTTCGGATCTGCAATCTAAAATAGTAAAAAAATCAAAATTATAAGTTAATGAGGCGGTAGCCTAATGGATAAGGCATTAGTCTCGCAATCGTGAGGTCGCGGGTTGCAATCCTACCTGGGGGGAGGGGTTTACAGGATTGCTAGTAATGTGGGACCTCAATGGCTGTTATCTTAAAAAAAAAACATATATACACACATATATATAGCTACTGATACAGCTGTGTGCACCATTGCAAGGAAATCATAACCTATACTACTGAAAGTACTTTCTATTGACCTAGAAATCCCTATGTTACTTTTGTTAAACTAAAATAGTTGGTTAGAGAGTTAACTGTTAACTTCAAAGCATTATTGATAAAATTAAAAGGCAAGAACTTAAAGGATTATACAAATTAAACTATTAAAAGAACATTTCAAATTAAAATCATTCCTTCAGATCCAAATGTTAATGCATTATTCACTGAAACGTTTTGTTCTTCAAACCAACGCCAAATGTACACAGTTTACGCTTTTAAAGCGAAACATCTGGCTTTTGAAATTACACTGAATATTAATTTTATGGAGATCGCGCGTCACTTGTCGCATTAACATGTACCAGGGGTATTCGTAATAAATGATACTACATTTCCTACTGAATTACTTGTTTAATCTGCATGTGTATTTCAAGCAGTTGCCCGTGACTCCAATCGCCTGTTTACATAAGCAAAAGCCTGAAACTTCAAAAAATTGTACATTCATAAACAAATATTCTTCCCTTATTTTACCCCTTATGAGGATAAATTTTCAAAAATCCTTCAAATAACTCATCTGTATTCAATCAATCAATCAATCAGCCTTTTATCCTGAACTATTTTTTTTTTTTTTTTCCTTTTTAAAGAAAGTCTCTTAGTTCAGTGTGCCTCTTGGCATAGGCCTCCTCTAACATTTTCCATTGCTTTCTGTCCTTTGCAACTCTCCTTCAGTTGGGCCCCGCTGTTAGCTTTATTTCGTCTTCCCATCTTTTTCCTTGCCTTCCTCTATTTCTTTTTCCATCTCTAGGGTTCCATTCAGTAACTATCTTGCTCCATTTTTTCTGAGTGCATCGTAGTAAATGGCCTGTCCACCTTCACTTTAGTTGGTCTATCTTATCTAGCACATCTGTTACTCTGGTTTTTGATCTTATGAAGGTGTTTCTTTTCCTATCTTGTTTTTTGACGCCGATCATGCTCCTCTCCATGGCTCTTTGGCAATGTACTAGACTGTCCCTTTGGAGTTTAGTGAGTGACCAGGTTTCACAGCCATATGTGAGGCAAGGGAGGATACAGGAATTAAAAACTTTCCGCTTGATTCCTGTGCCTGTTTCTATGGATTTCATTACTTCCTTCAAGGACCAGTATTTTTTCCAGCTGTTGGCAATTCTTTTGTTGATTTCTTTGGTGGATTGGTCTGTGTGTGAGATGATTTGTCCCAGGTAAATATACTCTTCCACATATTCGAGAGGATGGTTATTAATTTTTATCTCCAGATGTTTACTATTTGTTAATACACACATCAAAAGTGTCTAGGGATCAAGCATTTTTATGCGGATTTCTTGAGATTGAGATGTGGCTTTGTAATAAATTTATGATTTTATAAATTTATATGGATCCTTTTTGGTGCATTTCATAATTTGAATCAGGAACTGTGAATCAAATTCGAGTAAAAGATGAAAATCAGCTGTCAATATTTTCCCTATAAAAACATACAACGCATTGAAGACATTATTAGTGCTACTGTTTCCCTACTACTGATTAAAACCAACGTTATTATGGAGCGGCGACGTCATTTAAGCAGGGAAGAAATGCTCAGAGCCGTGGGAATGATAGAAGCTGGTTCCCGGCAACGTACTGTGGCTTTAGCTCTGAATACAAGTCAGAGTGTTATCAGTCGACTTTGGACACGTTACCGAAGCACTGGTACCGTGGCTGAGCGCCATGGAGGACGGTATCGCTGCACCACACGGAGACAAGACCGATACATTCAAATCTTAACTCGAAGAGGTCCAACAATAACCGCCATGATGTTAGCCGTGAGGCTTCATCACTCTTCAGGGAACTTAATTAGCGACCAAACAGTCAGAAACCGCTTGCATGAAGTGAACCTTCATTCCCGAAGACCGCTACGGGTACCACCTATAGCAATGCACAATCGTAGGATTCGATATCAATGGGCTCTTGAACACAGAAATTGGGCAGAAGAACAATGGCGTTTCGTGTGCTTTTCTGGTGAGTCTCGTTTTGGTATGAGACCGGATACAAGACGTATACGACACTGGAGAACCCCTGGACGCCAACAGCGATTAAAATCCTGCCAGGAAGTCCATCCTTATAGTGGTGGAACCATCATGGTATGGGCGGGTATTTGGATCGGCGGAAGAACTGAGTTGATTTGGATCAGAGGCAACCTCAACGCTCAAATTTATGCTGAGACGATTGTATCAGACGTCATCGTTCCTCTACAAGTGCAAATCGGTCCCTTATTTCAGTTAATGCATGATAATGCACGACCGCACACCGCAAGAGTTGTAAGACAGACTCTCGCCGCAGCTAACATCAATGTCCTGCCCTGGCCTGCTCAGTCGCCAGACTTGAACCCGATTGAGCATGCATGGGATATGCTACAGAGAAGAGCTCTGCCGAATATGGAGGGTATCCAGTCGCAAGAAGACCTTTTTTTGTTGTTGCAACGAACATGGGCGGCCATTCCACAGCGTGATTTGGATGAACTCATTTTGAGTATGCCAAACCGATGTTCTTGTGTTGTTAGTGTTCGCGGTAGAAACACGGATTATTAATTGTTTAAGTTACCCAATAAAATTTTAAAGAAAACTGTTATTTCAGTCTTTTTTTCGAACTTTAATGTTAGTGGTTCAAATGTCAAAAATCCCTTTATTAGGAAAATGGCAAATTTCTTTATTAATGCAAAGGTGACTTGGTTTATCGTTACTGTGACAAACGAAAACACTTTATTTGATGAATCCTTAAAGAAATAAAAAAAAAAAATCAATCAGGAGAAAAGTTATTGCAAAAATATATGTTGATCCCTAGACACTTTTGATGTGTGTAGTTTGGTCTTGTTTAGGTTCATGTACTCTAACTCATCTGTATTACTAATTTGTAACTACTAATTCTGCAACTTAAAAAACTGTCATTTAAACTTCAAACACACTAATCCCTTAAATCACCCTATCAGATGAGTTTTCAAAAATCACTTAGCGCTAATATTATAAAAAAAACTTTATATAATTTCAAGCTTCAACTTGCAGCGGTTTTATATTACAAAAATACCATGCGGTCATATTTTATAATATATCAAAGATTTAGTTTAAATATCACATCATAGTTTTACTAAAGTTACTCAGACGATATACATAAGGGAGTAGGTGTAAATTAAATTGGAAGATTCCAAAACACTCAGTTACAAACAGATTAAATAAAAGCGTGTTAAAAACAGTCCTCCAATTAGATAATAAGTACTTAAAGTCCTTCAGTCTAACAAACAAATTAAAGGCTAATTAATGTTACAAAAGCTATGTAAATTCGAGTGTCTTGACCTAGCTTGGCGCGTTACCGTTACAGAATTACCAGCCACAAAGCGTCGGACCTCCCTTAGTGAATAATTCATCGTGTGTTTTGTAACCTTCGCATATAAAGCTCGCTTCAGATCAATAAAGAATACTGTGTGGATTGAATGATGTGTTTGATGTTTGTTTAGTATTTGAGTTCTTTTGGAGTATCGTTAAATTAAATTAAGAAGTATTATGTTTCAAAATTCACTTAGCGGTTGAAGTCTACTTATGTTGTAAGACGCTGTGCAGTTTTTTTCTGTCACTTTAAGGTAAATATTAGCGATAAAAATAGAAGATGCCTGCAGTTAAGCTTAATTGCTTGTGTTATGAGTGGGTTTACGTCGTTGGTAGTATATGCAGGAAGTATTTTTACACGTTACGAGTTCAAATTTTAAGGCAGGCGAGTGCGCACCATGCTCTCAAGGATAAAATTGTTATTAAACCAGCATGTCCCAAAAAGATAATAAGATATTAAGAATACGCTAGTTTACTCACGATATATTCTTTCACCGATTTGAAGCAGTGGCAAAGAAACAAATCAAACGGTGCTCGTTTACTTGCCTGAGTTTTGAACCTTCCTATCCCATCTCTTATGTCAGTGCCGCTGTCAGTGTATCACCTTACAACTTTATCCCTGACTCAGTGGCGACCGAGCAAATCAAGATATCTGCGTGGTTAAGCAACGGTACCTCTGCCGGTCCTTAGATGGGTGACTGTTTCGAAATTTGTCTCCATGCCTCGGAGAGAACGCTAAACAGTCGGTCCTGCGCCCAATCTCTTTCCGGTCGTGTCGGGTTCCCGTCCCATCAGACTAGAAAGAGAGGGAATAGAGAGCGCACTTATGTCTGCGCATACACTTGTACATTA
This sequence comes from Herminia tarsipennalis, assembly GCA_945859575.2. Taxonomy (NCBI): domain Eukaryota; kingdom Metazoa; phylum Arthropoda; class Insecta; order Lepidoptera; family Erebidae; genus Herminia; species Herminia tarsipennalis. The sequence goes on from OX243830.2 coordinate 32,419,981, forward strand.
TAATATCTCCTACGTAGTTGGCTAGTCTGATGAGATTGACCGCCGTAACCGACATTGGTTAGGAGACTATTAAAACAACATTAGAAAATAATATTATTTTTGTCTATAGTATCTCAATTCAAAGTTGAAATCACTTTAAAATATGGAAACGCAAGTTAACTTTTTAACAGCAAGTTCAAACTTTGAACAAGCATGCATTAAGCAGCAGTCTTCACTGAAGTAATAATAAGAGAATAAACCTTCTTACATTTTAGTACCAGCTGGTCTGAATAGTAACGACTATAATTCTACCTTCCGATTGAGCAAAGACTCTGTAGTCTCTAGAGTTCTCGAAATACATTAACTGCGCGACTTTAAACTAAGACAAATGGCACGTTTTGTATAATAAATTGGTGATTTTTAACCCTAAATGTAAAAAGATGGAGCATCTTTGTAGCATAAGTCTGTCTATTTATCAGTTCTTCTATATTTGTGGTAATGTTACAATTTCTGTTACTCTATTTAGTCTACTCGATAAGTTCCTGAATTCTTAAAAGATGATAAATGAGACTTCGCGATAATCTTGTATTATTGCGTTTGAGTATTCGGCCATAAATCTGTTCGGCTGTGTAGAGGGTCATTTTATATTCGGGCGAAGATTTGTAGTACATATTGAACTTTTATGTTAGGTATTTCAATTGTGAAATTGTTTTAACCAACTTAAAAAAGAGGATGTTCTCAATTCGAATATAAGTACTTTTTTATGTAATAGGTAGGGGCAAAAGTGTTTTCGTATATTGAACGTATTGTTAGTAATCAAACCTCTTTGGTTGTACTCAATGTAACTGGCTGATTTTAATACCATTTAATGTTGACATTCGGAAGATGCAATAAAAACCTATTTCCCGCCATTTTTTAATTGTTTTTCAAGCAAGCAAAATGAATGTATGTAACGAAGAAATTCAGTACGTTTTAAAGTTTTATTACATTAAAGGTAAAAATGCGACGAACGCCGCGAATAAAATTTGTGCGATTTATGGACCTAATGCGGTATCAATACGAGTAGTACAAATGTGGTTCAAGTTCAAGCGTTTCATGTCTGGAAAATTTAGTGTAAAGAATGAGGCTCGCATTGGACGCGCATTGTCATGGATAAAATCAGGGCCATTTTTGAAGAAGTGGAGCTAGATCGCCATATTAGTAGTTACGATATTGGTGAAGAACTGGATGTTGATCACAAAACAGTTTTACGTCATTTACAAAAGATTGGGTACCAAAAAAAACTTGATATTTGGATACCACAGGATCTCACTGAGAGAAACTTAATGCACGTTGCATTAAGTTTCTCTAGGGAGCATAAAGTTAACCTCAAAAGAACACTTTGAAAACTACCGGTCAGATTTTTTTGATAAAAAATTTCAATTTTTTACAGCAATGGGATCATGGCACTACCCACAAGATGGCAACAAATCATCGATCAAAACGGCAAAAATAAAAAATTATACCTAAAAAAATATTATTTTGTATGATAAATAATACTTTTGCCCCGACCTTATATGTTCGGGCATTATTCCTTTATAATAAAAATGGACATATTTAGCAAATGTCATATATACGAGCTGATGATTAACAAAATTGTCAAAAAAATACGTTTCGATCTTGCAACCAAATTTTTCTCGACCAAGCTTATTTTATGAACATTATTCACGCAGGGATATAAGTCTAGTGTCGTGAAAAACTTTACAAACAAACTTAATTTATATCCGTTAATTGCATTTTTATTCCGGACCCACAAAGCTCCCCCTGAGAGAATCAAACCAGCCATCTCTTGCAGTCTTACATACTCACTCGGTGCCACTCTCTCTCTGGCTCCAAATAAAAATTTCTCGATGCACTCCATACTCTACTTCTTTAAACTTTGAGTCAAGGCTACCATAAGGCGCTCAAGGCTATACGCTACATTTGGTTTGTTATGACTAGCTAAACAAGGTCAGGTTACTTATTTTCATGAATATGAAAACCATAGGGAAGCGATGATTACACCTTTTAGGTTTGTTATCGTTATTAGTGTGCACACTGATTGTGTTGCTATATTCCTTGTGTTATTGTTTACGTGTACAGCGTCGTTTAATGCTATGTAAGATTTTTCCTTTTTTCTTTAAGCGTTAAATGGCAATGGGACAGTTAGTGCATAACCAAAAGCAATAGGGTTAAGTTTACATATTGATGGTCTCTTAATCAATTTCGGTCAACTACACTCTCTATTCCCTCACGTGTCGGAAATCCTGAGAGACTAGGCGCACAATTTAAAAAAAACATTGAAAAAATTTTCCATTTTTGAACTGAGAGTGGTAATGTGATGCAGTGCTTTTTGGGATCAATGCTATGTTTACATGGACTTACCTGGGGATTCCAAGATTTTAAAATGATCGAATCGTCAATAATAAATGGTATAAGAAAAGTAAAATCCCGGGATTTCGAGATGATGTGGTGGTATGTCCACGTTATGCCACGATTGATGATTTTTTTTTTTTTTTTACTTTATTTGGGTTCACAAACAGTGACACAATACAGTTGTTATAGCTAGTAATATGTACATGATAAAGATGATTGTGCCACCAACATCGTTGACCACAGATACATCAATGAAATAAATTTTAGAAGTGGTGGTCAAAGAAAACATACTTATCAGAAGATAAAACGAAAAGAAAACATACTTATATGAATCCCGATGAATAGCACCACCTGCGCCGACCACTCTGGTGACGATTGACTACACATGATAAATACAAATAGAAAACAAAACAAACCTTTACTATTATAAATAGGTTACGTACCTACGTCCCTTATTTAATATATTTAGGGAATTCCTCGCGCGCGGAAATTCGATAAAGTATCTCATGAAACTAAAGCTTACTTTATTGCTACGGCACTTTACGTTGCAGCTCTAATATGTACGTCGGAGACAAGCCGGTAATTTAAAATGGATTATGGGCAAATACGTGGTATTAAAAAATCTATTGAACGGCTTATGTGATAACGTATTATTTGTGAAACATAAGACTAGTAAAAGTAAATCCGACGTAGTACGAAATAGACGTATGGAAAAACTAACCTCTTAGGAAAGCGTCATTTTTCACTCACAGCGGCTCCACACGTTGGCCCCAACGTCGGTCCCAACGAGACCAGCCCTTAGGATCTAGAAAATAGCACGAGTGATATTCTAGATCCACACGTGTGGAGCCAGTGTTATAAAGTAGCAATAGATAGATGATTAACGAACTCCGATAGATGATAGTTGATTAACGAACGCAACAACTTGCTGCACATTTCTCATAATAATAATAATAATAATAAATCTTTATTCACTGAGGAAGCAAAATACTACACTTGTGAAAAGTCGCTTCTACATTTACTTGTAATGCCTGTTCGCAAACAATAGGTAAAGCCGGAGAAAAGAACAGGCAATAAAACCTGGCGGCCACTCTTTTCAATTTGCTAATGTTTACAATGTTTCTTTGTTTAAAAACTGTGTATGCAGGTAAGGTGTTGCCACCATTATATTATACACCATGTAAGAGGACTGATGCAAAAACAAGAGCTAAGCTAAAATATTAAAAGAAGAGTACACGAGATTGGATATATTAGCCTCAATGGGCACAACATAGTAGGAGCATCCACTTACAATGTCAAAACTGTTTGTGCATAAATATTAGCCAATTTTCTGCTACTTAATGAATAAGTATATTTATTTTGCAAAAGAAAGAAAAAAATGGCCTTAATTTATCACGCAGAATCTTTACAAAATTAGTTATAATCATGCAACGCGAAAGTTTAAATGTTAGTAAAAGTAAATTGTTTTCTTAACTAGTACCTAAGTAACATTAACAATATTCACCTAAGTAAAATACAGTAAACTTTACAACAAAATACATTAATAAATGCAACGAACTACATCCATTTATCTTAATCAGTTAAATTATCAACGATAGAATAGTAAGCTCTGTGTATAAGATGTCACTTGACTACATTTTTAAATTTATTTACTGGTAGACTCGAAATGCTGGCTGGGATTTTATTGAAAAATCTAACACCTAGTTCTATGAATGAGTTATTCAAATGCCATAGGACTATTAAAGTTTATGTCTGACTCGTCCAGGTATCGGTATTGAAGTATATTATTTGGTTGATTATTTTTATTACTAAACCATGGAGAGGGCTATTCTATATAACTCCCTATC